>JAUIMM010000694.1:785000-1985000 GCA_031769625.1 Taudactylus pleione | reverse complement strand
TTGTGATGGGGGCAGGGGCTGGCGGTTCGCATCATTAAGCACTACCCCTTTCACGGCAAATTGCCGTGATTGGCTTAAATTTAAATAGGGGATGGGCCTTAATGATGTGATCCATGGAGAATCGCGTTATTAAGCCCTGCCCCCTACACGGGGACCTGCGATCGCCGCAGAAATTATCCCCATTTTGCCCACTTCACTAGGAAGTGGGCAGAATGCAGGAGAAGTGCCTACACTACCGGGGGTGCGTGGGGTTACCCAAAAAATCGTGAGCCTTCCATGAAAACCGGGAGGGTAGGCATGTATGGTTTTAGCGCGACTACGTTGCTAAGTCTGTGGCACAATAAATGGGGATATCTGACTTGATTTGAGGATAGGTGTATGTAGACACATCTGTATGCAGCCATCCGTCCGCTGGCTGAAGTAACCACCATCACTAACAGCGCGCATTTGCATCAGCTCTAAACTTGGAGCAAGAGATCCATCCAATATTAGACAGATATTTCTACGTATACTGAAGTCAACATACAATTCTGCCTTCACGGCCACAACACTTACAGCCAAGACTCATGCAACTCTAGATCCGTACTGGTAAGTCATATTGAAAAAAATCGTATTTAAATGAACATTCCGTGTAGTAATCTGCAATTTTATGTGCAGCCTTTGGGTGGCAGTACTGGAGTTAATAGAGAAGATGTAGGCGATTACTGTAGACATAAACTGCTTTGTACACAAGCACAAGCTGCTCTACTTTAACTCATTAGACAGATAAGGAAATCCACTGATGTTCCATGATTTACACTACAGAAACTTCCTGCATGTTATATATTTGTTATTGGGTAATATTTAATACAGGTCTATTGGATGTTTTCCAGTAAAGAACCATTGAAGGGGAACTGGAAATAAAAGGTGTGAAATTACTTTTCTGTGTAGGATAAAGGATAAAATATAAACAGCCGTAGGGTAAAGTTACCACTGAAGGGTGATGAGATCCAGCTTTGCCAGCCATCAGCAAAAGTGCTGTTGGTGCAAATGGGCGCGTTCCTTGTGGTTTTGGCCAAGTGCACGACTAAGCTTACTAGACATTATTCTGAGATGGATGCAAACCTGATGATTTGCGTACATTTCCGATGACGAGAGGACTGCGCATTCGCATAACCCTCTCTGTACATGTGCAGAACGGGTCCAGCAAGATCACTCGTAGTGCCCCCAAAGCCACAGTATGATTGACATGTAGTGATGGCGTGCCGTTTTACAAAAGGGGCCCCTGTTTTATAGGGATGCCAAGGTCAGGGTCTGTGTCTTCTGACGCAGATTTCCTGGGCCCGGCTGAGCAGTTATGTTGCCAATTCTAAATAAGCTTACATTTACTCAGATGGACTGCGGCCATCACGTCCGATGGTCACGATGGTGATCCAATGATACTTTTCCGGACACAGGACTCGAATCTGCGAAGCTGGCAGGGGGCGTCTTTTGTCATCAGACACTGCATTAACATGCAAAAATGTGATTTGCTTTCCGCAATTAGCTTAATCAAATTAGATCAACTTGTAGAGAAGGTTTGTTAAGGGTGTTTCCCCTGTTTTACTGGATGCAATGCATTGTTCTTCCTGCAATCCTACAGGTACCCAGGAGCTGACAGTCCTCAGGCATCGGTATGCAATCGGGATGCTGGCGCACATAAGCCCGACAGCCGGCTCCCCAACTGCTTTATCCCGGTGAGGGTTAAATGACAGGAGTCTAATTCTAGATGCCTGTCATTTTACCGATGCCGGGAGACCGGCGCCTAGCATCCCGATTGAAATTATGCCGAGTGCCGCTGCGGACACCTGCGTTGGGGGTTAGGATTAGGGCTCCAGGTGGGGACTTAGGGTTAGGCACCCCCGCGGGGGACTTGGGTTTAGGTGGCAGGGAAGGGGGGGATTAGGTTTAGGCACTTAGAGGGAGGATTAGGGTTAGGCACTGGGGGGAGTGTTAGGGTTAGGGGGGTTAGGTTAGTTCATACTTACCTGGTGACGATCGGGATTTTCAGCCGTGTCGGCCTGCCGCTGTCGGGATTTGAACCGCCGGACATTCGTATGTATTCCCATTGCATCACCCAGTAGCTCTAGCACTAGTCCAACCTAGGTGCATTGCTAACCCCTCCTAATAGTACAGATTGTTGAGGAGATAAGGGTGAGAATTTTGTTTCTAATGGGTGGCACCAAAGGGCACCCTGAGCAGCAGCCTAAGGAGGATAAGGGCTTTCCAACTTATCCCAAAGGTTAGGACTGTAAATGAAAAGGGTGTATTTCCAGTGCTAAAAATGGTAAATAGAGCCACCTTTAATCATACTTGCCAACTCTCCCTGATTGTCAGGGAGACTCCATGAAATAGTAATAATCTCCCTGAAGAGTCTACGGGGTAAATTTACAAAGCTGAGAGTTTGGGAGAGTTTGCAAACTCTGGAGAGTTTGGGCATTTTTTCCCACTCTCAAATTTACTAATGTCAAACTTGGGGGAGAGATCTCCTTTGCTACGGGAAAATACTGGAGAGTTAGCAAACTCTCTTCAATTCACCATCGGCAAAACTCGAGAACCTTTTCACTGGTGAAGATAGGATTCTGGAATATACCAAGCAGAGAGTTTCTAAACTCTCATGAGATGGGAAAACTCTCCCGTAAAAACTTGTGAAAAAAATACACCTGCCTGTAATCTGAGATTTTGGCAGAAACATACACAGATCGCTGTGATCCATGTATGTTTTTGCCTGTAAATATCAGAAAAAATGACATAGGGTCCCCCCAAAAGCCTAACCAGCCCCAGGCTTGCCAGCCAGTCCTGGTTTCTAAAATTACGGGGAATAAAATGTGTTGGGTTCCATCGTAATTTAGAAACCAACACCAGGCTGCAGGACCAGTCCTGGTTTTAAATATAGGGGAGAAAAAATAGCGTAGGGTCCCCCCTATATTTAAAACCAGCAATAGCTAAAGAAAGACAAAACACACACTGTGATTAGTAAAGCTTTATTACACACACCTACCCATTCACACATACTTAACTAAACCAGATGCTTCTGTCCTCTTCTCCAGTAGAATCCTTAATGACTGGCCCTGTAATCCCACTGTAAAATACAGTAGTTTGCTTATATTTCCCCACTTTATTACCCCCGTACCCAATGCTCCAGGGGTGCTGGGAAGAGCCCCGGGCTTCAGACCAAGCCTGGATTTAAGGGAGATGGGGGACCCCTTTTTTTGGGGTCCCCACCTCCCTTGAGATCCCCGGCTTGGCCTGACTGGCTTGGGCTAATAATGCTTTGGCCCCTGTGGCATTACAGCCTGGCCGTTTTGGGTCTGGTGCTGGTTTTAAATATAGGGGGGACCCTACGCAATTTTTTCTCCCTATATTTAAAACCAGGACTGGCCCTGCAGCCTGGTTTGGTTTCTAAATTACGGTGGAACTCTACACATTTTGTTCCCTGTAATTTTAGATACCAGGACAGGTTGGCAAGTCCGGGGCTGGTTACGCTTTAGGGGGGGGGGCCCTATGTAATTTTTTTTAAAACTTTTAACCCATTTTTTTACAGGTACAGCACAAGCAGCTTACACATATCTCACTGATATGTGCAGGCTGCTTGCTCGGGAGAGTTTTGCAGAGAGAAGACACTGCAATCTCGGGTGAGTCATCTCCTGCAAAACCTGCTACTCGGGAGAGAAATCTCGTTCTGCTTCACTCTCAGCTAAACTCACTTCTTTGTAAATTTGTGAGTCTCAGGAGCTTCAAATCACCTGAGTTTTGGCATAGCTAATCGAGTTGCAAAAAAAAGCAAACTCTCCCAGACTCGATTCTTAGTAAATTTACCCCTAGTAATCTCCCTGATTGCACCCTACCCCATTATGTAGCTTCTATATAAAAGAATACTCAGAGATATATACAGGCTGAGTCTCCCATATCCAAATACTCTGAAATGCAGAATATTCCAAAATGCTGAATTTTTGAAGCACGACTGACATAGTGACACCTTTGCTTTCTGATGGTACAATGTACACAATCTTTGTTTAGGGCACAAAATTATATTAAAATATTGCATAAAATGACCTGCAGGCTGTGTGTATAAGGTGTATATGATACATAAATTAATTCTGTGTTTAGATTTGGGTCCCTTCCCTAAGATATTGTATGGTATGCAAATATTCCAAACTAAGGATAAATCCGATATCCAAAATACCCCTGGTTCCAAGCATTTTGTATAGGGAAAACTCAACCAGTACAGTCATATAAGATCATTAGTATATTTTCCCTGCATTGGGTATAAGGCACAATGATCCCTATGGCTACATGTCATACTTGCCTACTTTTGAAAACTACTTTCAGGGAGATTGTAGATAGCAGTAGAATGAGCCGCATGTAGAGCGGCTCGCCGCTGTGGGGGCGTGGCCAGGTCCACCCAAAGGGTGTGTTTAGCTCCACCACTGGGCATATCTATATCCACTCAGGGGTTTGTCCTGCTGTAGAAGTTGAAAACTATAGTACTATGAGCAGTATGCTTCCAGAACAAGTTTGTGTATGGGTAGTAACAAATGACAAATGGAAGTCCCACCTAAATCACTACAAGGGGTAAATTTACTAACAATCGAGATAGGTTGAGATGACCATCTCGGGTGATTTATTGATTTTTTCCTGCTTGCAAATTTACTAAAGGCAAAAGTCGGGTGAGTTAGAGAGAGATTTCTGTCATCTCACTCGTAAAACTCGGGTGAGATAGCAATCTCGAATCTTATCACCATCGGGCCAAATCGGAAGTACTTTTCACCTAAAACAAACATCTCTCAAATTTATCAAGAATCGGGATGACAAGCTCGGGTGAGATAGGAGCAAACTCTCTGTCAAAATCACTTTTCCAACTCTCAACCCCCTGAGCTGTGAGATGGTCAGAAACATACACAAACTATTGTGATTTGTGAATGTTTTTTTCTGTAACTGTAAAAAATAGGGATAAATTGAGAAAAAAAATGATGTGAGTTCCCTCCCCAAAACACTGTCCAGCCTCGGGCTTGCCAGCCTGTCCAGGTTCTTAACATTACAGGAAAAAAAATGTGTAGGGATCCCCTGTAATGTAAGAACCAGCACAAGGCAGCAGGGACAGAGCTTATTTTAAATATACGGTGAAAAAAAATTACGAGGGTTCCACCGTATATTTAAAACCAGCCGTGGACCCTTTCTAACGGGGGACTGATGCCACAGCCAGGGGTGCTCTTTCACCGGGCCCCCCAGCCACAGCATCAGCCCTGACCATTAGTCAGCCCAGGCCAGGGATCCCTGGGGAGTTAGTGACCCCCCCAATAAAGGGGTCATCCTCTCCAGGGCACCCCTGGCCTAGGCTGATTGCCCAGGGCTATCCCCGCCACCCCTGGGTGGTGGGGGGTGGGTTGATTGTGTTAGGTGAAGTGTAAAATTAAGATTTTTCATCATTGTCTTTACAGTAGAACTACAGGTCCGAGCAAGCCTCCCCTGCATTCTGGTACTTGGAGAACTACAAGTACCAGCATGTGGGGCATTAAGGGCCCACTGGTACCTGTAGTTCGCCTGTAAAGAAATGGTTAAAAAAACACACCACACACCTGTAAAATAAAGCTTTATTATATACATACATACACATACATACTCACCTGGTTCCAGATGTTCGCGTCCACTTGTCAACCTAAAGTTTCCTATTGGAATTGCCTGTTAAAAATGATCCAATATTCACCTCTGTGTCCCACAATGTTCTCCGTAGAAATCCAAGATGGGCCCCTGATACAATGTAACAGCATGTTACTGCATGCTGTTACATTGCCCTACTGTCTGCACGTGGGAACGAGCAGACTTCAGTAGCGGGCCGCTGGGCAATCAGCGGTGGCTAACATTAGCGGCCGCTCATTGGCTGAGAGCCACGTGGGCTTAAACTCCCATAAACGGTACTGTGTCCTCATGCTGCACTGAGCATCACCCTCCCCCCACTGCATATACTATGCACTCTGGGCCTGATACAGACCCGCTCGCGAGCACTGAGCACTCGCAAGCGGGTCGATGTTGCCCAAGTGCGCATGCGCGAGACCCGAATAACGACGGCCATGCTGTCATTATGGGTCTCGTACCAAAGGGGGCATGCTGTCGATGGTGATTGACAGCATGCCGTCTTTGGTGGGCGTGCCAGGGGCGTGGCTCTGATAGAGCCAAAAGCACTCCAGGGCTTGCGGCAGACGAGACCCTACCACAAGGCATACCTCCCAACATGACCCTCTCCAGGAGGGACACAATGCTCTGGTCCTGGACTTCCCTGGTAATTTATGATTGGTGGAGGCTCCAGGGGCGGGGCTGCAGTACAGTCCAAAATTCAAATAGGGGAGTCACACCAACTGCCAGTGAGTCCCAGCCAGTGATGTTTGGCAGTGTGTGAGATGACAGTTGGTGTGGCTCCCCTATTTGAATTTTGGACTGTGCTGCAGCCCCACCTATTACCAGGGAAGTCCAGGACCAGAGCATTGTGTCCCTCCTGGAGAGGGTCATGTTGGGAGGTATGATATATATATATGTATATGTGTTTGTGTGATATATATGTATGGTCCGGCACTCATGTGTCTCCAGTGGTATTGTTGCCTCCGTGCCTTCCTTGTAAATGGTATTTGGAAGGAAAATATAGGAGGCACTGGAGGTCTTATGATGCAAAAAGTTTTTTAACCCAACGTTTCAGGGCGTATACAGCCCTTTTGTCAAGGATACATTAAAAACAAATATGCAAAAGGTCTTAGATTACGTAGGTTCACCCGGTGACTGTACACTGTCAGGAGTGGTTACGCGTGTCTGCACGTTGCAGGGAGCGTTTTCCACTGATGACATCATAGCTAAGCGGCTCTCCTGGTTGTCAAGGCAACCGGACGCTGTACAGATAAGTCTTATTGTGAAGAAAGATAATAGAAGAAAAAAGAAACCGTCACACAAAGGGAAACATTACAAGCAGAGGCGGGAAACAGAGCAAATGTAGAACTGGCATGCATAATTACAAATATGATGTTAATCAAAATAATCCTAAAAGAGCCCCTAGTAGTTATCCCCCTTGTAGTGCCCCTAGTAGTTGTCACCCCCAGTAGACACACATGGCTGCGTGTTCGTCACTGTGTAGTGCTGACCGAACTCCGTGCGGTTAGCACTACATGCGTGGTACAGCTGTGTCAGAGAGCAAGGCTGGATAAAGGGGGGGGCAACAGGGGAGGTCATCCTTGGGCCCCCACACACTGAGGGGTCCCCACTAGCAACCGCTGTCTGCACCTGCCTCTAGTGTCCCCTCCACTAGTGTAGTGTAGACCGCAGTGAGCGCGGCCACACTACCAGCCGCCAGCTCATTGGCTGCTGTGTCAACTGAGGGAGCCGGCTGGAGCTCACTCATGAGGTCCAGCTTCCGGCTCCCCCACAGCGGGTGATGGGAGAGACACCATGACATCTCTCCCACACAGTAGTGCAGAAGAGCCGGGACTCGGAGTGGACAGCGGCGGTCACGCCAGGAGCGGGGATTTATGTGAGTTTTTTTGTGTGCGTGATAAGGGGCACTGGGCCTGATTCAGACCCGCTCGCGAATGCAGGATGCTCGCAAGCGGGTCGATGGTGTCCTACTGCGCATGCGCATGACAGAGGGAGCTCCTGTCATGCGCATGCGCGAGACCCGGCTAGCGACGGGGTAGCCGTCGCTCTGGGACACGCACCAAAGGGGGCGTGATGTCGATGTTGATTGACAGCACGCCCCCTTTGGTGGGCATGCAGGGGGCGTTGCTGCCAGATGGAGGCGTTCTGAGTGGGTCTGAATCAGGCCCATGGTGTCTGAAACATGTCTGACGGAAATAGTGGGGAATTTACATTTTATTTTATCGAGCTAATTTGTTCATGCCATATTTTACCTTATTTTTTTTCTGTTTTGGACCAGTTTGTCTTTTCTTATTAAGGCCAATGTGTTTTATTGTTTTTTTCTGTAGGGGTCACTGTGTGTGTTTCTTTTTTATTCCTGTGAGGGCCAATGTGATTTATTGTTTTCCTGTGCAATGTTTTACGTCTGGGTTGCTCCGTGCATGTAGCCTTGTGGTGTTCGTACAGATCCATAGCACAGATTCAGACGCAAGCACAAAGAAGTGTATTAGAAATGTATTGGACATTCCTGGGCAGTTACATGGGGCTGGCTAATCAGATGCAGTTATAGCATAGTATGGGTGTGTTATAGTAGTGACACAGATATAGCACAGTATGGGTGTGTTATAGTAGTGACACAGATATAGCACAGTATGGGTGTGTTATGGTAGTGACACAGATATATCACAGTATGGGTGTGTTATGGTAGTGACACAGATAAAGCACAGTATGGGTGTGTTATAGTAGTGACACAGATATAGCATAGTATGGGTGTGTTATAGTAGTGACACAGATATAGCACAGTATGGGTGTGTTATAGTAGTGACACAGATATAGCATAGTATGGGTGTGTTATGGTAGTGACACAGATATAGCACAGTATGGGTGTGTTATAGTTGTGACACAGATATAGCACAGTATGGGTGTGTTATGGTAGTGACACAGATATAGCACAGTATGGGTGTGTTATAGTAGTGACACAGATATAGCACAGTATGGGTGTGTTATGGTAGTGACACAGATATATCACAGTATGGGTGTGTTATAGTAGTGACACAGATATAGCACAGTATGGGTGTGTTATAGTAGTGACACAGATATAGCATAGTATGGGTGTGTTATAGTAGTGACACAGGTATAGCACAGTATGGGTGTGTTATAGTAGTGACACAGATATAGCATAGTATGGGTGTGTTATGGTAGTGACACAGATATAGCACAGTATGGGTGTGTTATAGTAGTGACACAGATATAGCACAGTATGGGTGTGTTATGGTAGTGACACAGATATATCACAGTATGGGTGTGTTATGGTAGTGACACAGATGAAGCACAATATGGGTGTGTTATAGTAGTGACACAGATATAGCATAGTATGGGTGTGTTATAGTAGTGACACAGATATAGCACAGTATGGGTGTGTGTGTTATAGTAGTGACACAGATATAGTACAGTATGGGTGTGTTATAGTAGTGACACAGATATAGCACAGTATGGGTGTGTTATAGTAGTGACACAGATATAGCACAGTATGGGTGTGTTATAGTAGTGACACAGATATAGCATAGTATGGGTGTGTTATAGTAGTGACACAGGTATAGCACAGTATGGGTGTGTTATAGTAGTGACAGATATAGCACAGTGTGGGTGTGTTATAGTAGTGACACAGATATAGCACAGTGTGGGTGTGTTATAGTAGTGACACAGATATAGCACAGTATGGGTGTGTTATAGTAGTGACACAGATATAGCACAGTGTGGGTGTGTTATAGTAGTGACAGATATAGCACAGTGTGGGTGTGTTATAGTAGTGACACAGATATAGCACAGTGTGGGTGTGTTATAGTAGTGACACAGATATAGCACAGTAAGGGTGTATTATAGTAGTGACACAGATATAGCACACAGTATGGGTGTGTTATAGTAGTGACACAGATATAGCACAGTATGGGTGTGTTATAGTAGTGACACAGATATAGCACAGTGTGGGTGTGTTATAGTAGTGACACAGATATAGCACAGTGTGGGTGTGTTATAGTAGTGACACAGATATAGCACAGTGTGGGTGTGTTATAGTAGTGACACAGATATAGCACATTAAGGGTGTGTTATAGCAGTGACACAGATATAGCACAGTGTGGGTGTGTTATAGTAGTGACACAGATATAGCACAGTAAGGGTGTGTTATAGTAGTGACACAGATATAGCACAGTGTGGGTGTGTTATAGTAGTGATACAGATATAGCACAGTATGGGTGTGTTATAGTAGTGACACAGATATAGCACAGTATGGGCGTGTTATAGTAGTGACACAGATATAGCACAGTAAGGGTGTGTTATAGTAGTGACACAGATATAGCACAGTACGGGAGTGTTATAATAGTGAAACAGATATAGCACAGTACGGGTGTGTTATAGTAGTGACACAGATATAGCACAGTATGGGTGTGTTATAGTAGTGACACAGATATAGCACAGTATGGGTGTGTTATAGTAGTGACACAGATATAGCACAGTATGGGTGTGTTATAGTAGTGACACAGATATAGCACAGTGTGGGTGTGTTATAGTAGTGACACAGATATAGCACAGTGTGGGTGTGTTATAGTAGTGACACAGATATAGCACAGTGTGGGTGTGTTATAGTAGTGACACAGATATAGCACAGTGTGGGTGTGTTATAGTAGTGACACAGATATAGGACAGTGTGGGTGTGTTATAGTAGTGACACAGATATAGCACATTAAGGGTGTGTTATAGCAGTGACACAGATATAGCACAGTGTGGGTGTGTTATAGTAGTGACACAGATATAGCACAGTAAGGGTGTGTTATAGTAGTGACACAGATATAGCACAGTGTGGGTGTGTTATAGTAGTGATACAGATATAGCACAGTATGGGTGTGTTATAGTAGTGACACAGATATAGCACAGTATGGGCGTTTTATAGTAGTGACACAGATATAGCACAGTAAGGGTGTGTTATAGTAGTGACACAGATATAGCACAGTAAGGGTGTGTTATAATAGTGAAACAGATATAGCACAGTACGGGTGTGTTATAGTAGTGACACAGATATAGCACAGTATGGGTGTGTTATAGTAGTGACACAGATATAGCACAGTAAGGGTGTGTTATAGTAGTGACACAGATATAGCACAGTGTGGGTGTGTTATAGTAGTGACACAGATATAGCACAGTATGGGTGTGTTATAGTAGTGACACAGATATAGCACAGTGTGGGTGTGTTATAGTAGTGACACAGATATAGCACAGTACGGGTGTGTTATAGTAGTGACACAGATATAGCACATTAAGGGTGAGTTATAGCAGTGACACAGATATAGCACAGTGTGGGTGTGTTATAGTAGTGATACAGATATAGCACAGTAAGGGTGTATTATAGCAGTGACACAGATATAGCACAGTGTTGGCGTGTTATAGTAGTGACACAGATATAGCACAGTACGGGTGTGTTGTAGTAGTGACACAGATATAGCACAATACGGGTGTGTTGTTGTAGTGACACAGATATAGCACAGTACGGGTGTGTTGCAGTTGTGACACAGATATAGCACAGTGTGGGTGTGTAATAGTAGTGACACAGATATAGCACAGTAAGGGTGTGTTATATCAGTGACACAGATATAGCACAGTGTGGGTGTGTTATAGTAGTGACACAGATATAGCACAGTGTGGGTGTGTTATAGCAGTGACACAGATATAGCACAGTAAGGGTGTGTTATAGTAGTGACACAGATATAGCACAGTAAGGGTGTGTTATAGCAGTGACACAGATATAGCACAGTAAGGGTGTGTTATAGTAGTGACACAGATATAGCACAGTGTGGGTGTGTTATAGTAGTGACACAGATATAGCACAGTGTGGGTGTGTTATATTAGTGACACAGATATAGCACAGTGTGGGTGTGTTATAGTAGTGACACAGATATAGCACAGTACGGGTGTGTTATAGTAGTGACACAGATATAGCACATTAAGGGTGAGTTATAGCAGTGACACAGATATAGCACAGTGTGGGTGTGTTATAGTAGTGATACAGATATAGCACAGTAAGGGTGTATTATAGCAGTGACACAGATATAGCACAGTGTTGGCGTGTTATAGTAGTGACACAGATATAGCACAGTACGGGTGTGTTGTAGTAGTGACACAGATATAGCACAATACGGGTGTGTTGTTGTAGTGACACAGATATAGCACAGTACGGGTGTGTTGCAGTAGTGACACAGATATAGCACAGTGTGGGTGTGTAATAGTAGTGACACAGATATAGCACAGTAAGGGTGTGTTATATCAGTGACACAGATATAGCACAGTGTGGGTGTGTTATAGTAGTGACACAGATATAGCACAGTGTGGGTGTGTTATAGCAGTGACACAGATATAGCACAGTAAGGGTGTGTTATAGTAGTGACACAGATATAGCACAGTAAGGGTGTGTTATAGCAGTGACACAGATATAGCACAGTGTGGGTGTGTTATAGTAGTGACACAGATATAGCACAGTACGGGTGTGTTATAGCAGTGACACAGATATAGCACAGTGTGGGTGTGTTATATTAGTGACACAGATATAGCACAGTAAGGGTGTATTATAGTAGTGACACAGATATAGCACACAGTATGGGTGTGTTATAGTAGTGACACAGATATAGCACAGTATGGGTGTGTTATAGTAGTGACACAGATATAGCACAGTGTGGGTGTGTTATAGTAGTGACACAGATATAGCACAGTGTGGGTGTGTTATAGTAGTGACACAGATATAGCACAGTGTGGGTGTGTTATAGTAGTGACACAGATATAGCACATTAAGGGTGTGTTATAGCAGTGACACAGATATAGCACAGTGTGGGTGTGTTATAGTAGTGACACAGATATAGCACAGTAAGGGTGTGTTATAGTAGTGACACAGATATAGCACAGTGTGGGTGTGTTATAGTAGTGATACAGATATAGCACAGTATGGGTGTGTTATAGTAGTGACACAGATATAGCACAGTATGGGCGTGTTATAGTAGTGACACAGATATAGCACAGTAAGGGTGTGTTATAGTAGTGACACAGATATAGCACAGTACGGGAGTGTTATAATAGTGAAACAGATATAGCACAGTACGGGTGTGTTATAGTAGTGACACAGATATAGCACAGTATGGGTGTGTTATAGTAGTGACACAGATATAGCACAGTATGGGTGTGTTATAGTAGTGACACAGATATAGCACAGTATGGGTGTGTTATAGTAGTGACACAGATATAGCACAGTGTGGGTGTGTTATAGTAGTGACACAGATATAGCACAGTGTGGGTGTGTTATAGTAGTGACACAGATATAGCACAGTGTGGGTGTGTTATAGTAGTGACACAGATATAGCACAGTGTGGGTGTGTTATAGTAGTGACACAGATATAGGACAGTGTGGGTGTGTTATAGTAGTGACACAGATATAGCACATTAAGGGTGTGTTATAGCAGTGACACAGATATAGCACAGTGTGGGTGTGTTATAGTAGTGACACAGATATAGCACAGTAAGGGTGTGTTATAGTAGTGACACAGATATAGCACAGTGTGGGTGTGTTATAGTAGTGATACAGATATAGCACAGTATGGGTGTGTTATAGTAGTGACACAGATATAGCACAGTATGGGCGTTTTATAGTAGTGACACAGATATAGCACAGTAAGGGTGTGTTATAGTAGTGACACAGATATAGCACAGTACGGGTGTGTTATAATAGTGAAACAGATATAGCACAGTACGGGTGTGTTATAGTAGTGACACAGATATAGCACAGTATGGGTGTGTTATAGTAGTGACACAGATATAGCACAGTAAGGGTGTGTTATAGTAGTGACACAGATATAGCACAGTGTGGGTGTGTTATAGTAGTGACACAGATATAGCACAGTATGGGTGTGTTATAGTAGTGACACAGATATAGCACAGTGTGGGTGTGTTATAGTAGTGACACAGATATAGCACAGTACGGGTGTGTTATAGTAGTGACACAGATATAGCACATTAAGGGTGAGTTATAGCAGTGACACAGATATAGCACAGTGTGGGTGTGTTATAGTAGTGATACAGATATAGCACAGTAAGGGTGTATTATAGCAGTGACACAGATATAGCACAGTGTTGGCGTGTTATAGTAGTGACACAGATATAGCACAGTACGGGTGTGTTGTAGTAGTGACACAGATATAGCACAATACGGGTGTGTTGATGTAGTGACACAGATATAGCACAGTACGGGTGTGTTGCAGTAGTGACACAGATATAGCACAGTGTGGGTGTGTAATAGTAGTGACACAGATATAGCACAGTAAGGGTGTGTTATATCAGTGACACAGATATAGCACAGTGTGGGTGTGTTATAGTAGTGACACAGATATAGCACAGTGTGGGTGTGTTATAGCAGTGACACAGATATAGCACAGTAAGGGTGTGTTATAGTAGTGACACAGATATAGCACAGTAAGGGTGTGTTATAGCAGTGACACAGATATAGCACAGTGTGGGTGTGTTATAGTAGTGACACAGATATAGCACAGTACGGGTGTGTTATAGCAGTGACACAGATATAGCACAGTACGGGTGTGTTGTAGCAGTGACACAGATATAGCACAGTACGGGTGTGTTGTAGCAGTGACACAGATATAGCACAGTACGGGTGTGTTGTAGTAGTGACACAGATATAGCACAGTACGGGTGTGTTGTAGCAGTGACACAGATATAGCACAGTACGGGTGTGTTGTAGTAGTGACACAGATATAGCACAGTACGGGTGTGTTGTAGTAGTGACACAGATATAGCACAGTACGTGTGTGTTGTAGTAGTGACACAGATATAGCACAGTGTGGGTGTGTTATAGTAGTGACACAGATATAGCACAGTGTGGGTGTGTTATAGTAGTGACACAGATATAGCACAGTGTGGGTGTGTTATAGTAGTGACACAGATACAGCACAGTGTGGGTGTGTTATAGTAGTGACACAGATATAGCACAGTGTGGGTGTGTTATAGTTGTGAAACAGATATAGCACAGTATGGGTGTGTTATAGTAGTGACGCAGATATGGCACAGTATGGGTGTGTTATAGAAGGGACAGATATATAGCATAGTATGGGTGTGTTATAGTAGTGAGATAGATATAGCACAGTATGGGTGTGTTATAGTAGTGACACAGATATAGCACAGTATGGGTGTGTTATAGTAGTGACACAGATATAGCACTGCATGGGTGTGTTATAGTAGTGACACAGAAATTGCAGAGTATGGGTGTGTTATAGTTGTGACACAGATATAGCACAGTATGGGTGTGTTATGGTAGTGACACAGATATAGCACAGTATGGGTGTGTTATAGTAGTGACACAGAAATTGCAGAGTATGGGTGTGTTATAGTAGTGACACAGATATAGCACGGTGTGGGTGTGTTATAGTAGTGACACATATATAGCACGGTGTGGGTGTGTTATAGTAGTGAAAAAGATATAGCACAGTGTGGGTGTGTTATAGTAGTGACACAGAAATTGCAGAGTATGGGTGTGTTATAGTAGTGACACAGATATAGCACAGTATGGGTGTGTTATAGTAGTGACACAGATATAGCACGGTGTGGGTGTGTTATAGTAGTGACACAGATATAGCACAGTATGGGTGTGTTGTAGTAGTGACACAGATATAGCACAGTTGGGTGTGTTATAGTAGTGACACAGATATAGCACAGTGTGGGTGTGTTATAGTAGTGACACAGATATAGCACAGTGTGGGTGTGTTATAGTAGTGACACAGATATAGCACAGTGTGGGTGTGTTATAGTAGTGACACAGATATAGCACAGTGTGGGTGTGTTGTAGTAGTGACACAGATATAGCACAGTTGGGTGTGTTATAGTAGTGACACAGAAATTGCATAGTATGGGTGTGTTATAGTAGTGACACAGATATAGCACAGTATGGGTGTGTTATAGTAGTGACACAGATATAGCACAGTATGGGTGTGTTATAGTAGTGACACAGATATAGCACAGTATGGGTGTGATATAGTAGTGATACAGGTATAGCACAGTATGGGTGTCTTATAGTAGTGGTACAGGTATAGCACAGTATGGGTGTGTTATAGTAGTGACACAGATATAGCACAGTATGGGTGTGTTATAGTAGTGACACAGATATAGCATAGTATGGGTGTGTTATAGTAGTGACACAGAAATAGCATAGTATGGGTGTGTTATAGTAGTGACACAGATATAGCATATTATGGGTGTGTTATAGTAGTGACACAGATATAGCACAGTATGGGTGTGTTATAGTAGTGACACAGATATAGCACAGTATGGGCGTGTTATAGTAGTGACATAGATATAGCACAGTATGGGTGTGTTATAGTAGTGACACAGATATAGCACAGTATGGGTGTGTTGTAGTAGTGACACAGACATAGCACAGTACGGGTGTGTTAAAGTAGTGACACAGATATAGTACAGTATGGGTGTGTTATAGTAGTGACACAGATATACTGTAGCATAGTATGGGTGTGTTATAGTAGTGACATAGATATAGCACAGTATGGGCATGTTATAGTAGTGACACAGATATAGCACAGTGTGGGTGTGTTATAGTAGTGACACAGATATAGCACAGTGTGGGTGTGTTATAGTAGTGACACAGAAATTGCAGAGTATGGGTGTGTTATAGTAGTGACACAGATATAGCACAGTATGGGTGTGTTATAGTAGTGACACAGATATAGCACTGCATGGGTGTGTTATAGTAGTGACACAGAAATTGCAGAGTATGGGTGTGTTATAGTTTTGACACAGATATAGCACAGTATGGGTGTGTTATAGTAGTGACACAGATATAGCACAGTATGGGTGTGTTATGGTAGTGACACAGATATAGCACAGTATGGGTGTGTTATAGTAGTGACACAGATATAGCACGGTGTGGGTGTGTTGTAGTAGTGACACAGATATAGCACAGTGTGGGTGTGTTATAGTAGTGACACAGAAATTGCAGAGTATGGGTGTGTTATAGTAGAGACACTGATATAGCACGGTGTGGGTGTGTTATAGTAGTGACACAGATATAGCACAGTGTGGGTGTGTTATAGTAGTGACACAGAAATTGCAGAGTATGGGTGTGTTATAGTAGTGACACAGATATAGCACAGTATGGGTGTGTTATAGTAGTGACACAGATATAGCACAGTATGGGTGTGTAATAGTAGTGACACAGATATAGCACTGCATGGGTGTGTTATAGTAGTGACAAAGAAATTGCCAAGTATGGGTGTGTTATAGTTGTGACACAGATATAGCACAGTATGGGTGTGTTATAGTAGTGACACAGATATAGCACAGTATGGGTGTGTTATGGTAGTGACACAGATATAGCACAGTATGGGTGTGTTATAGTAGTGACACAGAAATTGCAGAGTATGGGTGTGTTATAGTAGTGACACAGATATAGCACAGTATGGGTGTGTTATAGTAGTGACACAGATATAGCACGGTGTGGGTGTGTTATAGTAGTGACACAGATATAGCACAGTATGGGTGTGTTATAGTAGTGACACAGATATAGCACGGTGTGGGTGTGTTATAGTAGTGACACAGATATAGCACGGTGTGGGTGTGTTATAGTAGTGACACAGAAATTGCAGAGTATGGGTGTGTTATAGTAGTGACACAGATATAGCACAGTATGGGTGTGTTATAGTAGTGACACAGATATAGCACGGTGTGGGTGTGTTATATTAGTGACACAGATATAGCACAATATGGGTGTGTTGTAGTAGTGACACAGATATAGCACAGTTGGGTGTGTTATAGTAGTGACACAGAAATTGCATAGTATGGGTGTGTTATAGTAGTGACACAGATATAGCATAATATGGGTGTGTTATAGTAGTGACCCAGATATAGCACAGTATGGGTGTGTTATAGTAGTGACATAGATATAGCACAGTATGGGTGTGTTATAGTAGTGACACAGATATAGCACAGTATGGGTGTGTTGTAGTAGTGACACAGACATAGCACAGTACGGGTGTGTTATAGTAGTGACACAGATATAGCACAGTATGGGTGTGTTATAGTAGTGACACACATATATAGCACAGTATGGGTGTGTTATGGTAGTGACACAGATATATCACAGTATGGGTGTGTTATGGTAGTGACACAGATGAAGCACAATATGGGTGTGTTATAGTAGTGACACAGATATAGCATAGTATGGGTGTGTTATAGTAGTGACACAGATATAGCACAGTATGGGTGTGTGTGTTATAGTAGTGACACAGATATAGTACAGTATGGGTGTGTTATAGTAGTGACACAGATATAGCACAGTATGGGTGTGTTATAGTAGTGACACAGATATAGCACAGTATGGGTGTGTTATAGTAGTGACACAGATATAGCATAGTATGGGTGTGTTATAGTAGTGACACAGGTATAGCACAGTATGGGTGTGTTATAGTAGTGACAGATATAGCACAGTTTGGGTGTGTTATAGTAGTGACACAGATATAGCACAGTGTGGGTGTGTTATAGTAGTGACACAGATATAGCACAGTGTGGGTGTGTTATAGTAGTGACACAGATATAGCACAGTGTGGGTGTGTTATAGTAGTGACAGATATAGCACAGTGTGGGTGTGTTATAGTAGTGACACAGATATAGCACAGTGTGGGTGTGTTATAGTAGTGACACAGATATAGCACAGTAAGGGTGTATTATAGTAGTGACACAGATATAGCACACAGTATGGGTGTGTTATAGTAGTGACACAGATATAGCACAGTATGGGTGTGTTATAGTAGTGACACAGATATAGCACAGTGTGGGTGTGTTATAGTAGTGACACAGATATAGCACAGTGTGGGTGTGTTATAGTAGTGACACAGATATAGCACAGTGTCGGTGTGTTATAGTAGTGACACAGATATAGCACATTAAGGGTGTGTTATAGCAGTGACACAGATATAGCACAGTGTGGGTGTGTTATAGTAGTGACACAGATATAGCACAGTAAGGGTGTGTTATAGTAGTGACACAGATATAGCACAGTGTGGGTGTGTTATAGTAGTGATACAGATATAGCACAGTATGGGTGTGTTATAGTAGTGACACAGATATAGCACAGTATGGGCGTGTTATAGTAGTGACACAGATATAGCACAGTAAGGGTGTGTTATAGTAGTGACACAGATATAGCACAGTACGGGTGTGTTATAATAGTGAAACAGATATAGCACAGTACGGGTGTGTTATAGTAGTGACACAGATATAGCACAGTATGGGTGTGTTATAGTAGTGACACAGATATAGCATAGTATGGGTGTGTTATAGTAGTGACACAGGTATAGCACAGTATGGGTGTGTTATAGTAATGACAGATATAGCACAGTGTGGGTGTGTTATAGTAGTGACACAGATATAGCACAGTGTGGGTGTGTTATAGTAGTGACACAGATATAGCAAAGTATGGGTGTGTTATAGTAGTGACACAGATATAGCACAGTGTGGGTGTGTTATAGTAGTGACAGATATAGCACAGTGTGGGTGTGTTATAGTAGTGACACAGATATAGCACAATACGGGTGTGTTGTTGTAGTGACACAGATATAGCACAGTACGGGTGTGTTGCAGTAGTGACACAGATATAGCACAGTGTGGGTGTGTAATAGTAGTGACACAGATATAGCACAGTAAGGGTGTGTTATATCAGTGACACAGATATAGCACAGTGTGGGTGTGTTATAGCAGTGACACAGATATAGCACAGTGTGGGTGTGTTATAGCAGTGACACAGATATAGCACAGTAAGGGTGTGTTATAGTAGTGACACAGATATAGCACAGTAAGGGTGTGTTATAGCAGTGACACAGATATAGCACAGTGTGCGTGTGTTATAGTAGTGACACAGATATAGCACAGTACGGGTGTGTTATAGCAGTGACACAGATATAGCACAGTACGGGTGTGTTGTAGCAGTGACACAGATATAGCACAGTACGGGTGTGTTGTAGCAGTGACACAGATATAGCACAGTACGGGTGTGTTGTAGTAGTGACACAGATATAGCACAGTACGGGTGTGTTGTAGCAGTGACACAGATATAGCACAGTATGGGTGTGTTGTAGTAGTGACACATATATAGCACAGTACGGGTGTGTTGTAGTAGTGACACAGATATAGCACAGTACGTGTGTGTTGTAGTAGTGACACAGATATAGCACAGTGTGTGTGTGTTATAGTAGTGACACAGATATAGCACAGTGTGGGTGTGTTATAGTAGTGACACAGATATAGCACAGTTGGGTGTGTTATAGTAGTGACACAGATATAGCATAGTATGGGTGTGTTATAGTAGTGACACAGATATAGCACAGTGTGGGTGTGTTATAGTAGTGACACAGATATAGCACAGTGTGGGTGTGTTATAGTAGTGACACAGATATAGCACAGTGTGGGTGTGTTATAGTAGTGACACAGATACAGCACAGTGTGGGTGTGTTATAGTAGTGACACAGATATAGCACAGTATGGGTGTGTTATAGTTGTGAAACAGATATAGCACAGTATGGGTGTGTTATAGTAGTGACGCAGATATGGCACAGTATGGGTGTGTTATAGAAGGGACAGATATATAGCATAGTATTTGTGTGTTATAGTAGTGAGATAGATATAGCACAGTATGGGTGTGTTATAGTAGTGACACAGATATAGCACAGTATGGGTGTGTTATAGTAGTGACACAGATATAGCACTGCATGGGTGTGTTATAGTAGTGACACAGAAATTGCAGAGTATGGGTGTGTTATAGTTGTGACACAGATATAGCACAGTATGGGTGTGTTATGGTAGTGACACAGATATAGCACAGTATGGGTGTGTTATAGTAGTGACACAGAAATTGCAGAGTATGGGTGTGTTATAGTAGTGACACAGATATAGCACGGTGTGGGTGTGTTATAGTAGTGACACATATATAGCACGGTGTGGGTGTGTTATAGTAGTGAAAAAGATATAGCACAGTGTGGGTGTGTTATAGTAGTGACACAGAAATTGCAGAGTATGGGTGTGTTATAGTAGTGACACAGATATAGCACAGTATGGGTGTGTTATAGTAGTGACACAGATATAGCACGGTGTGGGTGTGTTATAGTAGTGACACAGATATAGCACAGTATGGGTGTGTTGTAGTAGTGACACAGATATAGCACAGTTGGGTGTGTTATAGTAGTGACACAGAAATTGCAGAGTATGGGTGTGTTATAGTAGTGACACAGATATAGCACAGTATGGGTGTGTTATAGTAGTGACACAGATATAGCACAGTAAGGGTGTGTTATAGCAGTGACACAGATATAGCACAGTGTGGGTGTGTTATAGTAGTGACACAGATATAGCACAGTACGGGTGTGTTATAGCAGTGACACAGATATAGCACAGTACGGGTGTGTTGTAGCAGTGACACAGATATAGCACAGTACGGGTGTGTTGTAGCAGTGACACAGATATAGCACAGTACGGGTGTGTTGTAGTAGTGACACAGATATAGCACAGTATGGGTGTGTTGTAGCAGTGACACAGATATAGCACAGTACGGGTGTGTTGTAGTAGTGACACAGATATAGCACAGTACGGGTGTGTTGTAGTAGTGACACAGATATAGCACAGTACGTGTGTGTTGTAGTAGTGACACAGATATAGCACAGTGTGGGTGTGTTATAGTAGTGACACAGATATAGCACAGTGTGGGTGTGTTATAGTAGTGACACAGATATAGCACAGTGTGGGTGTGTTATAGTAGTGACACAGATATAGCACAGTATGGGGGTGTTATAGTAGTGACACAGACAGAGCTCAGTATGGGTGTGTTATAGTAGTGACACAGATATAGCACAGTGTGGGTGTGTTATAGTAGTGACACAGATATAGCACACAGTATGGGTGTGTTATAGTAGTGACACAGATATAGCACAGTATGGGTGTGTTATAGTAGTGACACAGATATAGCACAGTGTGGGTGTGTTATAGTAGTGACACAGATATAGCACAGTGTGGGTGTGTTATAGTAGTGACACAGATATAGCACAGTGAGGGTGTGTTATAGTAGTGACACAGATACAGCACAGTGTGGGTGTGTTATAGTAGTGACACAGATATAGCACAGTATGAGTGTGTTATAGTTGTGAAACAGATATAGCACAGTATGGGTGTGTTATAGTAGTGACGCAGATATGGCACAGTATGGGTGTGTTATAGAAGGGACAGATATATAGCATAGTATGGGTGTGTTATAGTAGTGAGATAGATATAGCACAGTATGGGTGTGTTATAGTAGTGACACAGATATAGCACAGTATGGGTGTGTTATAGTAGTGACACAGATATAGCACTGCATGGGTGTGTTATAGTAGTGACACAGAAATTGCAGAGTATGGGTGTGTTATAGTTGTGACACAGATATAGCACAGTATGGGTGTGTTATGGTAGTGACACAGATATAGCACAGTATGGGTGTGTTATAGTAGTGACACAGAAATTGCAGAGTATGGGTGTGTTATAGTAGTGACACAGATATAACACGGTGTGGGTGTGTTATAGTAGTGACACATATATAGCACGGTGTGGGTGTGTTATAGTAGTGACACAGATATAGCACAGTATGGGTGTGTTGTAGTAGTGACACAGATATAGCACAGTTGGTTGTGTTATAGTAGTGACACAGAAATTGCAGAGTATGGGTGTGTTATAGTAGTGACACAGATATAGCACAGTATGGGTGTGTTATAGTAGTGACACAGATATAGCACAGTGTGGGTGTGTTATAGTAGTGACACAGATATAGCACAGTTGGGTGTGTTATAGTAGTGACACAGAAATTGCATAGTATGGGTGTGTTATAGTAGTGACACAGATATAGCACAGTATGGGTGTGTTATAGTAGTGACACAGATATAGCACAGTATGGGTGTGTTATAGTAGTGACACAGATATAGCACAGTATGGGTGTGATATAGTAGTGATACAGGTATAGCACAGTATGGGTGTCTTATAGTAGTGATACAGGTATAGCACAGTATGGGTGTGTTATAGAAGTGACACAGATATAGCACAGTATGGGTGTGTTATAGTAGTGACACAGATATAGCATAGTATGGGTGTGTTATAGTAGTGACACAGAAATAGCATAGTATGGGTGTGTTATAGTAGTGACACAGATATAGCATATTATGGGTGTGTTATAGTAGTGACACAGATATAGCACAGTATGGGCGTGTTATAGTAGTGACACAGATATAGCACAGTATGGGCGTGTTATAGTAGTGACATAGATATAGCACAGTATGGGTGTGTTATAGTAGTGACACAGAAATTGCAGAGTATGGGTGTGTTATAGTTGTGACTCAGATATAGCACAGTATGGGTGTGTTATAGTAGTCACACAGATATAGCACAGTATGGGTGTGTTATGGTAGTGACACAGATATAGCACAGTATGGGTGTGTTATAGTAGTGACACAGAAATTGCAGAGTATGGGTGTGTTATAGTAGTGACACAGATATAGCACAGTATGGGTGTGTTATAGTAGTGACACAGATATAGCACGGTGTGGGTGTGTTATAGTAGTGACACAGATATAGCACAGTATGGGTGTGTTATAGTAGTGACACAGATATAGCACGTTGTGGGTGTGTTGTAGTAGTGACACAGATATAGCACAGTGTGGGTGTGTTATAGTAGTGACACAGAAATTGCAGAGTATGGGTGTGTTATAGTAGAGACACAGATATAGCACGGTGTGGGTGTGTTATAGTAGTGACACAGATATAGCACAGTGTGGGTGTGTTATAGTAGTGACACAGAAATTGCAGAGTATGGGTGTGTTATAGTAGTGACACAGATATAGCACAGTATGGGTGTGTTATAGTAGTGACACAGATATAGCACAGTATGGGTGTGTAATAGTAGTGACACAGATATAGCACTGCATGGGTGTGTTATAGTAGTGACACAGAAATTGCAGAGTATGGGTGTGTTATAGTTGTGACACAGATATAGCACAGTATGGGTGTGTTATAGTAGTGACACAGATATAGCACAGTATGGGTGTGTTATGGTAGTGACACTGATATAGCACAGTATGGGTGTGTTATAGTAGTGACACAGAAATTGCAGAGTATGGGTGTGTTATAGTAGTGACACAGATATAGCACAGTATGGGTGTGTTATAGTAGTGACACAGATATAGCACGGTGTGGGTGTGTTATAGTAGTGACACAGATATAGCACAGTATGGGTGTGTTATAGTAGTGACACAGATATAGCACGGTGTGGGTGTGTTATAGTAGTGACACAGATATAGCACGGTGTGGGTGTGTTATAGTAGTGACACAGAAATTGCAGAGTATGGGTGTGTTATAGTAGTGACACAGATATAGCACAGTATGGGTGTGTTATAGTAGTGACACAGATATAGCACGGTGTGGGTGTGTTATATTAGTGACACAGATATAGCACAATATGGGTGTGTTGTAGTAGTGACACAGATATAGCACAGTTGGGTGTGTTATAGTAGTGACACAGAAATTGCATAGTATGGGTGTGTTATAGTAGTGACACAGATATAGCATAATATGGGTGTGTTATAGTAGTGACCCAGATATAGCACAGTATGGGTGTGTTATAGTAGTGACATAGATATAGCACAGTATGGGTGTGTTATAGTAGTGACACAGATATAGCACAGTATGGGTGTGTTATAGTAGTGACGCAGATATGGCACAGTATGGGTGTGTTATAGAAGGGACAGATATATAGCATAGTATGGGTGTGTTATAGTAGTGAGATAGATATAGCACAGTATGGGTGTGTTATAGTAGTGACACAGATATAGCACAGTATGGGTGTGTTATAGTAGTGACACAGATATAGCACTGCATGGGTGTGTTATAGTAGTGACACAGAAATTGCAGAGTATGGGTGTGTTATAGTTGTGACACAGATATAGCACAGTATGGGTGTGTTATGGTAGTGACACAGATATAGCACAGTATGGGTGTGTTATAGTAGTGACACAGAAATTGCAGAGTATGGGTGTGTTATAGTAGTGACACAGATATAACACGGTGTGGGTGTGTTATAGTAGTGACACATATATAGCACGGTGTGGGTGTGTTATAGTAGTGACACAGATATAGCACAGTATGGGTGTGTTGTAGTAGTGACACAGATATAGCACAGTTGGGTGTGTTATAGTAGTGACACAGAAATTGCAGAGTATGGGTGTGTTATAGTAGTGACACAGATATAGCACAGTATGGGTGTGTTATAGTAGTGACACAGATATAGCACAGTGTGGGTGTGTTATAGTAGTGACACAGATATAGCACAGTTGGGTGTGTTATAGTAGTGACACAGAAATTGCATAGTATGGGTGTGTTATAGTAGTGACACAGATATAGCACAGTATGGGTGTGTTATAGTAGTGACACAGATATAGCACAGTATGGGTGTGTTATAGTAGTGACACAGATATAGCACAGTATGGGTGTGATATAGTAGTGATACAGGTATAGCACAGTATGGGTGTCTTATAGTAGTGATACAGGTATAGCACAGTATGGGTGTGTTATAGAAGTGACACAGATATAGCACAGTATGGGTGTGTTATAGTAGTGACACAGATATAGCATAGTATGGGTGTGTTATAGTAGTGACACAGAAATAGCATAGTATGGGTGTGTTATAGTAGTGACACAGATATAGCATATTATGGGTGTGTTATAGTAGTGACACAGATATAGCACAGTATGGGTGTGTTATAGTAGTGACACAGATATAGCACAGTATGGGCGTGTTATAGTAGTGACATAGATATAGCACAGTATGGGTGTGTTATAGTAGTGACACAGAAATTGCAGAGTATGGGTGTGTTATAGTTGTGACTCAGATATAGCACAGTATGGGTGTGTTATAGTAGTCACACAGATATAGCACAGTATGGGTGTGTTATGGTAGTGACACAGATATAGCACAGTATGGGTGTGTTATAGTAGTGACACAGAAATTGCAGAGTATGGGTGTGTTATAGTAGTGACACAGATATAGCACAGTATGGGTGTGTTATAGTAGTGACACAGATATAGCACGGTGTGGGTGTGTTATAGTAGTGACACAGATATAGCACAGTATGGGTGTGTTATAGTAGTGACACAGATATAGCACGTTGTGGGTGTGTTGTAGTAGTGACACAGATATAGCACAGTGTGGGTGTGTTATAGTAGTGACACAGAAATTGCAGAGTATGGGTGTGTTATAGTAGAGACACAGATATAGCACGGTGTGGGTGTGTTATAGTAGTGACACAGATATAGCACAGTGTGGGTGTGTTATAGTAGTGACACAGAAATTGCAGAGTATGGGTGTGTTATAGTAGTGACACAGATATAGCACAGTATGGGTGTGTTATAGTAGTGACACAGATATAGCACAGTATGGGTGTGTAATAGTAGTGACACAGATATAGCACTGCATGGGTGTGTTATAGTAGTGACACAGAAATTGCAGAGTATGGGTGTGTTATAGTTGTGACACAGATATAGCACAGTATGGGTGTGTTATAGTAGTGACACAGATATAGCACAGTATGGGTGTGTTATGGTAGTGACACTGATATAGCACAGTATGGGTGTGTTATAGTAGTGACACAGAAATTGCAGAGTATGGGTGTGTTATAGTAGTGACACAGATATAGCACAGTATGGGTGTGTTATAGTAGTGACACAGATATAGCACGGTGTGGGTGTGTTATAGTAGTGACACAGATATAGCACAGTATGGGTGTGTTATAGTAGTGACACAGATATAGCACGGTGTGGGTGTGTTATAGTAGTGACACAGATATAGCACGGTGTGGGTGTGTTATAGTAGTGACACAGAAATTGCAGAGTATGGGTGTGTTATAGTAGTGACACAGATATAGCACAGTATGGGTGTGTTATAGTAGTGACACAGATATAGCACGGTGTGGGTGTGTTATATTAGTGACACAGATATAGCACAATATGGGTGTGTTGTAGTAGTGACACAGATATAGCACAGTTGGGTGTGTTATAGTAGTGACACAGAAATTGCATAGTATGGGTGTGTTATAGTAGTGACACAGATATAGCATAATATGGGTGTGTTATAGTAGTGACCCAGATATAGCACAGTATGGGTGTGTTATAGTAGTGACATAGATATAGCACAGTATGGGTGTGTTATAGTAGTGACACAGATATAGCACAGTATGGGTGTGTTGTAGTAGTGACACAGACATAGCACAGTACGGGTGTGTTAAAGTAGTGACATAAATATAGTACAGTAATGGTGTGTTATAGTAGTGACACAGATATACTGTAGCATAGTATGGGTGTGTTATAGTAGTGACATAGATATAGCACAGTATGGGCGTGATATAGTAGTGACACAGACATAGCACAGTATGGGTGTGTTATAGTAGTGACACAGATATAGCACAGTATGGGTGTGTTATAGTAGTGACACAGATATAGCACGGTGTGGGTGTGTTATAGTAGTGACACAGATATAGCACAGTGTGGGTGTGTTATAGTAGTGACACAGAAATTGCAGAGTATGGGTGTGTTATAGTAGTGACACAGATATAGCACGGTGTGGGTGTGTTATAGTAGTGACACAGATATAGCACAGTGTGGGTGTGTTATAGTAGTGACACAGAAATTGCAGAGTATGGGAGTGTTATAGTAGTGACACAGATATAGCACAGTATGGGTGTGTTATAGTAGTGACACAGATATAGCACAGTTGGGTGTGTTATAGTAGTGACACAGAAATTGCAGAGTATGGGTGTGTTATAGTAGTGACTCAGATATAGCACAGTATGGGTGTGTTATAGTAGTGACACAGAAATTGCAGAGCATGGGTGTATTATAGTAGTGACACAGATATAGCACGGTGTGGGTGTGTTATAGTAGTGACACAGATATAGCACGGTTTGGGTGTGTTATAGTAGTGACACAGAAATTGCAGAGTATGGGTGTGTTATAGTAGTGACACAGATATAGCACAGTATGGGTGTGTTATAGTAGTGACACAGATATAGCACTGCAAGGGTGTGTTATAGTAGTGACACAGAAATTGCAGAGTATGGGTGTGTTATAGTTGTGACACAGATATAGCACAGTATGGGTGTGTTATAGTAGTGACACAGATATAGCACAGTATGGGTGTGTTATGGTAGTGACACAGATATAGCACAGTATGGGTGTGTTATGGTAGTGACACAGAAATTGCAGAGTATGGGTGTGTTATATTAGTGACACAGATATAGCACAGTATGGGTGTGTTATAGTAGTGACACAGATATAGCACGGTGTGGGTGTGTTATAGTAGTGACACAGATATAGCACAGTATGGGTGTGATATAGTAGTGACACAGATATAGCACGGTGTGGGTGTGTTATAGTAGTGACACAGATATAGCACGATGTGGGTGTGTTATATTAGTGACACAGAAATTGCAGAATATGGGTGTGTTATAGTAGTGACACAGATATAGCACAGTATGGGTGTGTTATAGTAGTGACACAGATATAGCACGGTGTGGGTGTGTTATATTAGTGACACAGATATAGCACAGTATGGGTGTGTTGTAGTAGTGACACAGATATAGCACAGTTGGGTGTGTTATAGTAGTGACACAGAAATTGCACAGTATGGGTGTGTTATAGTAGTGACACAGATATAGCACAGTGTGGGTGTGTTATAGTAGTGACACAGATATAGCACAGTGTGGGTGTGTTGTAGTAGTGACACAGATATAGCACAGTTGGGTGTGTTATAGTAGTGACACAGAAATTGCATAGTATGGGTGTGTTATAGTAGTGACACAGATATAGCATAGTATGGGTGTGTTATAGTAGTGACACAGATATAGCACAGTATTGGTGTGTTATAGTAGTGACATAGATATAGCACAGTATGGGTGTGTTATAGTAGTGACACAGATATAGCACAGTATGGGTGTGTTGTAGTAGTGACACAGATATAGCACAGTACGGGTGTGTTAAAGTAGTGACATAGATATAGTACAGTATGGGTGTGTTATAGTAGTGACACAGATATACTGTAGCATAGTATGGGTGTTATAGTAGTGACATAGATATAGCACAGTATGGGCGTGATATAGTAGTGACATAGACATAGCACGGTGTGGGTGTGTTATAGTAATGACACAGATATAGCACAGTATGGGTGTGTTATAGTAGTGACACAGATATAGCACGGTGTGGGTGTGTTATAGTAGTGACACAGATATAGCACAGAGTGGGTGTGTTATAGTAGTGACACAGAAATTGCAGAGTATGGGTGTGTTATAGTAGTGACACAGATATAGCACGGTGTGGGTGTGTTATAGTAGTGACACAGATATAGCACAGTGTGGGTGTGTTATAGTAGTGACACAGAAATTGCAGAGTATGGGTGTGTTATAGTAGTGACACAGATATAGCACAGTATGGGTGTGTTATAGTAGTGACACAGATATAGCACAGTTGGGTGTGTTATAGTAGTGACACAGAAATTGCAGAGTATGGGTGTGTTATAGTAGTGACTCAGATATAGCACAGTATGGGTGTGTTATAGTAGTGACACAGATATAGCACAGTGTGGGTGTGTTATAGTAGTGACACAGATATAGCACAGTATGGGTGTGTTGTAGTAGTGACACAAATAAAGCACAGTTGGGTGTGTTATAGTAGTGACACAGAAATTGCAGAGTATGGGTGTGTTATAGTAGTGACACAGATATAGCACAGTATGGGTGTGTTATAGTAGTGATACAGATATAGCACAGTATGGGTGTGTAATAGTAGTGACACAGATATAGCATAGTATGGGTGTGTTATAGTAGTGATACAGGTATAGCACAGTATGGGTGTGTTATAGTAGTGACACAGATATAGCACAGTATGGGTGTGTTATAGTAGTGACACAGATATAGCACAGTATGGGTGTGTTATAGTAGTGACACAGATATAGCATAGTATGGGTGTGTTATAGTATTGACACAGATATAGCATAGTATGGGTGTGTTATAGTAGTGACACAGATATAGCATAGTATGGGTGTGTTATAGTAGTGACACAGATATAGCATAGTATGGGTGTGTTATAGTAGTGACAAAGATATAGCACAGTATGGGTGTGTTATAGTAGTGACACAGATATAGCACAGTATGGGTGTGTTATAGTAGTGACATAGATATAGCACAGTATGGGTGTGTTATAGTAGTGACACAGACATAGCACAGTATGGGTGTGTTATAGTAGTGACACAGATATACCACAGTATGGGGGTGTTATAGTAGTGACACAGATATAGCATAGTATGGGTGTGTTATAGTAGTGACACAGACGTGTTGCTGAATGTGGTTGTGTATAGAGATGCTGAATTGCTCACACTGGAGGTCATACTCAGATCAGATGATCACCACCTAGCATAGGGCTGGTGAACGTTTCAATGGTGTGACTGATGGTAGCATCTAAAAATGCACAAAGCATGACTGCAGGGTCTTCAAACACTGACAATGAGAGACTCAGTCGTTGCACATTCAGATGAACGGCCTTACACCAGGGAAGGGCACTGTAGTAGTATTAGCATAAAGTTCCTCAAACAACTGCAGGGAAGGCCGTGACTGCTTGAGACTTAGAATCAGGCTTTATGATGATCAATCCCGCCCCCTTAACTAACCACACCCCCTCAAAATACCCCACCACCATTTGGGCTGATTCCAGATATTTCCCTGGCTTGGTTCGAATCCCAATCCGCCCCTGAAGAGAGGTAATGGAAGCACAGGACAGATCTCTGATCTCTGCAGTGTAATGTACTAGAGAGCAAATGGTAGCACAGGACAGATCTCTGATATCTGCAGTGTAATGTACTAGAGAGGAGATGGCAGCACAGGACAGATCTCTGCAGTGTAATGTACCAGAGAGGAGATGGCAGAATGGGACAGATCTCTGATCTCTGCAGTGTAATGTACCAGAGAGGAGATGGCAGAATGGGACAGATCTCTGATCTCTGCAGTGTAATGTACCAGAGAGGAGATGGCAGCACAGGACAGATCTCTGATCTCTGCAGTGTAATGTACCAGAGAGGAGATGGTAGCACAGGACAGATCTCTGATCTCTGCAGTGTAATGTACCAGAGAGGAGATGGCAGCACAGGATAGATCTCTGATCTCTGCAGTGTAATGTACCAGAGAGGAGATGGCAGCACAGGACAGATCTCTGATCTCTGCAGTGTAATGTACCAGAGAGGAGATGGCAGCACAGGACAGATCTCTGATCTCTGCAGTGTAATGTACCAGAGAGGAGATGGCAGCACAGGATAGATCTCTGATCTCTGCAGTGTAATGTACCAGAGAGGAGATGGCAGCACAGGACAGATCTCTGATCTCTGCAGTGTAATGTACCAGAGAGGAGATGGCAGCACAGGACAGATCTCTGATCTCTGCAGTGTAATGTACCATAGAGGAGATGGCAGCACAGGATAGATCTCTGATCTCTGCAGTGTAATGTACCAGAGAGGAGATGACAGCACGGGACAGATCTCTGATCTCTGCAGAGTAATGTACCAGTGAGGAGATGGCAGCACGGGATAGATCTCTGATCTCTGCAGTGTAATGTACCAGAGAGGAGATGGCAGCACAGGACAGATCTCTGATCTCTGCAGTGTAATGTACCAGAGAGGAGACGGCAGCACAGGACAGATCTCTGATATCTGCAGTGTAATGTACCAGAGAGGAGATGGCAGCACGGGACAGATCTCTGATCTATGCAGTGTAATGTACCAGAGAGGAGATGGCAGCACCGGACAGATCTCTGATCTCTGCAGTGTAATGTACCATAGAGGAGATGGCAGCACAGGACAGATCTCTGATCTCTGCAGTGTAATGTACCAGAGAGGAGATGGCAGCACAGGACAGATCTCTGCAGTGTAATGTACCAGAGAGGAGATGGCAGCACAGGACAGATCTCTGATCTCTGCAGTGTAATGTGCCAGAGAGGAGATGGCAGCACAGGACAGATCTCTGATCTCTGCAGTGTAATGTACCATAGAGGAGATGGCAGCATGGATAGATCTCTGATCTCTGCAGTGTAATGTACCAGAGAGGAGACGGCATCACAGGACAGATCTCTGATCTCTACAGTGTAATGTACCAGAGAGGAGATGGCAGCACGGGACAGATCTCTGATCTCTGCAGTGTAATGTACCAGAGAGGAGATGGCAGCACAGGACAAATCACTGATCTCTGCAGTGTAATGTACCAGAGAGGAGATGGCAGCACAGGACAGATCTCTGATCTCTGCAGTGTAATGTACAAGAGAGGAGATGGCAGCACAGGACAGATTTCTCATCTCTGCAGTGTAATGTACCATAGAGGAGATGGCACCACAGGACAGATCTCTGATATCTGCAGTGTAATGTACCAGAGAGGAGATGGCAGCACAGGACAGATCTCTGATCTCTGCAGTATAATGTACCATAACGGAGATGGCAGCACAGGATAGATCTCTAATCTCTGCAGTGTAATGTACCATAGAGGAGATGGCAGCACAGGATAGATCTCTGATCTCTGCAGTGTAATGTACCAGATAGGAGATGGCAGCATGGGACAGATCTCTGATCTCTGCAGTGCAATGTACCAGAGAGGAGACGGCATCACAGGACAGATCTCTGATCTCGCAGTGAAATGTACCAGAGAGGAGATGGCAGCACAGGACAGATCTCTGATCTCTATAGTGTAATGTACCAGAGAGGAGACGGCATCACAGGACAGATCTCTGATCTCTGCAGTGTAATGTACCAGAGAGGATATGGGAGCACAGGACAGATCTCTGATCTCTACAGTGTAATGTACCAGAGAGGAGACGGCATCACAGGACAGATCTCTGATCTCTGCAGTGTAATGTACCAGAGAGGAGATGGCAGCACGGGACAGATCTCTGATCTCTGCAGTGTAATGTACGAGAGAGGAGAAGGCATCACAGGACAGATCTCTGATCTCTACAGTGTAATGTACCAGAGAGGAGATGGCAGCACGGGACAGATCTCTGATCTCTGCAGTGTAATGTACCAGAGAGGAGATGGCAGCATGGGACAAATCTCTGATCTCTGCAGCGTAATGTACCAGAGAGTAGATGGCAGCACGGGACAGATCTCTGATCTCTGCAGTGTAATGTACCAGAGAGGAGATGGCAGCACGGGACAGATCACTGATCTCTGCAGTGTAATATACCATAGAGGAGATGGCAGCACAGGACAGATTTCTCATCTCTGCAGTGTAATGTACCAGTGAGGAGATGGCAGCACAGGATAGATCTCTGATCTCTGCAGTGTAATGTACCAGAGTGGAGATGGCAGCACAGGACAGATCTCTGATCTCTGCAGCGTAATCAACCAGAGAGGAGATGGTAGCATGGGACAGATCTCTGATCTCTGCAGCGTAATGTACCAGAGAGAAGATGGCAGCACAGGACAGATCACTGATCTCTGCAGTGTAATGTACCATAGAGGAGATGGCAGCACAGGACAGATCTCTCATCTCTGCAGGGTAATGTACCAGAGGAGATGGCAGCACAGGACAGATCTCTGATCTCTGCAGTGTAATGTACCAGAAAGGAGATGGCAGCATGGGATAGATCTCTGATCTCTGCAGTGTAATGTACCAGAGAGGAGATGGCAGCACAGGACAGATCTCTGATCTGTGCAGCGTAATGTAGCAGAGAGGAGATGGCAGCACTGGACAGATCACTGATCTCTGCAGTGTAATGTACCATAGAGGATATGGCAGCACAGGACAGATCTCTCATCTCTGCAGGGTAATGTACCAGAGGAGATGGCAGCACAGGACAGATCTCTGATCTCTGCAGTGTAATGTACCAGAGAGGAGAAGGCAACACAGGACAGATCTATGATCTCTGCAGTGTAATGTACCAGACAGGAGTTGGCAGCATAGGACAGATCTCTGATCTCTGCAGTGTAATGTATCAGAGAGGAGATGTCAGCTCGGCACAGATCACTGATCTCTGCAGTGTAATGTACCAAAGAAAAGATGGTAGCATGGGACAGATCATTGACCTCTGCAGTGCAATGTACCTTAGAGGAGATGGCAGCACAGGACAGATCTCTGATCTCTGCAGTGTAATGTACCAGAGAGGAGATGGCAGCACAGGACAGATCTCTGATCTCTGCAGTGTAATGTACCAGAGAGGAGATGGCAGCACAGGACAGATCTCAGATCTGTGCAGTGTAATGTACCAGAGAGGAGACGGCAGAGCGGGACAGATCTCTGATCTCTACAGTGTAATGTACCATAGAGGAGATGGCATCACAGGACAGGTCTCTGAACTCTGCAGTGTAATGTACCAGAGAGGAGATGGCAGCACAGGACAGATCTCTGATCTCTGCAGTGTAAAGTACCATAGAGGAGATGGCAGCACAGGATAGATCTCAGATCTCTGCAGTGTCATGTCCCAGAGAGGAGATGGCAGCACATGACAGATCTCAGATCTCTGCAGTGTAATGTACCATAGAGGAGATGGCAGCACAGGATAGATCTCTGATCTCTGCAGTGTAATGTACCAGAGAGGAGATGGCAGCACAGGACTGATCTCTGATCTCTGCAGTGTAATCTACCAGAGAGGAGATGGTAGCATTAGACAGATCTCTGATCTCTGCAGTGGAATGTACCAGAGAGGAGATGGCAGCATAGAACAGATCTCTCATCTCTGCAGTGGAATGTACCAGAGAGGAGATGGCAGCACAGGACAGATCTCTGATCTCTGCAGTGTAATGTACCAGAGGAGATGGCAGCACAGTATAGATGTCTGACCTCTGCAGTGTAATGTACCAGAGAGGAGATGGCAGCACAGGACAGATCTCTTATTTCCGCAGTGTAATGTACCAGAGAGGAGATGGCAGCACAGGACAGATCTCTGATCTCTGCAGTGTAATGTACCAAAGAGGAGATGGCAGCACAGGACATATCTGTTATTTCTGCAGTGTAATGTACCAGTGAGGAGATGGCAGCACAGGACAGATCTCTGATCTCTGCAGTGTAATGTACTAGAGAGGAGATTGCAGCACAGGACAGATCTCTGATGTCTGCAGTGTAATGTACCAGAGAGGAGATGGCAGCACAGGACAGATCACTGATCTCTGCAGTGTAATGTACTAGAGAGGAGATGGCAGCACAGGACAGATCTCTGATGTCTGCAGTGTAATGTACCAGAGAGGAGATGGCAGCACAGGACAGATCATTGACCTTTGCAGTGTAATGCACCAGAGAGGAGATGGCAGCATGGGACAGATCTCTGATCTCTGCAGTGTAATATACCAGAGAGGAAATTGCAGCACAGGACAGTTCTCTGATCTCTGCAGTGTCATATACCAGAGAAGAGATGGCAGCACAGGTCAGATCTCTGATCTCTGCAGTGTAATGTATCAGAGAGGAGATGGCAGCACAGGACAGATCTCTGATGTCTGCAGTGTAATGTATCAGAGAAGAGATGGCAGCACAGGACAGATCTCTGATCTCTGCAGTGTAATATACCAGAGAGGAAATGGCAGCACAGGACAGATCTCTGATGTCTGCAGTGTAATATACCAGAGAGGAGATGGCAGCACAGGACAGATCTCTGATCTCTGCAGTGTAATATACCAGAGAGGAGATGGCTGCACAGGACAGATCTCTGATCTCTGCAGTGTAATGTACCAGAGAGGAGATGGTAGCACGGGACAGATCATTGATCTCTTCAGTGTAATTTACCATAGAGGAGATGGCAGCACGGAACAGATCTCTGATCTCTGCAGTATAATGTACCAGAGAGGAGATGGTAGCACGGGACAGATCATTCACCTCTGCAGTGTAATGTACCATAGAGGAGATAGCAGCACTGGACAGATCTCTGATCTGTGCAGTGTAATGTACCATAGAGGAGATGGCAGCACAGGACAGATCTCTGATCTCTGCAGTGTAATGTACCAGAGAGGAGATGGCAGCACGGGACAGATCTTTGATCTCTGCAGGTAATGTTCCATAGAGGAGATGGCAGCACAGGACAGATCTCTGATCTCTGCAGTATAATATACCAGAGAGGAGATGGCAGCACAGGACAGATCTCTGATCTCTGCAGTGTAATATACCAGAGAGGAGATGGCAGCACAGGACAGATCTCTGATCTCTGCAGTGTAATATACCAGAGAGGAGATGGCAGCACAGGACAGATCTCTTAACTCTGCAGTGTAATGTACCAGAGAGGAGATGGCAGCATGGGACAGATCACTAATCTCTGCAGTGTAATGTACCAAAGAAAAGATGGTGGCACGGGACAGATCATTGACCTCTGCAGTGCAATGTACCGTAGAGGAGATGGGAGAGCGGGACAGATCTCTGATCTCTGCAGTGTAATGTACCAGAGAGGCGATGGCAGCACAGGACAGATCTCTGATCTCTGCAGTATAATGTACCAGAGAGGAGATGGCAGCACAGTACAGATATCTGCAGTGTAATATTCCAGTGAGGAGAAGGCAGCACAGGACAGATCTCTGATCTGTGCAGTGTAATGTACCAGAGAGTAGATGGCAGCATGGGACAGATCTCTGATCTCTGCAGTGTAATGTACCAGAGAGGAGATGGCAGCACAGGACAGATCTCTGATCGATGTAGTGTAATGTACCAAAGAGGTGATGGCAGCACGGGACAGATCTCTGATTTCTGCAGTGTAATATACCAGAGAGGAGATGGCAGCACAGGACAGATCTCTTATCTCTGCAGTGTAATGTACCTGAGAGGAGATGGCAGCACAGGACAGATCTCTGATCTCTGCAGTGTAATGTGCTAGAGAGGAGATGGCAGCACAGGACAGATCTCTGATCTCTGCAGTGCAATGTACCAGAGAGGTGATGGCAGCACGGGACAGATCTCTGATTTCTGCAGTGTAATATACCAGAGAGGAGATGGCAGCACAGGACAGATCTCTTATCTCTGCAGTGTAATGTACCTGAGAGGAGATGGCAGCACAGGACAGATCTCTGATCTCTGCAGTGTAATGTACCAGAGAGTAGATGGCAGCATAGGATAGATCTTTGATCTCTGCAGTGTAATATACCAAAGAGGAGATTGCAGCACAGGACAGATCTCTGATCTCTGCAGTGTAATGTACCAGAGAGGAGATGGCAGCACAGGACAGATCTCTGACCTCTGCAGTGTAATGTTCCAAAGAGGAGATGGCAGCACAGGACAGATCTCTGACCTCTGCAGTGTAATTTACCAGAGAGGTGATGGCAGCACAGGACAGGTCTCTGATCTCTGCAGTGTATTGTACCAGAGAGGAGATGACAGCATAGGACAGATCTTTGATCTCTGCAGTTTAATGTACCAGAGAGTTGATGGCAGCACGGGACAGATCTCTGACCTCTGCAGTGTAATGTACCAAAGAGGAGATGGCAGCACAGGACAGATCTCTTATCTCAGCAGTATAATGTACCAGAGAGGACACGGCAGCATAGGACAGATCGCTGATCTCTGCAGTGTAATGTATCAGAGAGGAAATGGAAGCACAGGACAGATCTCTGATCTCTGCAGTGTAATGTACCATAGAGCAGATGGCATCACAGGACATATCTCTGATCTCTGCTGAACAATGTACCAGAGAGGAGATGGCAGCATGGGACAGATCTCTGGTCTCTGCAGCTTAATCAACCAGAGAGGAGATGGCAGCACAGGACAGATCTCTGATCTCTGCAGTGTAATGTACCATAGAGCAGATGGCAGCACAGGACATATCTCTGATCTCTGCAGAACAATGTACCAGAGAGGAGATGGCAGCACGGGACAGATCTCTGATCTCTGCAGTGTAATGTACCAGAGAGGAGATGGCAGCATGGGACAGACCTCTGATCTCTGCAGTATAATGTACCAGAGAGGAGATGGCAGCATGGGACAGATCTCTGATCTCTGCAGTATAATGTACCAGAGAGGAGATGGCAGCATGGGACAGATCTCTGATCTCTGCAGCATAATGTACCAGAGAGGAGATGGCAGCATGGGACAGATCTCTGATCTCTGCAGTATAATGTACCAGAGAGGAGATGGCAGCACAATACAGATATCTGCAGTGTAAAATACCAGTGAGGAGTAGGCAGCACAGGACAGATCTCTGATCTGTGCAGTGTAATGTACCAGAGAGTAGATGGCAGCACGGGACAGATCTCTGATCTCTGCAGTGTAATGTACCAGAGAGGAGATGGCAGCACAGGACAGATCTCTGATCGATGCAGTGTAATGTACCAAAGAGGATATGGGAGCACAGGACAGATCTCTGATGTCTGCAGTGTAATGTGCCAGAGAGGAGATGGCAGCACAGGACAGATCTTTGATCTCTGCAGTGTAATGGACCAGAGAGGAGATGGCAGCACGGGACAGATCTCTGACCTCTGCAGTGTAATGTACCAAAGAGGAGATGGCAGCACAGGACAGATCTCTTATGTCTGCATTATTATGTACCAGAGAGGACACGGCAACATCGGACAGATCTCTGATCTCTGCTGTGTAATATACCAGAGAGGAAATGGCAGCACAGGACAGATCTCTGATCTCTGCAGACAATGTACCAGAGAGGAGATGGCAGTATGGGACAGATCTCTGATCTCTGCAGCGTAATCAACCAGAGAGGAGATGGCAGCACAGGAAAGATCTCTGATCTCTGCAGTGTAATGTACCAGAGAGGAGATGGCAGCACAGGACATATCTCTGATCTCTGCAGAACAATGTACCAGAGAGGAGATGGCAGCACGGGACAGATCTCTGATCTCTGCAGCGTAATCAACCAGAGAGGATATGGCAGCACAGGACATGTCTCTGATCTCTGCACTGCAATGTACCAGAGAGGAGATGGCAGCACAGGACAGATCTCTGATCTCTGCAGTGCAATGTACCATAGAGGAGATGGCAGCACGGGACAGATCTCTGATCTCTGCAGTGTAATGTACCAGAGAGGAGATGGCAGCACGGGACAGATCTCTGACCTCTGCAGTGTAATATACCAAAGAGGAGATGGCAGCACAGGACAGATCTCAGATCTCTGCAGTGTAATGTACCAGAGTGGAGATGGCAGCACAGGACAGATCTCTGATCTATGCAGTGTAATGTATCAGAGAGGAGATGGCAGCACAGGACAGATCACTGATCTATGCAGTGTAATGTACCAGAGAGGAGATGGCAGCACAGGACAGATCTCTGATCTCTGCAGTGTAATGTACCAGAGAGGAGATGGCAGCACAGGACAGATCTCTGATCTCTGCAGTGTAATGTACCAGAGAGGAGATGGCAGCACAGGACATATCACTGATCTCTGCAGTATAATGTACCAGAGAGGAGATGGCAGCACAGGACAGATCTCTCATCTCTGCAGTGTAATGTACCAGAGAGGAGATGGCAGAACGGGACAGATCTCTGATCTCTGCAGTGTAATGTACCAGAGAGGAGATGGAAGCACAGGACAGATCTCTGACCTCTGCAGTATAATGTACCAGAGAGCAGATGGCAGCAGAAGACAGATCTCTGATCTCTGCAGTGTAATGTACCAGAGAGGAGATGGCAGCACAGGACAGATCTCTGATCTCTGCAGTGTAATGTATCAGAGAGGAGATGGCAGCACAGGACAGATCACTGATCTATGCAGTGTAATGTACCAGAGAGGAGATGGCAGCACAGGACAGATCTCTGATCTCTGCAGTGTAATGTACCAGAGAGGAGATGGCAGCACAGGACAGATCTCTGATCTCTGCAGTGTAATGTACCAGAGAGGAGATGGCAGCACAGGACATATCACTGATCTCTGCAGTATAATGTACCAGAGAGGAGATGGCAGCACAGGACAGATCTCTCATCTCTGCAGTGTAATGTACCAGAGAGGAGATGGCAGAACGGGACAGATCTCTGATCTCTGCAGTGTAATGTACCAGAGAGGAGATGGCAGCACGGGACAGATCTCTGATCTCTGCAGTGTAATGTACCAGAGAGGAGATGGAAGCACAGGACAGATCTCTGACCTCTGCAGTATAATGTACCAGAGAGCAGATGGCAGCACAAGACAGATCTCTGATCTCTGCAGTGTAATGTACCAGAGAGCAGATGGCAGCACAAGACAGATCTCTGATCTCTGCAGTGTAATGTACCAGAGAGGAGATGGCAGCACAGGACAGATCTCTGATCGATGCAGTGTAATGTACCAAAGAGGATATGGGAGCACAGGACAGATCTCTGATCTCTGCAGAGTAATGTACCAGAGTGTAGATGGCAGCATAGGATAGATCTTTGATCTCTGCAGTGTAATGTACCAGAGAGGAGATGGCAGCACAGGACAGATCTCTGATCTCTGCAGTATAATATACCAAAGAGGAGATGGCAGCACAGGACAGATCGCTGATCTCTGCAAAGTAATGTACCTGAGAGGAGATGGCAGCACAGGACAGATCTCTGACCTCTGCAGTGTAATGTACCAGAGAGGAGATGGCAGCACAGGACAGATCTCTGACCTCTGCAGTGTAATTTACCAGAGAGGTGATGGCAGCACGGGACAGATCTCTGATCTCTGCAGTGTATTGTACCTGAGAGGAGATGACAGCATAGGACAGATCTTTGATCTCTGCAGTTTAATGTACCAGAGAGGAGATGGCAGCACGGGACAGATCTCTGATCTCTGCAGTGTAATGTATAAGAGAATAGATGGCAGCACAGGACAGATCTCTTATCTCTGCAGTATAATGTATCAGAGAGGACATGGCAGCATAGGACAGATCGCTGATCTATGCAGTGTAATGTACCAGAGAGGAGATTGCAGCACAGGACTGATCTCTGATCTCTGCAGTGTAATGTATCAGAGAGGAAATGGAAGCACAGGACAGATCTATGATCTCTGCAGTGTAATGTACCATAGAGCAGATGGCAGCACAGGACATATCTCTGATCTCTGCAGAACAATGTACCAGAGAGGAGATGGCAGCACGGGACAGATCTCTGATCTCTGCAGTGTAATGTACCAGAGAGGAGATGGCAGCATGGGACAGATCTCTGATCTCTGCAGCATAATGTACCAGAGAGGAGATGGCAGCATGGGACAGATCTCTGATCTCTGCAGTATAATGTACCAGAGAGGAGATGGCAGCACAATACAGATATCTGCAGTGTAAAATACCAGTGAGGAGTAGGCAGCACAGGACAGATCTCTGATCTGTGCAGAGTAATGTACCAGAGAGTAGATGGCAGCACGGGACAGATCTCTGATCTCTGCAGTGTAATGTACCAGAGAGGAGATGGCAGCACAGGACAGATCTCTGATCGATGCAGTGTAATGTACCAAAGAGGATATGGGAGCACAGGACAGATCTCTGATCTCTGCAGTGTAATGTGCCAGAGAGGAGATGGCAGCACAGGACAGATCTCTGATCTCTGCAGTGTAATGTACCAGAGAGGAGATGGCAGCACAGGACAGATCTCTGATCTCTGCAGTGTAATATACCAGAGAGGAGATGGCAGCACAGGACAGATCTCTGATCTCTGCAGTATAATCTACCAGAGAGGAGATGGCAGCACAGGACAGATCTCTGATCTCTGCAGTATAATCTACCAGAGAGGAGATGGCAGCACAGGACAGATCTCTGAACTCTGCAGTGTAATGTACCAGAGAGGAGATGGCAGCATGGGACAGATCACTAATCTCTGCAGTGTAATGTTCCAAAGAAAAGATGGTGGCACGGGACAGATCATTGACCTCTGCAGTGCAATGTACCGTAGAGGAGATGGGAGAGCGGGACAGATCTCTGATCTCTGCAGTGTAATGTACCAGAGAGGCGATGGCAGCACAGGACAGATCTCTGATCTCTGCAGTATAATGTACCAGAGAGGAGATGGCAGCACAGGACATATCACTGATCTCTGCAGTATCATGTACCAGAGAGGAGATGGCAGCACAGGACAGATCTCTCATCTCTGCAGTGTAATGTACCAGAGAGGAGATGGCAGAATGGGACAGATCTCTGATCTCTGCAGTGTAATGTACCATAGAGGAGATGGCAGCATGGGACAGATCTCTGATCTCTGCAGTGTAATGTACCATAGAGGAGATGACAGCAGGGGACAGATCTCTGATTTCTACAGTGTAATCTACCAGAGAGGAGATGGTAGCACGGGACAGATCTCTGATCTCTACAGTGTAATCTACCAGAGAGGAGATGGTAGCACGGGACAGATCTCTGATCTCTGCAGTGTAATGAACCAGAGAGGAGATGGCAGCACAGGACAGATCTCTGATCTCTGCTGTGTAATATACCAGAGTGGAAATGGCAGCACAGGACAGATCTCTGATCTCTGCAGTGTAATGTACCAGAAAGCAGATGGCAGCCCAGGACAGATCTCTAATCTCTGCAGAACAATGTACCAGAGAGGAGATGGCAGCACGGACCAGATCTCTGATCTCTGCAGCGTAATCAACCAGAGAGGAGATGGCAGCACAGGACATATCTCTGATCTCTGCAGAACAAAGAAGCAGAGAGGAGATGGCAGCACGGGACAGATCTCTGATCTCTGCAGTGTAATGTACCAAAGAGGAGATGGCAGCACAGGACAGATCTCTGATCTCTGCAGAACAATGTACCAGAGAGGAGATGGCAGCACAGGACAGATCTCTGATCTCTGCAGTGTAATGTACCAGAGAGGAGATGGCAGCACAGGACAGATCTCTGATCTCTGCACTGCAATGTACCAGAGAGGAGATGGCAGCACGGGACAGATCTCTGATCTCTGCAGTGTAATGTACCAGAGAGGAGATGGCAGCACGGGACAGATCTCTGACCTCTGCAGTGTAATATACCAAAGAGGAGATGGCAGCACAGGACAGATCTCAGATCTCTGCAGTGTAATGTACCAGAGAGGAGATGGCAGCACAGGACAGATCTCTGATCTCTGCAGTGTAATGTATCAGAGAGGAGATGGCAGCACAGGACAGATCTCTGATCTCTGCAGTGTAATGTACCAGAGAGGAGATGGCAGCACGGGACAGAACTCTGATCTCTGCTGTGTAATGTACCAGAGAGGAGATGGCAGCACGGGACAGATCTCTGATCTATGCAGTGTAATGTACCAGAGAGGAGATGGCAGCACAGGACAGATCTCTGATCTCTGCAGTGTAATGTACCAGAGAGGAGATGGCAGCACAGGACAGATCTCTGACCTCTGCAGTGTAATGTACCAGAGAGCAGATGGCAGCACAAGACAGATCTCTGATCTCTGCAGTGTAACGTACCAGAGAGGAGATGGCAGCACAAGATCGATCTTTGATCTCTGTAGTGTAATGTACCATAGAGGAGATGGCAGCATGGGACAGATCTCTGATCTCTGCAGTGTAATGTACCATAGAGGAGATGGCAGCAGGGGACAGATCTCTGATCTCTGCAGTGTAATGTTCCAAAGAAAAGATGGTGGCATGGGACAGATCATTGACCTCTACAGTGCAATGTACCATAGAGGAGATGGGAGAGCGGGACAGATCTCTGATCTCTGCAGTGTAATGTACCAGAGAGGCGATGGCAGCACAGGACAGATCTCTGATCTCTGCAGTATAATCTACCAGAGAGGAGATGGCAGCACAGTACAAATATCTGCAGTGTAATTTTCCAGTGAGGAGAAGGCAGCACAGGACAGATCTCTGATCTGTGCAGTGTAATGTACCAGAGAGTAGATGGCAGCATGGGACAGATCTCTCATCTCTGCAGTGTAATGTACCAGAGAGGAGATGGCAGCACAGGACAGATCTCTGATCGATGCAGTGTAATGTACCAAAGAGGATATGGGAGCACAGGACAGATCTCTGATCTCTGCAGTGTAAAGTGCCAGAGAGGAGATGGCAGCACAGGACAGATCTCTGATCTCTGCAGTGCAATGTACCAGAGAGGTGATGGCAGCATGGGACAGATCTCTGATTTCTGCAGTGTAATATACCAGAGAGGAGATGGCAGCACAGGACAGATCTCTGATCTCTGCAGTGTAATGTACCAGAGAGGAGATGGCAGCACAGGACAGATCTATGATCTCTGCAGTGTAATGTACCAGAGAGTAGATGGCAGCATAGGATAGATCTTTGATCTCTGCAGTGTAATGTACCAGAGAGGAAATGGCAGCACAGGACAGATCTCTGATCTCTGCAGTATAATATACCAAAGAGGAGATGGCAGCACAGGACAGATCTCTGATCTCTGCAGTGTAATGTACCAGAGAGGAGATGGCAGCACAGGACAGATCGCTGATCTCTGCACTGTAATGTACCAGAGAGGAGATGGAAGCACAGGACAGATCTCTGACCTCTGCAGTGTAATGTACCAAAGAGGAGATGGCAGCACAGGACAGATCTCTGACCTCTGCAGTGTAATTTACCAGAGAGGTGATGGCAGCACGGGACAGATCTCTGATCTCTGCAGTGTATTGTACCAGAGAGGAGATGACAGCACAGGACAGATCTCTGACCTCTGCAGTGTAATTTACCAGAGAGGTGATGGCAGCACAGGACAGGTCTTTGATCTCTGCAGTTTAATGTACCACAGAGGAGATGGCAGCACGGGACAGACCTCTGATCTCTGCAGTATAATGTACCAGAGAGGAGATGGCAGCATGAGACACATCTCTGATCTCTGCAGCATAATGTACCAGAGAGGAGATGGCAGCACAATACAGATATCTGCAGTGTAAAATACCAGTGAGGAGTAGGCAGCACAGGACAGATCTCTGATCTGTGCAGTGTAATGTACCAGAGAGTAGATGGCAGCACGGGACAGATCTCTGATCTCTGCAGTGTAATGTACCAGAGAGGAGATGGCAGCACAGGACAGATCTCTGATCGATGCAGTGTAATGTACCAATGAGGATATGGGAGCACAGGACAGATCTCTGATCTCTGCAGTGTAATGTGCCAGAGAGGAGATGGCAGCACAGGACAGATCTCTGATCTCTGCAGTGTAATGTACCAGACAGGTGATGGCAGCACGGGACAGATCTCTGATCTCTGCAGTGTAATATACCAGAGAGGAGATGGCAGCACAGGACAGATCTCTGATCTCTGCAGTGTAATGTACCAGAGAGGAGATGGCAGCATGGGACAGATCTCTGATCTCTGCAGCTTAATCAACCAGAGAGGAGATGGCAGCACAGGACATATCTCTGATCTCTGCAGAACAATGTACCAGAGAGGAGATGGCAGCACGGGACAGATCTCTGATCTCTGCAGTGTAATGTACCAGAGAGGCGATGGCAGCACAGGACAGATCTCTGATCTCTGCAGTATAATGTACCAGAGAGGAGATGGCAGCACAGTACAAATATCTGCAGTGTAATATTCCAGTGAGGAGAAGGCAGCACAGGACAGATCTCTGATTTGTGCAGTGTAATGTACCAGAGAGTAGATGGCAGCATGGGACAGATCTCTGATCTCTGCAGTGTAATGTACCAGAGAGGAGATGGCAGCACAGGACAGATCTCTGATCGATGCAGTGTAATGTACCAAAGAGGATATGGGAGCACAGGACAGATCTCTGATCTCTGCAGTGTAATGTGCCAGAGAGGAGATGGCAGCACAGGACAGATCTCTGATCTCTGCAGTGCAATGTACCAGAGAGGTGATGGCAGCATGGGACAGATCTCTGATTTCTGCAGTGTAATATACCAGAGAGGAGATGGCAGCACAGGACAGATCTCTGATCTCTGCAGTGTAATGTACCAGAGAGGAGATGGCAGCACAGGATAGATCTCTGATCTCTGCAGTGTAATGTACCATAGAGGAGATGGCAGCATAGGATAGATCTTTGATCTCTGCAGTGTAATGTACCAGAGAGGAGATGGCAGCACAGGACAGATCTCTGATCTCTGCAGTATAATATACCAAAGAGGAGATGGCAGCACAGGACAGATCGCTGATCTCTGCACTGTAATGTACCAGAGAGGAGATGGCAGCACGGGTCAGATCTCTGACCTCTGCAGTGTAATGTACCAAAGAGGTGATGGCAGCACAGGACAGATCTCTTATCTCTGCAGTATAATGTACCAGAGAGGACACGGCAGCATAGGACAGATCGCTGATCTATGCAGTGTAATGTACCAGAGAGGAGGTGGCAGCACAGGACAGATCTCTGATCTCTGCAGTGTAATGTATCAGAGAGGAAAAGGAAGCACAGGACAGATCTCTGATCTCTGCAGTGTAATGTACCATAGAGCAGATGGCATCACAGGACATATCTCTGATCTCTGCAGAACAATGTACCAGAGAGGAGATGGGAGCACGGGACAGATCTCTGATCTCTGCAGTGTAATGTACCAGAGAGGAGATGGCAGCATGGGACAGACCTCTGATCTCTGCAGTATAATGTACCAGAGAGGAGATGGCAGCATGGGACAGATCTCTGATCTCTGCAGCATAATGTACCAGAGAGGAGATGGCAGCATTGGACAGATCTCTGATCTCTGCAGTATAATGTACCAGAGAGGAGATGGCAGCACAATACAGATATCTGCAGTGTAAAATACCAGTGAGGAGTAGGCAGCACTGGACAGATCTCTGATCTGTGCAGTGTAATGTACCAGAGAGTAGATGGCAGCACGGGACAGATCTCTGATCTCTGCAGTGTAATGTACCAGAGAGGAGATGGCAGCACAGGACAGATCTCTGATCGATGCAGTGTAATGTACCAAAGAGGATATGGGAGCACAGGACAGATCTCTGATCTCTGCAGTGTAATGTGCCAGAGAGGAGATGGCAGCACAGGACAGATCTCTGATCTCTGCAGTGTAATGTACCAGACAGGTGATGGCAGCACGGGACAGATCTCTGATCTCTGCAGTGTAATATACCAGAGAGGAGATGGCAGCACGGGACAGATCTCTGATCTCTGCAGTGTAATGTACCAGACAGGTGATGGCAGCACAGGACAGATCTCTGATCTCTGCAGCTTAATCAACCAGAGAGGAGATGGCAGCACAGGACATATCTCTGATCTCTGCAGAACAATGTACCAGAGAGGAGATGGCAGCACGGGACAGATCTCTTATCTCTGCAGTATAATGTACCATAGAGGAGATGGCACCATGGGACAGACCTCTGATCTCTGCAGTATAATGTACCAGAGAGGAGATGGCAGCATGGGACAGATCTCTGATCTCTGCAGCATAATGTACCAGAGAGGAGATGGCAGCATGGGACACATCTCTGATCTCTGCAGTATAATGTACCAGAGAGGAGATGGCAGCACAATACAGATATCTGCAGTGTAAAATACCAGTGAGGAGTAGGCAGCACAGGACAGATCTCTGATCTGTGCAGTGTAATGTACCAGAGAGTAGATGGCAGCACGGGACAGATCTCTGATCTCTGCAGTGTAATGTACCAGAGAGGAGATGGCAGCACAGGACAGATCTCTGATCAATGCAGTGTAATGTACCAATGAGGATATGGGAGCACAGGACAGATCTCTGATCTCTGCAGTGTAATGTGCCAGAGAGGAGATGGCAGCTCAGGACAGATCTCTGATCTCTGCAGTGTAATGTACCAGACAGGTGATGGCAGCACGGGACAGATCTCTGATCTCTGCAGTGTAATATACCAGAGAGGAGATGGCAGCACAGGACAGATCTCTGATCTCTGCAGTGTAATGTACCAGAGAGGAGATGGCAGCATGGGACAGATCTCTGATCTCTGCAGCTTAATCAACCAGAGAGGAGATGGCAGCACAGGACATATCTCTGATCTCTGCAGAACAATGTACCAGAGAGGAGATGGCAGCATGGGACAGATCTCTGATCTCTGCAGTGTAATGTACCAGAGAGGCGATGGCAGCACAGGTCAGATCTCTGATCTCTGTAGTATAATGTACCAGAGAGGAGATGGCAGCACAGTACAAATATCTGCAGTGTAATATTCCAGTGAGGAGAAGGCAGCACAGGACAGATCTCTGATCTGTGCAGTGTAATGTACCAGAGAGTAGATGGCAGCACGGGACAGATCTCTGATCTCTGCAGTGTAATGTACCAGAGAGGAGATGGCAGCACAGGACAGATCTCTGATCGATGCAGTGTAATGTACCAATGAGGATATGGGAGCACAGGACAGATCTCTGATCTCTGCAGTGTAATGTGCCAGAGAGGAGATGGCAGCACAGGACAGATCTCTGATCTCTGCAGTGTAATGTACCAGACAGGTGATGGCAGCACGGGACAGATCTCTGATCTCTGCAGTGTAATATACCAGAGAGGAGATGGCAGCACAGGACAGATCTCTGATCTCTGCAGTGTAATGTACCAGAGAGGAGATGGCAGCATGGGACAGATCTCTGATCTCTGCAGCTTAATCAACCAGAGAGGAGATGGCAGCACAGGACATATCTCTGATCTCTGCAGAACAATGTACCAGAGAGGAGATGGCAGCATGGGACAGATCTCTGATCTCTGCAGTGTAATGTACCAGAGAGGCGATGGCAGCACAGGTCAGATCTCTGATCTCTGTAGTATAATGTACCAGAGAGGAGATGGCAGCACAGTACAAATATCTGCAGTGTAATATTCCAGTGAGGAGAAGGCAGCACAGGACAGATCTCTGATCTGTGCAGTGTAATGTACCAGAGAGTAGATGGCAGCATGGGACAGATCTCTGATCTCTGCAGTGTAATGTACCAGAGAGGAGATGGCAGCACAGGACAGATCTCTGATCGATGCAGTGTAATGTACCAAAGAGGATATGGGAGCACAGGACAGATCTCTGATCTCTGCAGTGTAATGTGCCAGAGAGGAGATGGCAGCACAGGACAGATCTCTGATCTCTGCAGTGCAATGTACCAGAGAGGTGATGGCAGCATGGGACAGATCTCTGATTTCTGCAGTGTAATATACCAGAGAGGAGATGGCAGCACAGGACAGATCTCTGATCTCTGCAGTGTAATGTACCAGAGAGGAGATGGCAGCACAGGATAGATCTCTGATCTCTGCAGTGTAATGTACCATAGAGGAGATGGCAGCATAGGATAGATCTTTGATCTCTGCAGTGTAATGTACCAGAGAGGAGATGGCAGCACAGGACAGATCTCTGATCTCTGCAGTATAATATACCAAAGAGGAGATGGCAGCACAGGACAGATCTCTGACCTCTGCAGTGTAATGTACCAAAGAGGAGATGGCAGCACAGGACAGATCTCTGATGTCTGCAGTGTATTGTACCAGAGAGGAGATGACAGCATAGGACAGATCTTTGATCTCTGCAGTTTAATGTACCAGAGAGGAGATGGCAGCACGGGTCAGATCTCTGACCTCTGCAGTGTAATGTACCATAGAGGCGATGGCAGCACAGGACAGATCTCTTATCTCTGCAGTAAAATGTGCCAGAGAGGACACGGCAGCATAGGACAGATCGCTGATCTATGCAGTGTAATGTACCAGAGAGGAGATGGCAGCACTGGACTGATCTCTGATCTCTGCAGTGTAATGAAACAGAGAGGAGGTGGCAGCACAGGACAGATCTCTGATCTCTGCAGTGTAATGTATCAGAGAGGAAATGGAAGCACAGGACAGATCTCTGATCTCTGCAGTGTAATGTACCATAGAGTAGATGGCATCACAGGACATATCTCTGATCTCTGCAGAACAATGTACCAGAGAGGAGATGGCAGCACGGGACAGATCTCTGATCTCTGCAGTGTAATGTACCAGAGAGGAGATGGCAGCATGGGACAGACCTCTGATCTCTGCAGTATAATGTACCAGAGAGGAGATGGCAGCATGGGACAGATCTCTGATCTCTACAGCATAATGTACCAGAGAGGAGATGGCAGCATGGGACAGATCTCTGATCTCTGCAGTATAATGTACCAGAGAGGAGATAGCAGCACAATACAGATATCTGCAGTGTAAAATACCAGTGAGGAGTAGGCAGCACAGGACAGATCTCTGATCTGTGCAGTGTAATGTACCAGAGAGTAGATGGCAGCATGGGACAGATCTCTGATCTCTGCAGTGTAATGTACCAGAGAGGAGATGGCAGCACAGGACAGATCTCTGATCGATGCAGTGTAATGTACCAAAGAGGATATGGGAGCACAGGACAGATCTCTGATCTCTGCAGTGTAATGTGCCAGAGAGGAGATGGCAGCACAGGACAGATCTCTGATCTCTGCAGTGTAATGTACCAGACAGGTGATGGCAGCACGGGACAGATCTCTGATCTCTGCAGTGTAATATACCAGAGAGGAGATGGCAGCACGGGACAGATCTCTGATCTCTGCAGTGTAATGTACCAGACAGGTGATGGCAGCACGGGACAGATCTCTGATCTCTGCAGCTTAATCAACCAGAGAGGAGATGGCAGCACAGGACATATCTCTGATCTCTGCAGAACAATGTACCAGAGAGGAGATGGCAGCACGGGACAGATCTCTGATCTCTGCAGTGTGATGTACCAGAGAGGAGATGGCAGCATGGGACAGACCTCTGATCTCTGCAGTATAATGTACCAGAGAGGAGATGGCAGCATGTGACAGATCTCTGATCTCTGCAGCATAATGTACCAGAGAGGAGATGGAAGCATGGGACAGATCTCTGATCTCTGCAGTATAATGTACCAGAGAGGAGATGGCAGCACAATACAGATATCTGCAGAGTAAAATACCATTGAGGAGTAGGCAGCACTGGACAGATCTCTGATCTGTGCAGTGTAATGTACCAGAGAGTAGATGGCAGCACAGGACAGATCTATGATCTCTGCAGTGTAATGTACCAGAGAGTAGATGGCAGCATAGGATAGATCTTTGATCTCTGCAGTGTAATGTACCAGAGAGGAGATGGCAGCACAGGACAGATCTCTGATCTCTGCAGTATAATATACCAAAGAGGAGATGGCAGCACAGGACAGATCTCTGATCTCTGCAGTGTAATGTACCAGAGAGGAGATGGCAGCACAGGACAGATCGCTGATCTCTGCACTGTAATGTACCAGAGAGGAGATGGCAGCACAGGACAGATCTCTGACATCTGCAGTGTAATGTACCAAAGAGGAGATGGCAGCACAGGACAGATCTCTGACCTCTGCAGTGTAATTTACCAGAGAGGTGATGGCAGCACGGGACAGATCTCTGATCTCTGCAGCGTATTGTACCAGAGAGGAGATGGCAGCATGGGACACATCTCTGATCTCTGCAGTATAATGTACCAGAGAGGAGATGGCAGCACAATACAGATATCTGCAGTGTAAAATACCAGTGAGGAGTAGGCAGCACAGGACAGATCTCTGATCTGTGCAGTGTAATGTACCAGAGAGTAGATGGCAGCACGGGACAGATCTCTGATCTCTGCAGTGTAATGTACCAGAGAGGAGATGGCAGCACAGGACAGATCTCTGATCGATGCAGTGTAAATGTACCAATGAGGATATGGGAGCACAGGACAGATCTCTGATCTCTGCAGTGTAATGTGCCAGAGAGGAGATGGCAGCACAGGACAGATCTCTGATCTCTGCAGTGTAATGTACCAGACAGGTGATGGCAGCACGGGACAGATCTCTGATCTCTGCAGTGTAATATACCAGAGAGGAGATGGCAGCACAGGACAGATCTCTGATCTCTGCAGTGTAATGTACCAGAGAGGAGATGGCAGCATGGGACAGATCTCTGATCTCTGCAGCTTAATCAACCAGAGAGGAGATGGCAGCACAGGACATATCTCTGATCTCTGCAGAACAATGTACCAGAGAGGAGATGGCAGCACGGGACAGATCTCTGATCTCTGCAGTGTAATGTACCAGAGAGGCGATGGCAGCACAGGACAGATCTCTGATCTCTGCAGTATAATGTATCAGAGAGGAGATGGCAGCACAGTACAAATATCTGCAGTGTAATATTCCAGTGAGGAGAAGGCAGCACAGGACAGATCTCTGATCTGTGCAGTGTAATGTACCAGAGAGTAGATGGCAGCATGGGACAGATCTCTGATCTCTGCAGTGTAATGTACCAGAGAGGAGATGGCAGCACAGGATAGATCTCTGATCGATGCAGTGTAATGTACCAAAGAGGATATGGGAGCACAGGACAGATCTCTGATCTCTGCAGTGTAATGTGCCAGAGAGGAGATGGCAGCACAGGACAGATCTCTGATCTCTGCAGTGTAATGTACCAGACAGGTGATGGCAGCACGGGACAGATCTCTGATCTCTGCAGTGTAATATAATAGAGAGGAGATGGCAGCACAGGACATATCTCTGATCTCTGCAGTGTAATGTACCAGAGAGGAGATGGCAGCACGGGACAGATCTCTGACCTCTGCAGTGTAATGTACCAAAGAGGAGATGGCAGCACGGGACAGATCTCTGATCTCTGCAGTGTATTATACCAGAGAGGAGATGGCAGCACGGGACAGATCTCTGATCTCTGCAGTGTAATGTACCAAAGAGGATATGGGAGCACAGGACAGATCTCTGATCTCTGCAGTGTAATGTGCCAGAGAGGAGATGGCAGCACAGGACAAATCTCTGATCTCTGCAGTGCAATGTACCAGAGAGGTGATGGCAGCATGGGACAGATCTCTGATTTCTGCAGTGTAATATACCAGAGAGGAGATGGCAGCACAGGACAGATCTCTGATCTGTGCAGTGTAATGTACCAGAGAGGAGATGGCAGCACAGGATAGATCTCTGATCTCTGCAGTGTAATGTACCATAGAGGAGATGGCAGCATAGGATAGATCTTTGATCTCTGCAGTGTAATGTACCAGAGAGGAGATGGCAGCACAGGACAGATCTCTGATCTCTGCAGTATAATATACCAAAGAGGAGATGGCAGCACAGGATAGATCGCTGATCTCTGCACTGTAATGTACCAGAGAGGAGATGGCAGCACAGGACAGATCTCTGACCTCTGCAGTGTAATGTACCAAAGAGGAGATGGCAGCACAGGACAGATCTCTGACCTCTGCAGTGTAATTTACCAGAGAGGTGATGGCAGCACGGGACAGATCTCTGATGTCTGCAGTGTATTGTACCAGAGAGGAGATGACAGCATAGGACAGATCTTTGATCTCTGCAGTTTAATGTACCAGAGAGGAGATGGCAGCACGGGTCAGATCTCTGACCTCTGCAGTGTAATGTACCAAAGAGGCGATGGCAGCACAGGACAGATCTCTTATCTCTGCAGTATAATGTTCCAGAGAGGACACGGCAGCATAGGACAGATCGCTGATCTATGCAGTGTAATGTACCAGAGAGGAGATGGCAGCACTGGACTGATCTCTGATCTCTGCAGTGTAATGAACCAGAGAGGAGGTGGCAGCACAGGACAGATCTCTGATCTCTGCAGTGTAATGTATCAGAGAGGAAATGGAAGCACAGGACAGATCTCTGATCTCTGCAGTGTAATGTACCATAGAGCAGATGGCATCACAGGACATATCTCTGATCTCTGCAGAACAATGTACCAGAGAGGAGATGGCAGCACGGGACAGATCTCTGATCTCTGCAGTGTAATGTACCAGAGAGGAGATGGCAGCATGGGACAGACCTCTGATCTCTGCAGTATAATGTACCAGAGAGGAGATGGCAGCATGGGACAGATCTCTGATCTCTGCAGCATAATGTACCAGAGAGGAGATGGCAGCATGGGACAGATCTCTGATCTCTGCAGTATAATGTACCAGAGAGGAGATGGCAGCACAATACAGATATCTGCAGTGTAAAATACCACTGAGGAGTAGGCAGCACAGGACAGATCTCTGATCTGTGCAGTGTAATGCACCAGAGAGTAGATGGCAGCACGGGACAGATCTCTGATCTCTGTAGTGTAATGTACCAGAGAGGAGATGGCAGCACAGGACAGATCTCTGATCGATGCAGTGTAATGTACCAAAGAGGATATGGGAGCACAGGACAGATCTCTGATCTCTGCAGTGTAATGTGCCAGAGAGGAGATGGCAGCACAGGACAGATCTCTGATCTCTGCAGTGTAATGTACCAGACAGGTGATGGCAGCACGGGACAGATCTCTGATCTCTGCAGTGTAATATACCAGAGAGGAGATGGCAGCACAGGACAGGTCTCTGATCTCTGCAGTGTAATGTACCAGAGAGGAGATGGCAGCATGGGACAGATCTCTGATCTCTGCAGCTTAATCAACCAGAGAGGAGATGGCAGCACAGGACATATCTCTGATCTCTGCAGAACAATGTACCAGAGAGGAGATGGCAGCATGGGACAGATCTCTGATCTCTGCAGTGTAATGTACCAGAGAGGAGATGGCAGCATGGGACAGACCTCTGATCTCTGCAGTATAATGTACCAGAGAGGAGATGGCAGCATGGGACAGATCTCTGATCTGTGCAGCATAATGTACCAGAGAGGAGATGGAAGCATGGGACTGATCTCTGATCTCTGCAGTATAATGTACCAGAGAGGAGATGGCAGCACAGGACAGATCTCAGATCTCTGCAGTGTAATATAATAGAGAGGAGATGGCAGCACAGGACAGATCTCTGATCTCTGCAGTGTAATGTACCAGAGAGGAGATGGCAGCACGGGACAGATCTCTGACCTCTGCAGTGTAATGTACCAAAGAGGAGATGGCAGCACGGGACAGATCTCTGATCTCTGCAGTGTATTATACCAGAGAGGAGATGGCAGCACGGGACAGATCTCTGATCTCTGCAGTGTAATGTACCAGAGAGGAGATGGCAGCACAGGACAGATCTCTGATCTCTGCAGAACAATGTACCAGAGAGGAGATGGCAGCACAGGACAGATTTCTGATCTCTGCAGTGTAATGTACCAGAGAGGAGATGGCAGCACAGGACAGATCTCTGATCTCTGCACTGCAATGTACCAGAGAGGAGATGGCAGCACGGGACAGATCTCTGATCTCTGCAGTGTAATGTACCAGAGAGGAGATGGCAGCACGGGACAGATCTCTGACCTCTGCAGTGTAATATACCAAAGAGGAGATGGCAGCACAGGACAGATCTCAGATCTCTGCAGTGTTATGTACCAGAGAGGAGATGGCAGCACAGGACAGATCTCTGATCTCTGCAGTGTAATGTATCAGAGAGGAGATGGCAGCACAGGACAGATCACTGATCTATGCAGTATAATGTACCAGAGAGGAGATGGCAGCACAGGACAGAACTCTGATCTCTGCAGTGTAATGTACCAGAGAGGAGATGGCAGCACAGGACTGATCTCTGATCTCAGCAGTGTAATGTACCAGAGAGGAAATGGCAGCACAGGACAGATCTCTCATCTCTGCAGTGTAATGTACCAGAGAGGAGATGGCAGCACGGGACAGAACTCTGATCTCTGCTGTGTAATGTACCAGAGAGGAGATGGCAGCACGGGACAGATCTCTGATCTATGCAGTGTAATGTACCAGAGAGGAGATGGCAGCACAGGACAGATCTCTGATCTCTGCAGTGTAATGTACCAGAGAGCAGATGACAGCACAAGACAGATCTCTGTTCTCTGCAGTGTAACGTACCAGAGAGGAGATGGCAGCACAGGATCGATCTTTGATCTCTGTAGTGTAATGTACCATAGAGGAGATGGCAGCATGGGACAGATCTCTGATCTCTGCAGTGTAATGTGCCATAGAGGAGATGGCAGCAGGGGACAGATCTCTGATCTCTGCAGTGTAATCTACCAGAGAGGAGATGGTTGCATGGGACAGATCTCTGATCTCTGCAGTGTAATGTACCAGAGAGGAGATGGTAGCATGGGACAGATCTCTGATCTCTGCAGTGTAATGTACCAGAGAGGAGATGGCAGCATGGGACAGATCTCTGATCTCTGCAGAACAATGTACCAGAGAGGAGATGGCAGCACGGGACAGATCTCTGATCTCTGCAGTGTAATCTATCAGAGAGGAGATTGTAGCATGGGACAGATCTCTGATCTCTGCAGTGTAATGTACCAAAGAGGAGATGGCAGCATGGGACAGATCTCTACAGTGTAATGTACCAGAGAGGAGATGGCAGCACGGGACAGATCCCTGACCTCTGCAGTGTAATGTACCAGAGGAGATGGCAGCACAGGACAGATCTCAGATCTCTGCAGTGTAATGTACCAGAGAGGAGATTGCAGCACAGGACAGATCTCTGATCTCTGCAGTGTAATGTATCAGAGAGGAGATGGCAGCACAGGACAGATCACTGATCTATGCAGTGTAATGTACCAGAGAGGAGATGGCAGCACAGGACAGATCTCTGATCTCTGCAGTGTAATGTAGCAGAGAGAAGATGGCAGCACAGGACAGATCTCTGATCTCTGCAGTGTAATCTACCAGAGAGGAGATGGTAGCATGGGTCAGATCTCTGATCTCTGCAGTGTAATGTACGAGAGGAGATGGCAGCATGGGACAGATCTCTGATCTCTGCAATGTAATCTACCAGAGAGGAGATGGTAGCATGGGACAGATCTCAGATCTCTGCAGTGTAATGTACCAAAGTGGAGATGGCAGCATGGGACAGATCTCTGCAGTGTAATGTACCAGAGACAAGATGGCAGCACAGGACAGATCACTGACCTCTGCAGTGTAATGTACCAGAGGAGATGGCAGCACAGGATAGATCTCTGATCACTGCAGTGTAATGTACCATAGAGGAGATGGCAGCACAGGACAGATCTCCGATCTCTCCAGTGTAGTGTACCCGAGAGGAGATGGCAGCACAGGACAGATCATTGACCTACGCAGTGTATTGCACCAGAGAGGAGATGGTAGCATGGGTCAGATCTCTGATCTCTGCAGTGTAATGTACCAGAGAGGAGATGGCAGCATGGGACAGATCTCTGATCTCTGCAGTATAATCTACCAGAGAGGAGATGGCAGCACAGGACAGATCTCTGAACTCTGCAGTGTAATGTACAAGAGAGGAGATGGCAGCACAGGACAGATCACTAATCTCTGCAGTGTAATGTTCCAAAGAAAAGATGGTGGCACGGGACAGATCATTGACCTCTGCAGTGCAATGTACCGTAGAGGAGATGGGAGAGCGGGACAGATCTCTGATCTCTGCAGTGTAATGTACCAGAGAGGCGATGGCAGCACAGGACAGATCTCTGATCTCTGCAGTATAATGTACCAGAGAGGAGATGGCAGCACAGTACAAATATCTGCAGTGTAATATTCCAGTGAGGAGAAGGCAGCACAGGACAGATCATTGACCTACGCAGTGTATTGCACCAGAGAGGAGATGGTAGCATGGGTCAGATCTCTGATCTCTGCAGTGTAATGTACCAGAGAGGAGATGACAGCATAGGACAGATCTTTGATCTCTGCAGTTTAATGTACCAGAGAGGAGATGGCAGCACGGGACAGATCTCTGACCACTGCAGTGTAATGTTCCAAAGAGGAGATGGCAGCACAGGACAGATCTCTTATCTCTGCAGTATAATGTACCAGAGAGGACATGGCAGCATAGGACAGATCGCTGATCTATGCAGTGTAATGTACCAGAGAGGAGATGGCAGCACAGAACTGATCTCTGATCTCTGCAGTGTAATGAACAAGAGAGGAGATGGCAGCACAGGACAGATCTCTGATCTCTGCAGTGTAATGTATCAGAGAGGAAATGGAAGCACAGGACAGATCTCTGATCTCTGCAGTGTAATGTACCATAGAGCAGATGGCATCACAGGACATATCTCTGATCTCTGCAGAACAATGTACCAGAGAGAAGATGGCAGCATGGGACAGATCTCTGATCTCTGCAGCTTAATCAACCAGAGAGGAGATGGCAGCACAGGACAGATCTCTGATCTCTGTAGTGTAATGTACCATAGAGCAGATGGCATCACAGGACATATCTCTGATCTCTGCAGAACAATGTACCAGAGAGGAGATGGCAGCACGGGACAGATATCTGATCTCTGCAGTGTAATGTACCAGAGAGGAGATGGCAGCACGGGACAGACCTCTGATCTCTGCAGTATAATGTACCAGAGAGGAGATGGCAGCATGGGACAGATCTCTGATCTCTGCAGCATAATGTACCAGAGAGGAGATGGCAGCATGGGACAGATCTCTGATCTCTGCAGTGTAATGTACCAGAGAGGAGATGGCAGCACAGGACAGATCTCTGATCGATGCAGTGTAATGTACCAAAGAGGATATGGGAGCACAGGACAGATCTCTGATCTCTGCAGTGTAATGTGCCAGAGAGGAGATGGCAGCACAGGACAGATCTCTGATCTCTGCAGTGTAAAGTACCAGACAGGTGATGGCAGCACGGGACAGATCTCTGATCTCTGCAGTGTATTATACCAGAGAGGAGATGGCAGCACGGGACAGATCTCTGATCTCTGCAGTGTAATGTACCAAAGAGGATATGGGAGCACAGGACAGATCTCTGATCTCTGCAGTGTAATGTGCCAGAGAGGAGATGGCAGCACAGGACAGATCTCTGATCTCTGCAGTGCAATGTACCAGAGAGGTGATGGCAGCATGGGACAGATCTCTGATTTCTGCAGTGTAATATACCAGAGAGGAGATGGCAGCACAGGACAGATCTCTGATCTGTGCAGTGTAATGTACCAGAGAGGAGATGGCAGCACAGGATAGATCTCTGATCTCTGCAGTGTAATGTACCATAGAGGAGATGGCAGCATAGGATAGATCTTTGATCTCTGCAGTGTAATGTACCAGAGAGGAGATGGCAGCACAGGACAGATCTCTGATCTCTGCAGTATAATATACCAAAGAGGAGATGGCAGCACAGGACAGATCGCTGATCTCTGCACTGTAATGTACCAGAGAGGAGATGGCAGCACAGGACAGATCTCTGACCTCTGCAGTGTAATGTACCAAAGAGGAGATGGCAGCACAGGACAGATCTCTGACCTCTGCAGTGTAATTTACCAGAGAGGTGATGGCAGCACGGGACAGATCTCTGTTGTCTGCAGTGTATTGTACCAGAGAGGAGATGACAGCATAGGACAGATCTTTGATCTCTGCAGTTTAATGTACCAGAGAGGAGATGGCAGCACGGGTCAGATCTCTGACCTCTGCAGTGTAATGTACCAAAGAGGCGATGGCAGCACAGGACAGATCTCTTATCTCTGCAGTATAATGTACCAGAGAGGACACGGCAGCATAGGACAGATCGCTGATCTATGCAGTGTAATGTACCAGAGAGGAGATGGCAGCACTGGACTGATCTCTGATCTCTGCAGTGTAATGAACCAGAGAGGAGGTGGCAGCACAGGACAGATCTCTGATCTCTGCAGTGTAATGTATCAGAGAGGAAATGGAAGCACAGGACAGATCTCTGATCTCTGCAGTGTAATGTACCATAGAGCAGATGGCATCACAGGACATATCTCTGATCTCTGCAGATCAATGTACCAGAGAGGAGATGGCAGCACGGGACAGATCTCTGATCTCTGCAGTGTAATGTACCAGAGAGGAGATGGCAGCATGGGACAGACCTCTGATCTCTGCAGTATAATGTACCAGAGAGGAGATGGCAGCATGGGACAGATCTCTGATCTCTGCAGCATAATGTACCAGAGAGGAGATGGCAGCATGGGACAGATCTCTGATCTCTGCAGTATAATGTACCAGAGAGGAGATGGCAGCACAATACAGATATCTGCAGTGTAAAATACCACTGAGGAGTAGGCAGCACAGGACAGATCTCTGATCTCTGCAGTGTAATGTACCAGAGAGGAGATGGCAGCACAGGACAGATCTCTGATCGATGCAGTGTAATGTACCAAAGAGGATATGGGAGCACAGGACAGATCTCTGATCTCTGCAGTGTAATGTGCCAGAGAGGAGATGGCAGCACAGGACAGATCTCTGATCTCTGCAGTGTAATGTACCAGACAGGTGATGGCAGCACGGGACAGATCTCTGATCTCTGCAGTGTAATATACCAGAGAGGAGATGGCAGCACAGGACAGGTCTCTGATCTCTGCAGTGTAATGTACCAGAGAGGAGATGGCAGCATGGGATAGATCTCTGATCTCTGCAGCTTAATCAACCAGAGAGGAGATGGCAGCACAGGACATATCTCTGATCTCTGCAGAACAATGTACCAGAGAGGAGATGGCAGCATGGGACAGATCTCTGATCTCTGCAGTGTAATGTACCAGAGAGGAGATGGCAGCATGGGACAGACCTCTGATCTCTGCAGTATAATGTACCAGAGAGGAGATGGCAGCATGGGACAGATCTCTGATCTGTGCAGCATAATGTACCAGAGAGGAGATGGAAGCATGGGACAGATCTCTGATCTCTGCAGTATAATGTACCAGAGAGGAGATGGCAGCACAGGACAGATCTCAGATTTCTGCAGTGTAATATAATAGAGAGGAGATGGCAGCACAGGACAGATCTTTGATCTCTGCAGTGTAATGTACCAGAGAGGAGATGGCAGCACGGGACAGATCTCTGACCTCTGCAGTGTAATGTACCAAAGAGGAGATGGCAGCACGGAACAGATCTCTGATCTCTGCAGTGTATTATACCAGAGAGGAGATGGCAGCACGGGACAGATCTCTGATCTCTGCAGTGTAATGTACCAGAGAGGAGATGGCAGCACAGGACAGATCTCTGATCTCTGCAGAACAATGTACCAGAGAGAAGATGGCAGCACAGGACAGATCTCTGATCTCTGCAGTGTAATGTACCAGAGAGGAGATGGCAGCACAGGACAGATCTCTGATCTCTGCACTGCAATGTACCAGAGAGGAGATGGCAGCACGGGACAGATCTCTGATCTCTGCAGTGTAATGTACCAGAGAGGAGATGGCAGCACGGGACAGATCTCTGACCTCTGCAGTGTAATATACCAAAGAGGAGATGGCAGCACAGGACAGATCTCAGATCTCTGCAGTGTTATGTACCAGAGAGGAGATGGCAGCACAGGACAGATCTCTGATCTCTGCAGTGTAATGTATCAGAGAGGAGATGGCAGCACAGGACAGATCACTGATCTATGCAGTATAATGTACCAGAGAGGAGATGGCAGCACAGGACAGATCTCTGATCTCTGCAGTGTAATGTACCAGAGAGGAGATGGCAGCACAGGACTGATCTCTGATCTCAGCAGTGTAATGTACCAGAGAGGAGATGGCAGCACAGGACAGATCTCTCATCTCTGCAGTGTAATGTACCAGAGAGGAGATGGCAGCACGGGACAGAACTCTGATCTCTGCTGTGTAATGTACCAGAGAGGAGATGGCAGCACGGGACAGATCTCTGATCTATGCAGTGTAATGTACCAGAGAGGAGATGGCAGCACAGGACAGATCTCTGATCTCTGCAGTGTAATGTACCAGAGAGCAGATGACAGCACAAGACAGATCTCTGTTCTCTGCAGTGTAACGTACCAGAGAGGAGATGGCAGCACAGGATCGATCTTTGATCTCTGTAGTGTAATGTACCATAGAGGAGATGGCAGCATGGGACAGATCTCTGATCTCTGCAGTGTAATGTGCCATAGAGGAGATGGCAGCAGGGGACAGATCTCTGATCTCTGCAGTGTAATCTACCAGAGAGGAGATGGTTGCATGGGACAGATCTCTGATCTCTGCAGTGTAATGTACCAGAGAGGAGATGGTAGCATGGGACAGATCTCTGATCTCTGCAGTGTAATGTACCAGAGAGGAGATGGCAGCATGGGACAGATCTCTGATCTCTGCAGAACAATGTACCAGAGAGGAGATGGCAGCACGGGACAGATCTCTGATCTCTGCAGTGTAATCTATCAGAGAGGAGATTGTAGCATGGGACAGATCTCTGATCTCTGCATTGTAATGTACCAAAGAGGAGATGGCAGCATGGGACAGATCTCTACAGTGTAATGTACCAGAGAGGAGATGGCAGCACGGGACAGATCCCTGACCTCTGCAGTGTAATGTACCAGAGGAGATGGCAGCACAGGACAGATCCCAGATCTCTGCAGTGTAATGTACCAGAGAGGAGATTGCAGCACAGGACAGATCTCTGATCTCTGCAGTGTAATGTATCAGAGAGGAGATGGCAGCACAGGACAGATCACTGATCTATGCAGTGTAATGTACCAGAGAGGAGATGGCAGCACAGGACAGATCTCTGATCTCTGCAGTGTAATGTAGCAGAGAGAAGATAGCAGCACAGGACAGATCTCTGATCTCTGCAGTGTAATCTACCAGAGAGGAGATGGTAGCATGGGTCAGATCTCTGATCTCTGCAGTGTAATGTACCAGAGAGGAGATGGCAGCATGGGACAGATCTCTGATCTCTGCAATGTAATCTACCAGAGAGGAGATGGTAGCATGGGACAGATCTCAGATCTCTGCAGTGTAATGTACCAAAGTGGAGATGGCAGCATGGGACAGATCTCTGCAGTGTAATGTACCAGAGACAAGATGGCAGCACAGGACAGATCACTGACCTCTGCAGTGTAATGTACCAGAGGAGATGGCAGCACAGGATAGATCTCTGATCACTGCAGTGTAATGTACCATAGAGGAGATGGCAGCACAGGATAGATCTCTGATCTCTGCAGTGTAATGTACCGGAGAGGAGATGGCAGCACAGGACAGATCTCCGATCTCTGCAGTGTAGTGTACCCGAGAGGAGATGGCAGCACAGGACAGATCATTGACCTACGCAGTGTATTGCACCATAGAGGAGATGGTAGCATGGGTCAGATCTCTGATCTCTGCAGTGTAATGTACCAGAGAGGAGATGGCAGCATGGGACAGATCTCTGATCTCTGCAGTATAATCTACCAGAGAGGAGATGGCAGCACAGGACAGATCTCTGAACTCTGCAGTGTAATGTACAAGAGAGGAGATGGCAGCATGGGACAGATCACTAATCTCTGCAGTGTAATGTTCCAAAGAAAAGATGGTGGCACGGGACAGATCATTGACCTCTGCAGTGCAATGTACCGTAGAGGAGATGGGAGAGCGGGACAGATCTCTGATCTCTGCAGTGTAATGTACCAGAGAGGCGATGGCAGCACAGGACAGATCTCTGATCTCTGCAGTATAATGTACCAGAGAGGAGATGGCAGCACAGTACAAATATCTGCAGTGTAATATTCCAGTGAGGAGAAGGCAGCACAGGACAGATCATTGACCTACGCAGTGTATTGCACCAGAGAGGAGATGGTAGCATGGGTCAGATCTCTGATCTCTGCAGTGTAATGTACCAGAGAGGAGATGACAGCATAGGACAGATCTTTGATCTCTGCAGTTTAATGTACCAGAGAGGAGATGGCAGCACGGGACAGATCTCTGACCTCTGCAGTGTAATGTTCCAAAGAGGAGATGGCAGCACAGGACAGATCTCTTATCTCTGCAGTATAATGTACCAGAGAGGACATGGCAGCATAGGACAGATCGCTGATCTATGCAGTGTAATGTACCAGAGAGGAGATGGCAGCACAGAACTGATCTCTGATCTCTGCAGTGTAATGAACAAGAGAGGAGATGGCAGCACAGGACAGATCTCTGATCTCTGCAGTGTAATGTATCAGAGAGGAAATGGAAGCACAGGACAGATCTCTGATCTCTGCAGTGTAATGTACCATAGAGCAGATGGCATCACAGGACATATCTCTGATCTCTGCAGAACAATGTACCAGAGAGAAGATGGCAGCATGGGACAGATCTCTGATCTCTGCAGCTTAATCAACCAGAGAGGAGATGGCAGCACAGGACAGATCTCTGATCTCTGTAGTGTAATGTACCATAGAGCAGATGGCATCACAGGACATATCTCTGATCTCTGCAGAACAATGTACCAGAGAGGAGATGGCAGCACGGGACAGATCTCTGATCTCTGCAGTGTAATGTACCAGAGAGGAGATGGCAGCATGGGACAGACCTCTGATCTCTGCAGTATAATGTACCAGAGAGGAGATGGCAGCATGGGACAGATCTCTGATCTCTGCAGCATAATGTACCAGAGAGGAGATGGCAGCATGGGACATATCTCTGATCTCTGCAGTGTAATGTACCAGAGAGGAGATGGCAGCACAGGACAGATCTCTGATCGATGCAGTGTAATGTACCAAAGAGGATATGGGAGCACAGGACAGATCTCTGATCTCTGCAGTGTAAAGTACCAGACAGGTGATGGCAGCACGGGACAGATCTCTGATCTCTGCAGTGTAATGTACCAGAGAGGAGATGGCAGCACAGGACATATCTCTAATCTCTGCAGAACAATGTACCAGAGAGGAGATGGCAGCACGGGACAGATCTCTGATCTCTGCAGTTTAATGTACCAGAGAGGAGATGGCAGCATGGGACAGACCTCTGATCTCTGCAGTATAATGTACCAGAGAGGAGATGGCAGCATGGGACAGATCTCTGATCTCTGCATCATAATGTACCAGAGAGGAGATGGCAGCATGGGACAGATCTCTGATCTCTGCAGTATAATGTACCAGAGAGGAGATGGCAGCACAATACAGATATCTGCAGTGTAATGTACCAGAGAGTAGATGGCAGCACGGGACAGATCTCTGATCTCTGCAGTGTAATGTACCAGAGAGGAGATGGCAGCACAGCACAGATCTCTGATCGATGCAGTGTAATGTACCAAAGAGGATATGGTAGCACAGGACAGATCTCTGATCTCTGCAGTGTAATGTGCCAGAGAGGAGATGGCAGCACAGGACAGATCTCTGATCTCTGCAGTGTAATGTACCAGACAGGTGATGGCAGCACGGGACAGATCTCTGATCTCTGCAGTGTAATATAATAGAGAGGAGATGGCAGCACAGGACAGATCTCTGATCTCTGCAGTGTAATGTACCAGAGAGGAGATGGCAGCACAGGACAGATCTCAGATCTCTGCAGTGTAATATACCTGAGAGGAAATGGCAGCACAGGACAGATCGCTGATCTCTGCAATGTAATGTACCAGAGAGGTGATGGCAGCACGGGACAGATCTCTGATCTCTGCAGTGTATTATACCAGAGAGGAGATGACAGCATAGGACAGATCTTTGATCTCTGCAGTGTAATGTACCAGAGAGGAGATGGCAGCACAGGACAGATCTCTGATCTCTGCAGTGTAATGTACCAGAGAGGAGATGGCAGCATGGGACAGATCTCTGATCTCTGCAGCTTAATCAACCAGAGAGGAGATGGCAGCACAGGACATATCTCTGATCTCTGCAGAACAATGTACCAGAGAGGAGATGGCAGCACGGGACAGATCTCTGATCTCTGCAGTGTAATGTACCAGAGAGGCGATGGCAGCACAGGACAGATCTCTGATCTCTGCAGTATAATGTACCAGAGAGGAGATGGCAGCACAGTACAAATATCTGCAGTGTAATATTCCAGTGAGGAGAAGGCAGCACAGGACAGATCTCTGATCTGTGCAGTGTAATGTACCAGAGAGTAGATGGCAGCATGGGACAGATCTCTGATCTCTGCAGTGTAATGTACCAGAGAGGAGATGGCAGCACAGGACAGATCTCTGATCGATGCAGTGTAATGTACCAAAGAGGATATGGGAGCACAGGACAGATCTCTGATCTCTGCAGTGTAATGTGCCAGAGAAGAGATGGCAGCACAGGACAGATCTCTGATCTCTGCAGTGCAATGTACCAGAGAGGTGATGGCAGCATGGGACAGATCTCTGATTTCTGCAGTGTAATATACCAGAGAGGAGATGGCAGCACAGGACAGATCTCTGATCTCTGCAGTGTAATGTACCAGAGAGGAGATGGCAGCACAGGATAGATCTCTGATCTCTGCAGTGTAATGTACCATAGAGGAGATGGCAGCATAGGACAGATCTCTGATCTCTGCAGTATAATATACCAAAGAGGAGATGGCAGCACATGACAGATGGCTGATCTCTGCTCTGTAATGTACCAGAGAGGAGATGGCAGCACAGGACAGATCTCTGACCTCTGCAGTGTAATGTACCAAAAAGGAGATGGCAGCACAGGACAGATCTCTGACCTCTGCAGTGTAATTTACCAGAGAGGTGATGGCAGCACGGGACAGATCTCTGATCTCTGCAGTGTATTGTACCAGAGAGGAGATGGCAGCACGGGACAGATCTTTGATCTCTGCAGTTTAATGTACCAGAGAGGAGATGGCAGCACGGGACAGATCTCTGACCTCTGCAGTGTAATGTACCAAAGAGGCGATGGCAGCACAGGACAGATCTCTTATCTCTGCAGTATAATGTACCAGAGAGGACACGGCAGCATAGGACAGATCGCTGATCTATGCAGTGTAATGTACCAGAGAGGAGATGGCAGCACTGGACTGATCGCTGATCTCTGCAGTGTAATGAACCAGAGAGGAGATGGCAGCACAGGACAGATCTCTAATCTCTGCAGTGTAATGTATCAGAGAGGAAATGGAAGCACAGGACAGATCTCTGATCTCTGCAGTGTATTGTACCATAGAGCAGATGGCATCACAGGACATATCTCTGATCTCTGCAGAACAATGTACCAGAGAGGAGATGGCAGCACGGGACAGATCTCTGATCTCTGCAGTGTAATGTACCAGAGAGGAGATGGCAGCATGGGACAGACCTCTGATCTCTGCAGTATAATGTACCAGAGAGGAGATGGCAGCATGGGACAGATCTCTGATCTCTGCAGCATAATGTACCAGAGAGGAGATGGCAGCATGGGACAGATCTCTGATCTCTGCAGCATAATGTACCAGAGAGGAGATGGCAGCACAATAGAGATATCTGCAGTGTAAAATACCAGTGAGGAGTAGGCAGCACAGGACAGATCTCTGATCTGTGCAGTGTAATGTACCAGAGAGTAGATGGCAGCACGGGACAGATCTCTGATCTCTGCAGTGTAATGTACCAGAGAGGAGATGGCAGCACAGGACAGATCTCTGATCGATGCAGTGTAATGTACCAAAGAGGATATGGGAGCACAGGACAGATCTCTGATCTCTGCAGTGTAATGTACCAGAGAGGAGATGGCAGCACAGGACAGATCTCTGATCTCTGCAGTGTAATGTACCAGAGAGGAGATGGCAGCACAGGACTGATCTCTGATCTCTGCAGTGTAATGTACCAGAGAGGAGATGGCAGCACAGGACAGATCTCTCATCTCTGCAGTGTAATGTACCAGAGAGGAGATGGCAGCATGGGACAGAACTCTGATCTCTGCTGTGTAATGTACCAGAGAGGAGATGGCAGCACGGGACAGATCTCTGATCTATGCAGTGTAATGTACCAGAGAGGAGATGGCAGCACGGGACAGATCTCTGATCTATGCAGTGTAATCTACCAGAGAGGAGATGGCAGCACAGGACAGATCTCTGATCTCTGCAGTGTAATGTACCAGAGAGCAGATGGCAGCACAGGACAGATCTCTGATCTCTGCAGTGTAATGTACCAGAGAGCAGATGGCAGCACAAGACAGATCTCTGTTCTCTGCAGTGTAATCTACCAGAGAGGAGATGGCAGCACAGGACAGATCTCTGATCTCTGCAGTGTAATGTACCAGAGAGCAGATGGCAGCACAGGACAGATCTCTGATCTCTGCTGTGTAATGTACCAGAGAGGAGATGGCAGCACGGGACAGATCTCTGATCTATGCAGTGTAATGTACCAGAGAGGAGATGGCAGCACAGGACAGATCTCTGATCTCTGCAGTGTAATGTACCAGAGAGCAGATGACAGCACAAGACAGATCTCTGTTCTCTGCAGTGTAACGTACCAGAGAGGAGATGGCAGCACAGGATCGATCTTTGATCTCTGTAGTGTAATGTACCATAGAGGAGATGGCAGCATGGGACAGATCTCTGATCTCTGCAGTGTAATGTGCCATAGAGGAGATGGCAGCAGGGGACAGATCTCTGATCTCTGCAGTGTAATCTACCAGAGAGGAGATGGTTGCATGGGACAGATCTCTGATCTCTGCAGTGTAATGTACCAGAGAGGAGATGGTAGCATGGGACAGATCTCTGATCTCTGCAGTGTAATGTACCAGAGAGGAGATGGCAGCATGGGACAGATCTCTGATCTCTGCAGAACAATGTACCAGAGAGGAGATGGCAGCACGGGACAGATCTCTGATCTCTGCAGTGTAATATACCAGAGAGGAGATTGTAGCATGGGACAGATCTCTGATCTCTGCAGTGTAATGTACCAAAGAGGAGATGGCAGCATGGGAGAGATCTCCACAGTGTAATGTACCAGAGAGGAGATGGCAGCATGGGACAGATCACTGACCTCTGCAGTGTAATGTACCAGCAGAGATGGCAGCACAGGACAGATCTCAGATCTCTGCAGTGTAATGTACCAGAGAGGAGATGGCAGCACAGGACAGATCTCTGATCTCTGCAGTGTAATATGTCAGAGAGGAGATGGCAGCACACGACAGATCACTGATCTATGCAGTGTAATGTACCAGAGAGGAGATGGCAGCACAGGACAGATCTCTGATCTCTGCAGTGTAATGTAGCAGAGAGAAGATGGCAGCACAGGACAGATCTCTGATCTCTGCAGTGTAATCTACCAGAGAGGAGATGGTAGCATGGGTCAGATCTCTGATCTCTGCAGTGTAATGTACCAGAGAGGAGATGGCAGCATGGGACAGATCTCTGATCTCTGCAATGTAATCTACCAGAGAGGAGATGGTAGCATGGGACAGATCTTAGATCTCTGCAGTGTAATGTACCAGAGAGAAGATGGCAGCACAGGACAGATCACTGACCTCTGCAGTGTAATGTACCAGAGGAGATGGCAGCACAGGATAGATCTCTGATCTCTGCAGTCTAATGTACCGGAGAGGAGATGGCAGCACAGGACAGATCTCCGATCTCTGCAGTGTAGTGTACCCGAGAGGAGATGGCTGCACAGGACAGATCATTGACCTACGCAGTGTATTGCACCAGAGAGGAGATGGTAGCATGGGTCAGATCTCTGATCTCTGCAGTGTAATGTACCAGAGAGGAGATGACAGCATGGGACAGATCTCTGATCTCTGCAGTATAATCTACCAGAGAGGAGATGGCAGCACAGGACAGATCTCTGAACTCTGCAGTGTAATGTACAAGAGAGGAGATGGCAGCATGGGACAGATCACTAATCTCTGCAGTGTAATGTTCCAAAGAAAAGATGGTGGCACGGGACAGATCATTGACCTCTGCAGTGCAATGTACCGTAGAGGAGATGGGAGAGCGGGACAGATCTCTGATCTCTGCAGTGTAATGTACCAGAGAGGCGATGGCAGCACAGGACAGATCTCTGATCTCTGCAGTAAAATGTACCAGAGAGGAGATGGCAGCACAGTACAAATATCTGCAGTGTAATATTCCAGTGAGGAGAAGGCAGCACAGGACAGATCATTGACCTACGCAGTGTATTGCACCAGAGAGGAGATGGTAGCATGGGTCAGATCTCTGATCTCGGCAGTGTAATGTACCAGAGAGGAGATGACAGCATAGGACAGATCTTTGATCTCTGCAGTTTAATGTACCAGAGAGGAGATGGCAGCACGGGACAGATCTCTGACCTCTGCAGTGTAATGTTCCAAAGAGGAGATGGCAGCACAGGACAGATCTCTTATCTCTGCAGTATAATGTACCAGAGAGGACATGGCAGCACAGGACAGATCTCTGATCTCTGCAGTGTAATGTATCAGAGAGGAAATGGAAGCACAGGACAGATCTCTGATCTCTGCAGTGTAATGTACCATAGAGCAGATGGCATCACAGGACAGATCTCTGATCTATGCAGTGTAATGTACCAGAGAGGAGATGGCAGCACAGGACAGATCTCTGATCTCTGCAGTGTAATGTACCAGAGAGCAGATGACAGCACAAGACAGATCTCTGTTCTCTGCAGTGTAACGTACCAGAGAGGAGATGGCAGCACAGGATCGATCTTTGATCTCTGTAGTGTAATGTACCATAGAGGAGATGGCAGCATGGGACAGATCTCTGATCTCTGCAGTGTAATGTGCCATAGAGGAGATGGCAGCAGGGGACAGATCTCTGATCTCTGCAGTGTAATCTACCAGAGAGGAGATGGTTGCATGGGACAGATCTCTGATCTCTGCAGTGTAATGTACCAGAGAGGAGATGGTAGCATGGGACAGATCTCTGATCTCTGCAGTGTAATGTACCAGAGAGGAGATGGCAGCATGGGACAGATCTCTGATCTCTGCAGAACAATGTACCAGAGAGGAGATGGCAGCACGGGACAGATCTCTGATCTCTGCAGTGTAATCTATCAGAGAGGAGATTGTAGCATGGGACAGATCTCTGATCTCTGCATTGTAATGTACCAAAGAGGAGATGGCAGCATGGGACAGATCTCTACAGTGTAATGTACCAGAGAGGAGATGGCAGCACGGGACAGATCCCTGACCTCTGCAGTGTAATGTACCAGAGGAGATGGCAGCACAGGACAGATCTCAGATCTCTGCAGTGTAATGTACCAGAGAGGAGATTGCAGCACAGGACAGATCTCTGATCTCTGCAGTGTAATGTATCAGAGAGGAGATGGCAGCACAGGACAGATCACTGATCTATGCAGTGTAATGTACCAGAGAGGAGATGGCAGCACAGGACAGATCTCTGATCTCTGCAGTGTAATGTAGCAGAGAGAAGATAGCAGCACAGGACAGATCTCTGATCTCTGCAGTGTAATCTACCAGAGAGGAGATGGTAGCATGGGTCAGATCTCTGATCTCTGCAGTGTAATGTACCAGAGAGGAGATGGCAGCATGGGACAGATCTCTGATCTCTGCAATGTAATCTACCAGAGAGGAGATGGTAGCATGGGACAGATCTCAGATCTCTGCAGTGTAATGTACCAAAGTGGAGATGGCAGCATGGGACAGATCTCTGCAGTGTAATGTACCAGAGACAAGATGGCAGCACAGGACAGATCACTGACCTCTGCAGTGTAATGTACCAGAGGAGATGGCAGCACAGGATAGATCTCTGATCACTGCAGTGTAATGTACCATAGAGGAGATGGCAGCACAGGATAGATCTCTGATCTCTGCAGTGTAATGTACCGGAGAGGAGATGGCAGCACAGGACAGATCTCCGATCTCTGCAGTGTAGTGTACCCGAGAGGAGATGGCAGCACAGGACAGATCATTGACCTACGCAGTGTATTGCACCATAGAGGAGATGGTAGCATGGGTCAGATCTCTGATCTCTGCAGTGTAATGTACCAGAGAGGAGATGGCAGCATGGGACAGATCTCTGATCTCTGCAGTATAATCTACCAGAGAGGAGATGGCAGCACAGGACAGATCTCTGAACTCTGCAGTGTAATGTACAAGAGAGGAGATGGCAGCATGGGACAGATCACTAATCTCTGCAGTGTAATGTTCCAAAGAAAAGATGGTGGCACGGGACAGATCATTGACCTCTGCAGTGCAATGTACCGTAGAGGAGATGGGAGAGCGGGACAGATCTCTGATCTCTGCAGTGTAATGTACCAGAGAGGCGATGGCAGCACAGGACAGATCTCTGATCTCTGCAGTATAATGTACCAGAGAGGAGATGGCAGCACAGTACAAATATCTGCAGTGTAATATTCCAGTGAGGAGAAGGCAGCACAGGACAGATCATTGACCTACGCAGTGTATTGCACCAGAGAGGAGATGGTAGCATGGGTCAGATCTCTGATCTCTGCAGTGTAATGTACCAGAGAGGAGATGACAGCATAGGACAGATCTTTGATCTCTGCAGTTTAATGTACCAGAGAGGAGATGGCAGCACGGGACAGATCTCTGACCTCTGCAGTGTAATGTTCCAAAGAGGAGATGGCAGCACAGGACAGATCTCTTATCTCTGCAGTATAATGTACCAGAGAGGACATGGCAGCATAGGACAGATCGCTGATCTATGCAGTGTAATGTACCAGAGAGGAGATGGCAGCACAGAACTGATCTCTGATCTCTGCAGTGTAATGAACAAGAGAGGAGATGGCAGCACAGGACAGATCTCTGATCTCTGCAGTGTAATGTATCAGAGAGGAAATGGAAGCACAGGACAGATCTCTGATCTCTGCAGTGTAATGTACCATAGAGCAGATGGCATCACAGGACATATCTCTGATCTCTGCAGAACAATGTACCAGAGAGAAGATGGCAGCATGGGACAGATCTCTGATCTCTGCAGCTTAATCAACCAGAGAGGAGATGGCAGCACAGGACAGATCTCTGATCTCTGTAGTGTAATGTACCATAGAGCAGATGGCATCACAGGACATATCTCTGATCTCTGCAGAACAATGTACCAGAGAGGAGATGGCAGCACGGGACAGATCTCTGATCTCTGCAGTGTAATGTACCAGAGAGGAGATGGCAGCATGGGACAGACCTCTGATCTCTGCAGTATAATGTACCAGAGAGGAGATGGCAGCATGGGACAGATCTCTGATCTCTGCAGCATAATGTACCAGAGAGGAGATGGCAGCATGGGACATATCTCTGATCTCTGCAGTGTAATGTACCAGAGAGGAGATGGCAGCACAGGACAGATCTCTGATCGATGCAGTGTAATGTACCAAAGAGGATATGGGAGCACAGGACAGATCTCTGATCTCTGCAGTGTAAAGTACCAGACAGGTGATGGCAGCACGGGACAGATCTCTGATCTCTGCAGTGTAATGTACCAGAGAGGAGATGGCAGCACAGGACATATCTCTAATCTCTGCAGAACAATGTACCAGAGAGGAGATGGCAGCACGGGACAGATCTCTGATCTCTGCAGTTTAATGTACCAGAGAGGAGATGGCAGCATGGGACAGACCTCTGATCTCTGCAGTATAATGTACCAGAGAGGAGATGGCAGCATGGGACAGATCTCTGATCTCTGCATCATAATGTACCAGAGAGGAGATGGCAGCATGGGACAGATCTCTGATCTCTGCAGTATAATGTACCAGAGAGGAGATGGCAGCACAATACAGATATCTGCAGTGTAATGTACCAGAGAGTAGATGGCAGCACGGGACAGATCTCTGATCTCTGCAGTGTAATGTACCAGAGAGGAGATGGCAGCACAGCACAGATCTCTGATCGATGCAGTGTAATGTACCAAAGAGGATATGGTAGCACAGGACAGATCTCTGATCTCTGCAGTGTAATGTGCCAGAGAGGAGATGGCAGCACAGGACAGATCTCTGATCTCTGCAGTGTAATGTACCAGACAGGTGATGGCAGCACGGGACAGATCTCTGATCTCTGCAGTGTAATATAATAGAGAGGAGATGGCAGCACAGGACAGATCTCTGATCTCTGCAGTGTAATGTACCAGAGAGGAGATGGCAGCACAGGACAGATCTCAGATCTCTGCAGTGTAATATACCTGAGAGGAAATGGCAGCACAGGACAGATCGCTGATCTCTGCAATGTAATGTACCAGAGAGGTGATGGCAGCACGGGACAGATCTCTGATCTCTGCAGTGTATTATACCAGAGAGGAGATGACAGCATAGGACAGATCTTTGATCTCTGCAGTGTAATGTACCAGAGAGGAGATGGCAGCACAGCACAGATCTCTGATCGATGCAGTGTAATGTACCAAAGAGGATATGGTAGCACAGGACAGATCTCTGATCTCTGCAGTGTAATGTGCCAGAGAGGAGATGGCAGCACAGGACAGATCTCTGATCTCTGCAGTGTAATGTACCAGACAGGTGATGGCAGCACGGGACAGATCTCTGATCTCTGCAGTGTAATATAATAGAGAGGAGATGGCAGCACAGGACAGATCTCTGATCTCTGCAGTGTAATGTACCAGAGAGGAGATGGCAGCACAGGACAGATCTCAGATCTCTGCAGTGTAATATACCTGAGAGGAAATGGCAGCACAGGACAGATCGCTGATCTCTGCAATGTAATGTACCAGAGAGGTGATGGCAGCACGGGACAGATCTCTGATCTCTGCAGTGTATTATACCAGAGAGGAGATGACAGCATAGGACAGATCTTTGATCTCTGCAGTGTAATGTACCAGAGAGGAGATGGCAGCACAGGACAGATCTCTGATCTCTGCAGTGTAATGTACCAGAGAGGAGATGGCAGCATGGGACAGATCTCTGATCTCTGCAGCTTAATCAACCAGAGAGGAGATGGCAGCACAGGACATATCTCTGATCTCTGCAGAACAATGTACCAGAGAGGAGATGGCAGCACGGGACAGATCTCTGATCTCTGCAGTGTAATGTACCAGAGAGGCGATGGCAGCACAGGACAGATCTCTGATCTCTGCAGTATAATGTACCAGAGAGGAGATGGCAGCACAGTACAAATATCTGCAGTGTAATATTCCAGTGAGGAGAAGGCAGCACAGGACAGATCTCTGATCTGTGCAGTGTAATGTACCAGAGAGTAGATGGCAGCATGGGACAGATCTCTGATCTCTGCAGTGTAATGTACCAGAGAGGAGATGGCAGCACAGGACAGATCTCTGATCGATGCAGTGTAATGTACCAAAGAGGATATGGGAGCACAGGACAGATCTCTGATCTCTGCAGTGTAATGTGCCAGAGAAGAGATGGCAGCACAGGACAGATCTCTGATCTCTGCAGTGCAATGTACCAGAGAGGTGATGGCAGCATGGGACAGATCTCTGATTTCTGCAGTGTAATATACCAGAGAGGAGATGGCAGCACAGGACAGATCTCTGATCTCTGCAGTGTAATGTACCAGAGAGGAGATGGCAGCACAGGATAGATCTCTGATCTCTGCAGTGTAATGTACCATAGAGGAGATGGCAGCATAGGACAGATCTCTGATCTCTGCAGTATAATATACCAAAGAGGAGATGGCAGCACATGACAGATGGCTGATCTCTGCTCTGTAATGTACCAGAGAGGAGATGGCAGCACAGGACAGATCTCTGACCTCTGCAGTGTAATGTACCAAAAAGGAGATGGCAGCACAGGACAGATCTCTGACCTCTGCAGTGTAATTTACCAGAGAGGTGATGGCAGCACGGGACAGATCTCTGATCTCTGCAGTGTATTGTACCAGAGAGGAGATGGCAGCACGGGACAGATCTTTGATCTCTGCAGTTTAATGTACCAGAGAGGAGATGGCAGCACGGGACAGATCTCTGACCTCTGCAGTGTAATGTACCAAAGAGGCGATGGCAGCACAGGACAGATCTCTTATCTCTGCAGTATAATGTACCAGAGAGGACACGGCAGCATAGGACAGATCGCTGATCTATGCAGTGTAATGTACCAGAGAGGAGATGGCAGCACTGGACTGATCGCTGATCTCTGCAGTGTAATGAACCAGAGAGGAGATGGCAGCACAGGACAGATCTCTAATCTCTGCAGTGTAATGTATCAGAGAGGAAATGGAAGCACAGGACAGATCTCTGATCTCTGCAGTGTATTGTACCATAGAGCAGATGGCATCACAGGACATATCTCTGATCTCTGCAGAACAATGTACCAGAGAGGAGATGGCAGCACGGGACAGATCTCTGATCTCTGCAGTGTAATGTACCAGAGAGGAGATGGCAGCATGGGACAGACCTCTGATCTCTGCAGTATAATGTACCAGAGAGGAGATGGCAGCATGGGACAGATCTCTGATCTCTGCAGCATAATGTACCAGAGAGGAGATGGCAGCATGGGACAGATCTCTGATCTCTGCAGCATAATGTACCAGAGAGGAGATGGCAGCACAATACAGATATCTGCAGTGTAAAATACCAGTGAGGAGTAGGCAGCACAGGACAGATCTCTGATCTGTGCAGTGTAATGTACCAGAGAGTAGATGGCAGCACGGGACAGATCTCTGATCTCTGCAGTGTAATGTACCAGAGAGGAGATGGCAGCACAGGACAGATCTCTGATCGATGCAGTGTAATGTACCAAAGAGGATATGGGAGCACAGGACAGATCTCTGATCTCTGCAGTGTAATGTACCAGAGAGGAGATGGCAGCACAGGACAGATCTCTGATCTCTGCAGTGTAATGTACCAGAGAGGAGATGGCAGCACAGGACTGATCTCTGATCTCTGCAGTGTAATGTACCAGAGAGGAGATGGCAGCACAGGACAGATCTCTCATCTCTGCAGTGTAATGTACCAGAGAGGAGATGGCAGCATGGGACAGAACTCTGATCTCTGCTGTGTAATGTACCAGAGAGGAGATGGCAGCACGGGACAGATCTCTGATCTATGCAGTGTAATGTACCAGAGAGGAGATGGCAGCACGGGACAGATCTCTGATCTATGCAGTGTAATCTACCAGAGAGGAGATGGCAGCACAGGACAGATCTCTGATCTCTGCAGTGTAATGTACCAGAGAGCAGATGGCAGCACAGGACAGATCTCTGATCTCTGCAGTGTAATGTACCAGAGAGCAGATGGCAGCACAAGACAGATCTCTGTTCTCTGCAGTGTAATCTACCAGAGAGGAGATGGCAGCACAGGACAGATCTCTGATCTCTGCAGTGTAATGTACCAGAGAGCAGATGGCAGCACAGGACAGATCTCTGATCTCTGCTGTGTAATGTACCAGAGAGGAGATGGCAGCACGGGACAGATCTCTGATCTATGCAGTGTAATGTACCAGAGAGGAGATGGCAGCACAGGACAGATCTCTGATCTCTGCAGTGTAATGTACCAGAGAGCAGATGACAGCACAAGACAGATCTCTGTTCTCTGCAGTGTAACGTACCAGAGAGGAGATGGCAGCACAGGATCGATCTTTGATCTCTGTAGTGTAATGTACCATAGAGGAGATGGCAGCATGGGACAGATCTCTGATCTCTGCAGTGTAATGTGCCATAGAGGAGATGGCAGCAGGGGACAGATCTCTGATCTCTGCAGTGTAATCTACCAGAGAGGAGATGGTTGCATGGGACAGATCTCTGATCTCTGCAGTGTAATGTACCAGAGAGGAGATGGTAGCATGGGACAGATCTCTGATCTCTGCAGTGTAATGTACCAGAGAGGAGATGGCAGCATGGGACAGATCTCTGATCTCTGCAGAACAATGTACCAGAGAGGAGATGGCAGCACGGGACAGATCTCTGATCTCTGCAGTGTAATATACCAGAGAGGAGATTGTAGCATGGGACAGATCTCTGATCTCTGCAGTGTAATGTACCAAAGAGGAGATGGCAGCATGGGAGAGATCTCCACAGTGTAATGTACCAGAGAGGAGATGGCAGCATGGGACAGATCACTGACCTCTGCAGTGTAATGTACCAGCAGAGATGGCAGCACAGGACAGATCTCAGATCTCTGCAGTGTAATGTACCAGAGAGGAGATGGCAGCACAGGACAGATCTCTGATCTCTGCAGTGTAATATGTCAGAGAGGAGATGGCAGCACACGACAGATCACTGATCTATGCAGTGTAATGTACCAGAGAGGAGATGGCAGCACAGGACAGATCTCTGATCTCTGCAGTGTAATGTAGCAGAGAGAAGATGGCAGCACAGGACAGATCTCTGATCTCTGCAGTGTAATCTACCAGAGAGGAGATGGTAGCATGGGTCAGATCTCTGATCTCTGCAGTGTAATGTACCAGAGAGGAGATGGCAGCATGGGACAGATCTCTGATCTCTGCAATGTAATCTACCAGAGAGGAGATGGTAGCATGGGACAGATCTTAGATCTCTGCAGTGTAATGTACCAGAGAGAAGATGGCAGCACAGGACAGATCACTGACCTCTGCAGTGTAATGTACCAGAGGAGATGGCAGCACAGGATAGATCTCTGATCTCTGCAGTCTAATGTACCGGAGAGGAGATGGCAGCACAGGACAGATCTCCGATCTCTGCAGTGTAGTGTACCCGAGAGGAGATGGCTGCACAGGACAGATCATTGACCTACGCAGTGTATTGCACCAGAGAGGAGATGGTAGCATGGGTCAGATCTCTGATCTCTGCAGTGTAATGTACCAGAGAGGAGATGACAGCATGGGACAGATCTCTGATCTCTGCAGTATAATCTACCAGAGAGGAGATGGCAGCACAGGACAGATCTCTGAACTCTGCAGTGTAATGTACAAGAGAGGAGATGGCAGCATGGGACAGATCACTAATCTCTGCAGTGTAATGTTCCAAAGAAAAGATGGTGGCACGGGACAGATCATTGACCTCTGCAGTGCAATGTACCGTAGAGGAGATGGGAGAGCGGGACAGATCTCTGATCTCTGCAGTGTAATGTACCAGAGAGGCGATGGCAGCACAGGACAGATCTCTGATCTCTGCAGTAAAATGTACCAGAGAGGAGATGGCAGCACAGTACAAATATCTGCAGTGTAATATTCCAGTGAGGAGAAGGCAGCACAGGACAGATCATTGACCTACGCAGTGTATTGCACCAGAGAGGAGATGGTAGCATGGGTCAGATCTCTGATCTCGGCAGTGTAATGTACCAGAGAGGAGATGACAGCATAGGACAGATCTTTGATCTCTGCAGTTTAATGTACCAGAGAGGAGATGGCAGCACGGGACAGATCTCTGACCTCTGCAGTGTAATGTTCCAAAGAGGAGATGGCAGCACAGGACAGATCTCTTATCTCTGCAGTATAATGTACCAGAGAGGACATGGCAGCACAGGACAGATCTCTGATCTCTGCAGTGTAATGTATCAGAGAGGAAATGGAAGCACAGGACAGATCTCTGATCTCTGCAGTGTAATGTACCATAGAGCAGATGGCATCACAGGACATATCTCTGATCTCTGCAGAACAATGTACCAGAGAGAAGATGGCAGCATGGGACAGATCTCTGATCTCTGCAGCTTAATCAACCAGAGAGGAGATGGCAGCACAGGACAGATCTCTGATCTCTGTAGTGTAATGTACCATAGAGCAGATGGCATCACAGGACATATCTCTGATCTCTGCAGAACAATGTACCAGAGAGGAGATGGCAGCACGGGACAGATCTCTGATCTCTGCAGTGTAATGTACCAGAGAGGAGATGGCAGCACGGGACAGACCTCTGATCTCTGCAGTATAATGTAGCAGAGAGGAGATGGCAGCATGGGACAGATCTCTGATCTCTGCAGCATAATGTACCAGAGAGGAGATGGCAGCATGGGACAGATCTCTGATCTCTGCAGTGTAATGTACCAGAGAGGAGATGGCAGCACAGGACAGATCTCTGATCGATGCAGTGTAATGTACCAAAGAGGATATGGGAGCCCAGGACAGATCTCTGATCTCTGCAGTGTAATGTGCCAGAGAGGAGATGGCAGCACAGGACAGATCTCTGATCTCTGCAGTGTAAAGTACCAGACAGGTGATGGCAGCACGGGACAGATCTCTGATCTCTGCAGTGAAATATACCAGAGAGGAGATGCAGCACAGGACAGATCTCTGATCTCTGCAGTGTAATGTGCCAGAGAGGAGATGGCAGCACAGGACAGATCTCTCATCTCTGCAGTGTAAAGTACCAGACAGGTGATGGCAGCACGGGACAGATCTCTGATCTCTGCAGTGTAACGTACCAGAGAGGAGATGGCAGCACAGGACATATCTCTAATCTCTGCAGAACAATGTACCAGAGAGGAGATGGCAGCACGGGACAGATCTCTGATCTCTGCAGTTTAATGTACCAGAGAGGAGATGGCAGCATGGGACAGACCTCTGATCTCTGCAGTATAATGTACCAGAGAGGAGATGGCAGCATGGGACAGATCTCTGATCTCTGCATCATAATGTACCAGAGAGGAGATGGCAGCATGGGACAGATCTCTGATCTCTGCAGTATAATGTACCAGAGAGGAGATGGCAGCACAATACAGATATCTGCAGTGTAATGTACCAGAGAGTAGATGGCAGCACGGGACAGATCTCTGATCTCTGCAGTGTAATGTACCAGAGAGGAGATGGCAGCACAGCACAGATCTCTGATCGATGCAGTGTAATTTACCAAAGAGGATATGGTAGCACAGGACAGATCTCTGATCTCTGCAGTGTAATGTGCCAGAGAGGAGATGGCAGCACAGGACAGATCTCTGATCTCTGCAGTGTAATGTACCAGACAGGTGATGGCAGCACGGGACAGATCTCTCATCTCTGCAGTGTAATATAATAGAGAGGAGATGGCAGCACAGGACAGATCTCTGATCTCTGCAGTGTAATGTACCAGAGAGGAGATGGCAGCACAGGACAGATCTCAGATCTCTGCAGTGAAATATACCTGAGAGGAAATGGCAGCACAGGACAGATCGCTGATCTCTGCAATGTAATGTACCAGAGAGGTGATGGCAGCATGGGACAGATCTCTGATCTCTGCAGTGTATTATACCAGAGAGGAGATGACAGCATAGGACAGATCTTTGATCTCTGCAGTGTAATGTACCAGAGAGGAGATGGCAGCACAGGACAGATCTCTGATCTCTGCAGTGTAATGTACCAGAGAGGAGATGGCAGCATGGGACAGATCTCTGATCTCTGCAGCTTAATCAACCAGAGAGGAGATGGCAGCACAGGACATATCTCTGATCTCTGCAGAACAATGTACCAGAGAGGAGATGGCAGCACGGGACAGATCTCTGATCTCTGCAGTGTAATGTACCAGAGAGGCGATGGCAGCACAGGACAGATCTCTGATCTCTGCAGTATAATGTACCAGAGAGGAGATAGCAGCACAGTACAAATATCTGCAGTGTAATATTCCAGTGAGGAGAAGGCAGCACAGGACAGATCTCTGATCTGTGCAGTGTAATGTACCAGAGAGTAGATGGCAGCATGGGACAGATCTCTGATCTCTGCAGTGTAATGTACCAGAGAGGAGATGGCAGCACAGGACAGATCTCTGATCGATGCAGTGTAATGTACCAAAGAGGATATGGGAGCAAAGGACAGATCTCTGATCTCTGCAGTGTAATGTGCCAGAGAAGAGATGGCAGCACAGGACAGATCTCTGATCTCTGCAGTGCAATGTACCAGAGAGGTGATGGCAGCATGGGACAGATCTCTGATTTCTGCAGTGTAATATACCAGAGAGGAGATGGCAGCACAGGACAGATCTCTGATCTCTGCAGTGTAATGTACCAGAGAGGAGAAGGCAGCACAGGATAGATCTCTGATCTCTGCAGTGTAATGTACCATAGAGGAGATGGCAGCATAGGATAGATCTTTGATCTCTGCAGTGTAATGTACCAGAGAGGAGATGGCAGCACAGGACAGATCTCTGGTCTCTGCAGTATAATATACCAAAGAGGAGATGGCAGCACATGACAGATGGCTGATCTCTGCTCTGTAATGTACCAGAGAGGAGATGGCAGCACAGGACAGATCTCTGACCTCTGCAGTGTAATGTACCAAAAAGGAGATGGCAGCACAGGACAGATCTCTGACCTCTGCAGTGTAATTTACCAGAGAGGTGATGGCAGCACGGGACAGATCTCTGATCTCTGCAGTGTATTGTACCAGAGAGGAGATGACAGCATAGGACAGATCTTTGATCTCTGCAGTTTAATGTACCAGAGAGGAGATGGCAGCACGGGACAGATCTCTGACCTCTGCAGTGTAATGTACCAAAGAGGCGATGGCAGCACAGGACAGATCTCTTATCTCTGCAGTATAATGTACCAGAGAGGACACGGCAGCATAGGACAGATCGCTGATCTATGCAGTGTAATGTACCAGAGAGGAGATGGCAGCACTGGACTGATCGCTGATCTCTGCAGTGTAATGAACCAGAGAGGAGATGGCAGCACAGGACAGATCTCTGATCTCTGCAGTGTAATGTATCAGAGAGGAAATGGAAGCACAGGACAGATCTCTGATCTCTGCAGTGTATTGTACCATAGAGCAGATGGCATCACAGGACATATCTCTGATCTCTGCAGAACAATGTACCAGAGAGGAGATGGCAGCACGGGACAGATCTCTGATCTCTGCAGTGTAATCTACCAGAGAGGAGATGGCAGCATGGGACAGACCTCTGATCTCTGCAGTATAATGTACCAGAGAGGAGATGGCAGCATGGGACAGATCTCTGATCTCTGCAGCATAATGTACCAGAGAGGAGATGGCAGCATGGGACAGATCTCTGATCTCTGCAGTATAATGTACCAGAGAGGAGATGGCAGCACAATACAGATATCTGCAGTGTAAAATACCAGTGAGGAGTAGGCAGCACAGGACAGATCTCTGATCTGTGCAGTGTAATGTACCAGAGAGAAGATGGCAGCACGGGACAGATCTCTGATCTCTGCAGTGTAATGTACCAGAGAGGAGATGGCAGCACAGGACAGATCTCTGATCGATGCAGTGTAATGTACCAAAGAGGATATGGGAGCACAGGACAGATCTCTGATCTCTGCAGTGTAATGTACCAGAGAGGAGATGGCAGCACAGGACAGATCTCTGATCTCTGCAGTGTAATGTACCAGAGAGGAGATGGCAGCACAGGACTGATCTCTGATCTCTGCAGTGTAATGTACCAGAGAGGAGATGGCAGCACAGGACAGATCTCTCATCTCTGCAGTGTAATGTACCAGAGAGGAGATGGCAGCATGGGACAGAACTCTGATCTCTGCTGTGTAATGTACCAGAGAGGAGATGGCAGCACGGGACAGATCTCTGATCTATGCAGTGTAATGTACCAGAGAGGAGATGGCAGCACAGGACAGATCTCTGATCTCTGCAGTGTAATGTACTAGAGAGCAGATGGCAGCACAAGACAGATCTCTGTTCTCTGCAGTGTAATCTACCAGAGAGGAGATGGTTGCATGGGACAGATCTCTGATCTCTGCAGTGTAATGTACCAGAGAGGAGATGGTAGCATGGGACAGATCTCTGATCTCTGCAGTGTAATGTACCAGAGAGGAGATGGCAGCATGGGACAGATCTCTGATCTCTGCAGAACAATGTACCAGAGAGGAGATGGCAGCACAGGACAGATCTCTGATCTCTGCAGTGTAATCTACCAGAGAGGAGATTGTAGCATGGGACAGATCTCTGATCTCTACAGTGTAATGTACCGGAGAGGAGATGGCAGCATGGGACAGATCACTGACCTCTGCAGTGTAATGTACCAGCGGAGATGGCAGCACAGAACAGATCTCAGATCTCTGCAGTGTAATGTACCAGAGAGGAGATGGCAGCACAGGACAGATCTCTGATCTCTGCAGTGTAATATATCAGAGAGGAGATGGCAGCACACGACAGATCACTGATCTATGCAGTGTAATGTACCAGAGAGGAGATGGCAGCACAGGACAGATCTCTGATCTCTGCAGTGTAATGTAGCAGAGAGAAGATGGCAGCACAGGACAGATCTCTGATATCTGCAGTGTAATCTACCAGAGAGGAGATGGTAGCATGGGTCAGATCTCTGATCTCTGCAGTGTAATGTACCAGAGAGGAGATGGCAGCATGGGACAGATCTCTGATCTCTGCAATGTAATCTACCAGAGAGGAGATGGTAGCATGGGACAGATCTTAGATCTCTGCAGTGTAATGTACCAAAGTGGAGATGGCAGCATGGGACAGATCTCTGCAGTGTAATGTACCAGAGAGAAGATGGCAGCACAGGACAGATCTCTGAACTCTGCAGTGTAATGTACAAGAGAGGAGATGGCAGCATGGGACAGATCACTAATCTCTGCAGTGTAATGTTCCAAAGAAAAGATGGTGGCACGGGACAGATCATTGACCTCTGCAGTGCAATGTACCGTAGAGGAGATGGGAGAGTGGGACAGATCTCTGATCTCTGCAGTGTAATGTACCAGAGAGGAGATGACAGCATAGGACAGATCTTTGATCTCTGCAGTTTAATGTACCAGAGAGGAGATGGCAGCACGGGACAGATCTCTGACCTCTGCAGTGTAATGTTCCAAAGAGGAGATGGCAGCACAGGACAGATCTCTTATCTCTGCAGTATAATGTACCAGAGAGGACATGGCAGCATAGGACAGATCGCTGATCTATGCAGTGTAATGTACCAGAGAGGAGATGGCAGCACAGAACTGATCTCTGATCTCTGCAGTGTAATGAACCAGAGAGGAAATGGCAGCACAGGACAGATCTCTGATCTCTGCAGTGTAATGTATCAGAGAGGAAATGGAAGCACAGGACAGATCTCTGATCTCTGCAGTGTAATGTACCATAGAGCAGATGGCATCACAGGACATATCTCTGATCTCTGCAGAACAATGTACCAGAGAGAAGATGGCAGCATGGGACAGATCTCTGATCTCTGCAGCTTAATCAACCAGAGAGGAGATGGCAGCACAGGACAGATCTCTGATCTCTGTAGTGTAATGTACCATAGAGCAGATGGCATCACAGGACATATCTCTGATCTCTGCAGAACAATGTACCAGAGAGGAGATGGCAGCACGGGACAGATCTCTGATCTCTGCAGTGTAATGTACCAGAGAGGAGATGGCAGCACGGGACAGACCTCTGATCTCTGCAGTATAATGTACCAGAGAGGAGATGGCAGCATGGGACAGATCTCTGATCTCTGCAGCATAATGTACCAGAGAGGAGATGGCAGCATGGGACAGATCTCTGATCTCTGCAGTGTAATGTACCAGAGAGGAGATGGCAGCACAGGACAGATCTCTGATCGATGCAGTGTAATGTACCAAAGAGGATATGGGAGCACAGGACAGATCTCTGATCTCTGCAGTGAAATATACCAGAGAGGAGATGCAGCACAGGACAGATCTCTGATCTCTGCAGTGTAATGTACCAGAGAGGAGATGGCAGCACGGGACAGATCTCTGATCTCTGCAGTTTAATGTACCAGAGAGGAGATGGCAGCATGGGACAGACCTCTGATCTCTGCAGTATAATGTACCAGAGAGGAGATGGCAGCATGGGACAGATCTCTGATCTCTGCATCATAATGTACCAGAGAGGAGATGGCAGCATGGGACAGATCTCTGATCTCTGCAGTATAATGTACCAGAGAGGAGATGGCAGCACAATACAGATATCTGCAGTGTAATGTACCAGAGAGTAGATGGCAGCACAGCACAGATCTCTGATCGATGCAGTGTAATGTACCAGAGAGGAGATGGCAGCACAGCACAGATCTCTGATCGATGCAGTGTAATGTACCAAAGAGGATATGGTAGCACAGGACAGATCTCTGATCTCTGCAGGGTAATGTGCCAGAGAGGAGATGGCAGCACAGGACAGATCTCTGATCTCTGCAGTGTAATGTACCAGACAGGTGATGGCAGCACGGGACAGATCTCTGATCTCTGCAGTGTAATATAATAGAGAGGAGATGGCAGCACAGGACAGATCTCTGATCTCTGCAGTGTAATGTACCAGAGAGGAGATGGCAGCACAGGACAGATCTCAGATCTCTGCAGTGTAATGTACCAGAGAGGAGATGGCAGCACAGGACAGATCTCTGATCTCTGCAGTGTAATGTACCAGAGAGGAGATGGCAGCACAGGACAGATCTCTGATCTCTGCAGTGTAATGTACCAGAGAGGAGATGACAGCATAGGACAGATCTTTGATCTCTGCAGTGTAATGTACCAGAGAGGAGATGGCAGCACAGGACAGATCTCTGATCTCTGCAGTGTAATGTACCAGAGAGGAGATGGCAGCATGGGACAGATCTCTGATCTCTGCAGCTTAATCAACCAGAGAGGAGATGGCAGCACAGGACATATCTCTGATCTCTGCAGAACAATGTACCAGAGAGGAGATGGCAGCACGGGACAGATCTCTGATCTCTGCAGTGTAATGTACCAGAGAGGCGATGGCAGCACAGGACAGATCTCTGATCTCTGCAGTATAATGTACCAGAGAGGAGATGGCAGCACAGTACAAATATCTGCAGTGTAATATTCCAGTGAGGAGAAGGCAGCACAGGACAGATCTCTGATCTGTGCAGTGTAATGTACCAGAGAGTAGATGGCAGCATGGGACAGATCTCTGATCTCTGCAGTGTAATGTACCAGAGAGGAGATGGCAGCACAGGACAGATCTCTGATCGATGCAGTGTAATGTACCAAAGAGGATATGGGAGCACAGGACAGATCTCTGATCTCTGCAGTGTAATGTGCCAGAGAAGAGATGGCAGCACAGGACAGATCTCTGATCTCTGCAGTGCAATGTACCAGAGAGGTGATGGCAGCATGGGACAGATCTCTGATTTTTGCAGTGTAATATACCAGAGAGGAGATGGCAGCACAGGACAGATCTCTGATCTCTGCAGTGTAATGTTCCAGAGAGGAGATGGCAGCACAGGATAGATCTCTGATCTCTGCAGTGTAATGTACCATAGAGGAGATGGCAGCATAGGATAGATCTTTGATCTCTGCAGTGTAATGTACCAGAGAGGAGATGGCAGCACAGGACAGATCTCTGATCTCTGCAGTATAATATACCAAAGAGGAGATGGCAGCACATGACAGATGGCTGATCTCTGCTCTGTAATGTACCAGAGAGGAGATGGCAGCACAGGACAGATCTCTGACCTCTGCAGTGTAATGTACCAAAAAGGAGATGGCAGCACAGGACAGATCTCAGACCTCTGCAGTGTAATTTACCAGAGAGGTGATGTCAGCACGGGACAGATCTCTGATCTCTGCAGTGTATTGTACCAGAGAGGAGATGATAGCATAGGACAGATCTTTGATCTCTGCAGTTTAATGTACCAGAGAGGAGATGGCAGCACGGGACAGATCTCTGACCTCTGCAGTGTAATGTACCAAAGAGGCGATGGCAGCACAGGACAGATCTCTTATCTCTGCAGTGTAATGAACCAGAGAGGAGATGGCAGCACAGGACAGATCTCTGATCTCTGCAGTGTAATGTATCAGAGAGGAAATGGAAGCACAGGACAGATCTCTGATCTCTGCAGTGTATTGTACCATAGAGCAGATGGCATCACAGGACATATCTCTGATCTCTGCAGAACAATGTACCAGAGAGGAGATGGCAGCACGGGACAGATCTCTGATCTCTGCAGTGTAATGTACCAGAGAGGAGATGGCAGCACAGGACAGATCTCTGATCTCTGCAGTGTAATGTACCAGAGAGGAGATGGCAGCACAGGACAGATCTCTGATCTCTGCAGTGTAATGTACCAGAGAGGAGATGACAGCATAGGACAGATCTTTGATCTCTGCAGTGTAATGTACCAGAGAGGAGATGGCAGCACAGGACAGATCTCTGATCTCTGCAGTGTAATGTACCAGAGAGGAGATGGCAGCATGGGACAGATCTCTGATCTCTGCAGCTTAATCAACCAGAGAGGAGATGGCAGCACAGGACATATCTCTGATCTCTGCAGAACAATGTACCAGAGAGGAGATGGCAGCACGGGACAGATCTCTGATCTCTGCAGTGTAATGTACCAGAGAGGCGATGGCAGCACAGGACAGATCTCTGATCTCTGCAGTATAATGTACCAGAGAGGAGATGGCAGCACAGTACAAATATCTGCAGTGTAATATTCCAGTGAGGAGAAGGCAGCACAGGACAGATCTCTGATCTGTGCAGTGTAATGTACCAGAGAGTAGATGGCAGCATGGGACAGATCTCTGATCTCTGCAGTGTAATGTACCAGAGAGGAGATGGCAGCACAGGACAGATCTCTGATCGATGCAGTGTAATGTACCAAAGAGGATATGGGAGCACAGGACAGATCTCTGATCTCTGCAGTGTAATGTGCCAGAGAAGAGATGGCAGCACAGGACAGATCTCTGATCTCTGCAGTGCAATGTACCAGAGAGGTGATGGCAGCATGGGACAGATCTCTGATTTTTGCAGTGTAATATACCAGAGAGGAGATGGCAGCACAGGACAGATCTCTGATCTCTGCAGTGTAATGTTCCAGAGAGGAGATGGCAGCACAGGATAGATCTCTGATCTCTGCAGTGTAATGTACCATAGAGGAGATGGCAGCATAGGATAGATCTTTGATCTCTGCAGTGTAATGTACCAGAGAGGAGATGGCAGCACAGGACAGATCTCTGATCTCTGCAGTATAATATACCAAAGAGGAGATGGCAGCACATGACAGATGGCTGATCTCTGCTCTGTAATGTACCAGAGAGGAGATGGCAGCACAGGACAGATCTCTGACCTCTGCAGTGTAATGTACCAAAAAGGAGATGGCAGCACAGGACAGATCTCAGACCTCTGCAGTGTAATTTACCAGAGAGGTGATGTCAGCACGGGACAGATCTCTGATCTCTGCAGTGTATTGTACCAGAGAGGAGATGATAGCATAGGACAGATCTTTGATCTCTGCAGTTTAATGTACCAGAGAGGAGATGGCAGCACGGGACAGATCTCTGACCTCTGCAGTGTAATGTACCAAAGAGGCGATGGCAGCACAGGACAGATCTCTTATCTCTGCAGTGTAATGAACCAGAGAGGAGATGGCAGCACAGGACAGATCTCTGATCTCTGCAGTGTAATGTATCAGAGAGGAAATGGAAGCACAGGACAGATCTCTGATCTCTGCAGTGTATTGTACCATAGAGCAGATGGCATCACAGGACATATCTCTGATCTCTGCAGAACAATGTACCAGAGAGGAGATGGCAGCACGGGACAGATCTCTGATCTCTGCAGTGTAATGTACCAGAGAGGAGATGGCAGCATGGGACAGACCTCTGATCTCTGCAGTATAATGTACCAGAGAGGAGATGGCAGCATGGGACAGATCTCTGATCTCTGCAGCATAATGTACCAGAGAGGAGATGGCAGCATGGGACAGATCTCTGATCTCTGCAGTATAATGTACCAGAGAGGAGATGGCAGCACAATACAGATATCTGCAGTGTAAAATACCAGTGAGGAGTAGGCAGCACAGGACAGATCTCTGATCTGTGCAGTGTAATGTACCAGAGAGTAGATGGCAGCACGGGACAGATCTCTGATCTCTGCAGTGTAATGTACCAGAGAGGAGATGGCAGCACAGGACAGATCTCGGATCGATGCAGTGTAATGTACCAAAGAGGATATGGGAGCACAGGACAGATCTCTGATCTCTGCAGTGTAATGTACCAGAGAGGAGATGGCAGCACAGGACAGATCTCTGATCTCTGCAGTGTAATGTACCAGAGAGGAGATGGCAGCACAGGACTGATCTCTGATCTCTGCAGTGTAATGTACCAGAGAGGAGATGGCAGCACAGGACAGATCTCTCATCTCTGCAGTGTAATGTACCAGAGAGGAGATGGCAGCATGGGACAGAACTCTGATCTCTGCTGTGTAATGTACCAGAGAGGAGATGGCAGCACGGGACAGATCTCTGATCTATGCAGCGTAATGTACCAGAGAGGAGATGGCAGCACAGGACAGATCTCTGATCTCTGCAGTGTAATGTACCAGAGAGCAGATGGCAGCACAAGACAGATCTCTGTTCTCTGCAGTGTAATCTACCAGAGAGGAGATGGTTGCATGGGTCAGATCTCTGATCTCTGCAGTGTAATGTACCAGAGAGGAGATGGTAGCATGGGACAGATCTCTGATCTCTGCAGTGTAATGTACCAGAGAGGAGATGGCAGCATGGGACAGATCTCTGATCTCTGCAGAACAATGTACCAGAGAGGAGATGGCAGCACGGGACAGATCTCTGATCTCTGCAGTGTAATCTACCAGAGAGGAGATTGTAGCATGGGACAGATCTCTGATCTCTGCAGTGTAATGTACCAAAGAGGAGATGGCAGCATGGGAGAGATCTCTACAGTGTAATGTACCAGAGAGGAGATGGCAGCATGGGACAGATCACTGACCTCTGCAGTGTAATGTACCAGCGGAGATGGCAGCACAGGACAGATCTCAGATCTCTGCAGTGTAATGTACCAGAGAGGAGATGGCAGCACAGGACAGATCTCTGATCTCTGCAGTGTAATATATCAGAGAGAAGATGGCAGCACACGACAGATCACTGATCTATGCAGTGTAATGTACCAGAGAGAAGATGGCAGCACAGGACAGATCTCTGATCTCTGCAGTGTAATCTACCAGAGAGGAGATGGTAGCATGGGTCAGATCTCTGATCTCTGCAGTGTAATGTACCAGAGAGGAGATGGCAGCATGGGACAGATCTCTGATCTCTGCAATGTAATCTACCAGAGAGGAGATGGTAGCATGGGACAGATCTTAGATCTCTGCAGTGTAATGTACCAAAGTGGAGATGGCAGCATGGGACAGATCTCTGCAGTGTAATGTACCAGAGAGAAGATGGCAGCACAGGACAGATTACTGACCTCTGCAGTGTAATGTACCAGAGGAGATGGCAGCACAGGATAGATCTCTGATCTCTGCAGTGTAATGTACCGGAGAGGAGATGGCAGCACAGGACAGATCTCCGATCTCTGCAGTGTAGTGTACCCGAGAGGAGATGGCTGCACAGGACAGATCATTGACCTACGCAGTGTATTGCACCAGAGAGGAGATGGTAGCATGGGTCAGATCTCTGATCTCTGCAGTGTAATGTACCAGAGAGGAGATGGCAGCATGGGACAGATCTCTGATCTCTGCAGTATAATCTACCAGAGAGGAGATGGCAGCACAGGACAGATCTCTGAACTCTGCAGTGTAATGTACAAGAGAGGAGATGGCAGCATGGGACAGATCACTAATCTCTGCAGTGTAATGTTCCAAAGAAAAGATGGTGGCACGGGACAGATCATTGACCTCTGCAGTGCAATGTACCGTAGAGGAGATGGGAGAGCGGGACAGATCTCTGATCTCTGCAGTGTAATGTACCAGAGAGGCGATGGCAGCACAGGACAGATCTCTGATCTCTGCAGTATAATGTACCAGAGAGGAGATGGCAGTACAGTACAAATATCTGCAGTGTAATATTCCAGTGAGGAGAAGGCAGCACAGGACAGATCATTGACCTACGCAGTGTATTGCACCAGAGAGGAGATGGTAGCATGGGTCAGATCTTAGATCTCTGCAGTGTAATGTACCAAAGTGGAGATGGCAGCACAGGACTGATCTCTGATCTCTGCAGTGTAATGTACCAGAGAGGAGATGGCAGCACAGGACAGATCTCTCATCTCTGCAGTGTAATGTACCAGAGAGGAGATGGCAGCATGGGACAGAACTCTGATCTCTGCTGTGTAATGTACCAGAGAGGAGATGGCAGCACGGGACAGATCTCTGATCTATGCAGTGTAATGTACCAGAGAGGAGATGGCAGCACAGGACAGATCTCTGATCTCTGCAGTGTAATGTACCAGAGAGCAGATGGCAGCACAAGACAGATCTCTGTTCTCTGCAGTGTAATCTACCAGAGAGGAGATGGTAGCATGGGACAGATCTCTGATCTCTGCAGTGTAATGTACTAGAGAGGAGATGGCAGCATGGGACAGATCTCTGATCTCTGCAGAACAATGTACCAGAGAGTAGATGGCAGCACGGGACAGATCTCTGATCTCTGCAGTGTAATCTACCAGAGAGGAGATTGTAGCATGGGACAGATCTCTGATCTCTGCAGTGTAATGTACCAAAGAGGAGATGGCAGCATGGGAGAGATCTCTACAGTGTAATGTACCAGAGAGGAGATGGCAGCATGGGACAGATCACTGACCTCTGCAGTGTAATGTACCAGCAGAGATGGCAGCACAGGACAGATCTCTGATCTCTGCAGTGTATTGTACCATAGAGCAGATGGCATCACAGGACATATCTCTGATCTCTGCAGAACAATGTACCAGAGAGGAGATGGCAGCACGGGACAGATCTCTGATCTCTGCAGTGTAATGTACCAGAGAGGAGATGGCAGCATGGGACAGACCTCTGATCTCTGCAGTATAATGTACCAGAGAGGAGATGGCAGCATGGGACAGATCTCTGATCTCTGCAGCATAATGTACCAGAGAGGAGATGGCAGCATGGGACAGATCTCTGATCTCTGCAGTATAATGTACCAGAGAGGAGATGGCAGCACAATACAGATATCTGCAGTGTAAAATACCAGTGAGGAGTAGGCAGCACAGGACAGATCTCTGATCTGTGCAGTGTAATGTACCAGAGAGTAGATGGCAGCACGGGACAGATCTCTGATCTCTGCAGTGTAATGTACCAGAGAGGAGATGGCAGCACAGGACAGATCTCTGATCGATGCAGTGTAATGTACCAAAGAGGATATGGGAGCACAGGACAGATCTCTGATCTCTGCAGTGTAATGTACCAGAGAGGAGATGGCAGCACAGGACAGATCTCTGATCTCTGCAGTGTAATGTACCAGAGAGGAGATGGCAGCACAGGACTGATCTCTGATCTCTGCAGTGTAATGTACCAGAGAGGAGATGGCAGCACAGGACAGATCTCTCATCTCTGCAGTGTAATGTACCAGAGAGGAGATGGCAGCACGGGACAGATCTCTGATCTATGCAGCGTAATGTACCAGAGAGGAGATGGCAGCACAGGACAGATCTCTGATCTCTGCAGTGTAATGTACCAGAGAGCAGATGGCAGCACAAGACAGATCTCTGTTCTCTGCAGTGTAATCTACCAGAGAGGAGATGGTTGCATGGGTCAGATCTCTGATCTCTGCAGTGTAATGTACCAGAGAGGAGATGGTAGCATGGGACAGATCTCTGATCTCTGCAGTGTAATGTACCAGAGAGGAGATGGCAGCATGGGACAGATCTCTGATCTCTGCAGTGTAATCTACCAGAGAGGAGATTGTAGCATGGGACAGATCTCTGATCTCTGCAGTGTAATGTACCAAAGAGGAGATGGCAGCATGGGAGAGATCTCTACAGTGTAATGTACCAGAGAGGAGATGGCAGCATGGGACAGATCACTGACCTCTGCAGTGTAATGTACCAGCGGAGATGGCAGCACAGGACAGATCTCAGATCTCTGCAGTGTAATGTACCAGAGAGGAGATGGCAGCACAGGACAGATCTCTGATCTCTGCAGTGTAATATATCAGAGAGGAGATGGCAGCACACGACAGATCACTGATCTATGCAGTGTAATGTACCAGAGAGAAGATGGCAGCACAGGACAGATCTCTGATCTCTGCAGTGTAATCTACCAGAGAGGAGATGGTAGCATGGGTCAGATCTCTGATCTCTGCAGTGTAATGTACCAGAGAGGAGATGGCAGCATGGGACAGATCTCTGATCTCTGCAATGTAATCTACCAGAGAGGAGATGGTAGCATGGGACAGATCTTAGATCTCTGCAGTGTAATGTACCAAAGTGGAGATGGCAGCATGGGACAGATCTCTGCAGTGTAATGTACCAGAGAGAAGATGGCAGCACAGGACAGATTACTGACCTCTGCAGTGTAATGTACCAGAGGAGATGGCAGCACAGGATAGATCTCTGATCTCTGCAGTGTAATGTACCGGAGAGGAGATGGCAGCACAGGACAGATCTCCGATCTCTGCAGTGTAGTGTACCCGAGAGGAGATGGCTGCACAGGACAGATCATTGACCTACGCAGTGTATTGCACCAGAGAGGAGATGGTAGCATGGGTCAGATCTCTGATCTCTGCAGTGTAATGTACCAGAGAGGAGATGGCAGCATGGGACAGATCTCTGATCTCTGCAGTATAATCTACCAGAGAGGAGATGGCAGCACAGGACAGATCTCTGAACTCTGCAGTGTAATGTACAAGAGAGGAGATGGCAGCATGGGACAGATCACTAATCTCTGCAGTGTAATGTTCCAAAGAAAAGATGGTGGCACGGGACAGATCATTGACCTCTGCAGTGCAATGTACCGTAGAGGAGATGGGAGAGCGGGACAGATCTCTGATCTCTGCAGTGTAATGTACCAGAGAGGCGATGGCAGCACAGGACAGATCTCTGATCTCTGCAGTATAATGTACCAGAGAGGAGATGGCAGCACAGTACAAATATCTGCAGTGTAATATTCCAGTGAGGAGAAGGCAGCACAGGACAGATCATTGACCTACGCAGTGTATTGCACCAGAGAGGAGATGGTAGCATGGGTCAGATCTTAGATCTCTGCAGTGTAATGTACCAAAGTGGAGATGGCAGCACAGGACTGATCTCTGATCTCTGCAGTGTAATGTACCAGAGAGGACATGGCAGCACAGGACAGATCTCTCATCTCTGCAGTGTAATGTACCAGAGAGGAGATGGCAGCATGGGACAGAACTCTGATCTCTGCTGTGTAATGTACCAGAGAGGAGATGGCAGCATGGGACAGATCTCTGATCTATGCAGTGTAATGTACCAGAGAGGAGATGGCAGCACAGGACAGATCTCTGATCTCTGCAGTGTAATGTACCAGAGAGCAGATGGCAGCACAAGACAGATCTCTGTTCTCTGCAGTGTAATCTACCAGAGAGGAGATGGTAGCATGGGACAGATCTCTGATCTCTGCAGTGTAATGTACTAGAGAGGAGATGGCAGCATGGGACAGATCTCTGATCTCTGCAGAACAATGTACCAGAGAGTAGATGGCAGCACGGGACAGATCTCTGATCTCTGCAGTGTAATCTACCAGAGAGGAGATTGTAGCATGGGACAGATCTCTGATCTCTGCAGTGTAATGTACCAAAGAGGAGATGGCAGCATGGGAGAGATCTCTACAGTGTAATGTACCAGAGAGGAGATGGCAGCATGGGACAGATCACTGACCTCTGCAGTGTAATGTACCAGCGGAGATGGCAGCACAGGACAGATCTCAGATCTCTGCAGTGTAATATATCAGAGAGGAGATGGCAGCACACGACAGATCACTGATCTATGCAGTGTAATGTACCAGAGAGGAGATGGCAGCACAGGACAGATCTCTGATCTCTGCAGTGTAATGTAGCAGAGAGAAGATGGCAGCACAGGACAGATCTCTGATCTCTGCAGTGTAATCTACCAGAGAGGAGATGGTAGCATGGGTCAGATCTCTGATCTCTGCAGTGTAATGTACCAGAGAGGAGATGGCAGCATGGGACAGATCTCTGATCTCTGCAATGTAATCTACCAGAGAGGAGATGGTAGCATGGGACAGATCTTAGATCTCTGCAGTGTAGTGTACCAAAGTGGAGATGGCAGCATGGGACAGATCTCTGCAGTGTAATGTACCAGAGAGAAGATGGCAGCACAGGACAGATCACTGACCTCTGCAGTGTAATGTACGAGAGGAGATGGCAGCACAGGTTAGATCTCTGATCTCTGCAGTGTAATGTACCGGAGAGGAGATGGCAGCACAGGACAGATCTCCGATCTCTGCAGTGTAGTGTACCCGAGAGGAGATGGCTGCACAGGACAGATCATTGACCTACGCAGTGTATTGCACCAGAGAGGAGATGGTAGCATGGGTCAGATCTCTGATCTCTGCAGTGTAATGTACCAGAGAGGAGATGGCAGCATGGGACAGATCTCTGATCTCTGCAGTATAATCTACCAGAGAGGAGATGGCAGCACAGGACAGATCTCTGAACTCTGCAGTGTAATGTACAAGAGAGGAGATGGCAGCATGGGACAGATCACTAATCTCTGCAGTGTAATGTTCCAAAGAAAAGATGGTGGCACGGGACAGATCATTGACCTCTGCAGTGCAATGTACCGTAGAGGAGATGGGAGAGCGGGACAGATCTCTGATCTCTGCAGTGTAATGTACCAGAGAGGCGATGGCAGCACAGGACAGATCTCTGATCTCTGCAGTATAATGTACCAGAGAGGAGATGGCAGCACAGTACAAATATCTGCAGTGTAATATTCCAGTGAGGAGAAGGCAGCACAGGACAGATCATTGACCTACGCAGTGTATTGCACCAGAGAGGAGATGGTAGCATGGGTCAGATCTCTGATCTCGGCAGTGTAATGTACCAGAGAGGAGATGACAGCATAGGACAGATCTTTGATCTCTGCAGTTTAATGTACCAGAGAGGAGATGGCAGCACGGGACAGATCTCTGACCTCTGCAGTGTAATGTTCCAAAGAGGAGATGGCAGCACAGGACAGATCTCTTATCTCTGCAGTATAATGTACCAGAGAGGACACGGCAGCATAGGACAGATCGCTGATCTATGCAGTGTAATGTACCAGAGAGGAGATGGCAGCACAGGACTGATCTCTGATCTCTGCAGTGTAATGAACCAGAGAGGAGATGGCAGCACAGGACAGATCTCTGATCTCTGCAGTGTAATGTATCCGAGAGGAAATGGAAGCACAGGACAGATCTCTGATCTCTGCAGTGTAATGTACCATAGAGCAGATGGCATCACAGGACATATCTCTGATCTCTGCAGAACAATGTACCAGAGAGGAGATGGCAGCACGGGACAGATCTCTGATCTCTGCAGTGTAATGTACAAGAGAGGAGATGGCAGCACGGGACAGACCTCTGATCTCTGCAGTATAATGTACCAGAGAGGAGATGGCAGCATGGGACAGATCTCTGATCTCTGCAGCATAATGTACCAGAGAGGAGATGGCAGCATGGGACAGATCTCTGATCTCTGCAGTGTAATGTACCAGAGAGGAGATGGCAGCACAGGACAGATCTCTGATCGATGCAGTGTAATGTACCAAAGAGGATATGGGAGCACAGGACAGATCTCTGATCTCTGCAGTGTAATGTGCCAGAGAGGAGATGGCAGCACAGGACAGATCTCTGATCTCTGCAGTGTAAAGTACCAGACAGGTGATGGCAGCACGGGACAGATCTCTGATCTCTGCAGTGTAATATACCAGAGAGGAGATGGCAGCACAGGACAGATCTCTGATCTCTGCAGTGTAATGTACCAGAGAGGAGATGGCAGCACAGGACATATCTCTAATTCTGCAGAACAATGTACCAGAGAGGAGATGGCAGCACGGGACAGATCTCTGATCTCTGCAGTGTAATGTACCAGAGAGGAGATGGCAGCATGGGACAGACCTCTGATCTCTGCAGTATAATGTACCAGAGAGGAGATGGCAGCACGGGATAGATCTCTGATCTCTGCAGTGTAATGTACCAGAGAGGAGATGGCAGCACAGGACAGATCTCTGATCTCTGCAGTGTAATGTACCAGAGAGGAGATGGCTGCACGGGATAGATCTCTGATCTCTGCAGTGTAATGTACCAGAGAGGAGATGGTAGCACGGGACAGATCTCTGATCTCTGCAGTGTTATGTACCAGAGAGGAGATGGCAGAACGGGACAGATCTCTGATCTCTGCAGTGTAATGTACCAGAGAGGAGATGGCAGCACGGGATAGATCTCTGATCTCTGCAGTGTAATGTACCAGAGAGGAGATGGCAGCACAGGACAGATCTCTGATCTCTGCAGTGTAATGTACCATAGAGGAGATGGCTGCACGGGATAGATCTCTGATCTCTGCAGTGTAATATACCAGAGAGGAGATGGCAGCACAGGACAGATCTCTGATCTCTGCAGTGTAATGTACCAGATAGGAGATGGCAGCACAGAACAGATCTCTGATCTCTGCAGTGTAATATACCAGAGAGGAGATGGCAGCACGGGATAGATCTCTGATCTCTGCAGTGTAATGTAGCAGAGAGGAGATGGCAGCACAGGACTGACCTCTGATCTCTGCAGTGTAATGTACCAGAGAGGAGATGGCAGCACGGGGTAGAACTCTGATCTCTGCAGTGTAATGTACCAGAGAGGAGATGGCAGCACAGGATAGATCTCTGATCTCTGCAGTGTAATGTACCAGAGAGGAGATGGCAGCACAGGACAGATCTCTGATCTGTGCAGTATAATGTACCCGAGAGGAGATGGTAGCACAGGACAGATCTCTGATCTCTGCAGTGTAATGTACCAGATAGGAGATGGCAGCACAGGACAGATCTCTGATCTCTGCAGTGTAATATACCAGAGAGGAGAAGGCAGCACAGGACAGATCTCTGATCTCAACAGCGTAATGTACCAGAGAGGAGATGGCAGCATGGTATAGATCTCTGATCTCTGCAGTGTAATGTACCAAAGAGGAGATGGCAGCACGGGACAGATCTCTGATCTCTGCAGTGTAATGTACCAGAGAGGAGAGGGCAGCACGGGACAGATCTCTGATCTCTGCAGTGTAATATACCAGAGAGGAGATGGCAGCACGGGATAGATCTCTGATCTCTGCAGTGTAATGTATCAGAGAGGAGATGGCATCATGGGACAGATCTCTGATCTCAGCAGTGTAATGTACCAGAGAGGAGATGGCAGCACGGGACAGATCTCTGATCTCTGCAGTGTAATGTACCCGAGAGGAGATGGCAGCACAGGACAGATCTCTGATCTCTGCAGTGTAATGTACCAGAGAGGAGATGGCAGCACAGGACAGATCTCTGATCTCAACAGTGTAATGTACCATAGAGGAGATGGCAGCATGGGATAGATCTCTGATCTCTGCAGTGTAATGTACCAGAGAGGATATGGCAGCACGGGATAGATCTATGATCTCTGCAGTGTAATGTACCATAGAGGAGATGGCAGCACAGGACAGATCTCTGATCTCTGCAGTGTAATGTACCAGGGAGGAGATGGCAGCACAGGACAGATCTATGATCTCATCAGTGTAATGTACCAGAGAGGAGATGGCAGCACAGGACAGATCTCTGATCTCTGCAGTGTAATGTACCAGAGAGGAGATGGCAGCACAGGACAGATCTCTGATCTCAACAGTGTAATGTACCAGAGAGGAGATGGCAGCACGGGATAGATCTCTGATCTCTGCAGTGTAATGTACCAGAGAGGAGATGGCAGCATGGCATAGATCTCTGATCTCTGCAGTGTAATGTACCAGAGAGGAGATGGCAGCACGGGATAGATCTCTGATCTCTGCAGTGTAATGTACCAGAGAGGAGATGGCAGCACGGGACAGATCTCTGATCTCTGCAGTGTAATGTACCAGAGAGGAGATGGCAGCACGGGACAGATCTCTGATCTCTGCAGTGTAATGTACCAGAGAGGAGATGGCAGCACGGGACAGATCTCTGATCTCTGCAGTGTAATGAACCAGAGAGGAGATGGCAGCACGGGAAAGATCTCTGATCTCTGCAGTGTAATGTACCAGAGAGTAGATGGCAGCACGGGATAGATCTCTGATCTCTGCAGTGTAATGTACCAGAGAGGAGATGGCAGCACGGGACAGATCTCTGATCTCTGCAGTGTAATGTACCAGAGAGGAGATGGCAGCAGAGGACAGATCTTTGATCTCTGCAGTGTAATGTACCATAGAGGAGATGGCAGCCCAGGACAGATCTCTGATGTCTGCAGTGTAATGTACCATAGAGGAGATGGCAGCACAGGATAGATCTCTGATCTCTGCAATGTAATGTACTAGAGAGGAGATGGCAGCACAGGACAGATCTCTGATCTTTGCAGTGTAATGTACCAGAGAGGACATTGCAGCATAGGACAGATCTTTGATCTCTGCAGTGTAATGTACCAGAGAGGAGATGGCAGCACAGGACAGATCTCTGATCTCTGCAGTGTAATGTACCATAGAGGAGATGGCAGCACAGGACAGATCTCTGATCTCTGCAATGTAATGTACCAGAGAGGAGATGGCAGCACAGGACAGACCTCTGATCTCTGCAGTGTAATGTACCAGAGAGGAGATGGTAGCATGGGACAGATCTCTGATCTCTGCAGTGTAATGTACCATAGAGGAGATGGCAGCACAGGACAGATCTCTGATCTCTGCAATGTAATGTACCAGAGAGGAGATGGCAGCACAGGACAGATCTCTGATCTCTGCAGTGTAATGTACCAGAGAGGAGATGGTAGCATGGGACAGATCTCTGATCTCTGCATTGTAATGTACCATAGAGGAGATGGCAGCACGGGACAGATCTCAGATCTCTGCAGTGTAATGTACCATAGAGGAGATGGCAGCACGGGATAGATCTCTGGTCTCTGCAGTGTAATGTACCAGAGAGGAGATGGCAGCACGGGATAGATCTCTGATCTCTGCAGTGTAATGTACCAGAGAGGAGATGGCAGCACGGGATAGATCTCTGATCTCTGCAGTGTAATGTACCAGAGAGGAGATGGCAGCACGGGACAGATCTCTGATCTCTGCAATGTAATGTACCAGAGAGGAGATGGCAGCACGGGACAGATCTCTGATCTCTGCAGTGTAATGTATCAGAGAGGAGATGGCAGCACAGGACTGATCTCTGATCTCTGCAGTGTAATGTACCAGAGAGGAGATGGCAGCACGGGATAGATCTCTGATCTCTGCAGTGTAATGTACCAGAGAGGAGATGGCAGCACGGGACAGATCTCTGATCTCTGCAGTGTAATGTACCAGAGAGGAGATGGCAGCACGGGACAGATCTCTGATCTCTGCAGTGTAATGTACCAGAGAGGAGATGGCAGCACAGGACTGATCTCTGATCTCTGCAGTGTAATGTATCAGAGAGGAGATGGCAGCACGGGATAGATCTCTGATCTCTGCAGTGTAATGTACCAGAGAGGAGATGGCAGCACGGGACAGATCTCTGATCTCTGCAGTGAAATGTACCAGAGAGGAGATGGCAGCATGGGACAGATCTCTGATCTCTGCAGTGTAATGTACCAGAGAGGAGATGGTAGCACGGGATAGATCTCTGATCTCTGCAGCGTAATGTACCAGAGAGGAGATGGCAGCACAGGACAGATCTCTGATCTCTGCAGTGTAATGTACCAGAGAGGAGATGGCTGCACGGGATAGATCTCTGATCTCTGCAGTGTAATATACCAGAGAGGAGATGGCAGCACAGGACAGATCTCTGATCTCTGCAGTGTAATGTACCAGAGAGGAGATGGCAGCACAGGACAGATCTCTGATCTCTGCAGTGTAATGTACCAGAGAGGAGATGGCTGCACGGGATAGATCTCTGATCTCTGCAGTGTAATATACCAGAGAGGAGATGGCAGCACGGGATAGATCTCTGATCTCTGCAGTGTAATGTACCAGAGAGGAGATGGCAGCACAGGACAGATCTCTGATCTGTGCAGTGTAATGTACCCGAGAGGAGATGGTAGCACAGGACAGATCTCTGATCTCTGCAGTGTAATGTACCAGATAGGAGATGGCAGCACAGGACAGATCTCTGATCTCTGCAGTGTAATATACCAGAGAGGAGAAGGCAGCACAGGACAGATCTCTGATCTCAACAGCGTAATGTACCAGAGAGGAGATGGCAGCACGGGATAGATCTCTGATCTCTGCAGTGTAATGTACCAAAGAGGAGATGGCAGCACGGGACAGATCTCTGATCTCTGCAGTGTAATGTACCCGAGAGGAGATGGCAGCACAGGATAGATCTCTGATCTCTGCAGTGTAATATACCAGAGAGGAGAAGGCAGCACAGGACAGATCTCTGATCTCAACAGTGTAATGTACCAGAGAGGAGATGGCAGCACGGGATAGATCTCTGATCTCTGCAGTGTAATGTACCAGAGAGGAGATGGCAGCACAGGACAGATCTCTGATCTCTGCAGTGTAATATACCAGAGAGGAGAAGGCAGCACAGGACAGATCTTTGATCTCAACAGTGTAATGTACCAGAGAGGAGATGGCAGCATGGGATAGATCTCTGATCTCTGCAGTGTAATGTACCAGAGGAGATGGCAGCACGGGACAGATCTCTGATCTCTGCAGTGTAATGTACCAGAGAGGAGATGGCAGCATGGGATAGATCTCTGATCTCTGCAGTGTAATGTACCAGAGAGGAGATGGCAGCACGGGACAGATCTCTGATCTCTGCAGTGTAATGTACCAGAGAGGAGATGGCAGCACAGGACTGATCTCTGATCTCTGCAGTGTAATGTACCAGAGAGGAGATGGCAGCACGGGACAGATCTCTGATCTCTGCAGTGTAATGTACCAGAGAGGAGATGGCAGAACAGGACTGATCTCTGATCTCTGCAGTGTAATGTACCAGAGAGGAGATGGCAGCACGGGATAGAACTCTGATCTCTGCAGTGTAATGTACCAGAGAGGAGATGGCAGCACGGGATAGATCTCTGATCTCTGCAGTGTAATGTACCAGAGAGGAGATGGCAGCACAGGACTGATCTCTGATCTGTGCAGTGTAATGTACCCGAGAGGAGATGGTAGCATAGGACAGATCTCTGATCTCTGCAGTGTAATGTACCAGATAGGAGATGGCAGCACAGGACAGATCTCTGTTCTCTGCAGTGTAATATACCAGAGAGGAGAAGGCAGCACAGGACAGATCTCTGATCTCAACAGCGTAATGTACCAGAGAGGAGATGGCAGCATGGGATAGATCTCTGATCTCTGCAGTGTAATGTACCAAAGAGGAGATGGCAGCACGGGACAGATCTCTGATCTCAACAGCGTAATGTACCAGAGAGGAGATGGCAGCATGGGATAGATCTCTGATCTCTGCAGTGTAATGTACCAAAGAGGAGATGGCAGCAGAGAGGAGATGGCAGCACAGGACTGATCTCTGATCTCTGCAGTGTAATGTACCAGAGAGGAGATGGCAGCACAGGACAGATCTCTGATCTCTGCAGTGTAATGTACCAGAGAGGAGATGGCAGCACAGGACTGATCTCTGATCTCTGCAGTGTAATGTACAAGAGAGGAGATGGCAGCACGGGATAGAACTCTGATCTCTGCAGTGTAATGTACCAGAGAGGAGATGGCAGCACAGGACAGATCTCTGATCTCTGCAGTGTAATGTACCAGAGAGGAGATGGCAGCACAGGACAGATCTCTGATCTCAACAGTGTAATGTACCAGAGGGGAGATGGCAGCATGGCATAGATCTCTGATCTCTGCAGTGTAATGTACCAGAGAGGAGATGGCAGCACGGGACAGATCTCTGATCTCTGCTGTGTAATGTACCAGAGAGGAGATGGCAGCACGGGACAGATCTCTGATCTCTGCAGTGTAATGTACCAGAGGGGAGATGGCAGCATGGCATAGATCTCTGATCTCTGCAGTGTAATGTACCAGAGAGGAGATGGCAGCACGGGACAGATCTCTGATCTCTGCTGTGTAATGTACCAGAGAGGAGATGGCAGCACGGGACAGATCTCTGATCTCTGCAGTGTAATGGACCAGAGAGGAGATGGCAGCACGGGAAAGATCTCTGATCTCTGCAGTGTAATGTACCAGAGAGTAGATGGCAGCACGGGATAGATCTCTGATCTCTGCAGTGTAATGTACCAGAGAGGAGATGGCAGCAGAGGACAGATCTTTGATCTCTGCAGTGTAATGTACCATAGAGGAGATGGCAGCCCAGGACAGATCTCTGATGTCTGCAGTGTAATGTACCATAGAGGAGATGGCAGCACAGGATAGATCTCTGATCTCTGCAATGTAATGTACTAGATAGGAGATGGCAGCACAGGACAGATCTCTGATCTTTGCAGTGTAATGTACCAGAGAGGACATTGCAGCATAGGACAGATCTTTGATCTCTGCAGTGTAATGTACCAGAGAGGAGATGGCAGCACAGGACAGATCTCTGATCTCTGCAGTGTAATGTACCATAGAGGAGATGGCAGCACAGGACAGATCTCTGATCTCTGCAATGTAATGTACCAGAGAGGAGATGGCAGCAAAGGACAGATCTCTGATCTCTGCAGTGTAATGTACCAGAGAGGAGATGGTAGCATGGGATAGATCTCTGATCTCTGCAGTGTAATGTACCATAGAGGAGATGGCAGCACAGGACAGATCTCTGATCTCTGCAATGTAATGTACCAGAGAAGAGATGGCAGCACAGGACAGATCTCTGATCTCTGCAGTGTAATGTACCAGAGAGGAGATGGTAGCATGGGACAGATCTCTGATCTCTGCATTGTAATGTACTAGAGAGGAAATGGCAGCATAGGACAGATCTCTGATCTCTGCAGTGTAATGTACCAGAGAGGAGATGGCAGCACAGGACAGATCTCTGATCTCTGCAGTGTAATGTACCAGAGAGGAGATGGCAGCACGGGATAGATCTCTGATCTCTGCAGCGTAATGTACCAGAGAGGAGATGGCAGCACAGGACAGATCTCTGATCTCTGCAGTGTAATGTACCAGAGAGGAGATGGCTGCACGGGATAGATCTCTGATCTCTGCAGTGTAATATACCAGAGAGGAGATGGCAGCACGGGATAGATCTCTGATCTCTGCAGTGTAATGTACCAGAGAGGAGATGGCAGCACAGGACAGATCTCTGATCTGTGCAGTGTAATGTACCTGCGAGGAGATGGTAGCACAGGACAGATCTCTGATCTCTGCAGTGTAATGTACCAGATAGGAGATGGCAGCACAGGAGAGATCTATGATCTCTGCAGTGTAATATACCAGAGAGGAGAAGGCAGCACAGGACAGATCTCTGATCTCAACAGCGTAATGTACCAGAGAGGAGATGGCAGCACGGGATAGATCTCTGATCTCTGCAGTGTAATGTACCAAAGAGGAGATGGCAGCATGGGACAGATCTCTGATCTCTGCAGTGTAATGTACCAGAGAGGAGATGGCAGCACGGGACAGATCTCTGATCTCTGCAGTGTAATGTACCAGAGAGGAGATGGCAGCACGGGATAGATCTCTGATCTCTGCAGTGTAATGTATCAGAGAGGAGATGGCATCATGGGACAGATCTCTGATCTCAGCAGTGTAATGTACCAGAGAGGAGATGGCAGCACGGGACAGATCTCTTATCTATGCAGTGTTATGTACCCGAGAGGAGATGGCAGCACAGGACAGATCTCTGGTCTCTGCAGTGTAATGTACCAGAGAGGAGATGGCAGCACAGGACAGATCTCTGATCTCTGCAGTGTAATATAAAAGAGAGGAGATGGCAGCACAGGACAGATCTCTGATCTCAATAGTGTAATGTACCATAGAGGAGATGGCAGCATGGGATAGATCTCTGATCTCTGCAGTTTAATGTACCAGAGAGGAGATGGCAGCATGGGATAGATCTCTGATCTCTGCAGTGTAATGTACCATAGAGGAGATGGCAGCACAGGACAGATCTCTGATCTCTGCAGTGTAATGTACCAGGGAGGAGATGGCAGCACAGGACAGATCTATGATCTCATCAGTGTAATGTACCAGAGAGGAGATGGCAGCACAGGACAGATCTCTGATCTCTGCAGTGTAATGTACCAGAGAGGAGATGGCAGCACAGGACAGATCTCTGATCTCAACAGTGTAATGTACCAGAGAGGAGATGGCAGCACGGGATAGATCTCTGATCTCTGCAGTGTAATGTACCAGAGAGGAGATGGCAGCACGGGATAGATCTCTGATCTCTGCAGTGTAATGTGCCAGAGAGGAGATGGCAGCACGGGACAGATCTCTGATCTCTGCAGTGTAATGTATCAGAGAGGAGATGGCAGCACGGGACAGATCTCTGATCTCTGCAGTGTAATGGACCAGAGAGGAGATGGCAGCACGGGATAGATCTCTGATCTCTGCAGTGTAATGTACCAGCGAGTAGATGGCAGCACGGGATAGATCTCTGATCTCTGCAGTGAAATGTACCAGAGAGGAGATGGCAGCACGGGACAGATCTCTGATCTCTGCAGTGTAATGTACCAGAGAGGAGATGGCAGCTGAGGACAGATCTTTGATCTCTGCAGTGTAATGTACCATAGAGGAGATGGCAGCACAGGACAGATCTCTGATCTCTGCAATGTAATGTACAAGAGAGGAGATGGCTGCACAGGACAGATCTCTGATCTTTGCAGTGTAATGTACCAGAGAGGACATTGCAGCACAGGACAGATCTTTGATCTCTGCAGTGTAATGTACCAGAGAGGAGATGGCAGCACAGGACAGATCTCTGATCTCTGCAATGTAATGTACCAGAGAGGAGATGGCAGCACAGGACAGATCTCTGATCTCTGCAGTGTAATGTACCAGAGAGGAGATGGTAGCTTGGGACAGATCTCTGATCTCTGCATTGTAATGTACTAGAGAGGAAATGGCAGCATAATACAGATCTCTGATCTCTGCAATGTAATGTACCATAGAGGAGATGGCAGCACAGGACAGATCTCTGATCTCTGCAGAGTAATGTACCATAGAGGAGATGGCAGCACAGGACAGATCTCTGATCTCTGCAGAGTAATGTACCATAGAGGAGATGGCAGCACAGGACATATTTCTAATCTCTGCAGTGTAATGTACCAGAGAGGAGATGGTAGCACAGGACAGATCTCTGATCTCTGCAGTGTAATGTACCAGAGAGGAGAAGGTAGCATGGGACAGATCTCTGATCTCTGCATTGTAATGTACTAGAGAGGAAATGGCAGCACGGGACGGATCTCTGATCTCTGCATTGTAATGTACCAGAGAGGAGATGGCAGCATGGGACAGATCTCTGATCTCTGCAGTGTAATGTACCAGAGAGGAGATGGCAGAGCGGGACAGATCTCTGATCTCTGCAGTGTAATGTACCAGAGAGGAGATGGCAGCACAGGACAGATCTCTGATCTCTGCAGTGTAATGTATCAGAGAGGAGATGGCAGCATGGGACAGATCTCTGATCTCTGCAGTGTAATGTACCAGAGAGGAGATGGCAGCACAGGACAGATCTCTGATCTCTGCAGTGTTATGTACCAGAGAGGAGATGGCAGCAAAGGACAGATCTCTGATTTCTGCAGTGTAATGTACCGAGAGGATATGGCAGCACAGGACAGATCTCTGATCTCTGCAGTGGAATGTACCAGAGAGGAGATGGCAGCACAGGACAGATCTCTGATCTCTGCAGTGTAATATACCAGGGAGGAGATGGCAGCACCGGACAGATCTCTGATCTCAACAGCGTAATGTACCAGAGAGGAGATGGTAGCATAGGACAGATCTCTGATCTCTGCATTGTAATGTACCAGAGAGGAGATGGTAGCACGGGACAGATCTCTGATCTCTGCAGTGTTATGTACCAGAGAGGAGATGGCAGCACGGGATAGATCTCTGATCTCTGCAGTGTAATGTACCAGAGAGGAGATGGCAGCACAGGACAGATCTCTGATCTCTGCAGTGTAATGTGCCAGAGAGGAGATGGCAGCACGGGATAGATCTCTGATCTCTGCAGTGTAATGTACCCGAGAGGAGATGGCAGCACAGAACAGATCTCTGATCTCTGCAGTGTAATGTACCCGAGAGGAGATGGCAGCACAGGACAGATCTTTGATCTCTGCAGTGTAATGTACCAGAGAGGAGATGGCAGCACAGGACAGAGCTCTGATCTCTGCAGTGTAATATACCAGAGAGGAGATGGCAGCACAGGACAGATCTCTGATCTCTGCAGTGTAATGTACCATAGAGGAGATGGCAGCACGGGATAGATCTCTGATCTCTGCAGTGTAATGTACCAGAGAGGAGATGGCAGCATAGGACAGATCTCTGATCTCTGCAGTGTAATGTACCAGAGAGGAGATGGCAGCACAGGACAGATCTCTGATCTCTGCAGTGTAATGTACCAGAGAGGAGATGGCAGCACAGGACAGATCTCTGATCTCTGCAGTGTAATATACCAGAGAGGAGAAGGCAGCACAGGACAGATCTCTGATCTCAACAGTGTAAGAGAAACCGAAAGATTGCATAAGAAAAGAGGTGTTTTAAACCTCTAGGATGGGGGCCGGCATGTATGCAAATTACTTGTGGGAGTTAGCCTATGGCAAGCAGGGGCGGGTTTGTAACAGGAACATTATATAGTGGGATAAAAGTGTGGGCCAAAGCCTCTTTGTTCCAGATTCCTCCAGGACAGGGAAGTGCATTTTGTCAGTTGTCATTTTCCTTAATAAAACTCTCTTAGTGCTTTTCCTTCTTCTCTTCTTCTCTCCTCCTTTTCCTTATTGTATTTAGTCTCTTTTCATTTACTTCATATCATTGCTTTTACTTTTCCTTTCTGTCCTCAATCACTGTCTTTTCTGATTTCTTGTTCTGCTGGGGGTGGGTGTAGCTATGTCCTGCCTAGTAATGAGCCTCCCCAGACCCTGGTCCCTGGCTCCACAGTGCCCCCATGTTATTAGGAGCTGCAGTTGTGGTTCCCCTATTGATAGTTCTATCCCCCCTCAGGCTGCTGCAGCTTTGTGGAAGGTGTGCCAGTGCGGGGGAGGAGTGCTTCCCTTCAGTCCTTAATGCCCCTGGTCAATATCATCTTTGTGGCTGCAGTGGCCAGCACCATAGGCAAATGCAGGAGGGGTTTATGAGTGCCTTACCTGAACCCCCCCTCAGCCCACACCATGATGACTACAATAGAAATAGCATATAATACTAAAGTTGCATGTTTTTTAGGATCCCCTCAGTGTCACAAATGAAATAACTAGCACTACAGTCCCTGTTGATCTTTTAAATGTGTCAGCCAGTAGAAAAAGTTAAAAGCCAGTAATGAATATTGTTGTGCACCAACTAGATCTGGAAAACATGCACTGTACGGGGTGCACTGATATGGATCACCTATTGGATCAATTATTAATACTGGATAATACACCATCCAGTACATAAGGGGACCAATCTGTGCATCTATGTCCAGGACAGTGCATGGTTTCTTTTTCTGCCCTCTCCCAGATTCCCCAACTTGCTCATATGATCTGTAAAGGAGCCGGCACATGAAATAAAAAGATTCAGCTCAGACAGGATGGCTCTACTTCTACATATAATTACTTACTGTGTTTGCTGGTCCTGTATATGCCAGAATTATATCATTCAGTACATTCGTATGATGTATTTTATAGCTGGTCTGTGCTGATTATGCCCTCTTAATGGTAGAAAACAGTTGCAGCAAACAGTGTCAGTATTATGCTGGGTATTGAGGTATCATTGGGGGAATAGAGGGCCTGATTCAGAGCCGTTCGCTATTTGCGGTCGTTCGTTTAAAAACAAGGGGTGGCTATTCAAATGATCCGTACGCACATTGCAGTCTGTTCACACCTCTAAGTCTGAACGAGCGAGCAAAACATACGCTCGTTTATTTGTTAAAAACGCCCCCTGGCCGCTCGCACCATACGTCATGTCCGCTATTTATTAGATTAATCGAGTACATCGACCAGCGTATGAACTGCTCGCTATTCTTGTGGTTGGTGTTTGCTACCACAAATTTGCGTGCAGTTCTGGCTATAAAATAACCCAGTGACGTGGTCAATGACGCTGCTGTTTTAAATATACACACCCATAAAACGCCCGTTTTGACCTTTAAGCACGCCTGCGTTCGGATCTCCACTCCCCATTTTCAAGCACCTTCCCCTGTTACCACCCACATACGCCTCATTCTGTCACTCAAAATAGCAGGCACTCGCTATATAGCGTACAAAGGATTTTCGGCCGCACTGACTGGTTCGCGCATGCGTACTAAAAAGCGTACGCATGCGCAGATGTGCAAACATCGCTCGGAACGAGCGTACTGCCGCTAACGAGCGGCTCTGAATGAGGGCCAGAATGCTTTAGTGATGCGTTATCTGACAGTAAGGGGTAATGGCTTTGACACTGCTTTATTTATGTATGGCACCTTAGATCTAGCTTTTATCTCCTTTGAATCATATTATCAGTCAATAGAGGAGATTGTATTATATACTGTATTCTGAGCATTTAACTTACAAAATAGACAGAATACATGTGCTACAGTGAATTTCTACAGGGTGCACAGCTTATTATTGCAATCACTGCCCCAAGCAGCTATCACCGGGAAGCTCCATTCTCAGCTATGCTCCTACTTCGACAAATATACATTGCTGGAGGTCACGCAGCCTTCGCGTCCTGCCTATGAGGGGTACAACGCGAGCAAAGCAGCTAGTTCAGTTCGTCAGGGCTAACAGCAGGCGTCTGGGGAAAATGCTTCGCCTTTAATAATTCCACCTGTACGCAGGGACGAAAATGTCATTTTCGTCACCTCTGCTTGCGATGTGGTGGCAATCACCCAGTTGCCAAGTGTTTCAAGGGGGGTGCCCAGCAGCAGCCTGCACAGCCAGCAAAAGGCACAAGTGCTAAGTAAAGTTCCATCCCCTGTCCGTGTCACAGCGATAGCAAAATGGTTGAGTTGGTACCCGGTTCTGCAGGACGCAGAATTTTCGTTAAAAGGCTTCAGTTTTGGTTTTCGTTTACCTATTTGCAGGGATGTCGACACATATTCGCCTAGAAATTTGAAGTCTGCCTTTGAATTGCCTCACATTCTTAGGGAAAAAGTGGCTGGCGAGGTTAGCGTCAGGCGCATTGCAGGGCCTTTTGCAGAACCCCCATTAGGGATCTTGTGAATTCCCCGGTGGGAGTGGTTCCCAAGAAAATTCCAGGAAAATACAGGCTCATGCAACATCTGTCTTATCCGCCAGGCTCGTCAGTAAATTTTGCCATACCAGTTGAGGTTTCCTCGGTGGTGTACCAGTCTTTTGACGATGCTTTGGATGTCATTAGGTGTTATGGTCCAGGCGCACTGATGGCTAAGATAGATGTTGAGTCAGCTTTTCGTCTACTTCCTTTGCACCCAGAGTCATTCCAGTTTATGGGTTGTTAGCTTGGACAACGGATATTGCATAGACAAATGCTTGCCTATGGGGTGTTCTGTGTCCTGTGCGTTTTTCGAGCATTTTAGCACCTTCCTACACTGGTGCGCGGAATTTATTTATTTAATTTTTGCGGTAGTCATGGAATAGCCCACTATCTCGATGACTTTCTGTGTGTCGGCCCTTCCGGTTCAGGCAGATGCAGTTATCTTTTGTTTTCTTTACGAGCGCTGTTTTTTCATTTGGAGTTACCGTTGCTGCGGACAAAACGGAGGGCCCTTCCCCTTGTCATTCCTGGGTATCGAGATCTGTACCTCAGCGGGTTCTTGTCGCATTCCTCTCGATAAGCCTGTCAAGTTGCGTAATGCCATAGCGGAATGCACGGCTTCCAGTAGAATTACCCTGCGGCAGGCGCAATCCCTCCTGGGCCTGTAAAGTAATTCCAATGGGCAGAGCTTTTTCACGTAAATTGGAAAGGGCCACGGCTGGTGTCACTAACCGAGACATTTGCTACGTTTATCCTCAGAGATTAAGCAGGACCTCTCTGTCTGGGTCTCGTTTCTTCGGGATTTTAATGGCGTTCGGTTGTGGATGTCTCCAGCCGCTGACAATTTGCAGCTGCAGCTGTTCACCGACGCAGCAGGCACCACAGGGTTCGGATGTTACCTTGATGGCTCCTGGTGCATTGGCCGTTGGCTGGAAGAATGGGTGGGAAAGGGTTTGACTAAGGACTTACTCCTTCTCAAACTCTTTCCCATAATGGTTTCCTTGGAAATCTGGGGGGAATGGTTACGCAATCGCAGCATCATTATCAGGTGTGACAACCTGGGCGTGGTCCATGCGATACAATCAGCAACATGCGGCTTCCCTGCTGGTTTTGCGCTTGCTAGCGCAGCTGTGCTCACATGTTTGCGCTGTAACATCATGTTTAAGGCAAGACACGTTCCTGGGGTGGAGAATGAGATAGACGATGCGTTATCACGTTTCCAGTGGGCTAGGTCCCGATCTGTGGCCCCTGGTGCTGACGTTGTGCTTTGCCCCTCTTATGTTTGGCAGGTGATCGAGCCGGCATGGAGGGCTTAGCAGAACAGTCTTTAGCCCCCTCCACGTTGCGAGCATATCGGCAGGCATGGAATGAATGGGAAGATTATTCCCGTAGCAGCAAACAGGCAGGTAAGAGTCAGCATCGTTCGATGCTTTCTTTTATTTGGAGTCTCCATTTGGCTGGCAGATCCAGGGCTTCTGTTGCGCGCTCTTTGGGGGGCATTGCATTTTATTGTAAATTGAAGGGCCAACCTGACTTTACTAAAAGTTTTCTGATTGTGAAGGCTTTAAAGGGTTGGGCACGGGTCTCCCGGCCAGTAGCTGACCTTAGGAGACCTGTGGACGCTCATCTGCTTCCGGCAGTATTAGGGGCGGTTCTCGGAGTGGCTCTTACTGCGTATGAGGCGGTCCTGATTCAAGTGGTGTTTTCAGAGGCTTTTCACGGCACCTTGAGGGTATCGGAGCTGGTGGCATCATCCAAATGGGTTGATGCCGCCATGCTCCTCTCGGATATCCTGGTCAGTGAGAGGTCTGTTCTCTGTAGGATTCGGCGGTCAAAGACCGACCAGACTGGTAGGGGTGGGTGGATCTCGTTGGGTCCATCTAGGTACGAACAGATCTGCCCCGTGGCACTAGCTATGCGGTATGAGTTATTGCGGCCGGATGTTCCTGGTTCATGACTCATGCATATGGACAGGACTCCGCTTACCAAATACCAGTTTGGTTGGTTTTTGAAGAGGTGTGTATCAGTTTTAGGCCTCCCGCCTCAAGATTTTGGTACACACTCGTTTCTGATCGGAGCCGCAACTTCGGCGGCAGCTGCGGGTTTCTCGGCATCAGAAATTAAGGCCCTAGGACGTTGGAAATCGGATAGTTATAAAGGTTACATTCGACCTAGGCGTGAAGGCCCTTTGTTTTAAAGTCATTTCACAGTCTGTTCCGGTTACGTTTATATTTTATGCTTGCCTGGTTTTTGTCTTGTCTCATGTACTGTCCTGTCTTGTCTGTTACCCCTGTCCGTCCTACTCGGGATTAGCTACTCGCCATTGCTGGCAATGGGAGTCTTGAGGGATTTTACAATTTTTACCTGAACTGACGGATTCAATTCGGCTATTCTCAATCATTTAATTAGGCCATAGTCCATCCCTCAGCAGGTTTTTATTTTACTTCTTGCCGAGTTCACCTGTTTTTTCCCAATTCCCCCCCACCCATTCTTCCCCTTTGTGTCTTCTGTTTGTCTCAGCCACTTCAAATAGTAAAGTCGGCGACCAATAGAAAATTTTTCTTTTTGGCAGATACTCACTTATGTTCTATCAGATCCCACTAATACACCATAAAATTTTATTGTTTTATGACAATTACTAATTTTTTATTTACTGCTTTCCTCCACCTTTAGGATTGCTCTTTGACACGCAGGAAATTTGGGTTATAGGCCACTCATATATTTTCTGGGCTGCTAGGTTTGAGTTCAGATCAAGCTCCAATTTTTGAATATTCAGCTAGGGTCCGTTGCATAGGTTCCAGAGGTATGAGATGGCATTCCTTTTGTCCTAAACTGTTAGAGTATGCAAGGCTTTTTGGTAGGCCACATATTTTGGTGGCTTATTTAGGAGGCAACGACTTAGGGCAGAGGTCCACTGTAGAATTACGAGTTGATATTGTCAACGATTTGGCGAGGGTGCTATCGGCCTGGCCCTTGTGTAAATTAATTTGGTCTTGCATTGTACCTCGACAGGTCTGGCGTGGGGTTAGGAGTTTTCCTGCTAATGACGAAGCTAGGAAGAAACTTAATTTCGCAGTTGCCAAATTTGTGATGGCCAATTATGGCCGTTTCATTTACCATAAGAACATTCAATTTCGATTTAGTTATATGTATAGACCTGATGGAGTTCATTTAACAGAGGAGGGTTGGTCATTGTTTATTGGGGATCTTTTTGAGGAGTTGGCGTTATTGGGGTAGTACTTGGTATGGTGGCGGTGCAGCGGTTCTATAAGCAGAACCTTGCTGTGGCGGGAAAGAATGGCAGGTCGCCAGTCCGGGTGCAATTATGATTTAAGGGCGCTCCCTTCATTGACTGGTAGTTGGCTGTACCAACCTAACGGGGGGCAGTATCACCACCTAAACGGGTGGGAAGTCAAGATGGGGGTGAGCGTTACCTTTTGTTGATGATATGAGTTACATGGTTATGTGTATGCACTCTGGGCGATCTACGCCTGCTATGCCTTTTGTTGTTTGTGTGTGGGCATAGCAGATCTGGCTGATTTCTGGCCGTCCTTTCTTTGCCACCATACATCCTTAAATAAATAATAATTATTATTGCTCCAATAAATCGCCATCAAGTTATCTGCCAAATCCACGTCTCAGTGTCTTTATTTTATGTTAGTATGATAAGTGGTTTGCACACATGACAACACCTCATCCGATAGAAGGTTTAGAGAAACCGAAAGATTGCATAAGAAAAGAGGTGTTTTAAACCTCTAGGATGGGGGCAGGCATGTATGCAAATTACTTGTGGGAGTTAGCCTATGGCAAGCAGGGGCGGGTTTGTAACAGGAACATTATATAGTGGGATAAAAGTGTGGGCCAAAGCCTCTTTGTTCCAGATTCCCCACCCTCCCTCCCCTATAAAATTTGGTATGTTGTGGGTTTGGTTTGGGGTGGCGGGAAAGAACGGCAGGTCGCCAGTCCGGGTGCAATTATGATTTAAGGGCGCTCCCTTCGTTGACTGGTAGTTGGCTGTACCAACCTAACGGGGGGCAGTATCACCACCTAAACGGGTGGGAAGTCAAGATGGGGGTGAGCATTACCTTTTGTTGATGATATGAGTTACATGGTTATGTGTATGCACTCTGGGCGATCTACGCCTGCTATGCCTTTTGTTGTTTGTGTGTGGGCATAGCAGATCTGGCTGATTTCTGGCCGTCCTTTCTTTGCCACCATACATCCTTAAATAAATAATAATTATTATTGCTCCAATAAATCGCCATCAAGTTATCTGCCAAATCCACGTCTCAGTGTCTTTATTTTATGTTAGTATGATAAGTGGTTTGCACCCATGACAACACCTCATCCGATAGAAGGTTTATGTACCAGAGAGGAGATGGCAGCACGGGATAGATCTCTGATCTCTGCAGTGTAATGTACCAGAGAGGAGATGGCAGCACGGGACAGATCTCTGATCTCTGCAGTGTAATGTACCAGAGAGGAGATGGCAGCATGGGATAGATCTCTGATCTCTGCAGTGTAATGTACCAGAGAGGAGATGGCAGCACGGGACAGATCTCTGATCTCTGCAGTGTAATGTACCAGAGAGGAGATGGCAGCAGAGGACTGATCTCTGATCTCTGCAGTGTAATGTACCAGAGAGGAGATGGCAGCACGGGATAGAACTCTGATCTCTGCAGTGTAATGTACCAGAGAGGAGATGGCAGCACGGGATAGATCTCTGATCTCTGCAGTGTAATGTACCAGAGAGGAGATGGAAGCACGGGATAGATCTCTCATCTCTGCAGTGTAATGTACCAGAGAGGAGATGGCAGCATGGGACAGATCTCTGATCTCTGCAGTGTAATGTACCAGAGAGGAGATGGCAGCACAGGACAGATCTCTGATCTCTGCAGCGTAATGTACCAGAGAGGAGATGGCAGCACAGGACAGATCTCTGATCTCTGCAGTGTAATGTACCAGAGAGGAGATGGCTGCACGGGATAGATCTCTGATCTCTGCAGTGTAATATACCAGAGAGGAGATGGTAGCACAGGACAGATCTCTGATCTCTGCAGTGTAATGTACCAGAGAGGAGATGGCAGCACGGGATAGATCTCTGATCTCTGCAGTGTAATGTACAAGAGAGGAGATGGCAGCACAGGACAGATCTCTGATCTGTGCAGTGTAATGTACCCGAGAGGAGATGGTAGCACAGGACAGATCTCTGATCTCTGCAGTGTAATGTACCAGATAGGAGATGGCAGCACAGGACAGATCTCTGATCTCTGCAGTGTAATATACCAGAGAGGAGAAGGCAGCACAGGACAGATCTCTGATCTCAACAGTGTAATGTACCAGAGAGGAGATGGCAGCACGGGATAGATCTCTGATCTCTGCAGTGTAATGTACCAAAGAGGAGATGGCAGCACGGGACAGATCTCTGATCTCTGCAGTGTAATGTACCAGAGAGGAGATGGCAGCACGGGACAGATCTCTGATCTCTGCAGTGTAATGTACCAGAGAGGAGATGGCAGCACGGGATAGATCTCTGATCTCTGCAGTGTAATGTATCAGAGAGAAGATGGCATCATGGGACAGATCTCTGATCTCAGCAGTGTAATGTACCCGAGAGGAGATGGCAGCACAGGACAGATCTCTGATCTCTGCAGTGTAATGTACCAGAGAGGAGATGGCAGCACAGGACAGATCTCTGATCTCCACAGTGTAATGTACCATAGAGGAGATGGCAGCATGGGATAGATCTCTGATCTCTGCAGTGTAATGTACCAGAGAGGAGATGGCAGCAAGGGATAGATCTCTGATCTCTGCAGTGTAATGTACCAGAGAGGAGATGGCAGCACAGGACAGATCTCTGATCTCTGCAGTGTAATGTACCAGGGAGGAGATGGCAGCACAGGACAGATCTATGATCTCATCAGTGTAATGTACCAGAGAGGAGATGGCAGCACAGGACAGATCTCTGATCTCTGCAGTGTAATGTACCAGAGAGGAGATGGCAGCACAGGACAGATCTCTGATCTCAACAGTGTAATGTACCAGAGAGGAGATGGCAGCACGGGATAGATCTCTGATCTCAACAGTGTAATGTATCAGAGAGGAGATGGCAGCATGGGACAGATCTCTGATCTCAGCAGTGTAATGTACCATAGAGGTGATGGCAGCACAGGACAGATCTCTGATCTCTGCAATGTAATGTACCAAAGAGGAGATGGCAGCAGAGGACAGATCTCTGATCTCTGCAGTGTAATGTACCAGAGAGGAGATGGTAGCATGGGACAGATCTCTGATCTCTGCATTGTAATGTACTAGAGAGGAAATGGCAGCATAGGACAGATCTCTGATCTCTGCAATGTAATGTACCATAGAGGAGATGGCAGCACAGGACAGATCTCTGATCTCTGCAGTGTAATGTACCATAGAGGAGATAGCAGCACAGGACATATTTCTAATCTCTGTAGTGTAATGTACCAGAGAGGAGATGGTAGCACAGGACAGATCTCTGATCTCTGCAGTGTAATGTACCAGATAGGAAATGGCAGCACAGGACAGATCTCTGATCTCTGCAGTGTAATGTACCAGAGAGGAGAAGGTAGCATGGGACAGATCTCTGATCTCTGCATTGTAATGTATTAGAGAGGAAATGGCAGCACGGGACAGATCTCTGATCTCTGCATTGTAATGTACCAGAGAGGAGATGGCAGCATGGGACAGATCTCTGATCTCTGCAGTGTAATGTACCAGAGCGGAGATGGCAGAGCGGGACAGATCTCTGATCTCTAGAGTGTAATGTACCAGAGAGGAGATGGCAGCACAGGACAGATCTCTGATATCTGCAGTGTAATGTATCAGAGAGGAGATGGCAGCATGGGACAGATCTCTGATCTCTGCAGTGTAATGTACCAGAGAGGAGATGGCAGCACAGGACAGATCTCTGATCTCTGCAGTGTTATGTACCAGAGAGGAGATGGCAGCACAGGACAGATCTCTGATTTCTGCAGTGTAATGTACCCGAGAGGATATGGCAGCACAGGACAGATCTCTGATCTCTGCAGTGTAATGTACCAGAGAGGAGATGGCAGCACAGGACAGATCTCTGATCTCTGCAGTGTAATATACCAGAGAGGAGATGGCAGCACAGGACAGATCTCTGATCTCAACAGCGTAATGTACCAGAGAGGAGATGGTAGCACAGGACAGATCTCTGATCTCTGCATTGTAATGTACCAGAGAGGAGATGGTAGCACGGGACAGATCTCTGATCTCTGCAGTGTTATGTACCAGAGAGGAGATGGCAGCACGGGATAGATCTCTGATCTCTGCAGTGTAATGTACCAGAGAGGAGATGGCAGCACAGGACAGATCTCTGATCTCTGCAGTGTAATATACCAGAGAGGAGAAGGCAGCACAGGACAGATCTCTGATCTCAACAGCGTAATGTACCAGAGAGGAGATGGCAGCATGGGATAGATCTCTGATCTCTGCAGTGTAATGTACCAAAGAGTAGATGGCAGCATGGGACAGATCTCTGATCTCTGCAGTGTAATGTACCAGAGAGGAGATGGCAGCACGGGACAGATCTCTGATCTCTGCAGTGTAATGTACCAGAGAGGAGATGGCAGCACGGGATAGATCTCTGATCTCTGCAGTGTAATGTATCAGAGAGAAGATGGCATCATGGGACAGATCTCTGATCTCAGCAGTGTAATGTACCAGAGAGGAGATGGCAGCACGGGACAGATCTCTGATCTCTGCAGTGTAATGTACCCGAGAGGAAATGGCAGCACAGGACAGATCTCTGATCTCTGCAGTGTAATGTACCAGAGAGGAGATGGCAGCACAGGACAGATCTCTGATCTCCACAGTGTAATGTACCATAGAGGAGATGGCAGCATGGGATAGATCTCTGATCTCTGCAGTGTAATGTACCAGAGAGGAGATGGCAGCAAGGGATAGATCTCTGATCTCTGCAGTGTAATGTACCATAGAGGAGATGGCAGCACAGGACAGATCTCTGATCTCTGCAGTGTAATGTACCAGAGAGTAGATGGCAGCACGGGACAGATCTCTGATGTCTGCAGTGTAATGTACCATAGAGGAGATGGCAGCACAGGATAGATCTCTGATCTCTGCAATGTAATGTACTAGAGAGGAGATGGCAGCACAGGACAGATCTCTGATCTTTGCAGTGTAATGTACCAGAGAGGACATTGCAGCACAGGACAGATCTTTGATCTCTGCAGTGTAATGTACCAAAGAGGAGATGGCAGCACAGGACAGATCTCTGATCTCTGCAGTGTAATGTACCATAGAGGAGATGGCAGCACAGGACAGATCTCTGATCTCTGCAATGTAATGTACCAAAGAGGAGATGGCAGCACAGGACAGATCTCTGATCTCTGCAGTGTAATGTACCAGAGAGGAGATGGTAGCATGGGACAGATCTCTGATCTCTGCATTGTAATGTACTAGAGAGGAAATGGCAGCATAGGACAGATCTCTGATCTCTGCAATGTAATGTACCATAGAGGAGATGGCAGCACAGGATAGATCTCTGATCTCTGCAGTGTAATGTACCATAGAGGAGATAGCAGCACAGGACATATTTCTAATCTCTGCAGTGTAATGTACCAGAGAGGAGATGGTAGCACAGGACAGATCTCTGATCTCTGCAGTGTAATGTACCAGATAGGAAATGGCAGCACAAGACAGATCTCTGATCTCTGCAGTGTAATGTACCAGAGAGGAGAAGGTAGCATGGGACAGATCTCTGATCTCTGCATTGTAATGTACTAGAGAGGAAATGGCAGCACGGGACAGATCTCTGATCTCTGCATTGTAATGTACAAGAGAGGAGATGGCAGCATTGGACAGATCTCTGATCTCTGCAGTGTAATGTACCAGAGCGGAGATGGCAGAGCGGGACAGATCTCTGATCTCTAGAGTATAATGTACCAGAGAGGAGATGGCAGCACAGGACAGATCTCTGATATCTGCAGTGTAATGTATCAGAGAGGAGATGGCAGCATGGGACAGATATCTGATCTCTGCAGTGTAATGTACCAGAGAGGAGATGGCAGCACAGGACAGATCTCTGATCTCTGCAGTGTTATGTACCAGAGAGGAGATGGCAGCACAGGACAGATCTCTGATTTCTGCAGTGTAATGTACCCGAGAGGATATGGCAGCACAGGACAGATCTCTGATCTCTGCAGTGTAATGTACCAGAGAGGAGATGGCAGCACAGGACAGATCTCTGATCTCTGCAGTGTAATATACCAGAGAGGAGATGGCAGCACAGGACAGATCTCTGATCTCAACAGCGTAATGTACCAGAGAGGAGATGGTAGCAAAGGACAGATCTCTGATCTCTGCATTGTAATGTACCAGAGAGGAGATGGTAGCACGGGACAGATCTCTGATCTCTGCAGTGTAATATACCAGAGAGGAGATGGCAGCACGGGATAGATCTCTGATCTCTGCAGTGTAATGTACCAGAGAGGAGATGGCAGCACAGGACAGATCTCTGATCTCTGCAGTGTAATGTACCAGAGAGGAGATGGCAGCACGGGATAGATCTCTGATCTCTGCAGTGTAATGTACCAGAGAGGAGATGGCAGCACAGGACAGATCTCTGATCTCTGCAGTGTAATGTACCCGAGAGGAGATGGCAGCACAGGACAGATCTCTGATCTCTGCAGTGTAATATACCAGAGAGGAGATGGCAACACAGGACAGATCTCTGATCTGTGCAGGGTAATGTACCCGAGAGGAGATGGCAGCACAGGACAGATCTCTGATCTCTGCAGTGTAATGTACCAGAGAGGAGATGGCAGCACGGGACAGATCTCTGATCTCTGCAGTGTAATGTAGCAGAGAGGAGATGGCAGCATGGGACAGATCTCTGATCTCTGCAGTGTAATGCACCAGAGAGGAGATGGCAGCAGGGGACAGATCTCTGATCTCTGCAGTGTAATGTATCAGAGAGGAGATGGCATCATGGGACAGATCTCTGATCTCTGCAGTGTAATATACCAGAGAGGAGATGGCAGCATGGGACAGATCTCTGATCTCTGCAGTGTAATGTACTCGAGAGGAGATGGCAGCAAAGGACAGATCTCTGATCTCTGCATTGTAATGTACCAGAGAGGAGATGGCAGCACAGGACAGATCTCTGATCTCTGCAGTGTAATATACCAGAGAGGAGATGGCAGCACAGGACAGATCTCTGATCTCAACAGTGTAATGTACCATAGAGGAGAAGGCAGCACGGGATAGATCTCTGATCTCTGCAGTGTAATGTACCAGAGAGGAGATGGCAGCATGGGATAGATCTCTGATCTCTGCAGTGTAATGTACCATAGAGGAGATGGCAGCACAGGACAGATCTCTGATCTCTGCAGTGTAATGTACCAGAGAGGAGATGGCAGCACAGGACAGATCTATGATCTCATCAGTGTAATGTACCAGAGAGGAGATGGCAGCACAGGACAGATCTCTGATCTCTGCAGTGTAATGTACCAGAGAGGAGATGGCAGCACAGGACAGATCTCTGATCTCAACAGTGTAATGTACCAGAAAGGAGATGGCAGCACGGGATAGATCTCTGATCTCTGCAGTGTAATGTACCAGAGAGGAGATGGCAGCACGGGATAGATCTCTGATCTCTGCAGTGTAATGTACCAGAGAGGAGATGGCAGCATAGGACAGATCTCTGATCTGTGCAGTGTAATGTACCCAAGAGGAGATGGCAGCACAGGACAGATCTCAGATCTCAGCAGTGTAATGTACCAGAGAGGAGATGGCAGCACAGGACAGATCTCTGATCTCTGCAGTGTAATATACCAGAGAGGAGAAGGCAGCACAGGACAGATCTCTGATCTCAACAGTGTAATGTACCAGAGAGGAGATGGCAGCATGGGATAGATCTCTGATCTCTGCAGTGTAATGTACCAGAGAGGAGATGGCAGCACGGGACAGATCTCTGATCTCTGCAGTGTAATGTACCCGAGAGGAGATGGCAGCAAAGGACAGATCTCTGATCTCTGCATTGTAATGTACCAGAGAGGAGATGGCAGCACAGGACAGATCTCTGATCTCTGCAGTGTAATATACCAGAGAGGAGATGGCAGCACAGGACAGATCTCTGATCTCAACAGTGTAATGTACCATAGAGGAGATGGCAGCACGGGACAGATCTCTGATCTCTGCAGTGTAATGTACCAGAGAGGAGATGGCAGCACAGGACTGATCTCTGATCTCTGCAGTGTAATGTACCAGAGAGGAGATGGCAGCACGGGATAGATCTCTGATCTCTGCAGTGTAATGTACCAGAGAGGAGATGGCAGCACGGGATAGATCTCTGATCTCTGCAGTGTAATGTACCAGAGAGGAGATGGCAGCACGGGATAGATCTCTGATCTCTGCAGTGTAATGTACCAGAGAGGAGATGGCAGCACAGGACAGATCTCTGATCTCTGCAGTGTAATGTACCAGAGAGGAGATGGCAGCATGGGATAGATCTCTGATCTCTGCAGCGTAATGTACCATAGAGGAGATAGCAGCACAGGACATATTTCTAATCTCTGCAGTGTAATGTACCAGAGAGGAGATGGTAGCACAGGACAGATCTCTGATCTCTGCAGTGTAATGTACCAGATAGGAAATGGCAGCACAGGACAGATCTCTGATCTCTGCAGTGTAATGTACCAGAGAGGAGAAGGTAGCATGGGACAGATCTCTGATCTCTGCATTGTAATGTACTAGAGAGGAAATGGCAGCACGGGACAGATCTCTGATCTCTGCATTGTAATGTACCAGAGAGGAGATGGCAGCATGGGACAGATCTCTGATCTCTGCAGTGTAATGTACCAGAGCGGAGATGGCAGAGCGGGACAGATCTCTGATCTCTAGAGTGTAATGTACCAGAGAGGAGATGGCAGCACAGGACAGATCTCTGATATCTGCAGTGTAATGTATCAGAGAGGAGATGGCAGCATGGGACAGATCTCTGATCTCTGCAGTGTAATGTACCAGAGAGGAGATGGCAGCACAGGACAGATCTCTGATCTCTGCAGTGTTATGTACCAGAGAGGAGTTGGCAGCACAGGACAGATCTCTGATTTCTGCAGTGTAATGTACCCGAGAGGATATGGCAGCACAGGACAGATCTCTGATCTCTGCAGTGTAATGTACCAGAGAGGAGATGGCAGCACAGGACAGATCTCTGATCTCTGCAGTGTAATATACCAGAGAGGAGATGGCAGCACAGGACAGATCTCTGATCTCAACAGCGTAATGTACCAGAGAGGAGATGGTAGCACAGGACAGATCTCTGATCTCTGCATTGTAATGTACCAGAGAGGAGATGGTAGCACGGGACAGATCTCTGATCTCTGCAGTGTTATGTACCAGAGAGGAGATGGCAGCACGGGATAGATCTCTGATCTCTGCAGTGTAATGTACCAGAGAGGAGATGGCAGCACAGGACAGATCTCTGATCTCTGCAGTGTAATATACCAGAGAGGAGAAGGCAGCACAGGACAGATCTCTGATCTCAACAGCGTAATGTACCAGAGAGGAGATGGCAGCACGGGATAGATCTCTGATCTCTGCAGTGTAATGTACCAAAGAGGAGATGGCAGCATGGGACAGATCTCTGATCTCTGCAGTGTAATGTACCAGAGAGGAGATGGCAGCACGGGACAGATCTCTGATCTCTGCAGTGTAATGTACCAGAGAGGAGATGGCAGCACGGGATAGATCTCTGATCTCTGCAGTGTAATGTATCAGAGAGAAGATGGCATCATGGGACAGATCTCTGATCTCAGCAGTGTAATGTACCAGAGAGGAGATGGCAGCACGGGACAGATCTCTGATCTCTGCAGTGTAATGTACCCGAGAGGAAATGGCAGCACAGGACAGATCTCTGATCTCTGCAGTGTAATGTACCAGAGAGGAGATGGCAGCACAGGACAGATCTCTGATCTCTGCAGTGTAATGTACCAGATAGGAGATGGCAGCACAGGACAGATCTCTGATCTCAACAGTGTAATGTACCAGAGAGGAGATGGCAGCACGGGATAGATCTCTGATCTCTGCAGTGTAATGTACCAGAGAGGAGATGGCAGCATGGCATAGATCTCTGATCTCTGGAGTGTAATGTACCAGAGAGGAGATGGCAGCACGGGATAGATCTCTGATCTCTGCAGTGTAATGTACCAGAGAGGAGATGGCAGCACGGGACAGATCTCTGATCTCTGCAGTGTAATGTACCAGAGAGGAGATGGCAGCACGGGACAGATCTCTGATCTCTGCAGTGTAATGGACCAGAGAGAAGATGGCAGCACGGGATAGATCTCTGATCTCTGCAGTGTAATGTACCAGAGAGTAGATGGCAGCACGGGACAGATCTCTGATGTCTGCAGTGTAATGTACCATAGAGGAGATGGCAGCACAGGATAGATCTCTGATCTCTGCAATGTAATGTACTAGAGAGGAGATGGCAGCACAGGACAGATCTCTGATCTTTGCAGTGTAATGTACCAGAGAGGACATTGCAGCACAGGACAGATCTTTGATCTCTGCAGTGTAATGTACCAAAGAGGAGATGGCAGCACAGGACAGATCTCTGATCTCTGCAGTGTAATGTACCATAGAGGAGATGGCAGCACAGGACAGATCTCTGATCTCTGCAATGTAATGTACCAAAGAGGAGATGGCAGCACAGGACAGATCTCTGATCTCTGCAGTGTAATGTACCAGAGAGGAGATGGTAGCATGGGACAGATCTCTGATCTCTGCATTGTAATGTACTAGAGAGGAAATGGCAGCATAGGACAGATCTCTGATCTCTGCAATGTAATGTACCATAGAGGAGATGGCAGCACAGGACAGATCTCTGATCTCTGCAGTGTAATGTACCATAGAGGAGATAGCAGCACAGGACATATTTCTAATCTCTGCAGTGTAATGTACCAGAGAGGAGATGGTAGCACAGGATAGATCTCTGATCTCTGCAGTGTAATGTACCAGATAGGAAATGGCAGCACAGGACAGATCTCTGATCTCTGCAGTGTAATGTACCAGAGAGGAGAAGGTAGCATGGGACAGATCTCTGATGTCTGCATTGTAATGTACTAGAGAGGAAATGGCAGCACGGGACAGATCTCTGATCTCTGCATTGTAATGTACAAGAGAGGAGATGGCAGCATTGGACAGATCTCTGATCTCTGCAGTGTAATGTACCAGAGCGGAGATGGCAGAGCGGGACAGATCTCTGATCTCTAGAGTGTAATGTACCAGAGAGGAGATGGCTGCACAGGACAGATCTCTGATATCTGCAGTGTAATGTATCAGAGAGGAGATGGCAGCATGGGACAGATCTCTGATCTCTGCAGTGTAATGTACCAGAGAGGAGATGGCAGCACAGGACAGATCTCTGATCTCTGCAGTGTTATGTACCAGAGAGGAGATGGCAGCACAGGACAGATCTCTGATTTCTGCAGTGTAATGTACCCGAGAGGATATGGCAGCACAGGACAGATCTCTGATCTCTGCAGTGTAATGTACCAGAGAGGAGATGGCAGCACAGGACAGATCTCTGATCTCTGCAGTGTAATATACCAGAGAGGAGATGGCAGCACAGGACAGATCTCTGATCTGAACAGCGTAATGTACCAGAGAGGAGATGGTAGCACAGGACAGATCTCTGATCTCTGCATTGTAATGTACCAGAGAGGAGATGGTAGCACGGGACAGATCTCTGATCTCTGCAGTGTAATGTACCAGAGAGGAGATGGCAGCACGGGATAGATCTCTGATCTCTGCAGTGTAATGTACCAGAGAGGAGATGGCAGCACAGGACAGATCTCTGATCTCTGCAGTGTAATGTACCAGAGAGGAGATGGCAGCACGGGATAGATCTCTGATCTCTGCAGTGTAATGTACCAGAGAGGAGATGGCAGCACAGGACAGATCTCTGATCTCTGCAGTGTAATGTACCCGAGAGGAGATGGCAGCACAGGACAGATCTCTGATCTCTGCAGTGTAATATACCAGAGAGGAGATGGCAACACAGGACAGATCTCTGATCTGTGCAGGGTAATGTACCCGAGAGGAGATGGCAGCACAGGACAGATCTCTGATCTCTGCAGTGTAATGTACCAGAGAGGAGATGGCAGCACGGGACAGATCTCTGATCTCTGCAGTGTAATGTAGCAGAGAGGAGATGGCAGCATGGGACAGATCTCTGATCTCTGCAGTGTAATGCACCAGAGAGGAGATGGCAGCAGGGGACAGATCTCTGATCTCTGCAGTGTAATGTATCAGAGAGGAGATGGCATCATGGGACAGATCTCTGATCTCTGCAGTGTAATATACCAGAGAGGAGATGGCAGCATGGGACAGATCTCTGATCTCTGCAGTGTAATGTACTCGAGAGGAGATGGCAGCAAAGGACAGATCTCTGATCTCTGCATTGTAATGTACCAGAGAGGAGATGGCAGCACAGGACAGATCTCTGATCTCTGCAGTGTAATATACCAGAGAGGAGATGGCAGCACAGGACAGATCTCTGATCTCAACAGTGTAATGTACCATAGAGGAGATGGCAGCACGGGATAGATCTCTGATCTCTGCAGTGTAATGTACCAGAGAGGAGATGGCAGCATGGGATAGATCTCTGATCTCTGCAGTGTAATGTACCATAGAGGAGATGGCAGCACAGGACAGATCTCTGATCTCTGCAGTGTAATGTACCAGAGAGGAGATGGCAGCACAGGACAGATCTCTGATCTCAACAGTGTAATGTACCAGAAAGGAGATGGCAGCACGGGATAGATCTCTGATCTCTGCAGTGTAATGTACCAGAGAGGAGATGGCAGCACGGGATAGATCTCTGATCTCTGCAGTGTAATGTACCAGAGAGGAGATGGCAGCATAGGACAGATCTCTGATCTGTGCAGTGTAATGTACCCAAGAGGAGATGTCAGCACAGGACAGATCTCAGATCTCAGCAGTGTAATGTACCAGAGAGGAGATGGCAGCACAGGACAGATCTCTGATCTCTGCAGTGTAATATACCAGAGAGGAGAAGGCAGCACAGGACAGATCTCTGATCTCAACAGTGTAATGTACCAGAGAGGAGAAGGCAGCATGGGATAGATCTCTGATCTCTGCAGTGTAATGTACCAGAGAGGAGATGGCAGCACGGGACAGATCTCTGATCTCTGCAGTGTAATGTACCAGAGAGGAGATGGCAGCAAAGGACAGATCTCTGATCTCTGCATTGTAATGTACCAGAGAGGAGATGGCAGCACAGGACAGATCTCTGATCTCTGCAGTGTAATATACCAGAGAGGAGATGGCAGCACAGGACAGATCTCTGATCTCAACAGTGTAATGTACCATAGAGGAGATGGCAGCATGGGACAGATCTCTGATCTCTGCAGTGTAATGTACCAGAGAGGAGATGGCAGCACAGGACTGATCTCTGATCTCTGCAGTGTAATGTACCAGAGAGGAGATGGCAGCACGGGATAGATCTCTGATCTCTGCAGTGTAATGTACCAGAGAGGAGATGGCAGCACGGGATAGATCTCTGATCTCTGCAGTGTAATGTACCAGAGAGGAGATGGCAGCACGGGATAGATCTCTGATCTCTGCAGTGTAATGTACCAGAGAGGAGATGGCAGCACAGGACAGATCTCTGATCTCTGCAGTGTAATGTACCAGAGAGGAGATGGCAGCACGGGATAGATCTCTGATCTCTGCAGCGTAATGTACCATAGAGGAGATAGCAGCACAGGACATATTTCTAATCTCTGCAGTGTAATGTACCAGAGAGGAGATGGTAGCACAGGACAGATCTCTGATCTCTGCAGTGTAATGTACCAGATAGGAAATGGCAGCACAGGACAGATCTCTGATCTCTGCAGTGTAATGTACCAGAGAGGAGAAGGTAGCATGGGACAGATCTCTGATCTCTGCATTGTAATGTACTAGAGAGGAAATGGCAGCACGGGACAGATCTCTGATCTCTGCATTGTAATGTACCAGAGAGGAGATGGCAGCATGGGACAGATCTCTGATCTCTGCAGTGTAATGTACCAGAGCGGAGATGGCAGAGCGGGACAGATCTCTGATCTCTAGAGTGTAATGTACCAGAGAGGAGATGGCAGCACAGGACAGATCTCTGATATCTGCAGTGTAATGTATCAGAGAGGAGATGGCAGCATGGGACAGATCTCTGATCTCTGCAGTGTAATGTACCAGAGAGGAGATGGCAGCACAGGACAGATCTCTGATCTCTGCAGTGTTATGTACCAGAGAGGAGATGGCAGCACAGGACAGATCTCTGATTTCTGCAGTGTAATGTACCCGAGAGGATATGGCAGCACAGGACAGATCTCTGATCTCTGCAGTGTAATGTACCAGAGAGGAGATGGCAGCACAGGACAGATCTCTGATCTCTGCAGTGTAATATACCAGAGAGGAGATGGCAGCACAGGACAGATCTCTGATCTCAACAGCGTAATGTACCAGAGAGGAGATGGTAGCACAGGACAGATCTCTGATCTCTGCATTGTAATGTACCAGAGAGGAGATGGTAGCACGGGACAGATCTCTGATCTCTGCAGTGTTATGTACCAGAGAGGAGATGGCAGCACGGGATAGATCTCTGATCTCTGCAGTGTAATGTACCAGAGAGGAGATGGCAGCACAGGACAGATCTCTGATCTCTGCAGTGTAATATACCAGAGAGGAGAAGGCAGCACAGGACAGATCTCTGATCTCAACAGCGTAATGTACCAGAGAGGAGATGGCAGCACGGGATAGATCTCTGATCTCTGCAGTGTAATGTACCAAAGAGGAGATGGCAGCATGGGACAGATCTCTGATCTCTGCAGTGTAATGTACCAGAGAGGAGATGGCAGCACGGGACAGATCTCTGATCTCTGCAGTGTAATGTACCAGAGAGGAGATGGCAGCACGGGATAGATCTCTGATCTCTGCAGTGTAATGTATCAGAGAGAAGATGGCATCATGGGACAGATCTCTGATCTCAGCAGTGTAATGTACCAGAGAGGAGATGGCAGCACGGGACAGATCTCTGATCTCTGCAGTGTAATGTACCCGAGAGGAAATGGCAGCACAGGACAGATCTCTGATCTCTGCAGTGTAATGTACCAGAGAGGAGATGGCAGCACAGGACAGATCTCTGATCTCCACAGTGTAATGTACCATAGAGGAGATGGCAGCATGGGATAGATCTCTGATCTCTGCAGTGTAATGTACCAGAGAGGAGATGGCAGCAAGGGATAGATCTCTGATCTCTGCAGTGTAATGTACCATAGAGGAGATGGCAGCACAGGACAGATCTCTGATCTCTGCAGTGTAATGTACCAGGGAGGAGATGGCAGCACAGGACAGATCTATGATCTCATCAGTGTAATGTACCAGAGAGGAGATGGCAGCACAGGACAGATCTCTGATCTCTGCAGTGTAATGTACCAGATAGGAGATGGCAGCACAGGACAGATCTCTGATCTCAACAGTGTAATGTACCAGAGAGGAGATGGCAGCACGGGATAGATCTCTGATCTCTGCAGTGTAATGTACCAGAGAGGAGATGGCAGCATGGCATAGATCTCTGATCTCTGCAGTGTAATGTACCAGAGAGGAGATGGCAGCACGGGATAGATCTCTGATCTCTGCAGTGTAATGTACCAGAGAGGAGATGGCAGCACCGGACAGATCTCTGATCTCTGCAGTGTAATGTACCAGAGAGGAGATGGCAGCACGGGACAGATCTCTGATCTCTGCAGTGTAATGGACCAGAGAGGAGATGGCATCACGGGATAGATCTCTGATCTCTGCAGTGTAATGTACCAGAGAGTAGATGGCAGCACGGGACAGATCTCTGATGTCTGCAGTGTAATGTACCATAGAGGAGATGGCAGCACAGGATAGATCTCTGATCTCTGCAATGTAATGTACTAGAGAGGAGATGGCAGCACAGGACAGATCTCTGATCTTTGCAGTGTAATGTACCAGAGAGGACATTGCAGCACAGGACAGATCTTTGATCTCTGCAGTGTAATGTACCAAAGAGGAGATGGCAGCACAGGACAGATCTCTGATCTCTGCAGTGTAATGTACCATAGAGGAGATGGCAGCACAGGACAGATCTCTGATCTCTGCAATGTAATGTACCAAAGAGGAGATGGCAGCACAGGACAGATCTCTGATCTCTGCAGTGTAATGTACCAGAGAGGAGATGGTAGCATGGGACAGATCTCTGATCTCTGCATTGTAATGTACTAGAGAGGAAATGGCAGCATAGGACAGATCTCTGATCTCTGCAATGTAATGTACCATAGAGGAGATGGCAGCACAGGACAGATCTCTGATCTCTGCAGTGTAATGTACCATAGAGGAGATAGCAGCACAGGACATATTTCTAATCTCTGCAGTGTAATGTACCAGAGAGGAGATGGTAGCACTGGACAGATCTCTGATCTCTGCAGTGTAATGTACCAGATAGGAAATGGCAGCACAGGACAGATCTCTGATCTCTGCAGTGTAATGTACCAGAGAGGAGAAGGTAGCATGGGACAGATCTCTGATGTCTGCATTGTAATGTACTAGAGAGGAAATGGCAGCACGGGACAGATCTCTGATCTCTGCATTGTAATGTACAAGAGAGGAGATGGCAGCATTGGACAGATCTCTGATCTCTGCAGTGTAATGTACCAGAGCGGAGATGGCAGAGCGGGACAGATCTCTGATCTCTAGAGTGTAATGTACCAGAGAGGAGATGGCAGCACAGGACAGATCTCTGATATCTGCAGTGTAATGTATCAGAGAGGAGATGGCAGCATGGGACAGATCTCTGATCTCTGCAGTGTAATGTACCAGAGAGGAGATGGCAGCACAGGACAGATCTCTGATCTCTGCAGTGTTATGTACCAGAGAGGAGATGGCAGCACAGGACAGATCTCTGATTTCTGCAGTGTAATGTACCCGAGAGGATATGGCAGCACAGGACAGATCTCTGATCTCTGCAGTGTAATGTACCAGAGAGGAGATGGCAGCACAGGACAGATCTCTGATCTCAACAGCGTAATGTACCAGAGAGGAGATGGTAGCACAGGACAGATCTCTGATCTCTGCATTGTAATGTACCAGAGAGGAGATGGTAGCACGGGACAGATCTCTGATCTCTGCAGTGTAATGTACCAGAGAGGAGATGGCAGCACGGGATAGATCTCTGATCTCTGCAGTGTAATGTACCAGAGAGGAGATGGCAGCACAGGACAGATCTCTGATCTCTGCAGTGTAATGTACCAGAGAGGAGATGACAGCACGGGATAGATCTCTGATCTCTGCAGTGTAATGTACCAGAGAGGAGATGGCAGCACAGGACAGATCTCTGATCTCTGCAGTGTAATGTACCCGAGAGGAGATGGCAGCACAGGACAGATCTCTGATCTCTGCAGTGTAATATACCAGAGAGGAGATGGCAACACAGGACAGATCTCTGATCTGTGCAGGGTAATGTACCCGAGAGGAGATGGCAGCACAGGACAGATCTCTGATCTCTGCAGTGTAATGTACCAGAGAGGAGATGGCAGCACGGGACAGATCTCTGATCTCTGCAGTGTAATGTAGCAGAGAGGAGATGGCAGCATGGGACAGATCTCTGATCTCTGCAGTGTAATGCACCAGAGAGGAGATGGCAGCAGGGGACAGATCTCTGATCTCTGCAGTGTAATGTATCAGAGAGGAGATGGCATCATGGGACAGATCTCTGATCTCTGCAGTGTAATATACCAGAGAGGAGATGGCAGCATGGGACAGATCTCTGATCTCTGCAGTGTAATGTACTCGAGAGGAGATGGCAGCAAAGGACAGATCTCTGATCTCTGCATTGTAATGTACCAGAGAGGAGATGGCAGCACAGGACAGATCTCTGATCTCTGCAGTGTAATATACCAGAGAGGAGATGGCAGCACAGGACAGATCTCTGATCTCAACAGTGTAATGTACCATAGAGGAGATGGCAGCACGGGATAGATCTCTGATCTCTGCAGTGTAATGTACCAGAGAGGAGATGGCAGCATGGGATAGATCTCTGATCTCTGCAGTGTAATGTACCATAGAGAAGATGGGAGCACAGGACAGATCTCTGATCTCTGCAGTGTAATGTACCAGAGAGGAGATGGCAGCACAGGACAGATCTATGATCTCATCAGTGTAATGTACCAGAGAGGAGATGGCAGCACAGGACAGATCTCTGATCTCTGCAGTGTAATGTACCAGAGAGGAGATGGCAGCACAGGACATATTTCTAATCTCTGCAGTGTAATGTACCAGAGAGGAGATGGTAGCACAGGACAGATCTCTGATCTCTGCAGTGTAATGTACCAGATAGGAAATGGCAGCACAGGACAGATCTCTGATCTCTGCAGTGTAATGTACCAGAGAGGAGAAGGTAGCATGGGACAGATCTCTGATGTCTGCATTGTAATGTACTAGAGAGGAAATGGCAGCACGGGACAGATCTCTGATCTCTGCATTGTAATGTACAAGAGAGGAGATGGCAGCATTGGACAGATCTCTGATCTCTGCAGTGTAATGTACCAGAGCGGAGATGGCAGAGCGGGACAGATCTCTGATCTCTAGAGTGTAATGTACCAGAGAGGAGATGGCAGCACAGGACAGATCTCTGATATCTGCAGTGTAATGTATCAGAGAGGAGATGGCAGCATGGGACAGATCTCTGATCTCTGCAGTGTAATGTACCAGAGAGGAGATGGCAGCACAGGACAGATCTCTGATCTCTGCAGTGTTATGTACCAGAGAGGAGATGGCAGCACAGGACAGATCTCTGATTTCTGCAGTGTAATGTACCCGAGAGGATATGGCAGCACAGGACAGATCTCTGATCTCTGCAGTGTAATGTACCAGAGAGGAGATGGCAGCACAGGACAGATCTCTGATCTCTGCAGTGTAATATACCAGAGAGGAGATGGCAGCACAGGACAGATCTCTGATCTCAACAGCGTAATGTACCAGAGAGGAGATGGTAGCACAGGACAGATCTCTGATCTCTGCATTGTAATGTACCAGAGAGGAGATGGTAGCACGGGACAGATCTCTGATCTCTGCAGTGTAATGTACCAGAGAGGAGATGGCAGCACAGGACAGATCTATGATCTCATCAGTGTAATGTACCAGAGAGGAGATGGCAGCACAGGACAGATCTCTGATCTCTGCAGTGTAATGTACCAGATAGGAGATGGCAGCACAGGACAGATCTCTGATCTCAACAGTGTAATGTACCAGAGAGGAGATGGCAGCACGGGATAGATCTCTGATCTCTGCAGTGTAATGTACCAGAGAGGAGATGGCAGCATGGCATAGATCTCTGATCTCTGCAGTGTAATGTACCAGAGAGGAGATGGCAGCACGGGATAGATCTCTGATCTCTGCAGTGTAATGTACCAGAGAGGAGATGGCAGCACCGGACAGATCTCTGATCTCTGCAGTGTAATGTACCAGAGAGGAGATGGCAGCACGGGACAGATCTCTGATCTCTGCAGTGTAATGGACCAGAGAGGAGATGGCAGCACGGGATAGATCTCTGATCTCTGCAGTGTAATGTACCAGAGAGTAGATGGCAGCACGGGACAGATCTCTGATGTCTGCAGTGTAATGTACCATAGAGGAGATGGCAGCACAGGATAGATCTCTGATCTCTGCAATGTAATGTACTAGAGAGGAGATGGCAGCACAGGACAGATCTCTGATCTTTGCAGTGTAATGTACCAGAGAGGACATTGCAGCACAGGACAGATCTTTGATCTCTGCAGTGTAATGTACCAAAGAGGAGATGGCAGCACAGGACAGATCTCTGATCTCTGCAGTGTAATGTACCATAGAGGAGATGGCAGCACAGGACAGATCTCTGATCTCTGCAATGTAATGTACCAAAGAGGAGATGGCAGCACAGGACAGATCTCTGATCTCTGCAGTGTAATGTACCAGAGAGGAGATGGTAGCATGGGACAGATCTCTGATCTCTGCATTGTAATGTACTAGAGAGGAAATGGCAGCATAGGACAGATCTCTGATCTCTGCAATGTAATGTACCATAGAGGAGATGGCAGCACAGGACAGATCTCTGATCTCTGCAGTGTAATGTACCATAGAGGAGATAGCAGCACAGGACATATTTCTAATCTCTGCAGTGTAATGTACCAGAGAGGAGATGGTAGCACTGGACAGATCTCTGATCTCTGCAGTGTAATGTACCAGATAGGAAATGGCAGCACAGGACAGATCTCTGATCTCTGCAGTGTAATGTACCAGAGAGGAGAAGGTAGCATGGGACAGATCTCTGATGTCTGCATTGTAATGTACTAGAGAGGAAATGGCAGCACGGGACAGATCTCTGATCTCTGCATTGTAATGTACAAGAGAGGAGATGGCAGCATTGGACAGATCTCTGATCTCTGCAGTGTAATGTACCAGAGCGGAGATGGCAGAGCGGGACAGATCTCTGATCTCTAGAGTGTAATGTACCAGAGAGGAGATGGCAGCACAGGACAGATCTCTGATATCTGCAGTGTAATGTATCAGAGAGGAGATGGCAGCATGGGACAGATCTCTGATCTCTGCAGTGTAATGTACCAGAGAGGAGATGGCAGCACAGGACAGATCTCTGATCTCTGCAGTGTTATGTACCAGAGAGGAGATGGCAGCACAGGACAGATCTCTGATTTCTGCAGTGTAATGTACCCGAGAGGATATGGCAGCACAGGACAGATCTCTGATCTCTGCAGTGTAATGTACCAGAGAGGAGATGGCAGCACAGGACAGATCTCTGATCTCAACAGCGTAATGTACCAGAGAGGAGATGGTAGCACAGGACAGATCTCTGATCTCTGCATTGTAATGTACCAGAGAGGAGATGGTAGCACGGGACAGATCTCTGATCTCTGCAGTGTAATGTACCAGAGAGGAGATGGCAGCACGGGATAGATCTCTGATCTCTGCAGTGTAATGTACCAGAGAGGAGATGGCAGCACAGGACAGATCTCTGATCTCTGCAGTGTAATGTACCAGAGAGGAGATGGCAGCACGGGATAGATCTCTGATCTCTGCAGTGTAATGTACCAGAGAGGAGATGGCAGCACAGGACAGATCTCTGATCTCTGCAGTGTAATGTACCCGAGAGGAGATGGCAGCACAGGACAGATCTCTGATCTCTGCAGTGTAATATACCAGAGAGGAGATGGCAACACAGGACAGATCTCTGATCTGTGCAGGGTAATGTACCCGAGAGGAGATGGCAGCACAGGACAGATCTCTGATCTCTGCAGTGTAATGTACCAGAGAGGAGATGGCAGCACGGGACAGATCTCTGATCTCTGCAGTGTAATGTAGCAGAGAGGAGATGGCAGCATGGGACAGATCTCTGATCTCTGCAGTGTAATGCACCAGAGAGGAGATGGCAGCAGGGGACAGATCTCTGATCTCTGCAGTGTAATGTATCAGAGAGGAGATGGCATCATGGGACAGATCTCTGATCTCTGCAGTGTAATATACCAGAGAGGAGATGGCAGCATGGGACAGATCTCTGATCTCTGCAGTGTAATGTACTCGAGAGGAGATGGCAGCAAAGGACAGATCTCTGATCTCTGCATTGTAATGTACCAGAGAGGAGATGGCAGCACAGGACAGATCTCTGATCTCTGCAGTGTAATATACCAGAGAGGAGATGGCAGCACAGGACAGATCTCTGATCTCAACAGTGTAATGTACCATAGAGGAGATGGCAGCACGGGATAGATCTCTGATCTCTGCAGTGTAATGTACCAGAGAGGAGATGGCAGCATGGGATAGATCTCTGATCTCTGCAGTGTAATGTACCATAGAGGAGATGGCAGCACAGGACAGATCTCTGATCTCTGCAGTGTAATGTACCAGAGAGGAGATGGCAGCACAGGACAGATCTATGATCTCATCAGTGTAATGTACCAGAGAGGAGATGGCAGCACAGGACAGATCTCTGATCTCTGCAGTGTAATGTACCAGAGAGGAGATGGCAGCACAGGACATATTTCTAATCTCTGCAGTGTAATGTACCAGAGAGGAGATGGTAGCACAGGACAGATCTCTGATCTCTGCAGTGTAATGTACCAGATAGGAAATGGCAGCACAGGACAGATCTCTGATCTCTGCAGTGTAATGTACCAGAGAGGAGAAGGTAGCATGGGACAGATCTCTGATGTCTGCATTGTAATGTACTAGAGAGGAAATGGCAGCACGGGACAGATCTCTGATCTCTGCATTGTAATGTACAAGAGAGGAGATGGCAGCATTGGACAGATCTCTGATCTCTGCAGTGTAATGTACCAGAGCGGAGATGGCAGAGCGGGACAGATCTCTGATCTCTAGAGTGTAATGTACCAGAGAGGAGATGGCAGCACAGGACAGATCTCTGATATCTGCAGTGTAATGTATCAGAGAGGAGATGGCAGCATGGGACAGATCTCTGATCTCTGCAGTGTAATGTACCAGAGAGGAGATGGCAGCACAGGACAGATCTCTGATCTCTGCAGTGTTATGTACCAGAGAGGAGATGGCAGCACAGGACAGATCTCTGATTTCTGCAGTGTAATGTACCCGAGAGGATATGGCAGCACAGGACAGATCTCTGATCTCTGCAGTGTAATGTACCAGAGAGGAGATGGCAGCACAGGACAGATCTCTGATCTCTGCAGTGTAATATACCAGAGAGGAGATGGCAGCACAGGACAGATCTCTGATCTCAACAGCGTAATGTACCAGAGAGGAGATGGTAGCACAGGACAGATCTCTGATCTCTGCATTGTAATGTACCAGAGAGGAGATGGTAGCACGGGACAGATCTCTGATCTCTGCAGTGTAATGTACCAGAGAGGAGATGGCAGCACGGGATAGATCTCTGATCTCTGCAGTGTAATGTACCAGAGAGGAGATGGCAGCACAGGACAGATCTCTGATCTCTGCAGTGTAATGTACCAGAGGGGAGATGGCAGCACGGGATAGATCTCTGATCTCTGCAGTGTAATGTACCAGAGAGGAGATGGCAGCACAGGACAGATCTCTGATCTCTGCAGTGTAATGTACCCGAGAGGAGATGGCAGCACAGGACAGATCTCTGATCTCTGCAGTGTAATATACCAGAGAGGAGATGGCAACACAGGACAGATCTCTGATCTGTGCAGGGTAATGTACCCAAGAGGAGATGGCAGCACAGGACAGATCTCTGATCTCTGCAGTGTAATGTACCAGAGAGGAGATGGCAGCACGGGACAGATCTCTGATCTCTGCAGTGTAATGTAGCAGAGAGGAGATGGCAGCATGGGACAGATCTCTGATCTCTGCAGTGTAATGCACCAGAGAGGAGATGGCAGCAGGGGACAGATCTCTGATCTCTGCAGTGTAATGTATCAGAGAGGAGATGGCATCATGGGACAGATCTCTGATCTCTGCAGTGTAATATACCAGAGAGGAGATGGCAGCATGGGACAGATCTCTGATCTCTGCAGTGTAATGTACTCGAGAGGAGATGGCAGCAAAGGACAGATCTCTGATCTCTGCATTGTAATGTACCAGAGAGGAGATGGCAGCACAGGACAGATCTCTGATCTCTGCAGTGTAATATACCAGAGAGGAGATGGCAGCACAGGACAGATCTCTGATCTCAACAGTGTAATGTACCATAGAGGAGATGGCAGCACGGGATAGATCTCTGATCTCTGCAGTGTAATGTACCAGAGAGGAGATGGCAGCATGGGATAGATCTCTGATCTCTGCAGTGTAATGTACCATAGAGGAGATGGCAGCACAGGACAGATCTCTGATCTCTGCAGTGTAATGTACCAGAGAGGAGATGGCAGCACAGGACAGATCTATGATCTCATCAGTGTAATGTACCAGAGAGGAGATGGCAGCACAGGACAGATCTCTGATCTCTGCAGTGTAATGTACCAGAGAGGAGATGGCAGCACAGGACAGATCTCTGATCTCAACAGTGTAATGTACCAGAAAGGAGATGGCAGCACGGGATAGATCTCTGATCTCTGCAGTGTAATGTACCAGAGAGGAGATGGCAGCACGGGATAGATCTCTGATCTCTGCAGTGTAATGTACCAGAGAGGAGATGGCAGCATAGGACAGATCTCTGATCTGTGCAGTGTAATGTACCCAAGAGGAGATGGCAGCACAGGACAGATCTCAGATCTCAGCAGTGTAATGTACCAGAGAGGAGATGGCAGCACAGGACAGATCTCTGATCTCTGCAGTGTAATATACCAGAGAGGAGAAGGCAGCACAGGACAGATCTCTGATCTCAACAGTGTAATGTACCAGAGAGGAGATGGCAGCACGGGATAGATCTCTGATCTCTGCAGTGTAATGTACCAGAGAGGAGATGGCAGCACGGGACAGATCTCTGATCTCTGCAGTGTAATGTACCCGAGAGGAGATGGCAGCAAAGGACAGATCTCTGATCTCTGCATTGTAATGTACCAGAGAGGAGATGGCAGCACAGGATAGATCTCTGATCTCTGCAGTGTAATATACCAGAGAGGAGATGGCAGCACAGGACAGATCTCTGATCTCAACAGTGTAATGTACCATAGAGGAGATGGCAGCACGGGAAAGATCTCTGATCTCTGCAGTGTAATGTACCAGAGAGGAGATGGCAGCACAGGACTGATCTCTGATCTCTGCAGTGTAATGTACCAGAGAGGAGATGGCAGCACGGGATAGATCTCTGATCTCTGCAGTGTAATGTACCAGAGAGGAGATGGCAGCACGGGATAGATCTCTGATCTCTGCAGTGTAATGTACCAGAGAGGAGATGGCAGCACGGGATAGATCTCTGATCTCTGCAGTGTAATGTACCAGAGAGGAGATGGCAGCACAGGACAGATCTCTGATCTCTGCAGTGTAATGTACCAGAGAGGAGATGGCAGCACGGGATAGATCTCTGATCTCTGCAGCGTAATGTACCAGAGAGGAGATGGCAGCACAGGACAGATCTCTGATCTCTGCAGTGTAATGTACCAGAGAGGAGATGGCTGCACGGGATAGATCTCTGATCTCTGTAGTGTAATATACCAGAGAGGAGATGGCAGGACAGGACCGATCTCTGATCTCTGCAGTGTAATGTACCAGAGAGGAGATGGCAGCACGGGATAGATCTCTGATCTCTGCAGTGTAATGTACCAGAGAGGAGATGGCAGCACAGGACAGATCTCTGATCTGTGCAGTGTAATGTACGCGAGAGGAGATGGTAGCACAGGACAGATCTCTGATCTCTGCAGTGTAATGTACCAGATAGGAGATGGCAGCACAGAACAGATCTCTGATCTCTGCAGTGTAATATACCAGAGAGGAGAAGGCAGCACAGGACAGATCTCTGATCTCAACAGCGTGATGTACCAGAGAGGAGATGGCAGCACGGGATAGATCTCTGATCTCTGCAGTGTAATGTAGCAGAGAGGAGATGGCAGCACGGGACAGATCTCTGATCTCTGCAGTGTAATGTAGCAGAGAGGAGATGGCAGCACGGGACAGATCTCTGATCTCTGCAGTGTAATGTACCAGAGAGGAGATGGCAGCAGGGGACAGATCTCTGATCTCTGCAGTGTAATGTATCAGAGAGGAGATGGCATCATGGGACAGATCTCTGATCTCTGCAGTGTAATATACCAGAGAGGAGATGGCAGCACGGGACAGATCTCTGATCTCTGCAGTGTAATGTACCCGAGAGGAGATGGCAGCAAAGGACAGATCTCTGATCTCTGCATTGTAATGTACCAGAGAGGAGATGGCAGCAAAGGACAGATCTCTGTTCTCTGCATTGTAATGTACCAGAGAGGAGATGGCAGCACAGGACAGATCTCTGATCTCAACAGTGTAATGTACCAGAGAGGAGATGGCAGCACGGGATAGATCTCTGATCTCTGCAGTGTAATGTACCATAGAGGAGATGGCAGCACAGGACAGATCTCTGATCTCTGCAGTGTAATGTACCAGAGAGGAGATGGCAGCACAGGACAGATCTATGATCTCATCAGTGTAATGTACCAGAGAGGAGATGGCAGCACAGGACAGATCTCTGATCTCTGCAGTGTAATGTACCAGAGAGGAGATGGCAGCACAGGACAGATCTCTGATCTCAACAGTGTAATGTACCAGAAAGGAGATGGCAGCACGGGATAGATCTCTGATCTCTGCAGTGTAATGTACCAGAGAGGAGATGGCAGCACGGGATAGATCTCTGATCTCTGCAGTGTAATGTACCAGAGAGGAGATGGCAGCATAGGACAGATCTCTGATCTGTGCAGTGTAATGTACCCAAGAGGAGATGGCAGCACAGGACAGATCTCTGATCTCTGCAGTGTAATGTACCAGAGAGGAGATGGCAGCACAGGACAGATCTCTGATCTCTGCAGTGTAATATACCAGAGAGGAGAAGGCAGCACAGGACAGATCTCTGATCTCAACAGTGTAATGTACCAGAGAGGAGATGGCAGCACGGGATAGATCTCTGATCTCTGTAGTGTAATGTACCAGAGAGGAGATGGCAGCATGGGACAGATCTCTGATCTCTGCAGTGTAATGTAGCAGAGAGGAGGTGGCAGCACGGGACAGATCTCTGATCTCTGCAGTGTAATATACCAGAGAGGAGATGGCAGCACAGAACAGATCTCTGATCTCTGCAGTGTAATATACCAGAGAGGAGATGGCAGCACAGGACAGATCTCTGATCTCTGCAGTGTAATATACCAGAGAGGAGAAGGCAGCACAGGACAGATCTCTGATCTCAACAGTGTAATGTACCAGAGAGGAGATGGCAGCACGGGATAGATCTCTGATCTCTGCAGTGTAATGTACCAGAGAGGAGATGGCAGCACGGGACAGATCTCTGATCTCTGCAGTGTAATGTACCCGAGAGGAGATGGCAGCAAAGGACAGATCTCTGATCTCTGCATTGTAATGTACCAGAGAGGAGATGGCAGCACAGGACAGATCTCTGATCTCTGCAGTGTAATATACCAGAGAGGAGATGGCAGCACAGGACAGATCTCTGATCTCAACAGTGTAATGTACCATAGAGGAGATGGCAGCACGGGACAGATCTCTGATCTCTGCAGTGTAATGTACCAGAGAGGAGATGGCAGCACAGGACTGATCTCTGATCTCTGCAGTGTAATGTACCAGAGAGGAGATGGCAGCACGGGATAGATCTCTGATCTCTGCAGTGTAATGTACCAGAGAGGAGATGGCAGCACGGGATAGATCTCTGATCTCTGCAGTGTAATGTACCAGAGAGGAGATGGCAGCACGGGATAGATCTCTGATCTCTGCAGTGTAATGTACCAGAGAGGAGATGGCAGCACAGGACAGATCTCTGATCTCTGCAGTGTAATGTACCAGAGAGGAGATGGCAGCACGGGATAGATCTCTGATCTCTGCAGCGTAATGTACCAGAGAGGAGATGGCAGCACAGGACAGATCTCTGATCTCTGCAGTGTAATGTACCAGAGAGGAGATGGCTGCACGGGATAGATCTCTGATCTCTGCAGTGTAATATACCAGAGAGGAGATGGCAGCACAGGACCTATCTCTGATCTCTGCAGTGTAATGTACCAGAGAGGAGATGGCAGCACGGGATAGATCTCTGATCTCTGCAGTGTAATGTACCAGAGAGGAGATGGCAGCACAGGACAGATCTCTGATCTGTGCAGTGTAACGTACGCGAGAGGAGATGGTAGCACAGGACAGATCTCTGATCTCTGCAGTGTAATGTACCAGATAGGAGATGGCAGCACAGAACAGATCTCTGATCTCTGCAGTGTAATATACCAGAGAGGAGATGGCAGCACGGGATAGATCTCTGATCTCTGCAGTGTAATGTAGCAGAGAGGAGATGGCAGCACGGGACAGATCTCTGATCTCTGCAGTGTAATGTAGCAGAGAGGAGATGGCAGCACGGTACAGATCTCTGATCTCTGCAGTGTAATGTACCAGAGAGGAGATGGCAGCAGGGGACAGATCTCTGATCTCTGCAGTGTAATGTATCAGAGAGGAGATGGCATCATGGGACAGATCTCTGATCTCTGCAGTGTAATATACCAGAGAGGAGATGGCAGCACGGGACAGATCTCTGATCTCTGCAGTGTAATGTACCCGAGAGGAGATGGCAGCAAAGGACAGATCTCTGATCTCTGCATTGTAATGTACCAGAGAGGAGATGGCAGCACAGGACAGATCTCTGATCTCTGCAGTGTAATATACCAGAGAGGAGATGGCAGCACAGGACAGATCTCTGATCTCAACAGTGTAATGTACCATAGAGGAGATGGCAGCACGGGATAGATCTCTGATCTCTGCAGTGTAATGTACCAGAGAGGAGACGGCAGCATGGGATAGATCTCTGATCTCTGCAGTGTAATGTACCATAGAGGAGATGGCAGCACAGGACAGATCTCTGATCTCTGCAGTGTAATGTACCAGAGAGGAGATGGCAGCACAGGACAGATCTATGATCTCATCAGTGTAATGTACCAGAGAGGAGATGGCAGCACAGGACAGATCTCTGATCTCAACAGTGTAATGTACCAGAAAGGAGATGGCAGCACGGGATAGATCTCTGATCTCTGCAGTGTAATGTACCAGAGAGGAGATGGCAGCACGGGATAGATCTCTGATCTCTGCAGTGTAATGTACCAGAGAGGAGATGGCAGCATAGGACAGATCTCTGATCTGTGCAGTGTAATGTACCCAAGAGGAGATGGCAGCACAGGACAGATCTCTGATCTCTGCAGTGTAATATACCAGAGAGGAGAAGGCAGCACAGGACAGAACTCTGATCTCAACAGTGTAATGTACCAGAGAGGAAATGGCAGCACGGGATAGATCTCTGATCTCTGCAGTGTAATGTACCAGAGAGGAGATGGCAGCATGGGACAGATCTCTGATCTCTGCAGTGTAATGTAGCAGAGAGGAGGTGGCAGCACGGGACAGATCTCTGATCTCTGCAGTGTAATATACCAGAGAGGAGATGGCAGCACAGGACAGATCTCTGATCTCTGCAGTGTAATATACCAGAGAGGAGATGGCAGCACAGGACAGATCTCTGATCTCAACAGTGTAATGTACCATAGAGGAGATGGCAGCACGGGATAGATCTCTGATCTCTGCAGTGTAATGTACCAGAGAGGAGACGGCAGCATGGGATAGATCTCTGCTCTCTGCAGTGTAATGTACCAAAGAGGAGATGGCAGCACAGGACAGATCTCTGATCTCTGCAGTGTAATGTACCAGAGAGGAGATGGCAGCACAGGACAGATCTATGATCTCATCAGTGTAATGTACCAGAGAGGAGATGGCAGCACAGGACAGATCTCTGAACTCTGCAGTGTAATATACCAGAGAGGAGAAGGCAGCACAGGACAGATCTTTGATCTCAACAGTGTAATGTACCAGAGAGGATATGGCAGCACGGGATAGATCTCTGATCTCTGCAGTGTAATGTACCAGAGAGGCGATGGCAGCACGGGACAGATCTCTGATCTCTGCAGTGTAATGTAGCAGAGAGGAGGTGGCAGCAAAGGACAGATCTCCGATCTCTGCATTGTAATGTACCAGAGAGGAGATGGCAGCACAGGACAGATCTCTGATCTCTGCAGTGTAATATACCAGAGAGGAGATGGCAGCACAGGACAGATCTCTGATCTCAACAGTGTAACGTACCATAGAGGAGATGGCAGCACGGGACAGATCTCTGATCTCTGCAGTGTAATGTACCAGAGAGGAGATGGCAGCACAGGACTGATCTCTGATCTCTGCAGTGTAATGTACCAGAAAGGAGATGGCAGCACGGGATAGATCTCTGATCTCTGCAGTGTAATGTACCAGAGAGGAGATGGCAGCACGGGATAGATCTCTGATCTCTGCAGTGTAATGTACCAGAGAGGAGATGGCAGCACAGGACAGATCTCTGATCTCTGCAGTGTAATGTACCAGAGAGGAGATGGCAGCACAGGACAGATCTCTGATCTCTGCAGTGTAATGTACCAGAGAGGAGATGGTTGCACGGGATAGATCTCTGATCTCTGCAGTGTAATATACCAGAGAGGAGATGGCAGCACAGGACAGATCTCTGATCTCTGCAGTGTAATGTACCAGAGAGGAGATGGCAGCACAGGACAGATCTCTGATCTGTGCAGTGTAATGTACTCGAGAGGAGATGGTAGCACAGGACAGATCTCTGATCTCTGCAGTGTAATGTACCAGATAGGAGATGGTAGCACAGGACAGATCTCTGATCTCTGCAGTGTAATATACCAGAGAGGAGAAGGCAGCACAGGACAGATCTCTGATCTCAACAGCGTAATGTACCAGAGAGGAGATGGCAGCAAGGGATAGATCTCTGATCTCTGCAGTGTAATGTACCAAAGAGGAGATGGCAGCACGGGACAGATCTCTGATCTCTGCAGTGTAATGTACCAGAGAGGAGATGGCAGCACGGGACAGATCTCTGATCTCTGCAGTGTAATGTACCAGAGAGGAGATGGCAGCACGGGATAGATCTCTGATCTCTGCAGTGTAATGTATCAGAGAGGAGATGGCAGCACAGGACAGATCTCTGATCTCTGCAGTGTAATGTACCAGAGAGGAGATGGCAGCACAGGACAGATCTATGATCTCATCAGTGTAATGTACAAGAGAGGAGATGGCAGCACAGGACAGATCTCTGATCTCTGCAGTGTAATGTACCAGAGAGGAGATGGCAGCACAGGACAGATCTCTGATCTCAACAGTGTAATGTACCAGAAAGGAGATGGCAGCACGGGATAGTTATCTGATCTCTGCAGTGTAATGTACCAGAGAGGAGATGGCAGCACGGGATAGATCTCTGATCTCTGCAGTGTAATGTACCAGAGAGGAGATGGCAGCATAGGACAGATCTCTGATCTGTGCAGTGTAATGTACCCAAGAGGAGATGGCAGCACAGGACAGATCTCTGATCTCTGCAGTGTAATGTACCAGAGAGGAGATGGCAGCACAGGACAGATCTCTGATCTCTGCAGTGTAATATACCAGAGAGGAGAAGGCAGCACAGGACAGATCTCTGATCTCAACAGTGTAATGTACCAGAGAGGAGATGGCAGCACGGGATAGATCTTTGAACTCTGCAGTGTAATGTAACAGAGAGGAGATGGCAGCATGGGACAGATCTCTGATCTCTGCAGTGTAATGTAGCAGAGAGGAGGTGGCAGCACGGGACAGATCTCTGATCTCTGCAGTGTAATATACCAGAGAGGAGATGGCAGCACGGGACAGATCTCTGATCTCTGCAGTGTAATGTACCCGAGAGGAGATGGCAGCAAAGGACAGATCTCTGATCTCTGCATTGTAATGTACCAGAGAGGAGATGGCAGCACAGGACAGATCTCTGATCTCTACAGTGTAATATACCAGAGAGGAGATGGCAGCACAGGACAGATCTCTGATCTCAACAGTGTAATGTACCATAGAGGAGATGGCAGCACGGGACAGATCTCTGATCTCTGCAGTGTAATGTACCAGAGAGGAGACGGCAGCATGGGATAGATCTCTGATCTCTGCAGTGTAATGTACCATAGAGGAGATGGCAGCACAGGACAGATCTCAGATCTCTGCAGTGTAATGTACCAGAGAGGAGATGGCAGCACAGGACAGATCTATGATCTCATCAGTGTAATGTACCAGAGAGGAGATGGCAGCACAGGACAGATCTCTGATCTCTGCAGTGTAATATACCAGAGAGGAGAAGGCAGCACAGGACAGATCTCTGATCTCAACAGTGTAATGTACCAGAGAGGAGATGGCAGCACGGGATAGATCTCTGATCTCTGCAGTGTAATGTACCAGAGAGGAGATGGCAGCACGGGACAGATCTCTGATCTCTGCAGTGTAATGTAGCAGAGAGGAGGTGGCAGCACGGGACAGATCTCTGATCTCTGCAGTGTAATGTACCCGAGAGGAGATGGCAGCAAAGGACAGATCTCCGATCTCTGCATTGTAATGTACCAGAGAGGAGATGGCAGCACAGGACAGATCTCTGATCTCTGCAGTGTAATATACCAGAGAGGAGATGGCAGCACAGGACAGATCTCTAATCTCAACAGTGTAATGTACCATAGAGGAGATGGCAGCACGGGACAGATCTCTGATCTCTGCAGTGTAATGTACCAGAGAGGAGATGGCAGCACAGGACTGATCTCTGATCTCTGCAGTGTAATGTACCAGAGAGGAGATGGCAGCACGGGATAGATCTCTGATCTCTGCAGTGTAATGTACCAGAGAGGAGATGGCAGCACGGGATAGATCTCTCATCTCTGCAGTGTAATGTACCAGAGAGGAGATGGCAGCACGGGACAGATCTCTGATCTCTGCAGTGTAATGAACCAGAGAGGAGATGGCAGCACGGGATAGATCTCTGATCTCTGCAGTGTAATGTACCAGAGAGGAGATGGCAGCACGGGATAGATCTCTCATCTCTGCAGTGTAATGTACCAGAGAGGAGATGGCAGCACGGGACAGATCTCTGATCTCTGCAGTGTAATGTACCAGAGAGGAGATGGCAGCACGGGATAGATCTCTGATCTCTGCAGTGTAATGTACCAGAGAGGAGATGGCAGCACTGGATAGATCTCTCATCTCTGCAGTGTAATGTACCAGAGAGGAGATGGCAGCACGGGGCAGATCTCTGATCTCTGCAGTGTAATGTACCAGAGAGGAGATGGCAGCACGGGACAGATCTCTGATCTCTGCAGTGTAATGTACCAGAGAGGAGATGGCAGCACGGGACAGATCTCTGATCTCTGCAGTGTAATGGACCAGAGAGGAGATGGCAGCACGGGATAGATCTCTGATCTCTGCAGTGTAATGTACCAGAGAGTAGATGGCAGCACGGGATAGATCTCTGATCTCTGCAGTGTAATGTACCAGAGAGGAGATGGCAGCACGGGACAGATCTCTGATCTCTGCAGTGTAATGTACCAGAGAGGAGATGGCAGCAGAGGACAGATCTTTGATCTCTGCAGTGTAATGTACCATAGAGGAGATGGCAGCCCAGGACAGATCTCTGATGTCTGCAGTGTAATGTACCATAGAGGAGATGGCAGCACAGGATAGATCTCTGATCTCTGCAATGTAATGTACTAGAGAGGAGATGGCAGCACAGGACAGATCTCTGATCTTTGCAATGTAATGTACCAGAGAGGACATTGCAGCACAGGACAGATCTTTGATCTCTGCAGTGTAATGTACCAGAGAGGAGATGGCAGCACAGGACAGATCTCTGTTCTCTGCAGTGTAATGTACCATAGAGGAGATGGCAGCACAGGACAGATCTCTGATCTCTGCAATGTAATGTACCAAAGAGGAGATGGCAGCACAGGACAGATCTCTGATCTCTGCAGTGTAATGTACCAGAGAGGAGATGGTAGCATGGGACAGATCTCTGATCTCTGCATTGTAATGTACTAGAGAGGAAATGGCAGCATAGGACAGATCTCTGATCTCTGCAATGTAATGTACCATAGAGGAGATGGCAGCACAGGACAGATCTCTGATCTCTGCAGTGTAATGTACCATAGAGGAGATAGCAGCACAGGACATATTTCTAATCTCTGCAGTGTAATGTACCAGAGAGGAGATGGTAGCACAGGACAGATCTCTGATCTCTGCAGTGTAATGTACCAGATAGGAAATGGCAGCACAGGACAGATCTCTGATCTCTGCAGTGTAATGTACCAGAGAGGAGAAGGTAGCATGGGACAGATCTCTGATCTCTGCATTGTAATGTACTAGAGAGGAAATGGCAGCACGGGACAGATCTCTGATCTCTGCATTGTAATGTACCAGAGAGGAGATGGCAGCTCGGGACAGATCTCTGATCTCTGCAGTGTAATGTACAAGAGCGGAGATGGCAGCATGGGACAGATCTCTGATCTCTGCAGTGTAATGTACAAGAGCGGAGATGGCAGAGCGGGACAGATCTCTGATCTCTAGAGTGTAATGTACCAGAGAGGAGATGGCAGCACAGGACAGATCTCTGATATCTGCAGTGTAATGTATCAGAGAGGAGATGGCATCATGGGACAGATCTCTGATCTCTGCAGTGTAATGTACCAGAGAGGAGATGGCAGCACAGGACAGATCTCTGATCTCTGCAGTGTTATGTACCAGAGAGGAGATGGCAGCACAGGACAGATCTCTGATTTCTGCAGTGTAATGTACCCGAGAGGATATGGCAGCACAGGACAGATCTCTGATCTCTGCAGTGTAATGTACCAGAGAGGAGATGGCAGCACAGGACAGATCTCTGATCTCTGCAGTGTAATATACCAGAGAGGAGATGGCAGCACAGGACAGATCTCTGATCTCAACAGCGTAATGTACCAGAGAGGAGATGGTAGCACAGGACAGATCTCTGATCTCTGCATTGTAATGTACCAGAGAGGAGATGATAGCACGGGACAGATCTCTGATCTCTGCAGTGTTATGTACCAGAGAGGAGATGGCAGCACGGGATAGATCTCTGATCTCTGCAGTGTAATGTACCAGAGAGGAGATGGCAGCACAGGACAGATCTCTGATCTCTGCAGTGTAATGTACCAGAGAGGAGATGGCAGCACGGGATAGATCTCTGATCTCAGCAGTGTAATGTACCAGAGAGGAGATGGCAGCACAGGACAGATCTCTGATCTCTGCAGTGTAATGTACCGGAGAGGAGATGGCAGCACAGGACAGATCTCTGATCTCTGCAGTGTAATATACCAGAGAGGAGATGGCAACACAGGACAGATCTCTGATCTGTGCAGTGTAATGTACCCAAGAGGAGATGGCAGCACAGGACAGATCTCTGATCTCTGCAGTGTAATGTACCAGAGAGGAGATGGCAGCACGGGACAGATCTCTGATCTCTGCAGTGTAATGTAGCAGAGAGGAGATGGCAGCACGGGACAGATCTCTGATCTCTGCAGTGTAATGCACCAGAGAGGAGATGGCAGCAGGGGACAGATCTCTGATCTCTGCAGTGTAATGTATCAGAGAGGAGATGGCATCATGGGATAGATCTCTGATCTCTGCAGTGTAATATACCAGAGAGGAGATGGCAGCATGGGACAGATCTCTGATCTCTGCAGTGTAATGTACCCGAGAGGAGATGGCAGCAAAGGACAGATCTCTGATCTCTGCATTGTAATGTACCAGAGAGGAGATGGCAGCACAGGACAGATCTCTGATCTCTGCAGTGTAATATACCAGAGAGGAGATGGCAGCACAGGACAGATCTCTGATCTCAACAGTGTAATGTACCATAGAGGAGATGGCAGCACGGGATAGATCTCTGATCTCTGCAGTGTAATGTACCAGAGAGGAGATGGCAGCATGGGATAGATCTCTGATCTCTGCAGTGTAATGTACCATAGAGGAGATGGCAGCACAGGACAGATCTCTGATCTCTGTAGTGTAATGTACCAGAGAGGAGATGGCAGCACAGGACAGATCTATGATCTCATCAGTGTAATGTACCAGAGAGGAGATGGCAGCACAGGACAGATCTCTGATCTCTGCAGTGTAATGTACCAGAGAGGAGATGGCAGCACAGGACAGATCTCTGATCTCAACAGTGTAATGTACCAGAAAGGAGATGGCAGCACAGGATAGATCTCTGATCTCTGCAGTGTAATGTACCAGAGAGGAGATGGCAGCACGGGATAGATCTCTGATCTCTGCAGTGTAATGTACCAGAGAGGAGATGGCAGCATAGGACAGATCTCTGATCTGTGCAGTGTAATGCACCCAAGAGGAGATGGCAGCACAGGACAGATCTCAGATCTCAGCAGTGTAATGTACCAGAGAGGAGATGGCAGCACAGGACAGATCTCTGATCTCTGCAGTGTAATATACCAGAGAGGAGAAGGCAGCACAGGACAGATCTCTGATCTCAACAGTGTAATGTACCAGAGAGGAGATGGCAGCACGGGATAGATCTCTGATCTCTGCAGTGTAATGTACCAGAGAGGAGATGGCAGCACGGGACAGATCTCTGATCTCTGCAGTGTAATGTACCCGAGAGGAGATGGCAGCAAAGGACAGATCTCTGATCTCTGCATTGTAATGTACCAGAGAGGAGATGGCAGCACAGGACAGATCTCTGATCTCTGCAGTGTAATATACCAGAGAGGAGATGGCAGCACAGGACAGATCTCTGATCTCAACAGTGTAATGTACCATAGAGGAGATGGCAGCACGGGACAGATCTCTGATCTCTGCAGTGTAATGTACCAGAGAGGAGATGGCAGCACAGGACTGATCTCTGATCTCTGCAGTGTAATGTACCAGAGAGGAGATGGCAGCACGGGATAGATCTCTGATCTCTGCAGTGTAATGTACCAGAGAGGAGATGGCAGCACGGGATAGATCTCTGATCCCTGCAGTGTAATGTACCAGAGAGGAGATGGCAGCACGGGATAGATCTCTGATCTCTGCAGTGTAATGTACCAGAGAGGAGATGGCAGCACAGGACAGATCTCTGATCTCTGCAGTGTAATGTACCAGAGAGGAGATGGCAGCACAGGACAGATCTCTGATCTCTGCAGCGTAATGTACCAGAGAGGAGATGGCAGCACAGGACAGATCTCTGATCTCTGCAGTGTAATGTACCAGAGAGGAGATGGCAGCACGGGATAGATCTCTGATCTCTGCAGTGTAATGTACCAGAGAGGAGATGGCAGCACAGGACAGATCTCTGATCTGTGCAGTGTAATGTACGCGAGAGGAGATGGTAGCACAGGACAGATCTCTGATCTCTGCAGTGTAATGTACCAGATAGGAGATGGCAGCACAGAACAGATCTCTGATCTCTGCAGTGTAATATACCAGAGAGGAGAAGGCAGCACAGGACAGATCTCTGATCTCATCAGCGTAATGTACCAGAGAGGAGATGGCAGCACGGGATAGATCTCTGATCTCTGCAGTGTAATGTAGCAGAGAGGAGATGGCAGCACGGGACAGATCTCTGATCTCTGCAGTGTAATGTAGCAGAGAGGAGATGGCAGCATGGGACAGATCTCTGATCTCTGCAGTGTAATGTACCAGAGAGGAGATGGCAGCAGGGGACAGATCTCTGATCTCTGCAGTGTAATGTATCAGAGAGGAGATGGCATCATGCGACAGATCTCTGATCTCTGCAGTGTAATATACCAGAGAGGAGATGGCAGCACGGGACAGATCTCTGATCTCTGCAGTGTAATGTACCCGAGAGGAGATGGCAGCAAAGGACAGATCTCTGATCTCTGCATTGTAATGTACCAGAGAGGAGATGGCAGCACAGGACAGATCTCTGATCTCTGCAGTGTAATATACCAGAGAGGAGATGGCAGCACAGGACAGATCTCTGATCTCAACAGTGTAATGTACCATAGAGGAGATGGCAGCACGGGATAGATCTCTGATCTCTGCAGTGTAATGTACCAGAGAGGAGACGGCAGCATGGGATAGATCTCTGATCTCTGCAGTGTAATGTACCATAGAGGAGATGGCAGCACAGGACAGATCTCTGATCTCTGCAGTGTAATGTACCAGAGAGGAGATGGCAGCACAGGACAGATCTATGATCTCATCAGTGTAATGTACCAGAGAGGAGATGGCAGCACAGGACAGATCTCTGATCTCTGCAGTGTAATGTACCAGAGAGGAGATGGCAGCACAGGACAGATCTCTGATCTCAACAGTGTAATGTACCAGAAAGGAGATGGCAGCACGGGATAGATCTCTGATCTCTGCAGTGTAATGTACCCGAGAGGAGATGGCAGCAAAGGACAGATCTCTGATCTCTGCATTGTAATGTACCAGAGAGGAGATGGCAGCACAGGACAGATCTCTGATCTCTGCAGTGTAATATACCAGAGAGGAGATGGCAGCACAGGACAGATCTCTGATCTCAACAGTGTAATGTACCATAGAGGAGATGGCAGCACGGGATAGATCTCTGATCTCTGCAGTGTAATGTACCAGAGAGGAGACGGCAGCAAAGGACAGATCTCTGATCTCTGCATTGTAATGTACCAGAGAGGAGATGGCAGCACAGGACAGATCTCTGATCTCTGCAGTGTAATATACCAGAGAGGAGATGGCAGCAGGGGACAGATCTCTGATCTCTGCAGTGTAATGTATCAGAGAGGAGATGGCATCATGCGACAGATCTCTGATCTCTGCAGTGTAATATACCAGAGAGGAGATGGCAGCACGGGACAGATCTCTGATCTCTGCAGTGTAATGTACCCGAGAGGAGATGGCAGCAAAGGACAGATCTCTGATCTCTGCATTGTAATGTACCAGAGAGGAGATGGCAGCACAGGACAGATCTCTGATCTCAACAGTGTAATGTACCAGAAAGGAGATGGCAGCACGGGATAGATCTCTGATCTCTGCAGTGTAATGTACCCGAGAGGAGATGGCAGCAAAGGACAGATCTCTGATCTCTGCATTGTAATGTACCAGAGAGGAGATGGCAGCACAGGACAGATCTCTGATCTCTGCAGTGTAATATACCAGAGAGGAGATGGCAGCACAGGACAGATCTCTGATCTCAACAGTGTAATGTACCATAGAGGAGATGGCAGCACGGGATAGATCTCTGATCTCTGCAGTGTAATGTACCAGAGAGGAGATGGCAGCACAGGACAGATCTCTGATCTCAACAGTGTAATGTACCATAGAGGAGATGGCAGCACGGGATAGATCTCTGATCTCTGCAGTGTAATGTACCAGAGAGGAGACGGCAGCATGGGATAGATCTCTGATCTCTGCAGTGTAATGTACCATAGAGGAGATGGCAGCACAGGACAGATCTCTGATCTCTGCAGTGTAATGTACCAGAGAGGAGATGGCAGCACAGGACAGATCTATGATCTCATCAGTGTAATGTACCAGAGAGGAGATGGCAGCACAGGACAGATCTCTGATCTCTGCAGTGTAATGTACCAGAGAGGAGATGGCAGCACAGGACAGATCTCTGATCTCAACAGTGTAATGTACCAGAAAGGAGATGGCAGCACGGGATAGATCTCTGATCTCTGCAGTGTAATGTACCCGAGAGGAGATGGCAGCAAAGGACAGATCTCTGATCTCTGCATTGTAATGTACCAGAGAGGAGATGGCAGCACAGGACAGATCTCTGATCTCTGCAGTGTAATATACCAGAGAGGAGATGGCAGCACAGGACAGATCTCTGATCTCAACAGTGTAATGTACCATAGAGGAGATGGCAGCACGGGATAGATCTCTGATCTCTGCAGTGTAATGTACCAGAGAGGAGACGGCAGCATGGGATAGATCTCTGATCTCTGCAGTGTAATGTACCATAGAGGAGATGGCAGCACAGGACAGATCTCTGATCTCTGCAGTGTAATGTACCAGAGAGGAGATGGCAGCACAGGACAGATCTATGATCTCATCAGTGTAATGTACCAGAGAGGAGATGGCAGCACAGGACAGATCTCTGATCTCTGCAGTGTAATGTACCAGAGAGGAGATGGCAGCACAGGACAGATCTCTGATCTCAACAGTGTAATGTACCAGAAAGGAGATGGCAGCACGGGATAGATCTCTGATCTCTGCAGTGTAATGTACCAGAGAGGAGATGGCAGCACGGGATAGATCTCTGATCTCTGCAGTGTAATGTACCAGAGAGGAGATGGCAGCATAGGACAGATCTCTGATCTGTGCAGTGTAATGTACCCAAGAGGAGATGGCAGCACAGGACAGATCTCTGATCTCTGCAGTGTAATGTACCAGAGAGGAGATGGCAGCACAGGACAGATCTCTGATCTCTGCAGTGTAATATACCAGAGAGGAGAAGGCAGCACAGGACAGATCTCTGATCTCAACAGTGTAATGTACCAGAGAGGAGATGGCAGCACGGGATAGATCTCTGATCTCTGCAGTGTAATGTACCAGAGAGGAGATGGCAGCATGGGACAGATCTCTGATCTCTGCACTGTAATGTAGCAGAGAGGAGGTGGCAGCACGGGACAGATCTCTGATCTCTGCAGTGTAATATACCAGAGAGGAGATGGCAGCACAGGACAGATCTCTGATCTCTGCAGTGTAATATACCAGAGAGGAGATGGCAGCACAGGACAGATCTCTGATCTCAACAGTGTAATGTACCATAGAGGAGATGGCAGCACGGGATAGATCTCTGATCTCTGCAGTGTAATGTACCAGAGAGGAGACGGCAGCATGGGATAGATCTCTGATCTCTGCAGTGTAATGTACCAGAGAGGAGATGGCAGCACTGGACAGATCTATGATCTCATCAGTGTAGTGTACCAGAGAGGAGATGGCAGCACAGGACAGATCTCTGAACTCTGCAGTGTAATATACCAGAGAGGAGAAGGCAGCACAGGACAGATCTCTGATCTCTGCTGTGTAATGTACCAGAGAGGAGATGGCAGCACGGGACAGATCTCTGATCTCTGCAGTGTAATGTAGCAGAGAGGAGGTGGCAGCAAAGGACAGATCTCCGATCTCTGCATTGTAATGTACCAGAGAGGAGATGGCAGCACAGGACAGATCTCTGATCTCTGCAGTGTAATATACCAGAGAGGAGATGGCAGCACAGGACAGATCTCTGATCTCAACAGTGTAATGTACCATAGAGGAGATGGCAGCACGGGACAGATCTCTGATCTCTGCAGTGTAATGTACCAGAGAGGAGATGGCAGCACAGGACTGATCTCTGATCTCTGCAGTGTAATGTACCAGAGAGGAGATGGCAGCACGGGATAGATCTCTGATCTCTGCAGTGTAATGTACCAGAGAGGAGATGGCAGCACGGGATAGATCTCTGATCTCTGCAGCATAATGTACCAGAAAGGAGATGGCAGCACAGGACAGATCTCTGATCTCTGCAGTGTAATGTACCAGAGAGGAGATGGCAGCACGGGATAGATCTCTGATCTCTGCAGTGTAATGTACCAGAGAGGAGATGGCAGCACAGGACAGATCTCTGATCTGTGCAGTGTAATGTACCCGAGAGGAGATGGTAGCACAGGACAGATCTCTGATCTCTGCAGTGTAATGTACCAGATAGGAGATGGCAGCACAGGACAGATCTCTGATCTCTGCAGTGTAATATACCAGAGAGGAGAAGGCAGCACAGGACAGATCTCTGATCTCAACAGCGTAATGTACCAGAGAGGAGATGGCAGCATGGGATAGATCTCTGATCTCTGCAGTGTAATGTACCAAAGAGGAGATGGCAGCACGGGACAGATCTCTGATCTCTGCAGTGTAATGTACCAGAGAGGAGATGGCAGCACGGGACAGATCTCTGATCTCTGCAGTGTAATGTACCAGAGAGGAGATGGCAGCACGGGATAGATCTCTGATCTCTGCAGTGTAATGTATCAGAGAGGAGATGGCAGCACAGGACAGATCTCTGATCTCTGCAGTGTAATGTACCAGAGAGGAGATGGCAGCACAGGACAGATCTATTATCTCATCAGTGTAATGTACAAGAGAGGAGATGGCAGCACAGGACAGATCTCTGATCTCTGCAGTGTAATGTACCAGAGAGGAGATGGCAGCACAGGACAGATCTCTGATCTCAACAGTGTAATGTACCAGAAAGGAGATGGCAGCACGGGATAGATATCTGATCTCTGCAGTGTAATGTACCAGAGAGGAGATGGCAGCACGGGATAGATCTCTGATCTCTGCAGTGTAATGTACCAGAGAGGAGATGGCAGCATAGGACAGATCTCTGATCTGTGCAGTGTAATGTAGCCAAGAGGAGATTGCAGCACAGGACAGATCTCTGATCTCTGCAGTGTAATGTACCAGAGAGGAGATGGCAGCACAGGACAGATCTCTGATCTCTGCAGTGTAATATACCAGAGAGGAGAAGGCAGCACAGGACAGATCTCTGATCTCAACAGTGTAATGTACCAGAGAGGAGATGGCAGCACGGGATAGATCTCTGATCTCTGCAGTGTAATGTACCAGAGAGGAGATGGCAGCATGGGACAGATCTCTGATCTCTGCAGTGTAATGTAGCAGAGAGGAGGTGGCAGCACGGGATAGATCTCTGATCTCTGCAGTGTAATATACCAGAGAGGAGATGGCAGCACAGGACAGATCTCTGATCTCTGCAGTGTAATGTACCCGAGAGGAGATGGCAGCAAAGGACAGATCTCTGATCTCTGCATTGTAATGTACCAGAGAGGAGATGGCAGCACAGGACAGATCTCTGATCTCTGCAGTGTAATATACCAGAGAGGAGATGGCAGCACAGGACAGATCTCTGATCTCAACAGTGTAATGTACCATAGAGGAGATGGCAGCACGGGATAGATCTCTGATCTTGCAGTGTAATGTACCAGAGAGGAGACGGCAGCATGGGATAGATCTCTGATCTCTGCAGTGTAATGTACCAGAGAGGAGATGGCAGCACGGGATAGATCTCTGATCTCTGCAGTGTAATGTACCAGAGAGGAGATGGCAGCACGGGATAGATCTCTCATCTCTGCAGTGTAATGTACCAGAGAGGAGATGGCAGCACGGGACAGATCTCTGATCTCTGCAGTGTAATGAACCAGAGAGGAGATGGCAGCACGGGATAGATCTCTGATCTCTGCAGTGTAATGTACCAGAGAGGAGATGGCAGCACGGGATAGATCTCTCATCTCTGCAGTGTAATCTACCAGAGAGGAGATGGCAGCACGGGACAGATCTCTGATCTCTGCAGTGTAATGTACCAGAGAGGAGATGGCAGCATGGGATAGATCTCTGATCTCTGCAGTGTAATGTACCAGAGAGGAGATGGCAGCACGGGATAGATCTCTCAACTCTGCAGTGTAATGTACCAGAGAGGAGATGGCAGCACGGGGCAGATCTCTGATCTCTGCAGTGTAATGTACCAGAGAGGAGATGGCAGCACGGGACAGATCTCTGATCTCTGCAGTGTAATGTACCAGAGAGGAGATGGCAGCACGGGACAGATCTCTGATCTCTGCAGTGTAATGGACCAGAGAGGAGATGGCAGCACGGGAAAGATCTCTGATCTCTGCAGTGTAATGTACCAGAGAGTAGATGGCAGCACGGGATAGATCTCTGATCTCTGCAGTGTAATGTACCAGAGAGGAGATGGCAGCATGGGACAGATCTCTGATCTCTGCAGTGTAATGTACCATAGAGGAGATGGCAGCCCAGGACAGATCTCTGATGTCTGCAGTGTAATGTACCATAGAGGAGATGGCAGCACAGGATAGATCTCTGATCTCTGCAATGTAATGTACTAGAGAGGAGATGGCAGCACAGGACAGATCTCTGATCTTTGCAGTGTAATGTACCAGAGAGGACATTGCAGCACAGGACAGATCTTTGATCTCTGCAGTGTAATGTACCAGAGAGGAGATGGCAGCACAGGACAGATCTCTGTTCTCTGCAGTGTAATGTACCATAGAGGAGATGGCAGCACAGGACAGATCTCTGATCTCTGCAATGTAATGTACCAAAGAGGAGATGGCAGCACAGGACAGATCTCTGATCTCTGCAGTGTAATGTACCAGAGAGGAGTTGTTAGCATGGGACAGATCTCTGATCTCTGCATTGTAATGTACTAGAGAGGAAATGGCAGCATAGGACAGATCTCTGATCTCTGCAATGTAATGTACCATAGAGGAGATGGCAGCACAGGACAGATCTCTGATCTCTGCAGTGTAATGTACCATAGAGGAGATAGCAGCACAGGACATATTTCTAATCTCTGCAGTGTAATGTACCAGAGAGGAGATGGTAGCACAGGACAGATCTCTGATCTCTGCAGTGTAATGTACCAGATAGGAAATGGCAGCACAGGACAGATCTCTGATCTCTGCAGTGTAATGTACCAGAGAGGTGAAGGTAGCATGGGACAGATCTCTGATCTCTGCATTGTAATGTACTAGAGAGGAAATGGCAGCACGGGACAGATCTCTGATCTCTGCATTGTAATGTACCAGAGAGGAGATGGCAGCATGGGACAGATCTCTGATCTCTGCAGTGTAATGTACCAGAGCGGAGATGGCAGAGCGGGACAGATCTCTGATCTCTAGAGTGTAATGTACCAGAGAGGAGATGGCAGCACAGGACAGATCTCTGATATCTGCAGTGTAATGTATCAGAGAGGAGATGGCAGCATGGGACAGATCTCTGATCTCTGCAGTGTAATGTACCAGAGAGGAGATGGCAGCACAGGACAGATCTCTGATCTCTGCAGTGTTATGTACCAGAGAGGAGATGGCAGCACAGGACAGATCTCTGATCTCTGCAGTGTAATGTACCCGAGAGGATATGGCAGCACAGGACAGATCTCTGATCACTGCAGTGTAATGTACCAGAGAGGAGATGGCAGCACAGGACAGATCTCTGATCTCTGCAGTGTAATATACCAGAGAGGAGATGGCAGCACAGGACAGATCTCTGATCTCAACAGCGTAATGTACCAGAGAGGAGATGGTAGCACAGGACAGATCTCTGATCTCTGCATTGTAATGTACCAGAGAGGAGATGGTAGCACGGGACAGATCTCTGATCTCTGCAGTGTTATGTACCAGAGAGGAGATGGCAGCACGGGATAGATCTCTGATCTCTGCAGTGTAATGTACCAGAGAGGAGATGGCAGCACAGGACAGATCTCTGATCTCTGCAGTGTAATGTACCAGAGAGGAGATGGCAGCACGGGATAGATCTCTGATCTCTGCAGTGTAATGTACCAGAGAGGAGATGGCAGCACAGGACAGATCTCTGATCTCTGCAGTGTAATGTACCCGAGAGGAGATGGCAGCACAGGACAGATCTCTGATCTCTGCAGTGTAATATATCAGAGAGGAGATGGCAACACAGGACAGATCTCTGATCTGTGCAGTGTAATGTACCCGAGAGGAGATGGCAGCACAGGACAGATCTCTGATCTCTGCAGTGTAATGTACCAGAGAGGAGATGGCAGCACGGGACAGATCTCTGATCTCTGCAGTGTAATGTAGCAGAGAGGAGATGGCAGCACGGGACAGATCTCTGATCTCTGCAGTGTAAAGCACCAGAGAGGAGATGGCAGCAGGGGACAGATCTCTGATCTCTGCAGTGTAATGTATCAGAGAGGAGATGGCATCATGGGACAGATCTCTGATCTCTGCAGTGTAATATACCAGAGAGGAGATGGCAGCATGGGACAGATCTCTGATCTCTGCAGTGTAATGTACCCGAGAGGAGATGGCAGCAAAGGACAGATCTCTGATCTCTGCATTGTAATGTACCAGAGAGGAGATGGCAGCACAGGACAGATCTCTGATCTCTGCAGTGTAATATACCAGAGAGGAGATGGCAGCACAGGACAGATCTCTGATCTCAACAGTGTAATGTACCATAGAGAAGATGGCAGCACGGGATAGATCTCTGATCTCTGCAGTGTAATGTACCAGAGAGGAGATGGCAGCATGGGATAGATCTCTGATCTCTGCAGTGTAATGTACCATAGAGGAGATGGCAGCACAGGACAGATCTCTGATCTCTGCAGTGTAATGTACCAGAGAGGAGATGGCAGCACAGGACAGATCTATGATCTCATCAGTGTAATGTACCAGAGAGGAGATGGCAGCACAGGACAGATCTCTGATCTCTGCAGTGTAATGTACCAGAGAGGAGATGGCAGCACAGGATAGATCTCTGATCTCTGCAGTGTAATGTACCAGAGAGGAGATGGCAGCACGGGATAGATCTCTGATCTCTGCAGTGTAATGTACCAGAGAGGAGATGGCAGCATAGGACAGATCTCTGATCTGTGCAGTGTAATGTACCCAAGAGGAGATGGCAGCACAGGACAGATCTCAGATCTCAGCAGTGTAATGTACCAGAGAGGAGATGGCAGCACAGGACAGATCTCTGATCTCTGCAGTGTAATATACCAGAGAGGAGATGGCAGCACAGGACAGATCTCTGATCTCTGCAGTGTAATATACCAGAGAGGAGAAGGCAGCACAGGACAGATCTCTGATCTCAACAGTGTAATGTACCAGAGAGGAGATGGCAGCACGGGATAGATCTCTGATCTCTGCAGTGTAATGTACCAGAGAGGAGATGGCAGCACGGGACAGATCTCTGATCTCTGCAGTGTAATGTAGCAGAGAGGAGGTGGCAGCACGGGACAGATCTCTGATCTCTGCAGTGTAATGTACCCGAGAGGAGATGGCAGCAAAGGACAGATCTCTGATCTCTGCATTGTAATGTACCAGAGAGGAGATGGCAGCACAGGACAGATCTCTGATCTCTGCAGTGTAATATACCAGAGAGGAGATGGCAGCACAGGACAGATCTCTGATCTCAACAGTGTAATGTACCATAGAGGAGATGGCAGCATGGGACAGATCTCTGATCTCTGCAGTGTAATGTACCAGAGAGGAGATGGCAGCACAGGACTGATCTCTGATCTCTGCAGTGTAATGTACCAGAGAGGAGATGGCAGCACGGGATAGATCTCTGATCTCTGCAGTGTAATGTACCAGAGAGGAGATGGCAGCACGGGATAGATCTCTGATCTCTGCAGTGTAATGTACCAGAGAGGAGATGGCAGCACGGGATAGATCTCTGATCTCTGCAGTGTAATGTACCAGAGAGGAGATGGCAGCACAGGACAGATCTCTGATCTCTGCAGTGTAATGTACCAGAGAGGAGATGGCAGCACGGGATAGATCTCTGATCTCTGCAGCGTAATGTACCAGAGAGGAGATGGCAGCACAGGACAGATCTCTGATCTCTGCAGTGTAATGTACCAGAGAGGAGATGGCTGCACGGGATAGATCTCTGATCTCTGCAGTGTAATATACCAGAGAGGAGATGGCAGCACAGGACCGATCTCTGATCTCTGCAGTGTAATGTACCAGAGAGGAGATGGCAGCACGGGATAGATCTCTGATCTCTGCAGTGTAATGTACCAGAGAGGAGATGGCAGCACAGGACAGATCTCTGATCTGTGCAGTGTAATGTACGCGAGAGGAGATGGTAGCACAGGACAGATCTCTGATCTCTGCAGTGTAATGTACCAGATAGGAGATGGCAGCACAGAACAGATCTCTGATCTCTGCAGTGTAATATACCAGAGAGGAGAAGGCAGCACAGGACAGATCTCTGATCTCAACAGCGTAATGTACCAGAGAGGAGATGGCAGCACGGGATAGATCTCTGATCTCTGCAGTGTAATGTAGCAGAGAGGAGATGGCAGCATGGGACAGATCTCTGATCTCTGCAGTGTAATGTAGCAGAGAGGAGATGGCAGCACGGGACAGATCTCTGATCTCTGCAGTGTAATGTACCAGAGAGGAGATGGCAGCAGGGGACAGATCTCTGATCTCTGCAGTGTAATGTATCAGAGAGGAGATGGCATCATGGGACAGATCTCTGATCTCTGCAGTGTAATATACCAGAGAGGAGATGGCAGCACGGGACAGATCTCTGATCTCTGCAGTGTAATGTACCCGAGAGGAGATGGCAGCAAAGGACAGATCTCTGATCTCTGCATTGTAATGTACCAGAGAGGAGATGGCAGCACTTGACAGATCTCTGATCTCTGCAGTGTAATATACCAGAGAGGAGATGGCAGCACAGGACAGATCTCTGATCTCAACAGTGTAATGTACCATAGAGGAGATGGCAGCACGGGATAGATCTCTGATCTCTGCAGTGTAATGTACCAGAGAGGAGACGGCAGCATGGGATAGATCTCTGATCTCTGCAGTGTAATGTACCATAGAGGAGATGGCAGCACAGGACAGATCTCTGATCTCTGCAGTGTAATGTACCAGAGAGGAGATGGCAGCACAGGACAGATCTATGATCTCATCAGTGTAATGTACCAGAGAGGAGAAGGCAGCACAGGACAGATCTCTGATCTCTGCAGTGTAATGTACCAGAGAGGAGATGGCAGCACAGGACAGATCTCTGATCTCAACAGTGTAATGTACCAGAAAGGAGATGGCAGCATGGGATAGATCTCTGATCTCTGCAGTGTAATGTACCAGAGAGGAGATGGCAGCACGGGATAGATCTCTGATCTCTGCAGTGTAATGTACCAGAGAGGAGATGGCAGCATAGGACAGATCTCTGATCTGTGCAGTGTAATGTACCCAAGAGGAGATGGCAGCACAGGACAGATCTCTGATCTCTGCAGTGTAATGTACCAGAGAGGAGATGGCAGCACAGGACAGATCTCTGATCTCTGCAGTGTAATATACCAGAGAGGAGAAGGCAGCACAGGACAGATCTCTGATCTCAACAGTGTAATGTACCAGAGAGGAGATGGCAGCACGGGATAGATCTCTGATCTCTGCAGTGTAATGTACCAGAGAGGAGATGGCAGCATGGGACAGATCTCTGATCTCTGCAGTGTAATGTAGCAGAGAGGAGGTGGCAGCACGGGACAGATCTCTGATCTCTGCAGTGTAATATACCAGAGAGGAGATGGCAGCACAGGACAGATCTCTGATCTCTGCAGTATAATATACCAGAGAGGAGATGGCAGCACAGGACAGATCTCTGATCTCAACAGTGTAATGTACCATAGAGGAGATGGCAGCACGGGATAGATCTCTGATCTCTGCAGTGTAATGTACCAGAGAGGAGACGGCAGCATGGGATAGATCTCTGATCTCTGCAGTGTAATGTACCATAGAGGAGATGGCAGCACAGGACAGATCTCTGATCTCTGCAGTGTAATGTACCAGAGAGGAGATGGCAGCACAGGACAGATCTCTGATCTCTGCAGTGTAATGTACCAGAGAGGAGATGGCAGCACAGGACAGATCTCTGATCTCAACAGTGTAATGTACCAGAGAGGAGATGGCAGCACGGAATAGATCTCTGATCTCTGCAGTGTAATGTACCAGAGAGGAGATGGCAGCACGGGACAGATCTCTGATCTCTGCAGTGTAATGTAGCAGAGAGGAGGTGGCAGCAAAGGACAGATCTCCGATCTCTGCATTGTAATGTACCAGAGAGGAGATGGCAGCACAGGACAGATCTCTGATCTCTGCAGTGTAATATACCAGAGAGGAGATGGCAGCACGGGATAGATCTCTGATCTCTGCAGTGTAATGTACCAGAGAGGAGATGGCAGCACGGGATAGATCTCTGATCTCTGCAGTGTAATGTACCAGAGAGGAGATGGCAGCACGGGATAGATCTCTGATCTCTGCAGCATAATGTACCAGAGAGGAGATGGCAGCACAGGACAGATCTCTGATCTCTGCAGTGTAATGTACCAGAGAGGAGATGGCAGCACGGGATAGATCTCTGATCTCTGCAGTGTAATGTACCAGAGAGGAGATGGCAGCACAGGACAGATCTCTGATCTGTGCAGTGTAATGTACCCGAGAGGAGATGGTAGCACAGGACAGATCTCTGATCTCTGCAGTGTAATGTACCAGATAGGAGATGGCAGCACAGGACAGATCTCTGATCTCTGCAGTGTAATATACCAGAGAGGAGAAGGCAGCACAGGACAGATCTCTGATCTCAACAGCGTAATGTACCAGAGAGGAGATGGCAGCACGGGATAGATCTCTGATCTCTGCAGTGTAATGTATCAGAGAGGAGATAGCAGCACAGGACAGATCTCTGATCTCTGCAGTGTAATGTACCAGAGAGGAGATGGCAGCACAGGACAGATCTATGATCGCATCAGTGTAATGTACAAGAGAGGAGATGGCAGCACAGGACAGATCTCTGATCTCTGCAGTGTAATGTACCAGAGAGGAGATGGCAGCACAGGACAGATTTCTGATCTCAACAGTGTAATGTACCAGAAAGGAGATGGCAGCACGGGATAGATATCTGATCTCTGCAGTGTAATGTACCAGAGAGGAGATGGCAGCACGGGATAGATCTCTGATCTCTGCAGTGTAATGAACCAGAGAGGAGATGGCAGCATAGGACAGATCTCTGATCTGTGCAGTGTAATGTACCCAAGAGGAGATGGCAGCACAGGACTGATCTCTGATCTCTGCAGTGTAATGTACCAGAGAGGAGATGGCAGCACAGGACAGATCTCTGATCTCTGCAGTGTAATATACCAGAGAGGAGAAGGCAGCACAGGACAGATCTCTGATCTCAACAGTGTAATGTACCAGAGAGGAGATGGCAGCATGGGATAGATCTCTGATCTCTGCAGTGTAATGTACCAGAGAGGAGATGGCAGCATGGGACAGATCTCTGATCTCTGCAGTGTAATGTAGCAGAGAGGAGGTGGCAGCAGGGGACAGATCTCTGATCTCTGCAGTGTAATATACCAGAGAGGAGATGGCAGCACGGGACAGATCTCTGATCTCTGCAGTGTAATGTACCCGAGAGGAGATGGCAGCAAAGGACAGATCTCTGATCTCTGCATTGTAATGTACCAGAGAGGAGATGGCAGCACAGGACAGATCTCTGATCTCTGCAGTGTAATATACCAGAGAGGAGATGGCAGCACAGGACAGATCTCTGATCTCAACAGTGTAATGTACCATAGAGGAGATGGCAGCACGGGATAGATCTCTGATCTCTGCAGTGTAATGTACCAGAGAGGAGACGGCAGCATGGGATAGATCTCTGATCTCTGCAGTGTAATGTACCATAGAGGAGATGGCAGCACAGGACAGATCTCAGATCTCTGCAGTGTAATGTACCAGAGAGGAGATGGCAGCACAGGACAGATCTATGATCTCATCAGTGTAATGTACCAGAGAGGAGATGGCAGCACAGGACAGATCTCTGATCTCTGCAGTGTAATATACCAGAGAGGAGAAGGCAGCACAGGACAGATCTCTGATCTCAACAGTGTAATGTACCAGAGAGGAGATGGCAGCACGGGATAGATCTCTGATCTCTGCAGTGTAATGTACCAGAGAGGAGATGGCAGCACGGGACAGATCTCTGATCTCTGCAGTGTAATGTAGCAGAGAGGAGGTGGCAGCACGGGACAGATCTCTGATCTCTGCAGTGTAATGTACCCGAGAGGAGATGGCAGCAAAGGACAGATCTCCGATCTCTGCATTGTAATGTACCAGAGAGGAGATGGCAGCACAGGACAGATCTCTGATCTCTGCAGTGTAATATACCAGAGAGGAGATGGCAGCACAGGACAGATCTCTGATCTCAACAGTGTAATGTACCATAGAGGAGATGGCAGCACGGGACAGATCTCTGATCTCTGCAGTGTAATGTACCAGAGAGGAGATGGCAGCACAGGACTGATCTCTGATCTCTGCAGTGTAATGTACCAGAGAGGAGATGGCAGCACGGGATAGATCTCTGATCTCTGCAGTGTAATGTACCAGAGAGGAGATGGCAGCACGGGATAGATCTCTGATCTCTGCAGTGTAATGTACCAGAGAGGAGATGGCAGCACGGGATAGATCTCTCATCTCTGCAGTGTAATGTACCAGAGAGGAGATGGCAGCACGGGACAGATCTCTGATCTCTGCAGTGTAATGAACCAGAGAGGAGATGGCAGCACGGGATAGATCTCTGATCTCTGCAGTGTAATGTACCAGAGAGGAGATGGCAGCACGGGATAGATCTCTCATCTCTGCAGTGTAATGTACCAGAGAGGAGATGGCAGCACGGGACAGATCTCTGATCTCTGCAGTGTAATGTACCAGAGAGGAGATGGCAGCACAGGACAGATCTCTGATCTCTGCAGTGTAATATACCAGAGAGGAGATGGCAGCACAGGACAGATCTCTGATCTCAACAGTGTAATGTACCATAGAGGAGATGGCAGCACGGGATAGATCTCTGATCTCTGCAGTGTAATGTACCAGAGAGGAGACGGCAGCATGGGATATATCTCTGATCTCTGCAGTGTAATGTACCATAGAGGAGATGGCAGCACAGGACAGATCTCTGATCTCTGCAGTGTAATATACCAGAGAGGAGATGGCAGCACAGGACAGATCTCTGATCTCAACAGTGTAATGTACCATAGAGGAGATGGCAGCACGGGACAGATCTCTGCAGTGTAATGTACCAGAGAGGAGATGGCAGCACAGGACTGATCTCTGATCTCTGCAGTGTAATGTACCAGAGAGGAGATGGCAGCACGGGATAGATCTCTGATCTCTGCAGTGTAATGTACCAGAGAGGAGATGGCAGCACGGGATAGATCTCTGATCTCTGCAGTGTAATGTACCAGAGAGGAGATGGCAGCACGGGATAGATCTCTGATCTCTGCAGCATAATGTACCAGAGAGGAGATGGCAGCACAGGACAGATCTCTGATCTCTGCAGTGTAATGTACCAGAGAGGAGATGGCTGCACGGGATAGATCTCTGATCTCTGCAGTGTAATATACCAGAGAGGAGATGGCAGCACAGGACAGATCTCTGATCTCTGCAGTGTAATGTACCAGAGAGGAGATGGCAGCACGGGATAGATCTCTGATCTCTGCAGTGTAATGTACCAGAGAGGAGATGGCAGCACAGGACAGATCTCTGATCTGTGCAGTGTAATGTACCCGAGAGGAGATGGTAGCACAGGACAGATCTCTGATCTCTGCAGTGTAATGTACCAGATAGGAGATGGCAGCACAGGACAGATCTCTGATCTCTGCAGTGTAATATACCAGAGAGGAGAAGGCAGCACAGGACAGATCTCTGATCTCAACAGCGTAATGTACCAGAGAGGAGATGGCAGCATGGGATAGATCTCTGATCTCTGCAGTGTAATGTATCAGAGAGGAGATAGCAGCACAGGACAGATCTCTGATCTCTGCAGTGTAATGTACCAGAGAGGAGATGGCAGCACAGGACAGATCTATGATCTCATCAGTGTAATGTACAAGAGAGGAGATGGCAGCACAGGACAGATCTCTGATCTCAACAGTGTAATGTACCAGAAAGGAGATGGCAGCACGGGATAGATATCTGATCTCTGCAGTGTAATGTACCAGAGAGGAGATGGCAGCACGGGATAGATCTCTGATCTCTGCAGTGTAATGTACCAGAGAGGAGATGGCAGCATAGGACAGATCTCTGATCTGTGCAGTGTAATGTACCCAAGAGGAGATGGCAGCACAGGACAGATCTCTGATCTCTGCAGTGTAATGTACCAGAGAGGAGATGGCAGCACAGGACAGATCTCTGATCTCTGCAGTGTAATATACCAGAGAGGAGAAGGCAGCACAGGACAGATCTCTGATCTCAACAGTGTAATGTACCAGAGAGGAGATGGCAGCACGGGATAGATCTCTGATCTCTGCAGTGTAATGTACCAGAGAGGAGATGGCAGCATGGGACAGATCTCTGATCTCTGCAGTGTAATGTAGCAGAGAGGAGATGGCAGCACGGGACAGATCTCTGATCTCTGCAGTGTAATGTAGCAGAGAGGAGATAGCAGCACAGGACAGATCTCTGATCTCTGCAGTGTAATGTACCAGAGAGGAGATGGCAGCACAGGACAGATCTATGATCTCATCAGTGTAATGTACAAGAGAGGAGATGGCAGCACAGGACAGATCTCTGATCTCAACAGTGTAATGTACCAGAAAGGAGATGGCAGCACGGGATAGATATCTGATCTCTGCAGTGTAATGTACCAGAGAGGAGATGGCAGCACGGGATAGATCTCTGATCTCTGCAGTGTAATGTACCAGAGAGGAGATGGCAGCATAGGACAGATCTCTGATCTGTGCAGTGTAATGTACCCAAGAGGAGATGGCAGCACAGGACAGATCTCTGATCTCTGCAGTGTAATGTACCAGAGAGGAGATGGCAGCACAGGACAGATCTCTGATCTCTGCAGTGTAATATACCAGAGAGGAGAAGGCAGCACAGGACAGATCTCTGATCTCAACAGTGTAATGTACCAGAGAGGAGATGGCAGCACGGGATAGATCTCTGATCTCTGCAGTGTAATGTACCAGAGAGGAGATGGCAGCAGGGGACAGATCTCTGATCTATGCAGTGTAATGTAGCAGAGAGGAGGTGGAAGCACGGGACAGATCTCTGATCTCTGCAGTGTAATATACCAGAGAGGAGATGGCAGCACGGGACAGATCTCTGATCTCTGCAGTGTAATGTACCCGAGAGGAGATGGCAGCAAAGGACAGATCTCTGATCTCTGCATTGTAATGTACCAGAGAGGAGATGGCAGCACAGGACAGATCTCTGATCTCTGCAGTGTAATATACCAGAGAGGAGATGGCAGCACAGGACAGATCTCTGATCTCAACAGTGTAATGTACCATAGAGGAGATGGCAGCACGGGATAGATCTCTGATCTCTGCAGTGTAATGTACCAGAGAGGAGACGGCAGCATGGGATAGATCTCTGATCTCTGCAGTGTAATGTACCATAGAGGAGATGGCAGCACAGGACAGATCTCAGATCTCTGCAGTGTAATGTACCAGAGAGGAGATGGCAGCACAGGACAGATCTATGATCTCATCAGTGTAATGTACCAGAGAGGAGATGGCAGCACAGGACAGATCTCTGATCTCTGCAGTGTAATATACCAGAGAGGAGAAGGCAGCACAGGACAGATCTCTGATCTCAACAGTGTAATGTACCAGAGAGGAGATGGCAGCACGGGACAGATCTCTGATCTCTGCAGTGTAATGTAGCAGAGAGGAGGTGGCAGCACGGGACAGATCTCTGATCTCTGCAGTGTAATGTACCCGAGAGGAGATGGCAGCAAAGGACAGATCTCCGATCTTTGCATTGTAATGTACCAGAGAGGAGATGGCAGCACAGGACAGATCTCTGATCTCTGCAGTGTAATATACCAGAGAGGAGATGGCAGCACAGGACAGATCTCTGATCTCAACAGTGTAATGTACCATAGAGGAGATGGCAGCACGGGACAGATCTCTGATCTCTGCAGTGTAATGTACCAGAGAGGAGATGGCAGCACAGGACTGATCTCTGATCTCTGCAGTGTAATGTACCAGAGAGGAGATGGCAGCACGGGATAGATCTCTGATCTCTGCAGTGTAATGTACCAGAGAGGAGATGGCAGCACGGGATAGATCTCTGATCTCTGCAGTGTAATGTACCAGAGAGGAGATGGCAGCACGGGATAGATCTCTGATCTCTGCAGTGTAATGTACCAGAGAGGAGATGGCAGCACGGGACAGATCTCTGATCTCTGCAGTGTAATGAACCAGAGAGGAGATGGCAGCACGGGATAGATCTCTGATCTCTGCAGTGTAATGTACCAGAGAGGAGATGGCAGCACGGGATAGATCTCTCATCTCTGCAGTGTAATGTACCAGAGAGGAGATGGCAGCACGGGACAGATCTCTGATCTCTGCAGTGTAATGTACCAGAGAGGAGATGGCAGCACGGGATAGATCTCTGATCTCTGCAGTGTAATGTACCAGAGAGGAGATGGCAGCACGGGATAGATCTCTCATCTCTGCAGTGTAATGTACCAGAGAGGAGATGGCAGCACGGGACAGATCTCTGATCTCTGCAGTGTAATGTACCAGAGAGGAGATGGCAGCACTGGACAGATCTCTGATCTCTGCAGTGTAATGTACCAGAGAGGAGATGGCAGCACGGGATAGATCTCTGATCTCTGCAGTATAATGTACCAGAGAGGAGATGGCAGCACAGGACAGATCTCTGATCTCTGCAGTGTAATGTACCAGAGAGGAGATGGCTGCACGGGATAGATCTCTGATCTCTGCAGTGTAATATACCAGAGAGGAGATGGCAGCACAGGACAGATCTCTGATCTCTGCAGTGTAATGTACCAGAGAGGAGATGGCAGCACGGGATAGATCTCTGATCTCTGCAGTGTATTGTACCAGAGAGGAGATGGCAGCACAGGACAGATCTCTGATCTGTGCAGTGTAATGTACCCGAGAGGAGATGGTAGCACAGGACAGATCTCTGATCTCTGCAGTGTAATGTACCAGATAGGAGATGGCAGCACAGGACAGATCTCTGATCTCTGCAGTGTAATATACCAGAGAGGAGAAGGCAGCACAGGACAGATCTCTGATCTCAACAGCGTAATGTACCAGAGAGGAGATGGCAGCACGGGAAAGATCTCTGATCTCTGCAGTGTAATGTACCAAAGAGGAGATGGCAGGACGGGACAGATCTCTGATCTCTGCAGTGTAATGTACCAGAGAGGAGATGGCAGCACGGGACAGATCTCTTATCTCTGCAGTGTAATGTAGCAGAGAGGAGGGGGCAGCATGGGACAGATCTCTGATCTCTGCAGTGTAATGTACCCGAGAGGAGATGGCAGCAAAGGACAGATCTCCGATCTCTGCATTGTAATGTACCAGAGAGGAGATGGCAGCACACGACAGATCTCTGATCTCTGCAGTGTAATATACCAGAGAGGAGATGGCAGCACAGGACAGATCTCTGATCTCAACAGTGTAATGTACCATAGAGGAGATGGCAGCACGGGACAGATCTCTGATCTCTGCAGTGTAATGTACCAGAGAGGAGATGGCAGCACAGGACTGATCTCTGATCTCTGCAGTGTAATGTACCAGAGAGGAGATGGCAGCACGGGATAGATCTCTGATCTCTGCAGTGTAATGTACCAGAGAGGAGATGGCAGCACAGGATAGATCTCTGATCTCTGCAGTGTAATGTACCAGAGAGGAGATGGCAGCACGGGATAGATCTCTCATCTCTGCAGTGTAATGTACCAGAGAGGAGATGGCAGCACGGGACAGATCTCTGATCTCTGCAGTGTAATGTAATAGAGAGGAGATGGCAGCACGGGACAGATCTCTGATCTCTACAGTATAATGTACCAGAGAGGAGATGGCAGCACGGGATAGATCTCTCATCTCTGCAGTGTAATGTACCAGAGAGGAGATGGCAGCACGGGACAGATCTCTGATCTCTGCAGTGTAATGTACAAGAGAGGAGATGGCAGCATGGGACAGATCTCTGATCTCTGCAGTGTAATGTACCAGAGAGGAGATGGCAGCACGGGATAGATCTCTCATCTCTGCAGTGTAATGTACCAGAGAGGAGATGGCAGCATGGGACAGATCTCTGATCTCTGCAGTGTAATGTACCAGAGAGGAGATGGCAGCACTGGACAGATCTCTGATCTCTGCAGTGTAATGTACCAGAGAGGAGATGGCAGCACGGGATAGATCTCTGATCTCTGCAGCATAATGTACCAGAGAGGAGATGGCAGCACAGGACAGATCTCTGATCTCTGCAGTGTAATGTACCAGAGAGGAGATGGCTGCACGGGATAGATCTCTGATCTCTGCAGTGTAATGTACCAGAGAGGAGATGGCAGCACGGGACAGATGTCTGATCTCTGCAGTGTAATTTACCAGAGAGGAGATGGCAGCACGGGATAGATCTCTGATCTCTGCAGTGTAATGTATCAGAGAGGAGATGGCATCATGGGACAGATCTCTGATCTCAGCAGTGTAATGTACCAGAGAGGAGATGGCAGCACAGGACAGATCTCGGATCTCTGCAGTTTAATGTACCCGAGAGGAGATGGCAGCATGGGATAGATCTCTGATCTCTGCAGTGTAATGTACCAGAGAGGAGATGGCAGCACGGGACAGATCTCTGATCTCTGCAGTGTAATGTACTAGAGAGGAGATGGCAGCACGGGATAGATCTCTGATCTCTGCAGTGTAATGTACCAGAGAGGAGATGGCAGCACAGGACAGATCTCTGATCTCAACAGTGTAATGTACAATATAGGGGATGGGAGCATGGGATAGATCTCTGATCTCTGCAGTGTAATGTACCAGAGAGGAGATGGCAGCACGGGATAGATCTCTGATCTCTGCAGTGTAATGTACCATAGAGGAGATGGCAGCACAGGACAGATCTCTTATCTCTGCAGTGTAATGTACCAGGGAGGAGATGGCAGCACAGGACAGATCTATGATCTCATCAGTGTAATGTAACAGAGAGGAGATGGCAGCACAGGACAGATCTCTGATCTCTGCAGTGTAATGTACCAGAGAGGAGATGGCAGCACAGGACAGATCTCTGATCTCAACAGTGTAATGTACCAGAGAGGAGATGGCAGCACGGGATAGATCTCTGATCTCTGCAGTGTAATGTACCAGAGAGGAGATGGCAGCATGGGATAGATCTCTGATCTCTGCAGTGTAATGTACCAGAGAGGAGATGGCAGCACGGGATAGATCTCTGATCTCTGCAGTGTAATGTACCAGAGAGGAGATGGCAGCACGGGACAGATCTCTGATCTCTGCAGTGTAATGTACCAGAGAGGAGATGGCAGCACAGGACAGATCTCTGATCTCTGCAGTGTAATGGACCAGAGAGGAGATGGAAGCACGGGATAGATCTCTGATCTCTGCAGTGTAATGTACAAGACAGTAGATGGCAGCTGGCAGCACGGGATAGATCTCTGATCTCTGCAGTGTAATGTACCAGAGAGGAGATGGCAGCACGTGACAGATCTCTGATCTCTGCAGTGTAATGTTCCAGAGAGGAGATGGCAGCAGAGGACAGATCTTTGATCTCTGCAGTGTAATGTACCATAGAGGAGATGGCAGCACAGGACAGATCTCTGATGTCTGCAGTGTAATGTACCATAGAGGAGATGGCAGCACAGGACAGATCTCTGATCTCTGCAATGTAATGTACAAGAGAGGAGATGGCAGCACAGGACAGATCTCTGATCTTTGCAGTGTAATGTACCAGAGAGGACATTGCAGCACAGGACAGATCTTTGATCTCTGCAGTGTAATGTACCAGAGAGGAGATGGCAGCACAGGACAGATCTCTGATCTCTGCAGTGTAATGTACCATAGAGGAGATGGCAGCACAGGACAGATCTCAGATCTCTGCAATGTAATGTACCAGAGAGGAGATGGCAGCACAGGACAGATCTCTGATCTCTGCAGTGTAATGTACCAGAGAGGAGATGGTAGCATGGGACAGATCTCTGATCTCTGCATTGTAATGTACTAGAGAGGAAATGGCAGCATAGGACAGATCTCTGATCTCTGCAATGTAATGTACCATAGAGGAGATGGCAGCACAGGACAGATCTCTGATCTCTGCAGTGTAATGTACCATAGAGGAGATTGCAGCACAGGACATATTTCTAATCTCTGCAGTGTAATGTACCAGAGAGGAGATGGTAGCACAGGACAGATCTCTGATCTCTGCAGTGTAATGTACCAGATAGGAAATGGCAGCACAGGACAGATCTCTGATCTCTGCAGTGTAAGGTACCAGAGAGGAGAAGGTTGCATGGGACAGATCTCTGATCTCTGCATTGTAATGTACTAGAGAGGAAATGGCAGCACGGGACAGATCTCTGATCTCTGCATTGTAATGTACCAGAGAGGAGATGGCAGCATGGGACAGATCTCTGATCTCTGCAGTGTAATGTACCAGAGAGGAGATGGCAGAGTGGGACAGATCTCTGATCTCTGCAGTGTAATGTACCAGAGAGGAGATGGCAGCACAGGACAGATCTCTGATCTCTGCAGTGTAATGTATCAGAGAGGAGATGGCAGCATGGGACAGATCTCTCATCTCTGCAGTGTAATGTACAAGAGAGGAGATGGCAGCACAGGACAGATCTCTGATCTCTGCAGTGTTATGTACCAGAGAGGAGATGGCAGCACAGGACAGATCTCTGATTTCTGCAGTGTAATGTACCCGAGAGGATATGGCAGCACAGGACAGATCTCTGATCTCTGCAGTGTAATGTACCAGAGAGGAGATGGCAGCACAGGACAGATCTCTGATCTCTGCAGTGTAATATACCAGAGAGGAGATGGCAGCACAGGACAGATCTCTGATCTCAACAGCGTAATGTACCAGAGAGGAGATGGTAGCACAGGACAGATCTCTGATCTCTGCATTGTATTGTACCAGAGAGGAGATGGTAGCACGGGACAGATCTCTGATCTCTGCAGTGTTATGTACCAGAGAGGAGATGGCAGCACGGGATAGATCTCTGATCTCTGCAGTGTAATGTACCAGAGAGGAGATGGAAGCACGGGATAGATCTCTGATCTCTGCAGTGTAATGTACCCGAGAGAAGATGGCAGCACGGGACAGATCTCTGATCTCTGCAGTGTAATGTACCAGAGAGGAGATGGCAGCACGGGATAGATCTCTCATCTCTGCAGTGTAATGTACCAGAGAGGAGATGGCAGCACGGGACAGATCTCTGATCTCTGCAGTGTAATGTACCAGAGAGGAGATGGCAGCACAGGACAGATCTCTGATCTCTGCAGTGTAATGTACCAGAGAGGAGATGGCAGCACAGGACAGATCTCTGATCTCTGCAGTGTAATGTACCAGAGAGGAGATGGCTGCACGGGATAGATCTCTGATCTCTGCAGTGTAATATACCAGAGAGGAGATGGCAGCACAGGACAGATCTCTGATCTCTGCAGTGTAATGTACCAGAGAGGAGATGGCAGCACGGGATAGATCTCTGATCTCTGCAGTGTAATGTACCAGAGAGGAGATGGCAGCACAGGACAGATCTCTGATCTGTGCAGTGTAATGTACCCGAGAGGAGATGGTAGCACAGGACAGATCTCTGATCTCTGCAGTGTAATGTACCAGATAGGAGATGGCAGCACAGGACAGATCTCTGATCTCTGCAGTGTAATATACCAGAGAGGAGAAGGCAGCACAGGACAGATCTCTGATCTCAACTGCGTAATGTACCAGAGAGGAGATGGCAGCACGGGATAGATCTCTGATCTCTGCAGTGTAATGTACCAAAGAGGAGATGGCAGCACGGGACAGATCTCTGATCTCTGCAGTGTAATGTACCAGAGAGGAGATGGCAGCACGGGACAGATCTCTGCAGTGTAATGTACCAGAGAGGAGATGGCAGCACGGGATAGATCTCTGATCTCTGCAGTGTAATGTATCAGAGAGGAGATGGCATCATGGGACAGATCTCTGATCTCAGCAGTGTAATGTACCAGAGAGGAGATGGCAGCACGGGACAGATCTCTGATCTCTGCAGTGTAATGTACCCGAGAGGAGATGGCAGCACGGGACAGATCTCTGATCTCTGCAGTGTAATGTACCAGAGAGGAGATGGCAGCACAGGACAGATCTCTGATCTCTGCAGTGTAATGTACCAGAGAGGAGATGGAAGCACGTGATAGATCTCTGATCTCTGCAGTGTAATGTACCAGAGAGTAGATGGCAGCTGGCAGCACGGGATAGATCTCTGATCTCTGCATTGTAATGTACCATAGAGGAGATGGCAGCATGGGATAGATCTCTGATCTCTGCAGTGTAATGTACCAGAGAGGAGATGGCAGCACGGGATAGATCTCTGATCTCTGCAGTGTAATGTACCATAGAGGAGATGGCAGCACAGGACAGATCTCTGATCTCTGCAGTGTAATGTACCAGGGAGGAGATGGCAGCACAGGACAGATCTATGATCTCATCAGTGTAATGTACCAGAGAGGAGATGGCAGCACAGGACAGATCTCTGATCTCTGCAGTGTAATGTACCAGAGAGGAGATGGCAGCACAGGACAGATCTCTGATCTCAACAGTGTAATGTACCAGAGAGGAGATGGCAGCACGGGATAGATCTCTGATCTCTGCAGTGTAATGTACCAGAGAGGAGATGGCAGCATGGGATAGATCTCTGATCTCTGCAGTGTAATGTACCAGAGAGGAGATGGCAGCACGGGATAGATCTCTGATCTCTGCAGTGTAGTGTACCAGAGAGGAGATGGCAGCACGGGACAGATCTCTGATCTCTGCAGTGTAATGTACCAGAGAGGAGATGGCAGCACAGGACAGATCTCTGATCTCTGCAGTGTAATGGACCAGAGAGGAGATGGAAGCACGGGATAGATCTCTGATCTCTGCAGTGTAATGTACCAGAGAGTAGATGGCAGCTGGCAGCACGGAATAGATCTCTGATCTCTGCATTGTAATGTACTAGAGAGGAGATGGCAGCACAGGACAGATCTCTGATCTCTGCAGTGTAATGTACCAGAGAGGAGATGGTAGCATGGGACAGATCTCTGATCTCTGCATTGTAATGTACTAGAGAGGAAATGGCAGCATAGGACAGATCTCTGATCTCTGCAATGTAATGTACCATAGAGGAGATGGCAGCACAGGACAGATCTCTGATCTCTGCAGTGTAATGTACAATAGAGGAGATAGCAGCACAGGTCATATTTCTAATCTCTGCAGTGTAATGTACCAGAGAGGAGATGGTAGCATAGGACAGATCTCTGATCTCTGCAGTGTAATGTACCAGATAGGAAATGGCAGCACAGGACAGATCTCTGATCTCTGCAGTGTAATGTACCAGAGAGGAGAAGGTAGCATGGGACAGATCTCTGATCTCTGCATTGTAATGTACTAGAGAGTAAATGGCAGCACGGGACAGATCTCTGATCTCTGCATTGTAATGTACCAGAGAGGAGATTGCAGCATGGGACAGATCTCTGATCTCTGCAGTGTAATGTACCAGAGAGGAGATGGCAGAGCGGGACAGATCTCTGATCTCTGCAGTGTAATGTACCAGAGAGGAGATGGCAGCACAGGACAGATCTCTGATCTCTGCAGTGTAATGTATCAGAGAGGAGATGGCAGCATGGGACAGATCTCTGATCTCTGCAGTGTAATGTACAAGAGAGGAGATGGCAGCACAGGACAGATCTCTGATCTCTGCAGTGTTATGTACCAGAGAGGAGATGGCAGCACAGGACAGATCTCTGATTTCTGCAGTGTAATGTACCCGAGAGGATATGGCAGCACAGGACAGATCTCTGATCTCTGCAGTGTAATGTACCAGAGAGGAGATGGCAGCACAGGACAGATCTCTGATCTCTGCAGTGTAATATACCAGAGAGGAGATGGCAGCACAGGAGAGATCTCTGATCTCAACAGCGTAATGTACCAGAGAGGAGATGGTAGCACAGGACAGATCTCTGATCTCTGCATTGTATTGTACCAGAGAGGAGATGGTAGCACGGGACAGATCTCTGATCTCTGCAGTGTTATGTACCAGAGAGGAGATGGCAGCACGGGATAGATCTCTGATCTCTGCAGTGTAATGTACCAGAGAGGAGATGGCAGCACAGGACAGATCTCTGATCTCTGCAGTGTAATGTACCAGAGAGGAGATGGCAGCACGGGATAGATCTCTGATCTCTGCAGTGTAATGTACCAGAGAGGAGATGGCAGCACAGGACAGAGCTCTGATCTCAGCAGTGTAATATACCAGAGAGGAGATGGCAGCACAGGACAGATCTCTGATCTCTGTAGTGTAATGTACCAGAGAGGAGATGGCAGCATGGGATAGATCTCTGATCTCTGCAGTGTAATGTACCAGAGAGGAGATGGCAGCATAGGACAGATCTCTGATCTGTGCAGTGTAATGTACCCAAGAGGAGATGGCAGCACAGGACAGATCTCTGATCTCTGCAGTGTAATGTACCAGAGAGGAGATGGCAGCATAGGACAGATCTCTGATCTCTGCAGTGTAATATACCAGAGAGGAGAAGGCAGCACAGGACAGATCTCTGATCTCAACAGTGTAATGTACCAGATAGGAGATGGCAGCAGGGGATAGATCTCTGATCTCTGCAGTGTAATGTACCAGAGAGGAGATGGCAGCACGGGACAGATCTCTGATCTCTGCAGTGTAATGTAGCAGAGAGGAGATGGCAGCACGGGACAGATCTCTGATCTCTGCAGTGTAATGTACCAGAGAGGAGATGGCAGCAGGGGACAGATCTCTGATCTCTGCAGTGTAATGTATCAGAGAGGAGATGGCATCATGGGACAGATCTCTGTTCTCTGCAGTGTAATATACCAGAGAGGAGATGGCAGCACGGGACAGATCTCTGATCTCTGCAGTGTAATGTACCCGAGAGGAGATGGCAGCAAAGGACAGATCTCTGATCTCTGCATTGTAATGTACCAGAGAGGAGATGGCAGCACAGGACAGATCTCTGATCTCTGCAGTGTAATATACCAGAGAGGAGATGGCAGCACAGGACAGATCTCTGATCTCAACAGTGTAATGTACCATAGAGGAGATGGCAGCACGGGATAGATCTCTGATCTCTGCAGTGTAATGTAGCAGAGAGGAGGTGGCAGCACAGGACAGATCTCTGATCTCTGCAGTGTAATGTACCCGAGAGGAGATGGCAGCAAAGGACAGATCTCCGATCTCTGCATTGTAATGTACCAGAGAGGAGATGGCAGCACAGGACAGATCTCTGATCTCTGCAGTGTAATATACCAGAGAGGAGATGGCAGCACAGGACAGATCTCTGATCTCAACAGTGTAATGTACCATAGAGGAGATGGCAGCACGGGACAGATCTCTGATCTCTGCAGTGTAATGTACCAGAGAGGAGATGGCAGCACAGGACTGATCTCTGATCTCTGCAGTGTAATGTACCAGAGAGGAGATGGCAGCACGGGATAGATCTCTTATCTCTGCAGTGTAATGTACCATAGAGGAGATGGCAGCACTTGATAGATCTCTGATCTCTGCAGTGTAATGTACCAGAGAGGAGATGGCAGCACGGGATAGATCTCTCATCTCTGCAGTGTAATGTACCAGAGAGGAGATGGCAGCACAGGACAGATCTCTGATCTCTGCAGTGTAATGTACCAGAGAGGAGATGGCAGCACGGGATAGATCTCTGATCTCTGCAGTGTAATGTACCAGAGAGGAGATGGCAGCACGGGATAGTTCTCTCATCTCTGCAGTGTAATGTACCAGAGAGGAGATGGCAGCACGGGACAGATCTCTGATCTCTGCAGTGTAATGTACCAGAGAGGAGATGGCAGCACGGGATAGATCTCTGATCTCTGCAGTGTAATGTACCAGAGAGGAGATGGCAGCACGGGATAGATCTCTCATCTCTGCAGTGTAATGTACCAGAGAGGAGATGGCAGCACGGGACAGATCTCTGATCTCTGCAGTGTAATGTACCAGAGAGGAGATGGCAGCACAGGACAGATCTCTGATCTCTGCAGTGTAATGTACCAGAGAGGAGATGGCAGCACGGGATAGATCTCTGATCTCTGCAGCATAATGTACCAGAGAGGAGATGGCAGCACAGGACAGATCTCTGATCTCTGCAGTGTAATGTACCAGAGAGGAGATGGCTGCACGGGATAGATCTCTGATCTCTGCAGTGTAATATACCAGAGAGGAGATGGCAGCACAGGACAGATCTCTGATCTCTGCAGTGTAATGTACCAGAGAGGAGATGGTAGCACAGGACAGATCTCTGATCTCTGCAGTGTAATGTACCAGATAGGAGATGGCAGCACAGGACAGATCTCTGATCTCTGCAGTGTAATATACCAGAGAGGAGAAGGCAGCACAGGACAGATCTCTGATCTCAACAGCGTAATGTACCAGAGAGGAGATGGCAGCACGGGATAGATCTCTGATCTCTGCAGTTTAATGTACCAAAGAGGAGATGGCAGCACGGGACAGATCTCTGATCTCTGCAGTGTAATGTACCAGAGAGGAGATGGCAGCACGGGACAGATCTCTGATCTCTGCAGTGTAATGTACCAGAGAGGAGATGGCAGCACGGGATAGATCTCTGATCTCTGCAGTGTAATGTATCAGAGAGGAGATGGCATCATGGGACAGATCTCTGATCTCAGCAGTGTAATGTACCAGAGAGGAGATGGTAGCACGGGACAGATCTCTGATCTCTGCAGTGTAATGTACCCGAGAGGAGATGGCAGCACGGGACAGATCTCTGATCTCTGCAGTTTAATGTACCAGAGAGGAGATGGCAGCACAGGACAGATCTCTGATCTCAACAGTGTAATGTACCATAGAGGAGATGGCAGCATGGGATAGATCTCTGATCTCTGCAGTGTAATGTACCAGAGAGGAGATGGCAGCACGGGATAGATCTCTGATCTCTGCAGTGTAATGTACCATAGAGGAGATGGCAGCACAGGACAGATCTCTGATCTCTGCAGTGTAATGTACCAGGGAGGAGATGGCAGCACAGGACAGATCTATGATCTCATCAGTGTAATGTACCAGAGAGGAGATGGCAGCACAGGACAGATCTCTGATCTCTGCAGTGTAATGTACAAGAGAGGAGAAGGCAGCACAGGACAGATCTCTGATCTCAACAGTGTAATGTACCAGAGAGGAGATGGCAGCACGGGATAGATCTCTGATCTCTGCAGTGTAATGTACCAGAGAGGAGAATGCAGCATGGGATAGATCTCTGATCTCTGCAGTGTAATGTACCAGAGAGGAGATGGCAGCACGGGATAGATCTCTGATCTCTGCAGTGTAATGTACCAGAGAGGAGATGGCAGCACGGGACAGATCTCTGATCTCTGCAGTGTAATGTACCAGAGAGGAGATGGCAGCACAGGACAGATCTCTGATCTCTACAGTGTAATGGACCAGAGAGGAGATGGAAGCACGGGATAGATCTCTGATCTCTGCAGTGTAATGTACAAGAGAGTAGATGGCAGCTGGCAGCACGGGATAGATCTCTGATCTCTGCAGTGTAATGTACCAGAGAGGAGATGGCAGCACGGGACAGATCTCTGATCTCTGCAGTGTAATGTACCAGAGAGGATATGGCAGCAGAGGACAGATCTTTGATCTCTGCAGTGTAATGTACCAGAGAGGAGAAGGCAGCACAGGACAGATCTCTGATGTCTGCAGTGTAATGTACCATAGAGGAGATGGCAGCACAGGACAGATCTCTGATCTCTGCAATGTAATGTACAAGAGAGGAGATGGCAGCACAGGACAGATCTCTGATCTTTGCAGTGTAATGTACCAGAGAGGACATTGCAGAACAGGACAGATCTTTGATCTCTGCAGTGTAATGTACCAGAGAGGAGATGGCAGCACAGGACAGATATCTGATCTCTGCAGTGTAATGTACCATAGAGGAGATGGCAGCACAGGACAGATCTCTGATCTCTGCAATGTAATGTACCAGAGAGGAGATGGCAGCACAGGACAGATCTCTGATCTCTGCAGTGTAATGTACCAGAGAGGAGATGGTAGCATGGGACAGATCTCTGATCTCTGCATTGTAATGTACTCGAGAGGAAATGGCAGCATAGGACAGATCTCTGATCTCTGCAATGTAATGTACCATAGAGGAGATGGCAGCACAGGACAGATCTCTGATCTCTGCAGTGTAATGTACCATAGAGGAGATGGTAGCACAGGACAGATCTCTGATCTCTGCAGTGTAATGTACCAGATAGGAAATGGCAGCACAGGAAAGATCTCTGATCTCTGCAGTGTAATGTACCAGAGAGGAGAAGGTAGCATGGGACAGATCTCTGATCTCTGCATTGTAATGTACTAGAGAGGAAATGGCACCATGGGACAGATCTCTGATCTCTGCATTGTAATGTACTAGAGAGGAAATGGCAGCATGGGACAGATCTCTGATCTCTGCATTGTAATGTACCAGAGAGGAGATGGCAGCACAGGACAGATCTCTGATCTCTGCAGTGTAATATACCAGAGAGGAGAAGGCAGCACAGGACAGATCTCTGATCTCAACAGCGTAATGTACCAGAGAGGAGATGGCTGCACGGGATAGATCTCTGATCTCTGCAGTGTAATGTACCAGAGAGGAGATGGCAGCACGGGATAGATCTCTGATCTCTGCAGTGTAATGTACCAGAGAGGAGATGGCAGCACAGGACAGATCTCTGATCTGTGCAGTGTAATGTACCCGAGAGGAGATGGTAGCACAGGACAGATCTCTGATCTCTGCAGTGTAATGTACCAGATAGGAGATGGCAGCACAGGACAGATCTCTGATCTCTGCAGTGTAATGTACTAGAGAGGAAATGGCAGCATGGGACAGATCTCTGATCTCTGCATTGTAATGTACTAGAGAGGAAATGGCAGCATGGGACAGATCTCTGATCTCTGCATTGTAATGTACCAGAGAGGAGATGGCAGCATGGGACAGATCTCTGATCTCTGCAGTGTAATGTACCAGAGAGGAGATGGCAGAGCGGGACAGATCTCTGATCTCTGCAGTGTAATGTACCAGAGAGGAGATGGCAGCACGGGATAGATCTCTGATCTCTGCAGCATAATGTACCAGAGAGGAGATGGCAGCACAGGACAGATCTCTGATCTGTGCAGTGTAATGTACCCGAGAGGAGATGGTAGCACAGGACAGATCTCTGATCTCTGCAGTGTAATGTACCAGATAGGAGATGGCAGCACAGGACAGATCTCTGATCTCTGCAGTGTAATATACCAGAGAGGAGAAGGCAGCACAGGACAGATCTCTGATCTCAACAGCGTAATGTACCAGAGAGGAGATGGCTGCACGGGATAGATCTCTGATCTCTGCAGTGCAATGTACCAGAGAGGAGATGGCAGCACGGGATAGATCTCTGATCTCTGCAGTGTAATGTACCAGAGAGGAGATGGCAGCACAGGACAGATCTCTGATCTGTGCAGTGTAATGTACCCGAGAGGAGATGGTAGCACAGGACAGATCTCTGATCTCTGCAGTGTAATGTACCAGATAGGAGATGGCAGCACAGGACAGATCTCTGATCTCTGCAGTGTAATATACCAGAAAGGAGAAGGCAGCACAGGACAGATCTCTGATCTCAACAGCGTAATGTACCAGAGAGGAGATGGCAGCACGGGATAGATCTCTGATCTCTGCAGTGTAATGTACCAAAGAGGAGATGGCAGCACGGGACAGATCTCTGATCTCTGCAGTGTAATGTATCAGAGAGGAGATGGCATCATGGGACAGATCTCTGATCTCAGCAGTGTAATGTACCAGAGAGGAGATGGCAGCATGGGACATATCTCTGATCTCTGCAGTGTAATGTACCCGAGAGGAGATGGCAGCACGGGACAGATCTCTGATCTCTGCAGTTTAATGTACCAGAGAGGAGATGGCAGCACAGGACAGATCTCTGATCTCAACAGAGTAATGTACCATAGAGGAGATGGCAGCATGGGATAGATCTCTGATCTCTGCAGTGTAATGTACCAGAGAGGAGATGGCAGCACGGGATAGATCTCTGATCTCTGCAGTGTAATGTACCATAGAGGAGATGGCAGCACAGGACAGATCTCTGATCTCTGCAGTGTAATGTACCAGGGAGGAGATGGCAGCACAGGACAGATCTATGATCTCATCAGTGTAATGTACCAGAGAGGAGATGGCAGCACAGGACAGATCTCTGATCTCTGCAGTGTAATGTACCAGAGAGGAGAAGGCAGCACAGGACAGATCTCTGATCTCAACAGTGTAATGTACCAGAGAGGAGATGGCAGCACGGGATAGATCTCTGATCTCTGCAGTGTAATGTACCAGAGAGGAGATGGCAGCATGGGATAGATCTCTGATCTCTGCAGTGTAATGTACCAGAGAGGAGATGGCAGCACGGGATAGATCTCTGATCTCTGCAGTGTAATGTACCAGAGAGGAGATGGCAGCACGGGACAGATCTCTGATCTCTGCAGTGTAATGTACCAGAGAGGAGATGGCAGCACAGGACAGATCTCTGATCTCTGCAGTGTAATGGACAAGAGAGGAGATGGAAGCACGGGAGAGATCTCTGATCTCTGCAGTGTAATGTACCAGAGAGTAGATGGCAGCTGGCAGCACGGGATAGATCTCTGATCTCTGCAGTGTAATGTACCAGAGAGGAGATGGCAGCACGGGACAGATCTCTGATCTCTGCAGTGTAATGTAGCAGAGAGGAGATGGCAGCACGGGACAGATCTCTGATCTCTGCAGTGTAATGTACCAGAGAGGAGATGGCAGCAGGGGACAGATCTCTGATCTCTGCAGTGTAATGTATCAGAGAGGAGATGGCATCATGGGACAGATCTCTGTTCTCTGCAGTGTAATATACCAGAGAGGAGATGGCAGCACGGGACAGATCTCTGATCTCTGCAGTGTAATGTACCCGAGAGGAGATGGCAGCAAAGGACAGATCTCTGATCTCTGCATTGTAATGTACCAGAGAGGAGATGGCAGCACAGGACAGATCTCTGATCTCTGCAGTGTAATATACCAGAGAGGAGATGGCAGCACAGGACAGATCTCTGATCTCAACAGTGTAATGTACCATAGAGGAGATGGCAGCACGGGATAGATCTCTGATCTCTGCAGTGTAATGTAGCAGAGAGGAGGTGGCAGCACGGGACAGATCTCTGATCTCTGCAGTGTAATGTACCCGAGAGGAGATGGCAGCAAAGGACAGATCTCCGATCTCTGCATTGTAATGTACCAGAGAGGAGATGGCAGCACAGGACAGATCTCTGATCTCTGCAGTGTAATATACCAGAGAGGAGATGGCAGCACAGGACAGATCTCTGATCTCAACAGTGTAATGTACCATAGAGGAGATGGCAGCACGGGACAGATCTCTGATCTCTGCAGTGTAATGTACCAGAGAGGAGATGGCAGCACAGGACTGATCTCTGATCTCTGCAGTGTAATGTACCAGAGAGGAGATGGCAGCACGGGATAGATCTCTTATCTCTGCAGTGTAATGTACCAGAGAGGAGATGGCAGCACTTGATAGATCTCTGATCTCTGCAGTGTAATGTACCAGAGAGGAGATGGCAGCACGGGATAGATCTCTCATCTCTGCAGTGTAATGTACCAGAGAGGAGATGGCAGCACGGGACAGATCTCTGATCTCTGCAGTGTAATGTACCAGAGAGGAGATGGCAGCACGGGATAGATCTCTGATCTCTGCAGTGTAATGTACCAGAGAGGAGATGGCAGCACGGGATAGATCTCTCATCTCTGCAGTGTAATGTACCAGAGAGGAGATGGCAGCACGGGACAGATCTCTGATCTCTGCAGTGTAATGTACCAGAGAGGAGATGGCAGCACGGGATAGATCTCTGATCTCTGCAGTGTAATGTACCAGAGAGGAGATGGCAGCACGGGATAGATCTCTCATCTCTGCAGTGTAATGTACCAGAGAGGAGATGGCAACACGGGACAGATCTCTGATCTCTGCAGTGTAATGTACCAGAGAGGAGATGGCAGCACAGGACAGATCTCTGATCTCTGCAGTGTAATGTACCAGAGAGGAGATGGCAGCACGGGATAGATCTCTGATCTCTGCAGCATAATGTACCAGAGAGGAGATGGCAGCACAGGACAGATCTCTGATCTCTACAGTGTAATGTACCAGAGAGGAGATGGCTGCACGGGATAGATCTCTGATCTCTGCAGTGTAATATACCAGAGAGGAGATGGCAGCACAGGACAGATCTCTGATCTCTGCAGTGTAATATACCAGAGAGGAGATGGTAGCACAGGACAGATCTCTGATCTCTGCAGTGTAATGTACCAGATAGGAGATGGCAGCACAGGACAGATCTCTGATCTCTGCAGTGTAATATACCAGAGAGGAGAAGGCAGCACAGGACAGATCTCTGATCTCAACAGCATAATGTACCAGAGAGGAGATGGCAGCACGGGATAGATCTCTGATCTCTGCAGTGTAATGTACCAAAGAGGAGATGGCAGCACGGGACAGATCTCTGATCTCTGCAGTGTAATGTACCAGAGAGGAGATGGCAGCACGGGACAGATCTCTGATCTCTGCAGTGTAATGTACCAGAGAGGAGATGGCAGCACGGGATAGATCTCTGATCTCTGCAGTGTAATGTATCAGAGAGGAGATGGCATCATGGGACAGATCTCTGATCTCAGCAGTGTAATGTACCAGAGAGGAGATGGTAGCACGGGACAGATCTCTGATCTCTGCAGTGTAATGTACCCGAGAGGAGATGGCAGCACGGGACAGATCTCTGATCTCTGCAGTTTAATGTACCAGAGAGGAGATGGCAGCACAGGACAGATCTCTGATCTCAACAGTGTAATGTACCATAGAGGAGATGGCAGCATGGGATAGATCTCTGATCTCTGCAGTGTAATGTACCAGAGAGGAGATGGCAGCACGGGATAGATCTCTGATCTCTGCAGTGTAATGTACCATAGAGGAGATGGCAGCACAGGAGAGATCTCTGATCTCTGCAGTGTAATGTACCAGGGAGGAGATGGCAGCACAGGACAGATCTATGATCTCATCAGTGTAATGTACCAGAGAGGAGATGGCAGCACAGGACAGATCTCTGATCTCTGCAGTGTAATGTACAAGAGAGGAGAAGGCAGCACAGGACAGATCTCTGATCTCAACAGTGTAATGTACCAGAGAGGAGATGGCAGCACGGGATAGATATCTGATCTCTGCAGTGTAATGTACCAGAGAGGAGATGGCAGCATGGGATAGATCTCTGATCTCTGCAGTGTAATGTACCAGAGAGGAGATGGCAGCACGGGATAGATCTCTGATCTCTGCAGTGTAATGTACCAGAGAGGAGATGGCAGCACGGGACAGATCTCTGATCTCTGCAGTGTAATGTACCCGAGAGGAGATGGCAGCACAGGACAGATCTCTGATCTCTGCAGTGTAATGGACCAGAGAGGAGATGGAAGCACGGGATAGATCTCTGATCTCTGCAGTGTAATGTACAAGAGAGTAGATGGCAGCTGGCAGCACGGGATAGATCTCTGATCTCTGCAGTGTAATGTACCAGAGAGGAGATGGCAGCACGGGACAGATCTCTGATCTCTGCAGTGTAATGTACCAGAGAGGATATGGCAGCAGAGGACAGATCTTTGATCTCTGCAGTGTAATGTACCAGAGAGGAGAAGGCAGCACAGGACAGATCTCTGATGTCTGCAGTGTAATGTACCATAGAGGAGATGGCAGCACAGGACAGATCTCTGATCTCTGCAATGTAATGTACAAGAGAGGAGATGGCAGCACAGGACAGATCTCTGATCTTTGCAGTGTAATGTACCAGAGAGGACATTGCAGAACAGAACAGATCTTTGATCTCTGCAGTGTAATGTACCAGAGAGGAGATGGCAGCACAGGACAGATATCTGATCTCTGCAGTGTAATGTACCATAGAGGAGATGGCAGCACAGGACAGATCTCTGATCTCTGCAATGTAATGTACCAGAGAGGAGATGGCAGCACAGGACAGATCTCTGATCTCTGCAGTGTAATGTACCAGAGAGGAGATGGTAGCATGGGACAGATCTCTGATCTCTGCATTGTAATGTACTAGAGAGGAAATGGCAGCATAGGACAGATCTCTGATCTCTGCAATGTAATGTACCATAGAGGAGATGGCAGCACAGGACAGATCTCTGATCTCTGCAGTGTAATGTACCATAGAGGAGATAGCAGCACAGGACATATTTCTAATCTCTGCAGTGTAATGTACCAGAGAGGAGATGGTAGCACAGGACAGATCTCTGATCTCTGCAGTGTAATGTACCAGATAGGAAATGGCAGCACAGGACAGATCTCTGATCTCTGCAGTGTAATGTACCAGAGAGGAGAAGGTAGCATGGGACAGATCTCTGATCTCTGCATTGTAATGTACTAGAGAGGAAATGGCAGCATGGGACAGATCTCTGATCTCTGCATTGTAATGTACCAGAGAGGAGATGGCAGCATGGGACAGATCTATGATCTCTGCAGTGTAATGTACCAGAGAGGAGATGGCAGAGCGGGACAGATCTCTGATCTCTGCAGTGTAATGTACCAGAGAGGAGATGGCAGCACAGGACAGATCTCTGATCTCTGCAGTGTAATGTACCAGAGAGGAGATGGCTGCACGGGATAGATCTCTGATCTCTGCAGTGTAATATACCAGGGAGGAGATGGCAGCACAGGACAAATCTCTGATCTCTGCAGTGTAATGTACCAGAGAGGAGATGGCAGCACGGGATAGATCTCTGATCTCTGCAGTGTAATGTACCAGAGAGGAGATGGCAGCACAGGACAGATCTCTGATCTGTGCAGTGTAATGTACCCGAGAGGAGATGGTAGCACAGGACAGATCTCTGATCTCTGCAGTGTAATGTACCAGATAGGAGATGGCAGCATAGGACAGATCTCTGATCTCTGCAGTGTAATGGACCAGAGAGGAGATGGAAGCACGGGATAGATCTCTGATCTCTGCAGTGTAATGTACAAGAGAGTAGATGGCAGCTGGCAGCACGGGATAGATCTCTGATCTCTGCAGTGTAATGTACCAGAGAGGAGATGGCAGCACGGGACAGATCTCTGATCTCTGCAGTGTAATGTACCAGAGAGGATATGGCAGCAGAGGACAGATCTTTGATCTCTGCAGTGTAATGTACCAGAGAGGAGAAGGCAGCACAGGACAGATCTCTGATGTCTGCAGTGTAATGTACCATAGAGGAGATGGCAGCACAGGACAGATCTCTGATCTCTGCAATGTAATGTACAAGAGAGGAGATGGCAGCACAGGACAGATCTCTGATCTTTGCAGTGTAATGTACCAGAGAGGACATTGCAGAACAGGACAGATCTTTGATCTCTGCAGTGTAATGTACCAGAGAGGAGATGGCAGCACAGGACAGATATCTGATCTCTGCAGTGTAATGTACCATAGAGGAGATGGCAGCACAGGACAGATCTCTGATCTCTGCAATGTAATGTACCAGAGAGGAGATGGCAGCACAGGACAGATCTCTGATCTCTGCAGTGTAATGTACCAGAGAGGAGATGGTAGCATGGGACAGATCTCTGATCTCTGCATTGTAATGTACTCGAGAGGAAATGGCAGCATAGGACAGATCTCTGATCTCTGCAATGTAATGTACCATAGAGGAGATGGCAGCACAGGACAGATCTCTGATCTCTGCAGTGTAATGTACCATAGAGGAGATGGTAGCACAGGACAGATCTCTGATCTCTGCAGTGTAATGTACCAGATAGGAAATGGCAGCACAGGAAAGATCTCTGATCTCTGCAGTGTAATGTACCAGAGAGGAGAAGGTAGCATGGGACAGATCTCTGATCTCTGCATTGTAATGTACTAGAGAGGAAATGGCAGCATGGGACAGATCTCTGATCTCTGCATTGTAATGTACTAGAGAGGAAATGGCAGCATGGGACAGATCTCTGATCTCTGCATTGTAATGTACCAGAGAGGAGATGGCAGCACAGGACAGATCTCTGATCTCTGCAGTGTAATATACCAGAGAGGAGAAGGCAGCACAGGACAGATCTCTGATCTCAACAGCGTAATGTACCAGAGAGGAGATGGCTGCACGGGATAGATCTCTGATCTCTGCAGTGTAATGTACCAGAGAGGAGATGGCAGCACGGGATAGATCTCTGATCTCTGCAGTGTAATGTTCCAGAGAGGAGATGGCAGCACAGGACAGATCTCTGATCTGTGCAGTGTAATGTACCCGAGAGGAGATGGTAGCACAGGACAGATCTCTGATCTCTGCAGTGTAATGTACCAGATAGGAGATGGCAGCACAGGACAGATCTCTGATCTCTGCAGTGTAATGTACTAGAGAGGAAATGGCAGCATGGGACAGATCTCTGATCTCTGCATTGTAATGTACTAGAGAGGAAATGGCAGCATGGGACAGATCTCTGATCTCTGCATTGTAATGTACCAGAGAGGAGATGGCAGCATGGGACAGATCTCTGATCTCTGCAGTGTAATGTACCAGAGAGGAGATGGCAGAGCGGGACAGATCTCTGATCTCTGCAGTGTAATGTACCAGAGAGGAGATGGCAGCACGGGATAGATCTCTGATCTCTGCAGCATAATGTACCAGAGAGGAGATGGCAGCACAGGACAGATCTCTGATCTCTGCAGTGTAATGTACCAGAGAGGAGATGGCTGCACGGGATAGATCTCTGATCTCTGCAGTGTAATGTACCAGAGAGGAGATGGCAGCACGGGATAGATCTCTGATCTCTGCAGTGTAATGTACCAGAGAGGAGATGGCAGCACAGGACAGATCTCTGATCTGTGCAGTGTAATGTACCCGAGAGGAGATGGTAGCACAGGACAGATCTCTGATCTCTGCAGTGTAATGTACCAGATAGGAGATGGCAGCACAGGACAGATCTCTGATCTCTGCAGTGTAATATACCAGAGAGGAGAAGGCAGCACAGGACAGATCTCTGATCTCAACAGCGTAATGTACCAGAGAGGAGATGGCTGCACGGGATAGATCTCTGATCTCTGCAGTGCAATGTACCAGAGAGGAGATGGCAGCACGGGATAGATCTCTGATCTCTGCAGTGTAATGTACCAGAGAGGAGATGGCAGCACAGGACAGATCTCTGATCTGTGCAGTGTAATGTACCCGAGAGGAGATGGTAGCACAGGACAGATCTCTGATCTCTGCAGTGTAATGTACCAGATAGGAGATGGCAGCACAGGACAGATCTCTGATCTCTGCAGTGTAATATACCAGAAAGGAGAAGGCAGCACAGGACAGATCTCTGATCTCAACAGCGTAATGTACCAGAGAGGAGATGGCAGCACGGGATAGATCTCTGATCTCTGCAGTGTAATGTACCAAAGAGGAGATGGCAGCACGGGACAGATCTCTGATCTCTGCAGTGTAATGTATCAGAGAGGAGATGGCATCATGGGACAGATCTCTGATCTCAGCAGTGTAATGTACCAGAGAGGAGATGGCAGCATGGGACAGATCTCTGATCTCTGCAGTGTAATGTACCCGAGAGGAGATGGCAGCACGGGACAGATCTCTGATCTCTGCAGTTTAATGTACCAGAGAGGAGATGGCAGCACAGGACAGATCTCTGATCTCAACAGAGTAATGTACCATAGAGGAGATGGCAGCATGGGATAGATCTCTGATCTCTGCAGTGTAATGTACCAGAGAGGAGATGGCAGCACGGGATAGATCTCTGATCTCTGCAGTGTAATGTACCATAGAGGAGATGGCAGCACAGGACAGATCTCTGATCTCTGCAGTGTAATGTACCAGGGAGGAGATGGCAGCACAGGACAGATCTATGATCTCATCAGTGTAATGTACCAGAGAGGAGATGGCAGCACAGGACAGATCTCTGATCTCTGCAGTGTAATGTACCAGAGAGGAGAAGGCAGCACAGGACAGATCTCTGATCTCAACAGTGTAATGTACCAGAGAGGAGATGGCAGCACGGGATAGATCTCTGATCTCTGCAGTGTAATGTACCAGAGAGGAGATGGCAGCATGGGATAGATCTCTGATCTCTGCAGTGTAATGTACCAGAGAGGAGATGGCAGCACGGGATAGATCTCTGATCTCTGCAGTGTAATGTACCAGAGAGGAGATGGCAGCACGGGACAGATCTCTGATCTCTGCAGTGTAATGTACCAGAGAGGAGATGGCAGCACAGGACAGATCTCTGATCTCTGCAGTGTAATGGACAAGAGAGGAGATGGAAGCACGGGAGAGATCTCTGATCTCTGCAGTGTAATGTACCAGAGAGTAGATGGCAGCTGGCAGCACGGGATAGATCTCTGATCTCTGCAGTGTAATGTACCAGAGAGGAGATGGCAGCACGGGACAGATCTCTGATCTCTGCAGTGTAATGTAGCAGAGAGGAGATGGCAGCACGGGACAGATCTCTGATCTCTGCAGTGTAATGTACCAGAGAGGAGATGGCAGCAGGGGACAGATCTCTGATCTCTGCAGTGTAATGTATCAGAGAGGAGATGGCATCATGGGACAGATCTCTGTTCTCTGCAGTGTAATATACCAGAGAGGAGATGGCAGCACGGGACAGATCTCTGATCTCTGCAGTGTAATGTACCCGAGAGGAGATGGCAGCAAAGGACAGATCTCTGATCTCTGCATTGTAATGTACCAGAGAGGAGATGGCAGCACAGGACAGATCTCTGATCTCTGCAGTGTAATATACCAGAGAGGAGATGGCAGCACAGGACAGATCTCTGATCTCAACAGTGTAATGTACCATAGAGGAGATGGCAGCACGGGATAGATCTCTGATCTCTGCAGTGTAATGTAGCAGAGAGGAGGTGGCAGCACGGGACAGATCTCTGATCTCTGCAGTGTAATGTACCCGAGAGGAGATGGCAGCAAAGGACAGATCTCCGATCTCTGCATTGTAATGTACCAGAGAGGAGATGGCAGCACAGGACAGATCTCTGATCTCTGCAGTGTAATATACCAGAGAGGAGATGGCAGCACAGGACAGATCTCTGATCTCAACAGTGTAATGTACCATAGAGGAGATGGCAGCACGGGACAGATCTCTGATCTCTGCAGTGTAATGTACCAGAGAGGAGATGGCAGCACAGGACTGATCTCTGATCTCTGCAGTGTAATGTACCAGAGAGGAGATGGCAGCACGGGATAGATCTCTTATCTCTGCAGTGTAATGTACCAGAGAGGAGATGGCAGCACTTGATAGATCTCTGATCTCTGCAGTGTAATGTACCAGAGAGGAGATGGCAGCACGGGATAGATCTCTCATCTCTGCAGTGTAATGTACCAGAGAGGAGATGGCAGCATGGGACAGATCTCTGATCTCTGCAGTGTAATGTACCAGAGAGGAGATGGCAGCACGGGATAGATCTCTGATCTCTGCAGTGTAATGTACCAGAGAGGAGATGGCAGCACGGGATAGATCTCTCATCTCTGCAGTGTAATGTACCAGAGAGGAGATGGCAGCACGGGACAGATCTCTGATCTCTGCAGTGTAATGTACCAGAGAGGAGATGGCAGCACAGGATAGATCTCTGATCTCTGCAGTGTAATGTACCAGAGAGGAGATGGCAGCACGGGATAGATCTCTCATCTCTGCAGTGTAATGTACCAGAGAGGAGATGGCAACACGGGACAGATCTCTGATCTCTGCAGTGTAATGTACCAGAGAGGAGATGGCAGCACAGGACAGATCTCTGATCTCTGCAGTGTAATGTACCAGAGAGGAGATGGCAGCACGGGATAGATCTCTGATCTCTGCAGCATAATGTACCAGAGAGGAGATGGCAGCACAGGACAGATCTCTGATCTCTACAGTGTAATGTACCAGAGAGGAGATGGCTGCACGGGATAGATCTCTGATCTCTGCAGTGTAATATACCAGAGAGGAGATGGCAGCACAGGACAGATCTCTGATCTCTGCAGTGTAATGTACCAGAGAGGAGATGGTAGCATAGGACAGATCTCTGATCTCTGCAGTGTAATGTACCAGATAGGAGATGGCAGCACAGGACAGATCTCTGATCTCTGCAGTGTAATATACCAGAGAGGAGAAGGCAGCACAGGACAGATCTCTGATCTCAACAGCATAATGTACCAGAGAGGAGATGGCAGCACGGGATAGATCTCTGATCTCTGCAGTGTAATGTACCAAAGAGGAGATGGCAGCACGGGACAGATCTCTGATCTCTGCAGTGTAATGTACCAGAGAGGAGATGGCAGCACGGGACAGATCTCTGATCTCTGCAGTGTAATGTACCAGAGAGGAGATGGCAGCACGGGATAGATCTCTGATCTCTGCAGTGTAATGTATCAGAGAGGAGATGGCATCATGGGACAGATCTCTGATCTCAGCAGTGTAATGTACCAGAGAGGAGATGGTAGCACGGGACAGATCTCTGATCTCTGCAGTGTAATGTACCCGAGAGGAGATGGCAGCACGGGACAGATCTCTGATCTCTGCAGTTTAATGTACCAGAGAGGAGATGGCAGCACAGGACAGATCTCTGATCTCAACAGTGTAATGTACCATAGAGGAGATGGCAGCATGGGATAGATCTCTGATCTCTGCAGTGTAATGTACCAGAGAGGAGATGGCAGCACGGGATAGATGTCTGATCTCTGCAGTGTAATGTACCATAGAGGAGATGGCAGCACAGGAGAGATCTCTGATCTCTGCAGTGTAATGTACCAGGGAGGAGATGGCAGCACAGGACTGATCTCTGATCTCTGCAGTGTAATGTACCAGAGAGGAGATGGCAGCACGGGATAGATCTCTTATCTCTGCAGTGTAATGTACCAGAGAGGAGATGGCAGCACTTGATAGATCTCTGATCTCTGCAGTGTAATGTACCAGAGAGGAGATGGCAGCACGGGATAGATCTCTCATCTCTGCAGTGTAATGTACCAGAGAGGAGATGGCAGCATGGGACAGATCTCTGATCTCTGCAGTGTAATGTACCAGAGAGGAGATGGCAGCACGGGATAGATCTCTGATCTCTGCAGTGTAATGTACCAGAGAGGAGATGGCAGCACGGGATAGATCTCTCATCTCTGCAGTGTAATGTACCAGAGAGGAGATGGCAGCACGGGACAGATCTCTGATCTCTGCAGTGTAATGTACCAGAGAGGAGATGGCAGCACAGGATAGATCTCTGATCTCTGCAGTGTAATGTACCAGAGAGGAGATGGCAGCACGGGATAGATCTCTCATCTCTGCAGTGTAATGTACCAGAGAGGAGATGGCAACACGGGACAGATCTCTGATCTCTGCAGTGTAATGTACCAGAGAGGAGATGGCAGCACAGGACAGATCTCTGATCTCTGCAGTGTAATGTACCAGAGAGGAGATGGCAGCACGGGATAGATCTCTGATCTCTGCAGCATAATGTACCAGAGAGGAGATGGCAGCACAGGACAGATCTCTGATCTCTACAGTGTAATGTACCAGAGAGGAGATGGCTGCACGGGATAGATCTCTGATCTCTGCAGTGTAATATACCAGAGAGGAGATGGCAGCACAGGACAGATCTCTGATCTCTGCAGTGTAATGTACCAGAGAGGAGATGGTAGCATAGGACAGATCTCTGATCTCTGCAGTGTAATGTACCAGATAGGAGATGGCAGCACAGGACAGATCTCTGATCTCTGCAGTGTAATATACCAGAGAGGAGAAGGCAGCACAGGACAGATCTCTGATCTCAACAGCATAATGTACCAGAGAGGAGATGGCAGCACGGGATAGATCTCTGATCTCTGCAGTGTAATGTACCAAAGAGGAGATGGCAGCACGGGACAGATCTCTGATCTCTGCAGTGTAATGTACCAGAGAGGAGATGGCAGCACGGGACAGATCTCTGATCTCTGCAGTGTAATGTACCAGAGAGGAGATGGCAGCACGGGATAGATCTCTGATCTCTGCAGTGTAATGTATCAGAGAGGAGATGGCATCATGGGACAGATCTCTGATCTCAGCAGTGTAATGTACCAGAGAGGAGATGGTAGCACGGGACAGATCTCTGATCTCTGCAGTGTAATGTACCCGAGAGGAGATGGCAGCACGGGACAGATCTCTGATCTCTGCAGTTTAATGTACCAGAGAGGAGATGGCAGCACAGGACAGATCTCTGATCTCAACAGTGTAATGTACCATAGAGGAGATGGCAGCATGGGATAGATCTCTGATCTCTGCAGTGTAATGTACCAGAGAGGAGATGGCAGCACGGGATAGATGTCTGATCTCTGCAGTGTAATGTACCATAGAGGAGATGGCAGCACAGGAGAGATCTCTGATCTCTGCAGTGTAATGTACCAGGGAGGAGATGGCAGCACAGGACAGATCTATGATCTCATCAGTGTAATGTACCAGAGAGGAGATGGCAGCACAGGACAGATCTCTGATCTCTGCAGTGTAATGTACAAGAGAGGAGAAGGCAGCACAGGACAGATCTCTGATCTCAACAGTGTAATGTACCAGAGAGGAGATGGCAGCACGGGATAGATATCTGATCTCTGCAGTGTAATGTACCAGAGAGGAGATGGCAGCATGGGATAGATCTCTGATCTCTGCAGTGTAATGTACCAGAGAGGAGATGGCAGCACGGGATAGATCTCTGATCTCTGCAGTGTAATGTACCAGAGAGGAGATGGCAGCACGGGACAGATCTCTGATCTCTGCAGTGTAATGTACCCGAGAGGAGATGGCAGCACAGGACAGATCTCTGATCTCTGCAGTGTAATGGACCAGAGAGGAGATGGAAGCACGGGATAGATCTCTGATCTCTGCAGTGTAATGTACAAGAGAGTAGATGGCAGCTGGCAGCACGGGATAGATCTCTGATCTCTGCAGTGTAATGTACCAGAGAGGAGATGGCAGCACGGGACAGATCTCTGATCTCTGCAGTGTAATGTACCAGAGAGGATATGGCAGCAGAGGACAGATCTTTGATCTCTGCAGTGTAATGTACCAGAGAGGAGAAGGCAGCACAGGACAGATCTCTGATGTCTGCAGTGTAATGTACCATAGAGGAGATGGCAGCACAGGACAGATCTCTGATCTCTGCAATGTAATGTACAAGAGAGGAGATGGCAGCACAGGACAGATCTCTGATCTTTGCAGTGTAATGTACCAGAGAGGACATTGCAGAACAGAACAGATCTTTGATCTCTGCAGTGTAATGTACCAGAGAGGAGATGGCAGCACAGGACAGATATCTGATCTCTGCAGTGTAATGTACCATAGAGGAGATGGCAGCACAGGACAGATCTCTGATCTCTGCAATGTAATGTACCAGAGAGGAGATGGCAGCACAGGACAGATCTCTGATCTCTGCAGTGTAATGTACCAGAGAGGAGATGGTAGCATGGGACAGATCTCTGATCTCTGCATTGTAATGTACTAGAGAGGAAATGGCAGCATAGGACAGATCTCTGATCTCTGCAATGTAATGTACCATAGAGGAGATGGCAGCACAGGACAGATCTCTGATCTCTGCAGTGTAATGTACCATAGAGGAGATAGCAGCACAGGACATATTTCTAATCTCTGCAGTGTAATGTACCAGAGAGGAGATGGTAGCACAGGACAGATCTCTGATCTCTGCAGTGTAATGTACCAGATAGGAAATGGCAGCACAGGACAGATCTCTGATCTCTGCAGTGTAATGTACCAGAGAGGAGAAGGTAGCATGGGACAGATCTCTGATCTCTGCATTGTAATGTACTAGAGAGGAAATGGCAGCATGGGACAGATCTCTGATCTCTGCATTGTAATGTACCAGAGAGGAGATGGCAGCATGGGACAGATCTCTGATCTCTGCAGTGTAATGTACCAGAGAGGAGATGGCAGAGCGGGACAGATCTCTGATCTCTGCAGTGTAATGTACCAGAGAGGAGATGGCAGCACAGGACAGATCTCTGATCTCTGCAGTGTAATGTACCAGAGAGGAGATGGCTGCACGGGATAGATCTCTGATCTCTGCAGTGTAATATACCAGGGAGGAGATGGCAGCACAGGACAAATCTCTGATCTCTGCAGTGTAATGTACCAGAGAGGAGATGGCAGCACGGGATAGATCTCTGATCTCTGCAGTGTAATGTACCAGAGAGGAGATGGCAGCACAGGACAGATCTCTGATCTGTGCAGTGTAATGTACCCGAGAGGAGATGGTAGCACAGGACAGATCTCTGATCTCTGCAGTGTAATGTACCAGATAGGAGATGGCAGCATAGGACAGATCTCTGATCTCTGCAGTGTAATATACCAGAGAGGAGAAGGCAGCACAGGACAGATCTCTGATCTCAACAGCGTAATGTACCAGAGAGGAGATGGCAGCACGGGATAGATCTCTGATCTCTGCAGCGTAATGTACCAAAGAGGAGATGGCAGCACGGGACAGATCTCTGATCTCTGCAGTGTAATGTATCAGAGAGGAGATGGCATCATGGGACAGATCTCTGATCTCAGCAGTGTAATGTACCAGAGAGGAGATGGCAGCACGGGACAGATCTCTGATCTCTGCAGTGTAATGTACCCGAGAGGAGATGGCAGCACGGGACAGATCTCTGATCTCTGCAGTTTAATGTACCAGAGAGGAGATGGCAGCACAGGACAGATCTCTGATCTCAACAGAGTAATGTACCATAGAGGAGATGGCAGCATGGGATAGATCTCTGATCTCTGTAGTGTAATGTACCAGAGAGGAGATGGCAGCACGGGATAGATCTCTGATCTCTGCAGTGTAATGTACCATAGAGGAGATGGCAGCACAGGACAGATCTCTGATCTCTGCAGTGTAATGTACCAGGGAGGAGATGGCAGCACAGGACAGATCTATGATCTCATCAGTGTAATGTACCAGAGAGGAGATGGCAGCACAGGACAGATCTCTGATCTCTGCAGTGTAATGTACCAGAGAGGAGAAGGCAGCACAGGACAGATCTCTGATCTCAACAGTGTAATGTACCAGAGAGGAGATGGCAGCACGGGATAGATCTCTGATCTCTGCAGTGTAATGTACCAGAGAGGAGATGGCAGCATGGGATAGATCTCTGATCTCTGCAGCGTAATGTACCAGAGAGGAGATGGCAGCACGGGATAGATCTCTGATCTCTGCAGTGTAATGTACCAGAGAGGAGATGGCAGCACGGGACAGATCTCTGATCTCTGCAGTGTAATGTACCAGAGAGGAGATGGCAGCACATGACAGATCTCTGATCTCTGCAGTGTAATGGACCAGAGAGGAGATGGAAGCACGGGAGAGATCTCTGATCTCTGCAGTGTAATGTACCAGAGAGTAGATGGCAGCTGGCAGCATGGGATAGATCTCTGATCTCTGCAGTGTAATGTACGAGAGAGGAGATGGCAGCACGGGACAGATCTCTGATCTCTGCAGTGTAATGTACCAGAGAGGAGATGGCAGCAGAGGACAGATCGTTGATCTCTGCAGTGTAATGTACCATAGAGGAGAAGGCAGCACAGGACAGATCTCTGATGTCTGCAGTGTAATGTACCATAGAGGAGATGGCAGCACAGGACAGATCTCTGATCTCTGCAATGTAATGTACAAGAGAGGAGATGGCAGCACAGGACAGATCTCTGATCTTTGCAGTGTAATGTACCAGAGAGGACATTGCAGAACAGGACAGATCTTTGATCTCTGCAGTGTAATGTACCAGAGAGGAGATGGCAGCACAGGACAGATCTCTGATCTCTGCAGTGTAATGTACCATAGAGGAGATGGCAGCACAGGACAGATCTCTGATCTCTGCAATGTAATGTACCAGAGAGGAGATGGCAGCACAGGACAGATCTCTGATCTCTGCAGTGTAATGTACCAGAGAGGAGATGGCAGCACAGGACAGATCTCTGATCTCTGCAATGTAATGTACCAGAGAGGAGATGGCAGCACAGGACATATTTCTAATCTCTGCAGTGTAATGTACCAGAGAGGAGATGGTAGCACAGGACAGATCTCTGATCTCTGCATTGTAATGTACCAGAGAGGAGAAGGTAGCATGGGACAGATCTCTGATCTCTGCATTGTAATGTACTAGAGAGGAAATGGCAGCACGGGACAGATCTCTGATCTCTGCATTGTAATGTACCAGAGAGGAGATGGCAGCATGGGACAGATCTCTGATCTCTGCAGTGTAATGTACCAGAGAGGAGATGGCAGAGCGGGACAGATCTCTGATCTCTGCAGTGTAATGTACCAGAGAGGAGATGGCAGCACAGGCCAGATCTCTGATCTCTGCAGTGTAATGTATCAGAGAGGAGATGGCTGCATGGGACAGATCTCTGATCTCTGCAGTGTAATGTACAAGAGAGGAGATGGCAGCACAGGACAGATCTCTGATCTCTGCAGTGTAATGTACCCGAGAGGATATGGCAGCACAGGACAGATCTCTGATCTCTGCAGTGTAATGTACCAGAGAGGAGATGGCAGCACAGGACAGATCTCTGATCTCTGCAGTGTAATATACCAGAGAGGAGATGGCAGCACAGGACAGATCTCTGATCTCAACAGCGTAATGTACCAGAGAGGAGATGGTAGCACAGGACAGATCTCAGATCTCTGCATTGTATTGTACCAGAGAGGAGATGGTAGCACGGGACAGATCTCTGATCTCTGCAGTGTAATGTACCAGATAGGAAATGGCAGCACAGGACAGATCTCTGATCTCTGCAGTGTAATGTACCAGAGAGGAGAAGGTAGCATGGGACAGATCTCTGATCTCTGCATTGTAATGTACTAGAGAGGAAATGGCAGCACGGGACAGATCTCTGATCTCTGCAGTGTAATGTACCAGAGAGGATATGGCAGCAGAGGACAGATCTTTGATCTCTGCAGTGTAATGTACCAGAGAGGAGAAGGCAGCACAGGACAGATCTCTGATGTCTGCAGTGTAATGTACCATAGAGGAGATGGCAGCACAGGACAGATCTCTGATCTCTGCAATGTAATGTACAAGAGAGGAGATGGCAGCACAGGACAGATCTCTGATCTTTGCAGTGTAATGTACCAGAGAGGACATTGCAGAACAGGACAGATCTTTGATCTCTGCAGTGTAATGTACCAGAGAGGAGATGGCAGCACAGGACAGATATCTGATCTCTGCAGTGTAATGTACCATAGAGGAGATGGCAGCACAGGACAGATCTCTGATCTCTGCAATGTAATGTACCAGAGAGGAGATGGCAGCACAGGACAGATCTCTGATCTCTGCAGTGTAATGTACCAGAGAGGAGATGGTAGCATGGGACAGATCTCTGATCTCTGCATTGTAATGTACTCGAGAGGAAATGGCAGCATAGGACAGATCTCTGATCTCTGCAATGTAATGTACCATAGAGGAGATGGCAGCACAGGACAGATCTCTGATCTCTGCAGTGTAATGTACCATAGAGGAGATGGTAGCACAGGACAGATCTCTGATCTCTGCAGTGTAATGTACCAGATAGGAAATGGCAGCACAGGAAAGATCTCTGATCTCTGCAGTGTAATGTACCAGAGAGGAGAAGGTAGCATGGGACAGATCTCTGATCTCTGCATTGTAATGTACTAGAGAGGAAATGGCACCATGGGACAGATCTCTGATCTCTGCATTGTAATGTACTAGAGAGGAAATGGCAGCATGGGACAGATCTCTGATCTCTGCATTGTAATGTACCAGAGAGGAGATGGCAGCACAGGACAGATCTCTGATCTCTGCAGTGTAATATACCAGAGAGGAGAAGGCAGCACAGGACAGATCTCTGATCTCAACAGCGTAATGTACCAGAGAGGAGATGGCTGCACGGGATAGATCTCTGATCTCTGCAGTGTAATGTACCAGAGAGGAGATGGCAGCACGGGATAGATCTCTGATCTCTGCAGTGTAATGTATCAGAGAGGAGATGGCAGCACAGGACAGATCTCTGATCTGTGCAGTGTAATGTACCCGAGAGGAGATGGTAGCACAGGACAGATCTCTGATCTCTGCAGTGTAATGTACCAGATAGGAGATGGCAGCACAGGACAGATCTCTGATCTCTGCAGTGTAATGTACTAGAGAGGAAATGGCAGCATGGGACAGATCTCTGATCTCTGCATTGTAATGTACTAGAGAGGAAATGGCAGCATGGGACAGATCTCTGATCTCTGCATTGTAATGTACCAGAGAGGAGATGGCAGCATGGGACAGATCTCTGATCTCTGCAGTGTAATGTACCAGAGAGGAGATGGCAGAGCGGGACAGATCTCTGATCTCTGCAGTGTAATGTACCAGAGAGGAGATGGCAGCACGGGATAGATCTCTGATCTCTGCAGCATAATGTACCAGAGAGGAGATGGCAGCACAGGACAGATCTCTGATCTGTGCAGTGTAATGTACCCGAGAGGAGATGGTAGCACAGGACAGATCTCTGATCTCTGCAGTGTAATGTACCAGATAGGAGATGGCAGCACAGGACAGATCTCTGATCTCTGCAGTGTAATATACCAGAGAGGAGAAGGCAGCACAGGACAGATCTCTGATCTCAACAGCGTAATGTACCAGAGAGGAGATGGCTGCACGGGATAGATCTCTGATCTCTGCAGTGCAATGTACCAGAGAGGAGATGGCAGCATGGGATAGATCTCTGATCTCTGCAGTGTAATGTACCAGAGAGGAGATGGCAGCACAGGACAGATCTCTGATCTGTGCAGTGTAATGTACCCGAGAGGAGATGGTAGCACAGGACAGATCTCTGATCTCTGCAGTGTAATGTACCAGATAGGAGATGGCAGCACAGGACAGATCTCTGATCTCTGCAGTGTAATATACCAGAAAGGAGAAGGCAGCACAGGACAGATCTCTGATCTCAACAGCGTAATGTACCAGAGAGGAGATGGCAGCACGGGATAGATCTCTGATCTCTGCAGTGTAATGTACCAAAGAGGAGATGGCAGCACGGGACAGATCTCTGATCTCTGCAGTGTAATGTATCAGAGAGGAGATGGCAGCACGGGATAGATCTCTGATCTCTGCAGTGTAATGTACCATAGAGGAGATGGCAGCACAGGACAGATCTCTGATCTCTGCAGTGTAATGTACCAGGGAGGAGATGGCAGCACAGGACAGATCTATGATCTCATCAGTGTAATGTACCAGAGAGGAGATGGCAGCACAGGACAGATCTCTGATCTCTGCAGTGTAATGTACCAGAGAGGAGAAGGCAGCACAGGACAGATCTCTGATCTCAACAGTGTAATGTACCAGAGAGGAGATGGCAGCACGGGATAGATCTCTGATCTCTGCAGTGTAATGTACCAGAGAGGAGATGGCAGCATGGGATAGATCTCTGATCTCTGCAGCGTAATGTACCAGAGAGGAGATGGCAGCACGGGATAGATCTCTGATCTCTGCAGTGTAATGTACCAGAGAGGAGATGGCAGCACGGGACAGATCTCTGATCTCTGCAGTGTAATGTACCAGAGAGGAGATGGCAGCACATGACAGATCTCTGATCTCTGCAGTGTAATGGACCAGAGAGGAGATGGAAGCACGGGAGAGATCTCTGATCTCTGCAGTGTAATGTACCAGAGAGTAGATGGCAGCTGGCAGCATGGGATAGATCTCTGATCTCTGCAGTGTAATGTACGAGAGAGGAGATGGCAGCACGGGACAGATCTCTGATCTCTGCAGTGTAATGTACCAGAGAGGAGATGGCAGCAGAGGACAGATCGTTGATCTCTGCAGTGTAATGTACCATAGAGGAGAAGGCAGCACAGGACAGATCTCTGATGTCTGCAGTGTAATGTACCATAGAGGAGATGGCAGCACAGGACAGATCTCTGATCTCTGCAATGTAATGTACAAGAGAGGAGATGGCAGCACAGGACAGATCTCTGATCTTTGCAGTGTAATGTACCAGAGAGGACATTGCAGAACAGGACAGATCTTTGATCTCTGCAGTGTAATGTACCAGAGAGGAGATGGCAGCACAGGACAGATCTCTGATCTCTGCAGTGTAATGTACCATAGAGGAGATGGCAGCACAGGACAGATCTCTGATCTCTGCAATGTAATGTACCAGAGAGGAGATTGCAGCACAGGACAGATCTCTGATCTCTGCAGTGTAATGTACCAGAGAGGAGATGGCAGCACAGGACAGATCTCTGATCTCTGCAATGTAATGTACCAGAGAGGAGATGGCAGCACAGGACATATTTCTAATCTCTGCAGTGTAATGTACCAGAGAGGAGATGGTAGCACAGGACAGATCTCTGATCTCTGCAGTGTAATGTACCAGATAGGAAATAGCAGCACAGGACAGATCTCTGATCTCTGCAGTGTAATGTACCAGAGAGGAGAAGGTAGCATGGGACAGATCTCTGATCTCTGCATTGTAATGTACTAGAGAGGAAATGGCAGCACGGGACAGATCTCTGATCTCTGCATTGTAATGTACCAGAGAGGAGATGGCAGCATGGGACAGATCTCTGATCTCTGCAGTGTAATGTACCAGAGAGGAGATGGCAGAGCGGGACAGATCTCTGATCTCTGCAGTGTAATGTACCAGAGAGGAGATGGCAGCACAGGCCAGATCTCTGATCTCTGCAGTGTAATGTATCAGAGAGGAGATGGCTGCATGGGACAGATCTCTGATCTCTGCAGTGTAATGTACAAGAGAGGAGATGGCAGCACAGGACAGATCTCTGATCTCTGCAGTGTAATGTACCCGAGAGGATATGGCAGCACAGGACAGATCTCTGATCTCTGCAGTGTAATGTACCAGAGAGGAGATGGCAGCACAGGACAGATCTCTGATCTCTGCAGTGTAATATACCAGAGAGGAGATGGCAGCACAGGACAGATCTCTGATCTCAACAGCGTAATGTACCAGAGAGGAGATGGTAGCACAGGACAGATCTCAGATCTCTGCATTGTATTGTACCAGAGAGGAGATGGTAGCACGGGACAGATCTCTGATCTCTGCAGTGTAATGTACCAGATAGGAAATGGCAGCACAGGACAGATCTCTGATCTCTGCAGTGTAATGTACCAGAGAGGAGAAGGTAGCATGGGACAGATCTCTGATCTCTGCATTGTAATGTACTAGAGAGGAAATGGCAGCACGGGACAGATCTCTGATCTCTGCAGTGTAATGTACCAGAGAGGATATGGCAGCAGAGGACAGATCTTTGATCTCTGCAGTGTAATGTACCAGAGAGGAGAAGGCAGCACAGGACAGATCTCTGATGTCTGCAGTGTAATGTACCATAGAGGAGATGGCAGCACAGGACAGATCTCTGATCTCTGCAATGTAATGTACAAGAGAGGAGATGGCAGCACAGGACAGATCTCTGATCTTTGCAGTGTAATGTACCAGAGAGGACATTGCAGAACAGGACAGATCTTTGATCTCTGCAGTGTAATGTACCAGAGAGGAGATGGCAGCACAGGACAGATATCTGATCTCTGCAGTGTAATGTACCATAGAGGAGATGGCAGCACAGGACAGATCTCTGATCTCTGCAATGTAATGTACCAGAGAGGAGATGGCAGCACAGGACAGATCTCTGATCTCTGCAGTGTAATGTACCAGAGAGGAGATGGTAGCATGGGACAGATCTCTGATCTCTGCATTGTAATGTACTCGAGAGGAAATGGCAGCATAGGACAGATCTCTGATCTCTGCAATGTAATGTACCATAGAGGAGATGGCAGCACAGGACAGATCTCTGATCTCTGCAGTGTAATGTACCATAGAGGAGATGGTAGCACAGGACAGATCTCTGATCTCTGCAGTGTAATGTACCAGATAGGAAATGGCAGCACAGGAAAGATCTCTGATCTCTGCAGTGTAATGTACCAGAGAGGAGAAGGTAGCATGGGACAGATCTCTGATCTCTGCATTGTAATGTACTAGAGAGGAAATGGCACCATGGGACAGATCTCTGATCTCTGCATTGTAATGTACTAGAGAGGAAATGGCAGCATGGGACAGATCTCTGATCTCTGCATTGTAATGTACCAGAGAGGAGATGGCAGCACAGGACAGATCTCTGATCTCTGCAGTGTAATATACCAGAGAGGAGAAGGCAGCACAGGACAGATCTCTGATCTCAACAGCGTAATGTACCAGAGAGGAGATGGCTGCACGGGATAGATCTCTGATCTCTGCAGTGTAATGTACCAGAGAGGAGATGGCAGCACGGGATAGATCTCTGATCTCTGCAGTGTAATGTATCAGAGAGGAGATGGCAGCACAGGACAGATCTCTGATCTGTGCAGTGTAATGTACCCGAGAGGAGATGGTAGCACAGGACAGATCTCTGATCTCTGCAGTGTAATGTACCAGATAGGAGATGGCAGCACAGGACAGATCTCTGATCTCTGCAGTGTAATGTACTAGAGAGGAAATGGCAGCATGGGACAGATCTCTGATCTCTGCATTGTAATGTACTAGAGAGGAAATGGCAGCATGGGACAGATCTCTGATCTCTGCATTGTAATGTACCAGAGAGGAGATGGCAGCATGGGACAGATCTCTGATCTCTGCAGTGTAATGTACCAGAGAGGAGATGGCAGAGCGGGACAGATCTCTGATCTCTGCAGTGTAATGTACCAGAGAGGAGATGGCAGCACGGGATAGATCTCTGATCTCTGCAGCATAATGTACCAGAGAGGAGATGGCAGCACAGGACAGATCTCTGATCTGTGCAGTGTAATGTACCCGAGAGGAGATGGTAGCACAGGACAGATCTCTGATCTCTGCAGTGTAATGTACCAGATAGGAGATGGCAGCACAGGACAGATCTCTGATCTCTGCAGTGTAATATACCAGAGAGGAGAAGGCAGCACAGGACAGATCTCTGATCTCAACAGCGTAATGTACCAGAGAGGAGATGGCTGCACGGGATAGATCTCTGATCTCTGCAGTGCAATGTACCAGAGAGGAGATGGCAGCACGGGATAGATCTCTGATCTCTGCAGTGTAATGTACCAGAGAGGAGATGGCAGCACAGGACAGATCTCTGATCTGTGCAGTGTAATGTACCCGAGAGGAGATGGTAGCACAGGACAGATCTCTGATCTCTGCAGTGTAATGTACCAGATAGGAGATGGCAGCACAGGACAGATCTCTGATCTCTGCAGTGTAATATACCAGAAAGGAGAAGGCAGCACAGGACAGATCTCTGATCTCAACAGCGTAATGTACCAGAGAGGAGATGGCAGCACGGGATAGATCTCTGATCTCTGCAGTGTAATGTACCAAAGAGGAGATGGCAGCACGGGACAGATCTCTGATCTCTGCAGTGTAATGTATCAGAGAGGAGATGGCATCATGGGACAGATCTCTGATCTCAGCAGTGTAATGTACCAGAGAGGAGATGGCAGCATGGGACATATCTCTGATCTCTGCAGTGTAATGTACCCGAGAGGAGATGGCAGCACGGGACAGATCTCTGATCTCTGCAGTTTAATGTACCAGAGAGGAGATGGCAGCACAGGACAGATCTCTGATCTCAACAGAGTAATGTACCATAGAGGAGATGGCAGCATGGGATAGATCTCTGATCTCTGCAGTGTAATGTACCAGAGAGGAGATGGCAGCACGGGATAGATCTCTGATCTCTGCAGTGTAATGTACCATAGAGGAGATGGCAGCACAGGACAGATCTCTGATCTCTGCAGTGTAATGTACCAGGGAGGAGATGGCAGCACAGGACAGATCTATGATCTCATCAGTGTAATGTACCAGAGAGGAGATGGCAGCACAGGACAGATCTCTGATCTCTGCAGTGTAATGTACCAGAGAGGAGAAGGCAGCACAGGACAGATCTCTGATCTCAACAGTGTAATGTACCAGAGAGGAGATGGCAGCACGGGATAGATCTCTGATCTCTGCAGTGTAATGTACCAGAGAGGAGATGGCAGCATGGGATAGATCTCTGATCTCTGCAGTGTAATGTACCAGAGAGGAGATGGCAGCACGGGATAGATCTCTGATCTCTGCAGTGTAATGTACCAGAGAGGAGATGGCAGCACGGGACAGATCTCTGATCTCTGCAGTGTAATGTACCAGAGAGGAGATGGCAGCACAGGACAGATCTCTGATCTCTGCAGTGTAATGGACAAGAGAGGAGATGGAAGCACGGGAGAGATCTCTGATCTCTGCAGTGTAATGTACCAGAGAGTAGATGGCAGCTGGCAGCACGGGATAGATCTCTGATCTCTGCAGTGTAATGTACCAGAGAGGAGATGGCAGCACGGGACAGATCTCTGATCTCTGCAGTGTAATGTAGCAGAGAGGAGATGGCAGCACGGGACAGATCTCTGATCTCTGCAGTGTAATGTACCAGAGAGGAGATGGCAGCAGGGGACAGATCTCTGATCTCTGCAGTGTAATGTATCAGAGAGGAGATGGCATCATGGGACAGATCTCTGTTCTCTGCAGTGTAATATACCAGAGAGGAGATGGCAGCACGGGACAGATCTCTGATCTCTGCAGTGTAATGTACCCGAGAGGAGATGGCAGCAAAGGACAGATCTCTGATCTCTGCATTGTAATGTACCAGAGAGGAGATGGCAGCACAGGACAGATCTCTGATCTCTGCAGTGTAATATACCAGAGAGGAGATGGCAGCACAGGACAGATCTCTGATCTCAACAGTGTAATGTACCATAGAGGAGATGGCAGCACGGGATAGATCTCTGATCTCTGCAGTGTAATGTAGCAGAGAGGAGGTGGCAGCACGGGACAGATCTCTGATCTCTGCAGTGTAATGTACCCGAGAGGAGATGGCAGCAAAGGACAGATCTCCGATCTCTGCATTGTAATGTACCAGAGAGGAGATGGCAGCACAGGACAGATCTCTGATCTCTGCAGTGTAATATACCAGAGAGGAGATGGCAGCACAGGACAGATCTCTGATCTCAACAGTGTAATGTACCATAGAGGAGATGGCAGCACGGGACAGATCTCTGATCTCTGCAGTGTAATGTACCAGAGAGGAGATGGCAGCACAGGACTGATCTCTGATCTCTGCAGTGTAATGTACCAGAGAGGAGATGGCAGCACGGGATAGATCTCTTATCTCTGCAGTGTAATGTACCAGAGAGGAGATGGCAGCACTTGATAGATCTCTGATCTCTGCAGTGTAATGTACCAGAGAGGAGATGGCAGCACGGGATAGATCTCTCATCTCTGCAGTGTAATGTACCAGAGAGGAGATGGCAGCACGGGACAGATCTCTGATCTCTGCAGTGTAATGTACCAGAGAGGAGATGGCAGCACGGGATAGATCTCTGATCTCTGCAGTGTAATGTACCAGAGAGGAGATGGCAGCACGGGATAGATCTCTCATCTCTGCAGTGTAATGTACCAGAGAGGAGATGGCAGCACGGGACAGATCTCTGATCTCTGCAGTGTAATGTACCAGAGAGGAGATGGCAGCACGGGATAGATCTCTGATCTCTGCAGTGTAATGTACCAGAGAGGAGATGGCAGCACGGGATAGATCTCTCATCTCTGCAGTGTAATGTACCAGAGAGGAGATGGCAACACGGGACAGATCTCTGATCTCTGCAGTGTAATGTACCAGAGAGGAGATGGCAGCACAGGACAGATCTCTGATCTCTGCAGTGTAATGTACCAGAGAGGAGATGGCAGCACGGGATAGATCTCTGATCTCTGCAGCATAATGTACCAGAGAGGAGATGGCAGCACAGGACAGATCTCTGATCTCTACAGTGTAATGTACCAGAGAGGAGATGGCTGCACGGGATAGATCTCTGATCTCTGCAGTGTAATATACCAGAGAGGAGATGGCAGCACAGGACAGATCTCTGATCTCTGCAGTGTAATATACCAGAGAGGAGATGGTAGCACAGGACAGATCTCTGATCTCTGCAGTGTAATGTACCAGATAGGAGATGGCAGCACAGGACAGATCTCTGATCTCTGCAGTGTAATATACCAGAGAGGAGAAGGCAGCACAGGACAGATCTCTGATCTCAACAGCATAATGTACCAGAGAGGAGATGGCAGCACGGGATAGATCTCTGATCTCTGCAGTGTAATGTACCAAAGAGGAGATGGCAGCACGGGACAGATCTCTGATCTCTGCAGTGTAATGTACCAGAGAGGAGATGGCAGCACGGGACAGATCTCTGATCTCTGCAGTGTAATGTACCAGAGAGGAGATGGCAGCACGGGATAGATCTCTGATCTCTGCAGTGTAATGTATCAGAGAGGAGATGGCATCATGGGACAGATCTCTGATCTCAGCAGTGTAATGTACCAGAGAGGAGATGGTAGCACGGGACAGATCTCTGATCTCTGCAGTGTAATGTACCCGAGAGGAGATGGCAGCACGGGACAGATCTCTGATCTCTGCAGTTTAATGTACCAGAGAGGAGATGGCAGCACAGGACAGATCTCTGATCTCAACAGTGTAATGTACCATAGAGGAGATGGCAGCATGGGATAGATCTCTGATCTCTGCAGTGTAATGTACCAGAGAGGAGATGGCAGCACGGGATAGATCTCTGATCTCTGCAGTGTAATGTACCATAGAGGAGATGGCAGCACAGGAGAGATCTCTGATCTCTGCAGTGTAATGTACCAGGGAGGAGATGGCAGCACAGGACAGATCTATGATCTCATCAGTGTAATGTACCAGAGAGGAGATGGCAGCACAGGACAGATCTCTGATCTCTGCAGTGTAATGTACAAGAGAGGAGAAGGCAGCACAGGACAGATCTCTGATCTCAACAGTGTAATGTACCAGAGAGGAGATGGCAGCACGGGATAGATATCTGATCTCTGCAGTGTAATGTACCAGAGAGGAGATGGCAGCATGGGATAGATCTCTGATCTCTGCAGTGTAATGTACCAGAGAGGAGATGGCAGCACGGGATAGATCTCTGATCTCTGCAGTGTAATGTACCAGAGAGGAGATGGCAGCACGGGACAGATCTCTGATCTCTGCAGTGTAATGTACCCGAGAGGAGATGGCAGCACAGGACAGATCTCTGATCTCTGCAGTGTAATGGACCAGAGAGGAGATGGAAGCACGGGATAGATCTCTGATCTCTGCAGTGTAATGTACAAGAGAGTAGATGGCAGCTGGCAGCACGGGATAGATCTCTGATCTCTGCAGTGTAATGTACCAGAGAGGAGATGGCAGCACGGGACAGATCTCTGATCTCTGCAGTGTAATGTACCAGAGAGGATATGGCAGCAGAGGACAGATCTTTGATCTCTGCAGTGTAATGTACCAGAGAGGAGAAGGCAGCACAGGACAGATCTCTGATGTCTGCAGTGTAATGTACCATAGAGGAGATGGCAGCACAGGACAGATCTCTGATCTCTGCAATGTAATGTACAAGAGAGGAGATGGCAGCACAGGACAGATCTCTGATCTTTGCAGTGTAATGTACCAGAGAGGACATTGCAGAACAGAACAGATCTTTGATCTCTGCAGTGTAATGTACCAGAGAGGAGATGGCAGCACAGGACAGATATCTGATCTCTGCAGTGTAATGTACCATAGAGGAGATGGCAGCACAGGACAGATCTCTGATCTCTGCAATGTAATGTACCAGAGAGGAGATGGCAGCACAGGACAGATCTCTGATCTCTGCAGTGTAATGTACCAGAGAGGAGATGGTAGCATGGGACAGATCTCTGATCTCTGCATTGTAATGTACTAGAGAGGAAATGGCAGCATAGGACAGATCTCTGATCTCTGCAATGTAATGTACCATAGAGGAGATGGCAGCACAGGACAGATCTCTGATCTCTGCAGTGTAATGTACCATAGAGGAGATAGCAGCACAGGACATATTTCTAATCTCTGCAGTGTAATGTACCAGAGAGGAGATGGTAGCACAGGACAGATCTCTGATCTCTGCAGTGTAATGTACCAGATAGGAAATGGCAGCACAGGACAGATCTCTGATCTCTGCAGTGTAATGTACCAGAGAGGAGAAGGTAGCATGGGACAGATCTCTGATCTCTGCATTGTAATGTACTAGAGAGGAAATGGCAGCATGGGACAGATCTCTGATCTCTGCATTGTAATGTACCAGAGAGGAGATGGCAGCATGGGACAGATCTATGATCTCTGCAGTGTAATGTACCAGAGAGGAGATGGCAGAGCGGGACAGATCTCTGATCTCTGCAGTGTAATGTACCAGAGAGGAGATGGCAGCACAGGACAGATCTCTGATCTCTGCAGTGTAATGTACCAGAGAGGAGATGGCTGCACGGGATAGATCTCTGATCTCTGCAGTGTAATATACCAGGGAGGAGATGGCAGCACAGGACAAATCTCTGATCTCTGCAGTGTAATGTACCAGAGAGGAGATGGCAGCACGGGATAGATCTCTGATCTCTGCAGTGTAATGTACCAGAGAGGAGATGGCAGCACAGGACAGATCTTTGATCTGTGCAGTGTAATGTACCCGAGAGGAGATGGTAGCACAGGACAGATCTCTGATCTCTGCAGTGTAATGTACCAGATAGGAGATGGCAGCATAGGACAGATCTCTGATCTCTGCAGTGTAATGGACCAGAGAGGAGATGGAAGCACGGGATAGATCTCTGATCTCTGCAGTGTAATGTACAAGAGAGTAGATGGCAGCTGGCAGCACGGGATAGATCTCTGATCTCTGCAGTGTAATGTACCAGAGAGGAGATGGCAGCACGGGACAGATCTCTGATCTCTGCAGTGTAATGTACCAGAGAGGATATGGCAGCAGAGGACAGATCTTTGATCTCTGCAGTGTAATGTACCAGAGAGGAGAAGGCAGCACAGGACAGATCTCTGATGTCTGCAGTGTAATGTACCATAGAGGAGATGGCAGCACAGGACAGATCTCTGATCTCTGCAATGTAATGTACAAGAGAGGAGATGGCAGCACAGGACAGATCTCTGATCTTTGCAGTGTAATGTACCAGAGAGGACATTGCAGAACAGGACAGATCTTTGATCTCTGCAGTGTAATGTACCAGAGAGGAGATGGCAGCACAGGACAGATATCTGATCTCTGCAGTGTAATGTACCATAGAGGAGATGGCAGCACAGGACAGATCTCTGATCTCTGCAATGTAATGTACCAGAGAGGAGATGGCAGCACAGGACAGATCTCTGATCTCTGCAGTGTAATGTACCAGAGAGGAGATGGTAGCATGGGACAGATCTCTGATCTCTGCATTGTAATGTACTCGAGAGGAAATGGCAGCATAGGACAGATCTCTGATCTCTGCAATGTAATGTACCATAGAGGAGATGGCAGCACAGGACAGATCTCTGATCTCTGCAGTGTAATGTACCATAGAGGAGATGGTAGCACAGGACAGATCTCTGATCTCTGCAGTGTAATGTACCAGATAGGAAATGGCAGCACAGGAAAGATCTCTGATCTCTGCAGTGTAATGTACCAGAGAGGAGAAGGTAGCATGGGACAGATCTCTGATCTCTGCATTGTAATGTACTAGAGAGGAAATGGCAGCATGGGACAGATCTCTGATCTCTGCATTGTAATGTACTAGAGAGGAAATGGCAGCATGGGACAGATCTCTGATCTCTGCATTGTAATGTACCAGAGAGGAGATGGCAGCACAGGACAGATCTCTGATCTCTGCAGTGTAATATACCAGAGAGGAGAAGGCAGCACAGGACAGATCTCTGATCTCAACAGCGTAATGTACCAGAGAGGAGATGGCTGCACGGGATAGATCTCTGATCTCTGCAGTGTAATGTACCAGAGAGGAGATGGCAGCACGGGATAGATCTCTGATCTCTGCAGTGTAATGTTCCAGAGAGGAGATGGCAGCACAGGACAGATCTCTGATCTGTGCAGTGTAATGTACCCGAGAGGAGATGGTAGCACAGGACAGATCTCTGATCTCTGCAGTGTAATGTACCAGATAGGAGATGGCAGCACAGGACAGATCTCTGATCTCTGCAGTGTAATGTACTAGAGAGGAAATGGCAGCATGGGACAGATCTCTGATCTCTGCATTGTAATGTACTAGAGAGGAAATGGCAGCATGGGACAGATCTCTGATCTCTGCATTGTAATGTACCAGAGAGGAGATGGCAGCATGGGACAGATCTCTGATCTCTGCAGTGTAATGTACCAGAGAGGAGATGGCAGAGCGGGACAGATCTCTGATCTCTGCAGTGTAATGTACCAGAGAGGAGATGGCAGCACGGGATAGATCTCTGATCTCTGCAGCATAATGTACCAGAGAGGAGATGGCAGCACAGGACAGATCTCTGATCTCTGCAGTGTAATGTACCAGAGAGGAGATGGCTGCACGGGATAGATCTCTGATCTCTGCAGTGTAATGTACCAGAGAGGAGATGGCAGCACGGGATAGATCTCTGATCTCTGCAGTGTAATGTACCAGAGAGGAGATGGCAGCACAGGACAGATCTCTGATCTGTGCAGTGTAATGTACCCGAGAGGAGATGGTAGCACAGGACAGATCTCTGATCTCTGCAGTGTAATGTACCAGATAGGAGATGGCAGCACAGGACAGATCTCTGATCTCTGCAGTGTAATATACCAGAGAGGAGAAGGCAGCACAGGACAGATCTCTGATCTCAACAGCGTAATGTACCAGAGAGGAGATGGCTGCACGGGATAGATCTCTGATCTCTGCAGTGCAATGTACCAGAGAGGAGATGGCAGCATGGGATAGATCTCTGATCTCTGCAGTGTAATGTACCAGAGAGGAGATGGCAGCACAGGACAGATCTCTGATCTGTGCAGTGTAATGTACCCGAGAGGAGATGGTAGCACAGGACAGATCTCTGATCTCTGCAGTGTAATGTACCAGATAGGAGATGGCAGCACAGGACAGATCTCTGATCTCTGCAGTGTAATATACCAGAAAGGAGAAGGCAGCACAGGACAGATCTCTGATCTCAACAGCGTAATGTACCAGAGAGGAGATGGCAGCACGGGATAGATCTCTGATCTCTGCAGTGTAATGTACCAAAGAGGAGATGGCAGCACGGGACAGATCTCTGATCTCTGCAGTGTAATGTATCAGAGAGGAGATGGCATCATGGGACAGATCTCTGATCTCAGCAGTGTAATGTACCAGAGAGGAGATGGCAGCATGGGACAGATCTCTGATCTCTGCAGTGTAATGTACCCGAGAGGAGATGGCAGCACGGGACAGATCTCTGATCTCTGCAGTTTAATGTACCAGAGAGGAGATGGCAGCACAGGACAGATCTCTGATCTCAACAGAGTAATGTACCATAGAGGAGATGGCAGCATGGGATAGATCTCTGATCTCTGCAGTGTAATGTACCAGAGAGGAGATGGCAGCACGGGATAGATCTCTGATCTCTGCAGTGTAATGTACCATAGAGGAGATGGCAGCACAGGACAGATCTCTGATCTCTGCAGTGTAATGTACCAGGGAGGAGATGGCAGCACAGGACAGATCTATGATCTCATCAGTGTAATGTACCAGAGAGGAGATGGCAGCACAGGACAGATCTCTGATCTCTGCAGTGTAATGTACCAGAGAGGAGAAGGCAGCACAGGACAGATCTCTGATCTCAACAGTGTAATGTACCAGAGAGGAGATGGCAGCACGGGATAGATCTCTGATCTCTGCAGTGTAATGTACCAGAGAGGAGATGGCAGCATGGGATAGATCTCTGATCTCTGCAGTGTAATGTACCAGAGAGGAGATGGCAGCACGGGATAGATCTCTGATCTCTGCAGTGTAATGTACCAGAGAGGAGATGGCAGCACGGGACAGATCTCTGATCTCTGCAGTGTAATGTACCAGAGAGGAGATGGCAGCACAGGACAGATCTCTGATCTCTGCAGTGTAATGGACAAGAGAGGAGATGGAAGCACGGGAGAGATCTCTGATCTCTGCAGTGTAATGTACCAGAGAGTAGATGGCAGCTGGCAGCACGGGATAGATCTCTGATCTCTGCAGTGTAATGTACCAGAGAGGAGATGGCAGCACGGGACAGATCTCTGATCTCTGCAGTGTAATGTAGCAGAGAGGAGATGGCAGCACGGGACAGATCTCTGATCTCTGCAGTGTAATGTACCAGAGAGGAGATGGCAGCAGGGGACAGATCTCTGATCTCTGCAGTGTAATGTATCAGAGAGGAGATGGCATCATGGGACAGATCTCTGTTCTCTGCAGTGTAATATACCAGAGAGGAGATGGCAGCACGGGACAGATCTCTGATCTCTGCAGTGTAATGTACCCGAGAGGAGATGGCAGCAAAGGACAGATCTCTGATCTCTGCATTGTAATGTACCAGAGAGGAGATGGCAGCACAGGACAGATCTCTGATCTCTGCAGTGTAATATACCAGAGAGGAGATGGCAGCACAGGACAGATCTCTGATCTCAACAGTGTAATGTACCATAGAGGAGATGGCAGCACGGGATAGATCTCTGATCTCTGCAGTGTAATGTAGCAGAGAGGAGGTGGCAGCACGGGACAGATCTCTGATCTCTGCAGTGTAATGTACCCGAGAGGAGATGGCAGCAAAGGACAGATCTCCGATCTCTGCATTGTAATGTACCAGAGAGGAGATGGCAGCACAGGACAGATCTCTGATCTCTGCAGTGTAATATACCAGAGAGGAGATGGCAGCACAGGACAGATCTCTGATCTCAACAGTGTAATGTACCATAGAGGAGATGGCAGCACGGGACAGATCTCTGATCTCTGCAGTGTAATGTACCAGAGAGGAGATGGCAGCACAGGACTGATCTCTGATCTCTGCAGTGTAATGTACCAGAGAGGAGATGGCAGCACGGGATAGATCTCTTATCTCTGCAGTGTAATGTACCAGAGAGGAGATGGCAGCACTTGATAGATCTCTGATCTCTGCAGTGTAATGTACCAGAGAGGAGATGGCAGCACGGGATAGATCTCTCATCTCTGCAGTGTAATGTACCAGAGAGGAGATGGCAGCATGGGACAGATCTCTGATCTCTGCAGTGTAATGTACCAGAGAGGAGATGGCAGCACGGGATAGATCTCTGATCTCTGCAGTGTAATGTACCAGAGAGGAGATGGCAGCACGGGATAGATCTCTCATCTCTGCAGTGTAATGTACCAGAGAGGAGATGGCAGCACGGGACAGATCTCTGATCTCTGCAGTGTAATGTACCAGAGAGGAGATGGCAGCACAGGATAGATCTCTGATCTCTGCAGTGTAATGTACCAGAGAGGAGATGGCAGCACGGGATAGATCTCTCATCTCTGCAGTGTAATGTACCAGAGAGGAGATGGCAACACGGGACAGATCTCTGATCTCTGCAGTGTAATGTACCAGAGAGGAGATGGCAGCACAGGACAGATCTCTGATCTCTGCAGTGTAATGTACCAGAGAGGAGATGGCAGCACGGGATAGATCTCTGATCTCTGCAGCATAATGTACCAGAGAGGAGATGGCAGCACAGGACAGATCTCTGATCTCTACAGTGTAATGTACCAGAGAGGAGATGGCTGCACGGGATAGATCTCTGATCTCTGCAGTGTAATATACCAGAGAGGAGATGGCAGCACAGGACAGATCTCTGATCTCTGCAGTGTAATGTACCAGAGAGGAGATGGTAGCACAGGACAGATCTCTGATCTCTGCAGTGTAATGTACCAGATAGGAGATGGCAGCACAGGACAGATCTCTGATCTCTGCAGTGTAATATACCAGAGAGGAGAAGGCAGCACAGGACAGATCTCTGATCTCAACAGCATAATGTACCAGAGAGGAGATGGCAGCACGGGATAGATCTCTGATCTCTGCAGTGTAATGTACCAAAGAGGAGATGGCAGCACGGGACAGATCTCTGATCTCTGCAGTGTAATGTACCAGAGAGGAGATGGCAGCACGGGACAGATCTCTGATCTCTGCAGTGTAATGTACCAGAGAGGAGATGGCAGCACGGGATAGATCTCTGATCTCTGCAGTGTAATGTATCAGAGAGGAGATGGCATCATGGGACAGATCTCTGATCTCAGCAGTGTAATGTACCAGAGAGGAGATGGTAGCACGGGACAGATCTCTGATCTCTGCAGTGTAATGTACCCGAGAGGAGATGGCAGCACAGGACAGATCTCTGATCTCAACAGTGTAATGTACCATAGAGGAGATGGCAGCATGGGATAGATCTCTGATCTCTGCAGTGTAATGTACCAGAGAGGAGATGGCAGCACGGGATAGATCTCTGATCTCTGCAGTGTAATGTACCATAGAGGAGATGGCAGCACAGGAGAGATCTCTGATCTCTGCAGTGTAATGTACCAGGGAGGAGATGGCAGCACAGGACAGATCTATGATCTCATCAGTGTAATGTACCAGAGAGGAGATGGCAGCACAGGACAGATCTCTGATCTCTGCAGTGTAATGTACAAGAGAGGAGAAGGCAGCACAGGACAGATCTCTGATCTCAACAGTGTAATGTACCAGAGAGGAGATGGCAGCACGGGATAGATATCTGATCTCTGCAGTGTAATGTACCAGAGAGGAGATGGCAGCATGGGATAGATCTCTGATCTCTGCAGTGTAATGTACCAGAGAGGAGATGGCAGCACGGGATAGATCTCTGATCTCTGCAGTGTAATGTACCAGAGAGGAGATGGCAGCACGGGACAGATCTCTGATCTCTGCAGTGTAATGTACCCGAGAGGAGATGGCAGCACAGGACAGATCTCTGATCTCTGCAGTGTAATGGACCAGAGAGGAGATGGAAGCACGGGATAGATCTCTGATCTCTGCAGTGTAATGTACAAGAGAGTAGATGGCAGCTGGCAGCACGGGATAGATCTCTGATCTCTGCAGTGTAATGTACCAGAGAGGAGATGGCAGCACGGGACAGATCTCTGATCTCTGCAGTGTAATGTACCAGAGAGGATATGGCAGCAGAGGACAGATCTTTGATCTCTGCAGTGTAATGTACCAGAGAGGAGAAGGCAGCACAGGACAGATCTCTGATGTCTGCAGTGTAATGTACCATAGAGGAGATGGCAGCACAGGACAGATCTCTGATCTCTGCAATGTAATGTACAAGAGAGGAGATGGCAGCACAGGACAGATCTCTGATCTTTGCAGTGTAATGTACCAGAGAGGACATTGCAGAACAGAACAGATCTTTGATCTCTGCAGTGTAATGTACCAGAGAGGAGATGGCAGCACAGGACAGATATCTGATCTCTGCAGTGTAATGTACCATAGAGGAGATGGCAGCACAGGACAGATCTCTGATCTCTGCAATGTAATGTACCAGAGAGGAGATGGCAGCACAGGACAGATCTCTGATCTCTGCAGTGTAATGTACCAGAGAGGAGATGGTAGCATGGGACAGATCTCTGATCTCTGCATTGTAATGTACTAGAGAGGAAATGGCAGCATAGGACAGATCTCTGATCTCTGCAATGTAATGTACCATAGAGGAGATGGCAGCACAGGACAGATCTCTGATCTCTGCAGTGTAATGTACCATAGAGGAGATAGCAGCACAGGACATATTTCTAATCTCTGCAGTGTAATGTACCAGAGAGGAGATGGTAGCACAGGACAGATCTCTGATCTCTGCAGTGTAATGTACCAGATAGGAAATGGCAGCACAGGACAGATCTCTGATCTCTGCAGTGTAATGTACCAGAGAGGAGAAGGTAGCATGGGACAGATCTCTGATCTCTGCATTGTAATGTACTAGAGAGGAAATGGCAGCATGGGACAGATCTCTGATCTCTGCATTGTAATGTACCAGAGAGGAGATGGCAGCATGGGACAGATCTCTGATCTCTGCAGTGTAATGTACCAGAGAGGAGATGGCAGAGCGGGACAGATCTCTGATCTCTGCAGTGTAATGTACCAGAGAGGAGATGGCAGCACAGGACAGATCTCTGATCTCTGCAGTGTAATGTACCAGAGAGGAGATGGCTGCACGGGATAGATCTCTGATCTCTGCAGTGTAATATACCAGGGAGGAGATGGCAGCACAGGACAAATCTCTGATCTCTGCAGTGTAATGTACCAGAGAGGAGATGGCAGCACGGGATAGATCTCTGATCTCTGCAGTGTAATGTACCAGAGAGGAGATGGCAGCACAGGACAGATCTCTGATCTGTGCAGTGTAATGTACCCGAGAGGAGATGGTAGCACAGGACAGATCTCTGATCTCTGCAGTGTAATGTACCAGATAGGAGATGGCAGCATAGGACAGATCTCTGATCTCTGCAGTGTAATATACCAGAGAGGAGAAGGCAGCACAGGACAGATCTCTGATCTCAACAGCGTAATGTACCAGAGAGGAGATGGCAGCACGGGATAGATCTCTGATCTCTGCAGCGTAATGTACCAAAGAGGAGATGGCAGCACGGGACAGATCTCTGATCTCTGCAGTGTAATGTATCAGAGAGGAGATGGCATCATGGGACAGATCTCTGATCTCAGCAGTGTAATGTACCAGAGAGGAGATGGCAGCACGGGACAGATCTCTGATCTCTGCAGTGTAATGTACCCGAGAGGAGATGGCAGCACGGGACAGATCTCTGATCTCTGCAGTTTAATGTACCAGAGAGGAGATGGCAGCACAGGACAGATCTCTGATCTCAACAGAGTAATGTACCATAGAGGAGATGGCAGCATGGGATAGATCTCTGATCTCTGTAGTGTAATGTACCAGAGAGGAGATGGCAGCACGGGATAGATCTCTGATCTCTGCAGTGTAATGTACCATAGAGGAGATGGCAGCACAGGACAGATCTCTGATCTCTGCAGTGTAATGTACCAGGGAGGAGATGGCAGCACAGGACAGATCTATGATCTCATCAGTGTAATGTACCAGAGAGGAGATGGCAGCACAGGACAGATCTCTGATCTCTGCAGTGTAATGTACCAGAGAGGAGAAGGCAGCACAGGACAGATCTCTGATCTCAACAGTGTAATGTACCAGAGAGGAGATGGCAGCATGGGATAGATCTCTGATCTCTGCAGTGTAATGTACCAGAGAGGAGATGGCAGCATGGGATAGATCTCTGATCTCTGCAGCGTAATGTACCAGAGAGGAGATGGCAGCACGGGATAGATCTCTGATCTCTGCAGTGTAATGTACCAGAGAGGAGATGGCAGCACGGGACAGATCTCTGATCTCTGCAGTGTAATGTACCAGAGAGGAGATGGCAGCACAGGACAGATCTCTGATCTCTGCAGTGTAATGGACCAGAGAGGAGATGGAAGCACGGGAGAGATCTCTGATCTCTGCAGTGTAATGTACCAGAGAGTAGATGGCAGCTGGCAGCATGGGATAGATCTCTGATCTCTGCAGTGTAATGTACGAGAGAGGAGATGGCAGCACGGGACAGATCTCTGATCTCTGCAGTGTAATGTACCAGAGAGGAGATGGCAGCAGAGGACAGATCTTTGATCTCTGCAGTGTAATGTACCATAGAGGAGAAGGCAGCACAGGACAGATCTCTGATGTCTGCAGTGTAATGTACCATAGAGGAGATGGCAGCACAGGACAGATCTCTGATCTCTGCAATGTAATGTACAAGAGAGGAGATGGCAGCACAGGACAGATCTCTGATCTTTGCAGTGTAATGTACCAGAGAGGACATTGCAGAACAGGACAGATCTTTGATCTCTGCAGTGTAATGTACCAGAGAGGAGATGGCAGCACAGGACAGATCTCTGATCTCTGCAGTGTAATGTACCATAGAGGAGATGGCAGCACAGGACAGATCTCTGATCTCTGCAATGTAATGTACCAGAGAGGAGATGGCAGCACAGGACAGATCTCTGATCTCTGCAGTGTAATGTACCAGAGAGGAGATGGCAGCACAGGACAGATCTCTGATCTCTGCAATGTAATGTACCAGAGAGGAGATGGCAGCACAGGACATATTTCTAATCTCTGCAGTGTAATGTACCAGAGAGGAGATGGTAGCACAGGACAGATCTCTGATCTCTGCAGTGTAATATACCAGATAGGAAATAGCAGCACAGGACAGATCTCTGATCTCTGCAGTGTAATGTACCAGAGAGGAGAAGGTAGCATGGGACAGATCTCTGATCTCTGCATTGTAATGTACTAGAGAGGAAATGGCAGCACGGGACAGATCTCTGATCTCTGCATTGTAATGTACCAGAGAGGAGATGGCAGCATGGGACAGATCTCTGATCTCTGCAGTGTAATGTACCAGAGAGGAGATGGCAGAGCGGGACAGATCTCTGATCTCTGCAGTGTAATGTACCAGAGAGGAGATGGCAGCACAGGCCAGATCTCTGATCTCTGCAGTGTAATGTATCAGAGAGGAGATGGCTGCATGGGACAGATCTCTGATCTCTGCAGTGTAATGTACAAGAGAGGAGATGGCAGCACAGGACAGATCTCTGATCTCTGCAGTGTAATGTACCCGAGAGGATATGGCAGCACAGGACAGATCTCTGATCTCTGCAGTGTAATGTACCAGAGAGGAGATGGCAGCACAGGACAGATCTCTGATCTCTGCAGTGTAATATACCAGAGAGGAGATGGCAGCACAGGACAGATCTCTGATCTCAACAGCGTAATGTACCAGAGAGGAGATGGTAGCACAGGACAGATCTCAGATCTCTGCATTGTATTGTACCAGAGAGGAGATGGTAGCACGGGACAGATCTCTGATCTCTGCAGTGTAATGTACCAGATAGGAAATGGCAGCACAGGACAGATCTCTGATCTCTGCAGTGTAATGTACCAGAGAGGAGAAGGTAGCATGGGACAGATCTCTGATCTCTGCATTGTAATGTACTAGAGAGGAAATGGCAGCACGGGACAGATCTCTGATCTCTGCATTGTAATGTACCAGAGAGGAGATGGCAGCATGGGACAGATCTCTGATCTCTGCAGTGTAATGTACCAGAGAGGAGATGGCAGAGCGGGACAGATCTCTGATCTCTGCAGTGTTATGTACCAGAGAGAGATGGCAGCACGGGATAGATCTCTGATCTCTGCAGTGTAATGTACCAGAGAGGAGATGGCAGCACAGGACAGATCTCTGATCTCTGCAGTGTAATGTACCAGAGAGGAGATGGCAGCACGGGATAGATCTCTGATCTCTGCAGTGTAATGTACCAGAGAGGAGATGGCAGCACAGGACAGATCTCTGATCTCTGCAGTGTAATGTACCAGAGAGGAGATGGCAGCACAGGACAGATCTCTGATCTCTGCAGTGTAATGGACCAGAGAGGAGATGGAAGCACGGGATAGATCTCTGATCTCTGCAGTGTAATGTACAAGAGAGTAGATGGCAGCTGGCAGCACGGGATAGATCTCTGATCTCTGCAGTGTAATGTACCAGAGAGGAGATGGCAGCACGGGACAGATCTCTGATCTCTGCAGTGTAATGTACCAGAGAGGATATGGCAGCAGAGGACAGATCTTTGATCTCTGCAGTGTAATGTACCAGAGAGGAGAAGGCAGCACAGGACAGATCTCTGATGTCTGCAGTGTAATGTACCATAGAGGAGATGGCAGCACAGGACAGATCTCTGATCTCTGCAATGTAATGTACAAGAGAGGAGATGGCAGCACAGGACAGATCTCTGATCTTTGCAGTGTAATGTACCAGAGAGGACATTGCAGAACAGAACAGATCTTTGATCTCTGCAGTGTAATGTACCAGAGAGGAGATGGCAGCACAGGACAGATATCTGATCTCTGCAGTGTAATGTACCATAGAGGAGATGGCAGCACAGGACAGATCTCTGATCTCTGCAATGTAATGTACCAGAGAGGAGATGGCAGCACAGGACAGATCTCTGATCTCTGCAGTGTAATGTACCAGAGAGGAGATGGTAGCATGGGACAGATCTCTGATCTCTGCATTGTAATGTACTAGAGAGGAAATGGCAGCATAGGACAGATCTCTGATCTCTGCAATGTAATGTACCATAGAGGAGATGGCAGCACAGGACAGATCTCTGATCTCTGCAGTGTAATGTACCATAGAGGAGATAGCAGCACAGGACATATTTCTAATCTCTGCAGTGTAATGTACCAGAGAGGAGATGGTAGCACAGGACAGATCTCTGATCTCTGCAGTGTAATGTACCAGATAGGAAATGGCAGCACAGGACAGATCTCTGATCTCTGCAGTGTAATGTACCAGAGAGGAGAAGGTAGCATGGGACAGATCTCTGATCTCTGCATTGTAATGTACTAGAGAGGAAATGGCAGCATGGGACAGATCTCTGATCTCTGCATTGTAATGTACCAGAGAGGAGATGGCAGCATGGGACAGATCTCTGATCTCTGCAGTGTAATGTACCAGAGAGGAGATGGCAGAGCGGGACAGATCTCTGATCTCTGCAGTGTAATGTACCAGAGAGGAGATGGCAGCACGGGATAGATCTCTGATCTCTGCAGCATAATGTACCAGAGAGGAGATGGCAGCACAGGACAGATCTCTGATCTCTGCAGTGTAATGTACCAGAGAGGAGATGGCTGCACGGGATAGATCTCTGATCTCTGCAGTGTAATATACCAGGGAGGAGATGGCAGCACAGGACAAATCTCTGATCTCTGCAGTGTAATGTACCAGAGAGGAGATGGCAGCACGGGATAGATCTCTGATCTCTGCAGTGTAATGTACCAGAGAGGAGATGGCAGCACAGGACAGATCTCTGATCTGTGCAGTGTAATGTACCCGAGAGGAGATGGTAGCACAGGACAGATCTCTGATCTCTGCAGTGTAATGTACCAGATAGGAGATGGCAGCATAGGACAGATCTCTGATCTCTGCAGTGTAATATACCAGAGAGGAGAAGGCAGCACAGGACAGATCTCTGATCTCAACAGCGTAATGTACCAGAGAGGAGATGGCAGCACGGGATAGATCTCTGATCTCTGCAGTGTAATGTACCAAAGAGGAGATGGCAGCACGGGACAGATCTCTGATCTCTGCAGTGTAATGTATCAGAGAGGAGATGGCATCATGGGACAGATCTCTGATCTCAGCAGTGTAATGTACCAGAGAGGAGATGGCAGCACGGGACAGATCTCTGATCTCTGCAGTGTAATGTACCCGAGAGGAGATGGCAGCAAGGGACAGATCTCTGATCTCTGCAGTTTAATGTACCAGAGAGGAGATGGCAGCACAGGACAGATCTCTGATCTCAACAGAGTAATGTACCATAGAGGAGATGGCAGCATGGGATAGATCTCTGATCTCTGTAGTGTAATGTACCAGAGAGGAGATGGCAGCACGGGATAGATCTCTGATCTCTGCAGTGTAATGTACCATAGAGGAGATGGCAGCACAGGACAGATCTCTGATCTCTGCAGTGTAATGTACCAGGGAGGAGATGGCAGCACAGGACAGATCTATGATATCATCAGTGTAATGTACCAGAGAGGAGATGGCAGCACAGGACAGATCTCTGATCTCTGCAGTGTAATGTACCAGAGAGGAGAAGGCAGCACAGGACAGATCTCTGATCTCAACAGTGTAATGTACCAGAGAGGAGATGGCAGCACGGGATAGATCTCTGATCTCTGCAGTGTAATGTACCAGAGAGGAGATGGCAGCATGGGATAGATCTCTGATCTCTGCAGCGTAATGTACCAGAGAGGAGATGGCAGCACGGGATAGATCTCTGATCTCTGCAGTGTAATGTACCAGAGAGGAGATGGCAGCACGGGACAGATCTCTGATCTCTGCAGTGTAATGTACCAGAGAGGAGATGGCAGCACAGGACAGATCTCTGATCTCTGCAGTGTAATGGACCAGAGAGGAGATGGAAGCACGGGAGAGATCTCTGATCTCTGCAGTGTAATGTACCAGAGAGTAGATGGCAGCTGGCAGCACGGGATAGATCTCTGATCTCTGCAGTGTAATGTACGAGAGAGGAGATGGCAGCACGGGACAGATCTCTGATCTCTGCAGTGTAATGTACCAGAGAGGAGATGGCAGCAGAGGACAGATCTTTGATCTCTGCAGTGTAATGTACCATAGAGGAGAAGGCAGCACAGGACAGATCTCTGATGTCTGCAGTGTAATGTACCATAGAGGAGATGGCAGCACAGGACAGATCTCTGATCTCTGCAATGTAATGTACAAGAGAGGAGATGGCAGCACAGGACAGATCTCTGATCTTTGCAGTGTAATGTACCAGAGAGGACATTGCAGAACAGGACAGATCTTTGATCTCTGCAGTGTAATGTACCAGAGAGGAGATGGCAGCACAGGACAGATCTCTGATCTCTGCAGTGTAATGTACCATAGAGGAGATGGCAGCACAGGACAGATCTCTGATCTCTGCAATGTAATGTACCAGAGAGGAGATGGCAGCACAGGACAGATCTCTGATCTCTGCAGTGTAATGTACCAGAGAGGAGATGGCAGCACAGGACAGATCTCTGATCTCTGCAATGTAATGTACCAGAGAGGAGATGGCAGCACAGGACATATTTCTAATCTCTGCAGTGTAATGTACCAGAGAGGAGATGGTAGCACAGGACATATCTCTGATCTCTGCAGTGTAATGTACCAGATAGGAAATGGCAGCACAGGACAGATCTCTGATCTCTGCAGTGTAATGTACCAGAGAGGAGAAGGTAGCATGGGACAGATCTCTGATCTCTGCATTGTAATGTACTAGAGAGGAAATGGCAGCACGGGACAGATCTCTGATCTCTGCATTGTAATGTACCAGAGAGGAGATGGCAGCATGGGACAGATCTCTGATCTCTGCAGTGTAATGTACCAGAGAGGAGATGGCAGAGCGGGACAGATCTCTGATCTCTGCAGTGTAATGTACCAGAGAGGAGATGGCAGCACAGGCCAGATCTCTGATCTCTGCAGTGTAATGTATCAGAGAGGAGATGGCTGCATGGGACAGATCTCTGATCTCTGCAGTGTAATGTACAAGAGAGGAGATGGCAGCACAGGACAGATCTCTGATCTCTGCAGTGTAATGTACCTGAGAGGATATGGCAGCACAGGACAGATCTCTGATCTCTGCAGTGTAATGTACCAGAGAGGAGATGGCAGCACAGGACAGATCTCTGATCTTTGCAGTGTAATATACCAGAGAGGAGATGGCAGCACAGGACAGATCTCTGATCTCAACAGCGTAATGTACCAGAGAGGAGATGGTAGCACAGGACAGATCTCAGATCTCTGCATTGTATTGTACCAGAGAGGAGATGGTAGCACGGGACAGATCTCTGATCTCTGCAGTGTAATGTACCAGATAGGAAATGGCAGCACAGGACAGATCTCTGATCTCTGCAGTGTAATGTACCAGAGAGGAGAAGGTAGCATGGGACAGATCTCTGATCTCTGCATTGTAATGTACTAGAGAGGAAATGGCAGCACGGGACAGATCTCTGATCTCTGCATTGTAATGTACCAGAGAGGAGATGGCAGCATGGGACAGATCTCTGATCTCTGCAGTGTAATGTACCAGAGAGGAGATGGCAGAGCGGGACAGATCTCTGATCTCTGCAGTGTTATGTACCAGAGAGGAGATGGCAGCACGGGATAGATCTCTGATCTCTGCAGTGTAATGTACCAGAGAGGAGATGGCAGCACAGGACAGATCTCTGATCTCTGCAGTGTAATGTACCAGAGAGGAGATGGCAGCACGGGATAGATCTCTGATCTCTGCAGTGTAATGTACCAGAGAGGAGATGGCAGCACAGGACAGATCTCTGATCTCTGCAGTGTAATGTACCCGAGAGGAGATGGCAGCACAGGACAGATCTCTGATCTCTGCAGTGTAATATACCAGAGAGGAGATGGCAACACAGGACAGATCTCTGATCTGTGCAGTGTAATGTACCCGAGAGGAGATGGCAGCACAGGACAGATCTCTGATCTCTGCAGTGTAATGTACCAGAGAGGAGATGGCAGCACAGGACAGAGCTCTGATCTCTGCAGTGTAATATACCAGAGAGGAGATGGCAGCACAGGACAGATCTCTGATCTCTGCAGTGTAATGTACCAGAGAGGAGATGGCAGCACGGGATAGATCTCTGATCTCTGCAGTGTAATGTACCAGAGAGGAGATGGCAGCATAGGACAGATCTCTGATCTGTGCAGTGTAATGTACCCAAGAGGAGATGGCAGCACAGGACAGATCTCTGATCTCTGCAGTGTAATGTACCAGAGAGGAGATGGCAGCACAGGACAGATCTCTGATCTCTGCAGTGTAATATACCAGAGAGGAGAAGGCAGCACAGGACAGATCTCTGATCTCAACAGTGTAATGTACCAGATAGGAGATGGCAGCAGGGGATAGATCTCTGATCTCTGCAGTGTAATGTACCAGAGAGGAGATGGCAGCACGGGACAGATCTCTGATCTCTGCAGTGTAATGTAGCAGAGAGGAGATGGCAGCACGGGACAGATATCTGATCTCTGCAGTGTAATGTACCAGAGAGGAGATGGCAGCAGGGGACAGATCTCTGATCTCTGCAGTATCAGAGAGGAGATGGCATCATGGGACAGATCTCTGATCTCTGCAGTGTAATATACCAGAGAGGAGATGGCAGCATGGGACAGATCTCTGATCTCTGCAGTGTAATGTACCCGAGAGGAGATGGCAGCAAAGGACAGATCTCTGATCTCTGCATTGTAAGTACCAGAGAGGAGATGGCAGCACAGGACAGATCTCTGATCTCTGCAGTGTAATATACCAGAGAGGAGATGGCAGCACAGGACAGATCTCTGATCTCAACAGTGTAATGTACCATAGAGGAGATGGCAGCACGGGATAGATCTCTGATCTCTGCAGTGTAATGTACCAGAGAGGAGATGGCTGCATGGGATAGATCTCTGATCTCTGCAGTGTAATGTACTAGAGAGGAGATGGCAGCACGGGATAGATCTCTGATCTCTGCAGTGTAATGTACCAGAGAGGAGATGGCAGCATAGGACAGATCTCTGATCTGTGCAGTGTAATGTACCCAAGAGGAGATGGCAGCACAGGACAGATCTCTGATCTCTGCAGTGTAATGTACCAGAGAGGAGATGGAAGCACAGGACAGATCTCTGATCTCTGCAGTGTAATATACCAGAGAGGAGAAGGCAGCACAGGACAGATCTCTGATCTCAACAGTGTAATGTACCAGAGAGGAGATGGCAGCACTGGATAGATCTCTTATCTCTGCAGTGTAATGTACCAGAGAGGAGATGGCAGCACGGGACAGATCTCTGATCTCTGCAGTGTAATGTAGCAGAGAGGAGGTGGCAGCACGGGACAGATCTCTGATCTCTGCAGTGTAATGTACCCGAGAGGAGATGGCAGCAAAGGACAGATCTCCGATCTCTGCATTGTAATGTACCAGAGAGGAGATGGCAGCACAGGACAGATCTCTGATCTCTGCAGTGTAATATACCAGAGAGGAGATGGCAGCACAGGACAGATCTCTGATCTCAACAGTGTAATGTACCATAGAGGAGATGGCAGCACGGGATAGATCTCTGCAGTGTAATGTACCCGAGAGGAGATGGCAGCACAGGACAGATCTCTGATCTCTGCAGTGTAATGTACCAGAGAGGAGATGGCAGCACAGGACAGATCTATGATCTCATCAGTGTAATGTACCAGAGAGGAGATGGCAGCACAGGACAGATCTCTGTTCTCTGCAGTGTAATGTACCAGAGAGGAGATGGCAGCACAGGACAGATCTCTGATCTCAACAGTGTAATGTACCAGAGAGGAGATGGCAGCACAGGACAGATCTCTGTTCTCTGCAGTGTAATGTACCAGAGAGGAGATGGCAGCACAGGACAGATCTCTGATCTCAACAGTGTAATGTACCAGAGAGGAGATGGCAGCACGGGATAGATCTCTGATCTCTGCAGTGTAATGTACAAGAGAGGAGATGGCAGCACGGGATAGATCTCTGATCTCTGCAGTGTAATGTACCAGAGAGAAGATGGCAGCACGGGATAGATCTCTGATCTCTGCAGTGTAATGTACCAGAGAGGAGATGGCAGCACGGGATAGATCTCTGATCTCTGCAGTGTAATGTACCCGAGAGGAGATGGCAGCACAGGACAGATCTCTGATCTCTGCAGTGTAATGTACCAGAGAGGAGATGGCAGCACAGGACAGATCTCTGATCTCTGCAGTGTAATGTACCAGAGAGGAGATGGCAGCACAGGACAGATCTCTGATCTCTGCAGTGTAATGTACCAGAGAGGAGATGGCAGCACGGGATAGATCTCAGATCTCTGCAGTCTAATATACCAGAGAGGAGATGGCAGCAAAGGACAGATCTCTGATCTCAACAGTGTAATGTACCAGAGAGGAGATGGCAGCATGGGATAGATCTCTGATCTCTGCAGTGTAATGTACCAAAGAGGAGATGGCAGCACGGGACAGATCTCTGCAGTGTAATGTACCAGAGAGGAGATGGCAGCACGGGACAGATCTCTGATCTCTGCAGTGTAATGTACCAGAGAGGAGATGGCAGCACGGGATAGATCTCTGATCTCTGCAGTGTAATGTATCAGAGAGGAGATGGCAGCACGGGACAGATCTCTGATCTCTGCAGTGTAATGTACCATAGAGGAGATGGCAGCACGGGACAGATCTCTGATCTCTGCAGTGTAATGTACCCGAGAGGAGATGGCAGCACAGGACAGATCTCTGATCTCTGCAGTGTAATGTACCAGAGAGGAGATGGCAGCACAGGACAGATCTCTGATCTCTGCAGTGTAATATAAAAGAGAGGAGATGGCAGCACAGGACAGCTCTCTGATCTCAACAGTGTAATGTACCATAGAGGAGATGGCAGCACGGGATAGATCTCTGATCTCTGCAGTGTAATGTACCAGAGAGGAGATGGCAGCACAGGACAGATCTCTGATCTCTGCAGTGTAATGTACCAGGGAGGGAGATGGCAGCACAGGACAGATCTATGATCTCATCAGTGTAATGTACCAGAGAGGAGATGGCAGCACAGGACAGATCTCTGATCTCTGCAGTGTAATGTACCAGAGAGGAGATGGCAGCACAGGACAGATCTCTGATCTCAACAGTGTAATGTACCAGAGAGGAGATGGCAGCACGGGATAGATCTCTGATCTCTGCAGTGTAATGTACCAGAGAGGAGATGGCAGCACGGGATAGATCTCTTATCTCTGCAGTGTAATGTACCAGAGAGGAGATGGCAGCACAGGAAAGATCTCTGATCTCTGCAGTGTAATGTACCAGAGAGGAGATGGCAGAACGGGATAGATCTCTGATCTCTGCAGTGTAATGTACCAGAGAGGAGATGGCAGCACGGGATAGATCTCTCATCTCTGCAGTGTAATGTACCAGAGAGGAGATGGCAGCACAGGACAGATCTCTGATCTCTGCAGTGTAATGTACCAGAGAGGAGATGGCAGCACAGGATAGATCTCTGCAGCGTAATGTACCAGAGATGAGATGGCAGCACAGGACAGATCTCTGATCTCTGCAGTATAATGTACCAGAGAGGAGATGGCAGCACAGGATAGATCTCTGATCTCTGCAGTGTAATGTACCAGAGAGGAGATGGCAGCACAGGACAGATCTCTGCAGTGTAATGTACCAGAGAGGAGATGGCAGCACGGGACAGATCTCTGATCTCTGCAGTGTAAAGTACCAGAGAGGTGATGGCAGCACGGGCCAGATCTCTGATCTCTGCAGTGTAATATACCAGAGAGGAGATGGCAGCACAGGATAGATCTCTAATCTCTGCAGTGTAATGTACCAGAGAGGAGATGGCAGCACGGGACAGATCTCTGATCTCTGCAGTGTAATGTACCAGAGAGGAGATTGCAGCACGGGATAGATCTCTGATCTCTGCAGTGTAATGTACCAGAGAGGAGATGGCAGCACGGGACAGATCTCTGATCTCTGCAGTGTAATGTACCAGAGAGGAGATGGCAGCACGGGATAGATCTCTGCAGTGTAATGTACCAGAGAGGAGATGGCAGCACGGGATAGATCTCTGCAGTGTAATGTACCAGAGAGGAGATGGCAGCACGGGATAGATCTCTGATCTCTGCAGTGTAATGTACCAGAGAGGAGATGGCAGCATGGGACAGATCTCTGATCTCTGCAGTGTAATGTACCAGAGAGGAGATGGCAGCACGGGACAGATCTCTGATCTCTGCAGTGTAATGTACCAGAGAGGAGATGGCAGCACGGGATAGATCTCTGATCTCTGCAGCATAATGAACCAGAGAGGAGATGGCAGCACAGGACAGATCTATGATCTCTGCAGTGTAATGTACCAGAGAGGAGATGGCAGCACAGGACAGATCTCTGATCTCTGCAGTGTAATTTAGCAGAGAGGAGATGGCAGCACAGGATAGATCTCTGATCTCTGCAGTGTAATGTACAAGAGAGGAGATGGCAGCACAGGATAGATCTCTGATCTCTGCAGCGTAATGTACCAGAGAGGAGATGGCAGCACAGGACAGATCTCTGATCTCTGCAGTGTAATGTACCAGAGAGGAGATGGCAGCACCAGACAGATCTCTGATCTATGCAGTGTAATGTACCAGAGAGGAGATGGCAGCACAGGACAGATCTCTGATCTCTGCAGTGTAATGTACCAGAGAGGAGATGGCAGCACAGGACAGATCTCTGATCTCTGCAGTGTCAAGTACCAGAGAGGAGATGGCAGCACAAGACAGATCTCTGATCTCTGCAGTGTAATGTACCAGAGAGGAGATGGCAGCACAGGACAGATCTCTGATCTCTGCAGTGTAATGTACCAGAGAGGAGATGGCAGCACGGGATAGATCTCTGATCTCTGCAGTGTAATGTACCAGAGAGGAGATGGCAGCACAAGACAGATCTCTGATCTCTGCGATGTAATGTACCAGAGAGGAGATGGCAGCACGGGACAGATCTCTGATCTCTGCAGTGTAATGTACCAGAGAGGAGATGGCAGCACAGGACAGATCTCTGATCTCTGCAGTGTAATATAAAAGAGAGGAGATGGCAGCACAGGACAGCTCTCTGATCTCAACAGTGTAATGTACCATAGAGGAGATGGCAGCACGGGATAGATCTCTGATCTCTGCAGTGTAATGTACCAGAGAGGAGATGGCAGCACAGGACAGATCTCTGATCTCTGCAGTGTAATGTACCAGGGAGGGAGATGGCAGCACAGGACAGATCTATGATCTCATCAGTGTAATGTACCAGAGAGGAGATGGCAGCACAGGACAGATCTCTGATCTCTGCAGTGTAATGTACCAGAGAGGAGATGGCAGCACAGGACAGATCTCTGATCTCAACAGTGTAATGTACCAGAGAGGAGATGGCAGCACGGGATAGATCTCTGATCTCTGCAGTGTAATGTACCAGAGAGGAGATGGCAGCACGGGATAGATCTCTTATCTCTGCAGTGTAATGTACCAGAGAGGAGATGGCAGCACAGGAAAGATCTCTGATCTCTGCAGTGTAATGTACCAGAGAGGAGATGGCAGCACGGGATAGATCTCTGATCTCTGCAGTGTAATGTACCAGAGAGGAGATGGCAGCACGGGATAGATCTCTCATCTCTGCAGTGTAATGTACCAGAGAGGAGATGGCAGCACAGGACAGATCTCTGATCTCTGCAGTGTAATGTACCAGAGAGGAGATGGCAGCACAGGATAGATCTCTGCAGCGTAATGTACCAGAGATGAGATGGCAGCACAGGACAGATCTCTGATCTCTGCAGTATAATGTACCAGAGAGGAGATGGCAGCACAGGATAGATCTCTGATCTCTGCAGTGTAATGTACCAGAGAGGAGATGGCAGCACAGGACAGATCTCTGCAGTGTAATGTACCAGAGAGGAGATGGCAGCACGGGACAGATCTCTGATCTCTGCAGTGTAAAGTACCAGAGAGGTGATGGCAGCACGGGACAGATCTCTGATCTCTGCAGTGTAATATACCAGAGAGGAGATGGCAGCACAGGATAGATCTCTAATCTCTGCAGTGTAATGTACCAGAGAGGAGATGGCAGCACGGGACAGATCTCTGATCTCTGCAGTGTAATGTACCAGAGAGGAGATTGCAGCACGGGATAGATCTCTGATCTCTGCAGTGTAATGTACCAGAGAGGAGATGGCAGCACGGGACAGATCTCTGATCTCTGCAGTGTAATGTACCAGAGAGGAGATGGCAGCACGGGATAGATCTCTGCAGTGTAATGTACCAGAGAGGAGATGGCAGCCCGGGATAGATCTCTGCAGTGTAATGTACCAGAGAGGAGATGGCAGCACGGGATAGATCTCTGATCTCTGCAGTGTAATGTACCAGAGAGGAGATGGCAGCATGGGACAGATCTCTGATCTCTGCAGTGTAATGTACCAGAGAGGAGATGGCAGCACGGGACAGATCTCTGATCTCTGCAGTGTAATGTACCAGAGAGGAGATGGCAGCACGGGATAGATCTCTGATCTCTGCAGCATAATGAACCAGAGAGGAGATGGCAGCACAGGACAGATCTATGATCTCTGCAGTGTAATGTACCAGAGAGGAGATGGCAGCACAGGACAGATCTCTGATCTCTGCAGTGTAATTTAGCAGAGAGGAGATGGCAGCACAGGATAGATCTCTGATCTCTGCAGTGTAATGTACAAGAGAGGAGATGGCAGCACAGGATAGATCTCTGATCTCTGCAGCGTAATGTACCAGAGAGGAGATGGCAGCACAGGACAGATCTCTGATCTCTGCAGTGTAATGTACCAGAGAGGAGATGGCAGCACCAGACAGATCTCTGATCTATGCAGTGTAATATACCAGAGAGGAGATGGCAGCACAGGACAGATCTCTGATCTCTGCAGTGTAATGTACCAGAGAGGAGATGGCAGCACAGGACAGATCTCCGATCTCTGCAGTGTCAAGTACCAGAGAGGAGATGGCAGCACAAGACAGATCTCTGATCTCTGCAGTGTAATGTACCAGAGAGGAGATGGCAGCACAGGACAGATCTCTGATCTCTGCAGTGTAATGTACCAGAGAGGAGATGGCAGCATGGGATAGATCTCTGATCTCTGCAGTGTAATGTACCAGAGAGGAGATGGCAGCACAAGACAGATCTCTGATCTCTGCAATGTAATGTACCAGAGAGGAGATGGCAGCACGGGACAGATCTCTGATCTCTGCAGTGTAATGTACCAGAGAGGAGATGGCAGCACGGGATAGATCTCTGATCTCTGCAGTGTAATGTACCAGAGAGGAGATGGCAGCACGGGACAGATCTCTGATCTCTGCAGTGTAATGTACCAGAGAGGAGATGGCAGCACGGGATAGATCTCTGATCTCTGCAGTGTAATGTACCAGAGAGGAGATGGCAGCACGGGATAGATCTCTGATCTCTGCAGTGTAATGTACCAGAGAGGAGATGGCAGCACGGGACAGATCTCTGATCTCTGCAGTGTAATATACCAGAGAGGAGATGGCAGCACATGACAGATCTCTGATCTCTGCAGTGTAATTTAGCAGAGAGGAGATGGCAGCACAGGATAGATCTCTGATCTCTGCAGTGTAATGTACAAGAGAGGAGATGGCAGCACAGGATAGATCTCTGATCTCTGCAGCTTAATGTACCAGAGAGGAGATGGCAGCATAGGACAGATCTCTGCAGTGTAATGTACCAGAGAGGAGATGGCAGCACAGGACAGATCTCTGATCTATGCAGTGTAATGTACCAGAGAGGAGATGGCAGCACAGGACAGATCTCTGATCTCTGCAGTGTAATGTACCAGAGAGGAGATGGCAGCACAGGACAGATCTCTGATCTCTGCAGTGTCATGTACCAGAGAGGAGATGGCAGCACAAGACAGATCTCTGATCTCTGCAGTGTAATGTACCAGAGAGGTGATGGCAGCACAGGACAGATCTCTGATCTCTGCAGTGTAATGTACCAGAGAGGAGATGGCAGCACAGGACAGATCTCTGATCTCTGCAGTGCAATGTACCAGAGAGCAGATGGCAGCACAGGACAGATCTCTGATCTCTGCAGTGTCATGTACCAGAGAGGAGATGGCAGCACAAGACAGATCTCTGATCTCTGCAGTGTAATGTACCAGAGAGGAGATGGCAGCACAGGACAGATCTCTGCAGTGTAATGTACTAGAGAGGAGATGGCAGCACAGGACAGATCTCTGATCTCTGCAGTGCAATGCATATTTGCCTACTTTTGAAAAAGTATGTCAAGGAGATCATGAAAGCAGCACCTATGTGTGTGGCGCTATAGTCTGTGTGCACTGCTACATCTGAGAGGCGTGTCATAAAATTTACTTACATTTAAATGTAAAAGATCCACAATTCAATTAGTAAGCTCTCCATGTTGATGAAAACACAGTAATATTTTTTAGGACTTTCTCGTGTATTGTTTTTTACAATGGTTTCCAAGAGAAACCTTCAATAAAAATTAAAGATGTGCGTCGACCCCCATGATTTGGATCTGGATTAACTTTTGTGTTTTAGTTCTTGTTCTGGTTTTGCAAAACCACCCTCATGTGTTTTTGTATATGTATTTTTTTCAATAAAAGATAAAAACAGCTAAAATCACATAATTGGGGCCTGTTTTTGTCCCTACAGTATTATTTGCCTTAATATCAGTCATTTCCAATCAATTTTGACCACCTCATAATATTTTTTTTCTTTTATACCGTTTAGGCCAAAAGGTTGCACCAAGGTATTTGGCTAACTAAGCTAAGCGTCAGCAGTGGGCAGCACAAACACATGGCAGTTCAACTTTAAACATGGCACATCTAGGAAACAGAGTGGTACTGCAGTGGCAGACAGGATGGCAGTTTAGTATAATTTATATGATGCTATATATTTTTTTCATTAATGAAGAACTAGATCAGAGGCCTGAGGCCATTGCAAGGAAATGGAGGTGGAGTATGTATGTAGTGGAAAGCAGGTAAAGGAAGAAAGGATTGCTTAGTTAGTTAATTTAGTTGTTTATTTTAATTGTTTGATTGAAAATTCATGAGAAAGTAGTATGGCCAGCACTTCTACCTCCTAATATGACCTAATGTGATGTGTTCTCTAACCCTTGTCGGGAATCCTTGGCTATTAACATTGTAATATTATTATTATTATTTTCTTTTTAAAAATGTGTATTAATGATCAGGTATTAGAGCAATAACCAACAAAAATACCGTCCGCAATGCCTCCCAAAACTACAGCCCATTTTGAACACAAATGTGATACATGATAGAATTTTCCTTGGGGCCTCCCACCAACCCTTATGTTGGATATTAAAAAGGGCTTGCACACTTAAACATACCAAGCACTTCAGCTGTGTCAATTTGCAGCCTGGGATCGGCCATTACTCCCCTTTGCGCGGCTTCCCCTGGTCTTCCATGAGGTCAGACGTCAGGTGCAGCGGAGGGTAATGCACTGAGTATTCTACCATGTGCCATGTGAATTGCCTGGGACTGCTCCGTGCCTGGTTTCTGTGATTGCCATCATGGATGCAGCCATGACAGTTTGCATCACCTGAAGATTCCATACCCAATGGTAGCATGACGGTGGTCAGCTGACGCTGTCCACCAATGATCTGATACTGCAGGGGATAAAGCCAGACTGTGCTCAGCCAACTGGAAGTTGCCTGAGCAATGTTTTTCGTTTTCTAGTGTTTACTAAAGATATTGTTCCAGGTCCTTCCTGTGTTTCTCTGTGCTTACCAATACTGACTATAGTACAACAGTGCATCTTGAACATCCCGCCTGTGTGCGAAGCCATTGCCACCTCGTTGTGGAAACAGTGTGTCCAGAACATCTTGACTGTATGTGAAGCCATTGCCTCCTTGTTGTGCAAACAGTACGTCTTGAACATCCCATTTGTGTGCGAAGCCATTGCCACCTTGTTGTGCACAAGTGTGTCCGCACACCACTCTCAGTATATTTCTCCAGTGCCATCCCGTGGTGCACAAGTGCGTTCGCACACCACTCTTAGTGTACTGTATATCTCCAGTGCCATCCCGTGGTGCAAAAGTGCATCAACATGTCATTCCCAATGTATTTCTCAAGTGCCAATCCTCTGGTGTAAACATTGGAAGCTATACAGAGGTATAGCATATATCTGGAAGAAACATCCACTAGGGCCACTGTAGCAGGATTCTCTATTCCCATGAGTATCAGTCACCTGATCAAAGGACCGTGACCTGCCAGGTGGGTGCAGCTAAACCCATATACCACTTGGAGGGGTCACTGGAGAACACCTCCCAGCTGGTTAGACTAGACACCTTTGGTCAGGTCTCACCAACGACTGGTACTCGTGGATGAGGAGATCTTGTGTACAGGCCCCACGTCTCAGAGTTCCTCTAGCCCAGAACCTCAGCTTGCACCCCTCAGTAGGGGATTCCATACAGCTAGTCGTGGCAAGCAGCAAGGACTGACACTTTTGTGGCTGAAGTCCTTGGTTTGTTTGGGCCCCACAAAACAATTTTATTTGAGGACTACTTCCAATCATTAAGGAGGAGATTGATAATGAGGGTGTTGGTGATTGAGGTTGCATGTGCTGGTCCTATCTAATGGAAGCTGATACTGGACAGCTCGTTATTATTTTCCAAATTATTATAATTTTTTTAAATTGCATGAATTCCCTGCAAATTAAGTAACAGAGAAAAGGAGGTGCCTAGTTGGTTAACTTCCCTACCTCTGCTAACTTTGGCTTCACAAATGGTACAGATGCTTTCACAAATGTTGTCAGGATTTGGGTGAAAAGGATAACTGAAGTTTTGCCTTAAAACTGAATGCTCATAAACCTCAAGTCAGGGACGGAATGAGTTAATAGTTAGGGGGTTGTGTTTGAAGGTTGACGGACAGCATGGGTAGTAGTTTGATTGGTGTGCATCATCTTTAGGGAGGGGTCTAGAGAGATATAGGTTATATTATTCCTGCCTCTTTGATTTGATCTGGGAAGTCAATTCTATTTTGCTCATTTAGACTGAGTGCATATTATCGCTTTGTGATAAATTCATCTATTTTAATAGCTTCTTTCTCTCTTTCTTACTTTGCTCCCCTCTTCTCTTCCTTTTCCTGCTGTTCACCTTTTCCTTTTATCATTTGTGTCTGGGGCCTGCTAGCCAGCGCTCTTACCTGTTTATAGTCTCCCCCGTCTGTGCCCTTTGGGGAGATGTCCCTGTGGCCTCAGCGCGCAAGATCCGTCCCGGCCCGCTTGTCGGGTGTTGTTTTGCCGGGCGGGGCTCCTGCTGCTGTGTCTCCGCCGGCTCCTTCTATGCCCCACGCGCAGACGCCGCGCCGCTCCTCCTGACCCTCTAGTTGGGTGGGCGCGGCGTTATCCATGCCGCATGCAACCGCCGGAGGGGAGCCGCGTGCCTGGAGCTGGCGCGTGCGCTTGACTCTCCCCGTGGCGAGTGTGAATAGCGCCGGTAGTAAAGTACTACCGGCGAGGGGGCGAAAAAGGGCAGATAAGCAGGGTAGACGGGAGCCTGTAATGGCTCCCGCACCCGCGCCCATTTTGTGTGCGGATGGGCATGGCCAGCGCCCATCTTCACACAGACATAGGAGGCGTGGCCACCGGGCAGCAGCTCACAGCACTGCAGGCTTGCAGGATGCTAATGGCTCATCATGATCCCTCATGCCTGAAGCTGCTGTCTCCTCTATGTTGCCAGGGGCTCCTGGATTGTTAGGTGTAGTGGGGTCAGATAATTCAACTGCTGGGGTCACTCAGCAATTTGACGCTGGCGCTATCGCTGGTTTATTAGGGTCATTAGTTGGTGCTTTGGCCCGCTCCTGTCGCAGCAGGCAGGGAATAGTGCTGGGGCTGGGGCCCCGACTGCTACGTCATCGGTATCCGCCGTTCAGTCGCAGTTGGGTCCTATCGTGCAGCAGTTTGGACAAGTTTGCGGCCTCACTTTGGCTGCCGCCCCTTCTACAGGAGTTTCTTTGCCTTCCACTGCTAGGTCGGCGAGTGGGGGTCAGCCCTCTGATGTATTGCAGGTTGCTGCTTCTGCTTCTTCTTTTTCAGACTGCAGCGAGGAGGAAGAGCCTTTGGTTGCGAGACCTGTCACGCCTGCGGTGGCTCCAGTTGCGAGTGCTGCTATTGCTTCCGGTGAGTACCATGATTCTTCTGGCGGGGGGTCGAGTACAAGTTCCACCACCACTTCTGGGGACAGTTCCAGGAAGGCTAAGCGCAGAAGAGCGCGGCGTGCGTGACGTCGTCACTTGCGATGTTCCCGTCACTCGAGTGATCGTTTTTCTGGGAGCAGTACTAGCGTGGAAGGTGGAGCCGGTCGAGCTGACATAGTGCACTGTGATAATACGGCAGTTACGTGAGGATTACGTACCCGTATGCGGGATCGCATTCGTAAGGGACGTTATGTCAATATGTTCACGCTTGCCGGTAAGGCGAAAAAAGCATTTAAGGCCGCAAAGGCAAAAGGGGATATTAAAGTTGAGGCCTATAAATCATATACAAACTGTTATCCGGTTTCTCGGTTTTCGCAGTCTGCTACCTTAAGTCCAGACCAACTGAATATCTTAACATTATTCGGTACTTTCATTTAATACACGGCCTATTTAAGACGTCAAAAGGGATGGCGTGGCGTCAGTATGATGAAGAATTCCGTAGGAAACAGGACCGTGTTTTGGTCATGGATTTGGGTTGTAAGGACGTCTAGGTTTGGATGGACGTTGCGCAGTCTGCGCGGCTTCCGACCGACCCTGCGACGGTTCGTCAGGTGCGATCCTATTCACCAAATCCGCAGAGGTTACCTGGAACAACCCCAGCAAGAGGGCGATGCTATGCCTTTAACAATGGAAGTTGCCCTCATGGAGGGCGGTGTTGTTTTCGTCACCTCTGTCTCCGATGCAATGGAGACAGAGCAAGTCCTGCTCAAAAGGATCTAGTGGCGACCCAACGGGTTCTGCCGCACCCGCTCAGAAGCGAGTTGGGGAGGTGGTCCCTAAGTAAAGCTGCATCTCCTGTTAGGCTGGATACCATGTCCAAATGGCTTGACTGGTATCCTTTACGAGATGATGCTGAATTTTTGCGTAGAGGTTTTGCGGAAGGTTTTCCGCTCCCTGTTTCTGGTTCCATTTGTTCGGGATCACCTAGGAACCTAAAATCTGCTAGGGAATTACCCCAGGTGGTGAAGGTCATTATGAAGGAGGTGAGTCTGGGGCACATAGTTGGGCCCTTTGCTGAGCCTCTTATTCCTGGCCTTGTACTATCGCCAGTGGGTGTAGTGTCCAAAAAAACGCCAGGGAGTTATCGTCTTATTCAACACATCTTATCCCACCGGTGCTTCAGTGAATGATGCCATTGCGGAGGATCTCTGTCACATGCGCTACCAATCTTTCGATTCGGCATTGGACTTAGTGGAAGCCTCCGCGGCAGGGTCTCTGTTAGCCAAGGTGGATATCGAGTCCGCCTTTCGGCTGATGCCCTTACACCCGGATTCCTTCAGGTATATGGGCTTTCGGTTGGCTGACGGATATTACTTGGATAAATGTCTCCCTATGGGCTGTTCGGTATTGTGCGCCTTTTTCGAACGCTTTAGTTAATTTCTCCATTGGTGCGTCTGCACAGGTTCCGGGGAGGTGGGTCTCGCTCACTATTTAGACGACTTCCTGTGCGTCGGTCCATCTGGTTCAGCGTGTTGTTCCCGGCTGCTATTTTCGTTAATTTCCCTTTTATCGGAATTCGGGGTCCCAATTGCGCATGAGAAGACTGAAGGCCCTGCCACTAGGCTGGTGTAATTAGGTATAGAGATAGATACCTTGGAATGCTGTTGTCGATTGCCTCTGGATAAGATAAAGCGGCTGCAGGACACAATTAGTTTTGCCTTGGCAAACGGTAAGGTTACCTTGCGTCAAGGGCAGTCCCTACTGGGTCTCTTTAACTTTGCGTGTCGGCTTATTCCGATAGGTAGGGTATTTTGTCGCAAGCTGCGCTTGCCGCATCACTTTTTGCGGTTATCGGCTGAACTCAAGCTTGACTTGGCAGTGTGGGAATATTTTCTCTTGCATTTCAACGGTGTGCGTTTTTGGCCTACTTGCACCCAATCTAACATTTGCCTGCATCTCTACACTGATGCCGCAGGTTCGTCGGGCTTTGGTTCTATACTTGACGATTCGTGGTGTTTTTCTACGTGGCCTTTAGATTGGGTTCAAAAGGGGCATACAAAGAATTTGCTTCTGCTGCAGTTGTTTCCGATTGTAGCGGCTTTGAAGGGGGGGTCAGGTTGCGCGACCGTTCCATTGTCTTTTGGTGCGACAATTTGGGGGTAGTACAGGCGATCAACAATCAGCGTTCGTCTTCCCTCCCGGTTTTGCACCTTCTGGCTTGGCTCGTGCTTCGTTGCTTACAACTGAATTTGCTGTTCACGGCTCGACACGTACCTGGTGTCGAGAACTCAGTAGCGGATGCACTATCTAGGCAAGATTGGGCTCGGTTTCATGACCTGGCGCCATCAGCTGCCATTGTCGGTGATGTTTGTCCATCTTATTGTTGGCAGATTATCAAGCCGGCATGGAAGGTCTCGCTCGCCGGTCCGTGGCCCCGCGGACTTTGAGGAACTACGAGACTTCGTGGCTACAGTGGGAGGCCTTCTTACAGCAGCAGAGATCTTCAGGTAAATCCCGTTACTCCAAGTTGTTAGCCTTCGTTTGTGACATGTTCGATGCCGGTAAGACTAGGGCCTATGTGGGTCAGAGGCTTGCGGGTATATCTTTTTTTTGTAAGTTGACAGGGTGTCGTGATATCACCAGTGCCAGATTAAGGTCCACATGGGCCTGGAGCTGACCTTTCTGACGGGCCTATTTGTGCTGCCGCAGAAAGTGTGACCAGCACAGCGGGGGTGTGACTACTGATGTGGAGAGCGGGGGTGACCAGTGCTGTGGGTGTGTGGTCTGCACAGGGGGTGTGGCTAGCACCATGGAGGGCATACTGTAGCTACTGCCTACTGTCAACCACCTCAATCTCTTTTCCACACACACACGTATGTATATATACATACAGCGATCACACTGACAAAAATAAATTACAGTATGCGAGTCCAAGGGTCCCATAATGTATAAAATTTGAGAAAAATAATGAAACAATAGTGTATAAAATGTATCACTGATCAGTGATCACCATCAGTTGTTTTTAGTAGTGACCCCACACATTATGCCAAATAGTAGTACCCCAGTACACATTCTGGACCTGACTTAGAACCTTGCGCAATGCCAATGCTAACGGAGTAAAGCAATAATGCGCATGCTCCAAAATTTCTAAACATCCCTGCGGAGCATGCGGCACACAAATGGTGCTTTCGTGATGGAGACCCACAGTATCAGGGAAAGTGATGGGTGATCCTGTGTGGTGACCGGGAGGTGGAAAGAAAGGCACACAAATATGGTTTGTGTAATGGGCGCATTACGCGAGGGTCGGTGAGATCGGCTGTGTACACAGATGCACAGGAGGCCATGGTCAGACGGAGAAACTGCACCTGCCATAGGGGTGGTGCGACTGAGGGTGGCGTATATGGATGCACCACTCTGTATTACAGCGTGCACGGGCACTTGATAGTGCATTCTGCAGCACTAATGTAGACAAGGGAAACAGTTTGTAGTGACATTTGCATAAAGTGGCAGCTGGGTGACCACCAATAGATGCTGCTTCATGCGAATCTCCATCTGACTCAGAATCAGGCCTTATACCACATTTTAGTACCCCCGGAACACACTATGTCACATTATTCACATCCTAGTGCCCCCGATGCACATTATAGTGCCCACCGATACACATTATGCCACATTGTAATGTCCCAATACACAGTGCCACATGTGGTGCCCCCACAACACACATTATGCCACATTGTAGTGCCGCTAATACACATTATACCACAATTAAACCCACTTTATCAGGGGATTTTCTATATCAATCCAAGTTAGAACCCCCACCCACTCACAGCTGTTGTGGAACAACAGTTTTGTAGGGCATCAGCTGCAATGCCAGCATGTGGCGCACATCTCAGCCACTGGCAGCAGTGAGTGAGGGTAAACAGGGTGGTGGATGGATAAAAGTGTAAAAATTTGCCCAAGTATGTGCCCCTGAGGGTACCACACTCCCCATACTTAGTTTAATTCCACGACAGGATGGAGCCACCCCCCTGGTCTTTCAAGCCGCTTTATACTGCAGTGGGCCAGCTGATGCTGATTCTCTGAACCAGCGTCAATGAAACTAGCAGAACGCCTGGGAACGTTCACAACTGGGGCGCGAGCAAGGAGCAGAAAGGGGTAGGACAAAGCAGCCCTATCTGTGCTGCTTCACAGAGAAAGGACATCTAGAGTCTGACTGAATATGGCAGGGGTAGGCATGGTCCAACAGGCTTGTACCCGCTCTGTGTCAGTGAGGTTCACCCTGCCAGTACAGCACCATCCTCTCTGCTCACAGACCTGCCAGTGTTTGTGCCAAAGCACAGAAACTCAAGGGCCCCATACATCTGCGATGGATCGTCGAGATATAGCGATCCTGCAACCCGGCATCGCAGGATCACTGAGATCCAACGTATTGGATTTCACAGATATGCCGATCGCGATCAAAAAATTATCGTGATTGGCAGATCGGTGAAATTTAACATGTGAAATTTCACCGATCCTGCGACAGATCGCGGAACATCAACGACCACCAGTCAGCATTTCCGACCGGCGTTTCCGATCCAATAGCTACATCGTGACAATCCGTCGCAGATGTATGGGGACCTTAACACAGCAAGATCTATTGGCTATAGCGTTTTCTATGGAATTTTCTCATTTTGAAAAAGTTGCTACCCCCTATAGTGTAAAAGATGGGCTATAGAACGTAATGGTGAACCCACACACATATAAAACATATATAATATACATATATATATATATATATATATATATATATATATATATATTCATTATGCATATATACATAATAGTTGTGTAAGGCTATCACATGTTCTTAATGCACGGACCCCAACTGTTCCCAGCCTTTGGATAGGGCCTGCTGCTGAAGCAACTAAGGGAGCCCGGGGTGTTGGGAAGGAGCCACGAAGGGGTAGCTGGGGGATTAGGATGTAGCCATGGCAGGGAGGGGGGTGGATGGAGTCACAATGAAGGGGGGGTGAAGGGTGGAGTCCTGGCGGAAGCCAGCAGAAAGATGGTGGGGCTGAGCAGAGGGGAGACAGAGCTTGCTTGGCAGTCAAACTAGAATATATACATTATATATATTATATATATATATATATATACATACATACACACACAAACAGTATCTCTCTCTATGTACAAAGACTGCATATATACATCACATTATCCACATATTTATGAAACTAGATTAAAAAAAAAAAAATTGTCAGAGGTTGCATACCTTGCAGAAGCACTGACTGAAGCTCAGTGATCAGCAACCAGCAGGACATTCCTGATCAGCACTCAGTGTCTCAGCTGCACTGCAAGATTGATACTGGACAGTCAGTATCAGAAACCTCACTGGCCCCGTCCCCTTCACAGAAATAAGTTCCTGCTTAGCGGGGGTGCGGTGGTGGCAGCGGCACTCATGAAATCACGCGACGCGGAGGGAGCACTGAGGAATGGTTAGTGACGCCTTTCTCCGCGCCTCATCTCTGGAGAGTCTGGTCGCTGGTGTTTGAACAGCGGGCGGCCAAGGGTGGAGGTGGGAGTATCTCAGTGGGCGGAGTTTTGGACGGCCACTGGCAAGGCAGGGTGGTGCAGCAGTAAAAAAAAAATGGCTTCAGCAGCCCAGCCGATTCTGCTGTGGGCCTATCTTGATGGGCGGCCTGGAGATGCAGCTCCACCCGGCCCATTGATAATCCGGCCCTGGATATCACTAAGGGCTTTTTGATTCAAAAGGCCCTTAGGGGTTGGGCGCGGGTAGTCCCTAGATCGGATGATCGTCGTCGTCCTATTGGCCCATCATTGCTGTTAAGGTTCATTGAAGTTGCCCTGTTCAGCGTGGCTTATGCGATGGCCTATCATAGGGCTTTTCGCATTAGCGAGTTAGTTGCAGCATCGCGCTCCTCCCCTCCCTCGTTGGCTTTCACGCATGTCATCACACGGGATACCCTGCTGAGTCGGATTCAGCGTTCAAAGACTGACCAGTTGGGCAGATGACTCTGGGTTTCCCTGAAGCCTTTCGGGGACGCCAGGCTCTGCCCAGTTAGCTTGGCAACGGCATACATGGGCTACCGCCCATTGCTGCCTGGGGCATAGTTGATGCATGCAGATGGCTCGCCATTGATGAAATTCCAGTTTAGGTCGGTCTTTCAACGATGCATCTTTCACCTTGGGCTGTCGGCCTCCGATTATGGCACCCATTCTTTCAGAATGGGTGCCGCGACATTTGCTGCTTCCTCTGGTCTATCGGTGCAGGAAATCAAGACTTTGGGAAGATAGAAGTCCGATGCCTACAAGAGATACGTCCGGCTGGAGAGATGGTTATCTGTGACTCGCTTATATTGATGTTTTGGACTAAGGAGTTTTGGTCACTCGTCACTGTGTCAGTGGGGGTCTCAAGGGATTTTGCCCTGTTTTTTATCCTTCTATGGACAACATATATATAAAAAATAAATAAATAAATAAAAAAAATAAAAAAATCTAATGAATAAATACAAGAACTCAAAAATACAGTGAAATAAAGAGAAGATCCTGCAGGTTTTTTGTCAGGTTTTCACCTCGGGTCAAGTTTCCTCCCCCCCTCTTTCCTTGCCCCTCCTTATCACAGTCAAAAAATATAATTTGTACTCACCTATTCTTTTATATTTACAGGTGGTTTCCTGGATGTCAGGCCTATATGGTTGTTTGGGCATTCATTCATGTTTTGGGCTTCTCGTTCACCTTTTGCTTCTGACGCATCTGTTTTTTTCTAGATGGGATAAGGTCAGGTGGTTTGGCTTTAGAGGAATGTTGTGGGGGAGATTCCTGTCTAGGCTCCACAGAGCGGTGGAACAATTTGGTGCCCCCCTTATTTTAGTGGTACATCTTGGGGGAAATGATTTGTGCCAGAGGACATCGATGGATTTGCGTCATTCAATTGTGCGAGATCTTTACGAAGTGAGACGGCAGTGGCCGGAGTGTTTGGTTGTGTGGTCCTCTATAGTTGCTCATTTATCTTGGGATTATAGGTCAAACACGACAGTTTTAGATCGGTCCAGGAAGAAAGTAAATAGGTGGGTGGCTAGACACGTTCTAGAAATGGGAGGTTTGGTGGTGCGTCACCCCTTGATCCAGATGCAGGACGCCCATCTTTCCGTAGGGACAGAGTTCACCTCACTGAGGACGGGATATTTTTGTGGCTTGAAGGAATTTTTTCAGTGTTAGCAGTAGTGCCGATTTAGGGTATATGGTGGCGGTTTCGGTTCTTGAGAGAACCTTGTGTGGCGGGGAAGAACGGCAACTTGGCAGCCAGCTTGCTGCAGTATGGGGGGTGCACTCCCGTTCAATGCATTGGTTAGGCTGATTTCACCCTAATGGGGTCAGCGGTGCTGCTCACATGAGGGGGCCTTAATAGTACATTGGTATAGGTGTCAGATACCTCCCCTCTTGCTAGAAAGGGATAGTTGGCCCTTGCAAGCTTATTTCACATAGGGGGCCTTAATAGTACATTGGTATGGGTGTCGGATACCTCCCCTCTTGCTAGACAGGGATAGTTGGCCCTTGCAAGCTTATTTCACATTTGCCTTTGACATTGGGATAGTTGGCAATCGCAATTTGTGACATCTTTTGCCTAAGTCAACTGGTTCGCAATATGCTGCCGTGCTTTCTTATGCCACCATTCTTCTGTTGTAATAAAATAAAGCTGACCATTAATTTTGAACGGCACTTTTGGTCTCATGTCTTTATTTTAGTTAAGTTTAGAGTTTAAGATTATTTAGTATGGTTCATCTGTCATCTGACGATAGAGAAGTTTATAATTTCACACCCAAGAGGTGTTTTTCTACTCTTATGCCCTGGCTTTCTTTTTATCACAAGCAAGAACTGCTGCCACTGATGACTGATTTACACAAACAACATTCTCATCAGCAACATCCTCATTAGCATTAGATAGGACACAAAAATCCCCCTAATCCTCCTGTGCAACTTCCTCCACAATATCATCCTCAATTTCTATTATTTCACTATCTAATACTAGTATAGCAGTCATGGCATCAGTGATCCACTGTGCGTCTCGGAGACAGCTTGCCATACTTGCTTCCTCTATCAATGCAGCAGGCCTAGAGCTCTAGGATTCTTCTGAGAAATCATGGATAGGGGAGGACTCAGTAAGCCTTATCAAATTGTATGCAGGACTACTTCCAATCATGATTGAGGATATTGATGATGAAGGTGTTGGTGGCTATGGCAGGTTCTTGGATCTAGCAGATGGAAGGGAGCTAGCTGATACTGGACTGCTTGTTGTTACTTTTTTAGCATTAGTTTCTGATTTTTACAAAAACTTTTCATGCACACGCTGTAGATGACGTACAGTAACAGGGAGTAGGTTCCTAGATGGTTTAAGTCCCTACCTCTGCTTACTGTGGCTTTCTAAACACTACAGATGGCAATACAAATGTTGCTCGGTTTTGGGTAAAAACAATTTCACACATAATAATTTGATTTTTTGTCTTATGCCAAGGCATGACATCGGGTCTTCTTATCACAGGCAAGAACTGCTTCCACTGGTGCCTAACTTACACAAAGAACATCCTCATCATCAACATCCTAATCGTGAACATCCTCATTAGCGCCTGCATCAGCTACACAAATATCCCCCTCATCTTGTTGCACTTCTGCTATAGCATCCTCAATGTCTAGGTCAGCAACTTCTTGACTTGTGCTGTGCTTCCCCACATTGGCAGAGGATGCAGATATGTAGGAAGGAGGCTTCTCTGAGTTCAGAAGTGTCAGGCTCACACTTAGCACTCAGGGACAGCCTTAAACTTTCCTCAGGGATTTGTGACATTTCTGCACACACAGGGCCTGATTCAGAGCCGGATGCTATTTGCGGACGGTCGTTCCAAAAAAGGGGCCGGCTATTTAAATTGAGCAATCGCTCTTTGCAGTTTGATGACGCCTCTATGTCTGAGCGAGCGAAAAATGCCGTTCGCAACACACGTCATCTCCAGTATTTATTAGATTAATCGGGTACATCGAAAGGCATCTGAACTGCTCGCAGTGCTTGTGGTAGGTTTTTCTTACCGCTATCACTGCGAGCAGTTCAGGCTAAAATACAACCAAGTGGCGTGGTTGATGACGCTCCTTTACTAATTATGCACTCCCAGTAAACACCCTTTTGACCATTTGGCATGCCTGCGTTCGGATCTCCACTCCCCCGTTTTCAAGCACCTTCTCCTGTTACCACCCACAAACGGTACATTCTGTCAATCACATTAGCAGCCCCTCGCTGTTTTGTGAGCGCACGATTTCCAACTGCAATGACTGGTTTGCGCATGCGCATTATGACCCATACACATGCGCAGTTGTGCGAACATTGCTCAGAGCGAACGAGCGGCCACTTACAAGCGGCTCTAAATCAGGCCCACAGGCCCCAATTTAAGAGGCGGTCGGAAGAAGCGATCACTCTCTCTAAATGATGGCAGGTGCTTCTTTTTTTTGTTTGTGGCCTCCTAGTTGCTAGCTAAGCTGTGGGTTACCACCCACAGCTTAGCGACTGACCAGGGTGATGGTCGCAATTGTCAAGACCATCGCGACCATCGGGGCTTGTGACAAGACCCTAAGGTTGAGTCTCGGCAACCACAAGCCCCAGGGAGCTTTCTGCTCTGATCGATATCAGTGCGGCCGCCCCCAAAACGGCAAGCGTTCAGTCAGGAACGCCTCTGTTTGCGTAACCACTCCCCCGCCCCGCCTACAAAATGGGGCAAGCTCCGGAGTGTCTCTCTCACTCCGGGGGCCTGCGCATGCACAGTGCAGCCAGTGTGCAGGACCAAAACAGCGAGTCGGTTGCGAGCACTCAACGCTTGCGACCGACGCTGAATGATGTCCACAGTTTGTTCTAGTGGCTTAGTAGTTTACCATTTTTTGCGCTGATTTTCTGGGTTTTCATTTTTTTGACATCTCTTCTACACTCTGATTGAGAAGGGCTTGCATCGTCATCATGAGAGACAGAAGCAGATGCCTCACTGACAGCAGTTGCAGAAACACCACTCATATATAAGGCCAAGGCCTGAGCCTTTCCTTGCCACTGCATGTGGTGAATGGCAAGTTGGCAATTTTATATTTTTCTTCAATAAACTCTTTATGAGCTCTACTCATCATGTTAATTATCGGGATCTGCAAGCGCCAAGGCAATTCATCTGTAACATATTGATTTTTGGATTTTAGATACCCTGACACTTTAGTAGATGATGTTGTGGACTAGTTGCAGTTCAGAGGAGCTGGACACTGCCTGTCAGGCTGTGGAGGTGTACCTGAGATGTGTCCTAGAGCAGTGTGGCAACAGGCATGTGTTGTTATATGTGGGGATGAGTATACTGTATGGTAACCGTGCTGCTGACATGTACACACAGAGTTTCTGCTGCTACTTGGATCACACCGACTAAAGAAGTTACCCTATGTATCCACCATTCCTCTCATTCCAGTGAAACTTACTGAGGTTCTATGGTGCTCACTGTGGTCACCTAGGACCATGTTGTAATATGGGGCTGAGGGACTGTTATGTAGCTATCTGTTTACTCAATGTTTCCACGTGAGAGCAATGTATTCTGTTGTGAGTTTGGAGGAAGAGAACAATGGCAGCAGAAGAAACAGCTTAAAGGACAGGGGAAGATGAGAAAAATTGGATTAGACTGGAGGAAATGGAAAGAACATGGGGGACATGGGTGAAAAGTAAAAAGAACATGGGAGACATGGGTGATAAGAGGGAGATCATGGGGGAGACAGGAAGAAGTTGGGAAAGAACAATGGGAAGATAGGATGAACATTCATAATTTTATTTTTCCTTTTTTTCTGCTTGATTATATTCATATTATATATTGCATGCTTTGTACTTATCCCATTATTTTACCTAGATGCTCTAGCATCAAATAAATCGAGCAATTAAGAAAGTTCACTTGATGTCACAACTTCCAGATGGTTATGGATACAGCCCATATTAGGGAGTTGGCTAGACCTAAGCCTGAAGCACGGAATTTAATGTGCCGGCGGTATTCACAAGGGACCCTCACAAGAAGGTATGGGCTTGGCTGCGTCCGACACACAGGTCGCGGCCCTCGGGATAGGTTTCTTTATACAAGTGCTGGTAAACTCCGGATGAAGTGGAGAAGACGTATAGCTTAGACAACAGGCCGGGTCTGAACCAAACGGACTTAGACGGTAGCAAGGAATAGGCGTAAAGAGGTCACAGGGAATAGCCGAAGTCAAAACCAGATATCAGATGCAGTACCAGGGGTCAGGGGAAATCAGGGTCACAAACGAAGCCAAGATCAGGAACAGGTAACGCAATATCACAGGAATGCTGGAGTCTGGTAATTGAGCCTGAATGCAGTGGTAGTTTTCTGCACAAAGGAGCCACAGTTTAGATCTGAGCTCTAGGAAGCAACACTTTGCTCAGGTACCAGTGGGAGTTCTCACAGGGGATATGAATCTGTTGCAAGTCCCTGATAGGCTGCTGAGATCAGCTGAGGCAGGAGCACTCTCACTGGAAGAATACTATCAGCTGACATAGGGCCTGATTCAGAGCCGGACGCTATTTGCGCTCGCTCGTTCAGAAAAAGGGGCTGGCTATTTAAATGAACCGTTCACTCTTTGCAGTCTATTCACGCCTCTATGTCTGAACGAGCGAACAAAACATGCGAACGTAATTTTGAAAAAAACGCCCCCTGGCTGCTCGCATCATATGTCATGTCCGCTATTTATTAGATTAATCGAGTACATCGAAAGGCATCTGAACTGCTCGCTATTCTTGTGATTGGTTTTTCCTACCACAATCATGCGAGCAGTTCTGACTATAAAACAACCAAGTGACGTGGTCAATGACGCCGCTTTGTTAATTATGCACATCCTTAAAACGCTCGTTTTGACCTTTAAGCACGCCTGTGTTCGGATCTCCACTCCCCGTTTTCAAGCACCTTCCCCTGTTACCACCCACAAACGCCTCATTCTGTCACTCAAAATAGCAGGCATTCACTATTTAGCGAGCACACGATTTTCTGACTGGTTTGCGCATGCGTATTAAAATCCGTATGCTTGCGCAGTTTTGCGAACATTGGTAGCAACGAACAAGCGGCCGCTTATGAGCGGCTCTGAATCAGGCCCATAGTGAATGATGGTGATGTCACTGCATGTTCCCGAACAAGGTCAGGCAGAAATCCTGACCTGCAGAAAATGGCAAGGTAAGTCACAATTTGTGCAGAGTGTGACATTACCCTCCTTCTAACGTGTGGCCTCCGGACACCCCTATGACTTGAGAAAAAAAAAATCTTGAATAGATCTCTGAAGATCAACACCAGAAGCAGAAACCATGGTAGCAATTAGTGCTTTCGACGATTCTTCTTTCTCTTTTGGGAACATCTTGATCCACCCCGAAGAGACAGAATCTCTGGTTCAACGAAAACCCTTTCTAAACATAGGACCTCCAGGGAAAGGTGCTTTGTCTGCTACAGGATCAGAATCAGAATCCAAGCCTAGAGTCAGAATCAATTTTTTTTCCTTGGAAACAGCACCAGAAGTGGATGATGGATCCAAAGGACCAGGATACCCAGAGGAGCCTTCATGGAGAGGGGCCAAGGAAGTGACCCCAAGTCTCGATACCACAGGCTGTGGACCATGTGCTGATCTTGAGGCTTTAGGAGCAAACTTTTGCAGTACTGCAGGCTGTGGACCTTGTGCTGATCTTGAGGCTTTTGGAGCAAACTTTTGCAGTACCGCAGGCTGTGGACCTTGTGCTGATGTCGATGCTTTTGGAGCAAGCCTTTGCAGTACCGCTTCAGTGAAAGCTGAGAGATTTTCTAAAATGGGATCCTTGGTCTCTATGAGTGGATTATCCCAGTCCAAAGCTTTACCCCTAAAGGCCAAAAGGAAATATTTTACTACATTGGCAGGAGTAAGTGAAGGCAACAATCCAAAATCCACATCAGAAAGATAATAACGTGCCAAGGTGTAAAACTGGTCTAAATCTCCATCAAAATAAATGGATGGTCGATCGTCCACCGAACTTCTAAGCAGCGAATCAGGTGAAGGGCCCACTGCAGCAGGTATTATATTGATCTGTGAGAACTCTAAGTCCTTTTTGCAACCAGGAGACAGAGGGCTATCACTTGGCTGAATAGGTAGAACCGGATTGGGATTGGTGACACTTAAACTGGCAGGAATAGTAGAGGTCAAAACCAGATTAAGACCAGACACACTGGAACTGGACAGAACAGGAAGTTTAGATGACCCTTTCTGAGTCTGGACCATACTAGTAGTCCACATGGTGATGCTTTTGGGAAGTGGTAAACCGGAATCCATGTCTGTATGGCACTGTGAATCCCTGCTGGGATCTTGCCACTGAAAATCTCCCCTGGGGCTGAGGCACTGGAGACCCCTTTTGGGGCTGAGGCACTGGAGATCCCACCTGGGGCTGAGGCACTGGAGACCACTCCTGGGGCTGAGACACTGGAGACCGCTCCTCTGGGGTTGGCAACTCAGACACCTTCTCTGGGGTTGGCAACTCAGACACCTCCTCTGGGGTTGCAAAGTCAGATGCCCTTGCTAGGGCTACAAAATCAGATGCCACCTCTGAGGCTACAAAATCAGATGCCCTTACTAGGGCTACAGAATCAGTTACCCACTCTGGAGATACAAAGTCAGATGCCCCCCCTGGGGCTAGATAATTGGATGTTCCCTCTGGGACTGGAAAGTCTGATGTCCCCACTGGGGCTGGGAAGTCAGAGACCCCTTCCGAGGCTGGCACATCGATCACTGCTTTTGAGGCTGAAACATCAGCTGGTTCTACTGGGGTTAGAACATCAGATACCCATCCTGGGGTTGAACAGTTGAACATATCTCTTGAGGCTGAAACAAAGGATTCCCTTGCTGGAATTGAACCAATGGATACCCCTGCTTGTACTGGAAAATCGGATACCCTTGTTGGAGGAGAAACATCTGATACCCCTGCTGGGGCTTGAACATCTAATCCCTCTCTTGCAGCTGGAACATTGAATACCCCCATTGGGGTTGGAATATTTGACACCCTGCTTAGAGGTAGAACATCGGATTCCCCTGCTGGGGTCTGAACATCGAATAATCCTTTCAGAGTCTGAGCATCAGATATCCTTGTTGAAATTGAATTATTGGATACCCCCACTGGTACTGAAACATCGAATATCTCTGCTTGGACTGAAGCATCGGATACCCTAGCTGTGGTCTGGACATTGGATACTCCTGCTGGAGTTTGAATATCGGATACTCCTCCTGAGACTGCAGGAATAGACTTCTCACTGACTTTGGGAGATTTTAACACTCTCTTTTGATTTCCAGAGCTGGAATTGGGTGCTCTTGTCACAGGACCCGAATCTTGAACTGAAGTTCCTTTTTGGGCAACTTCCTCAGCACTCCTATTTGGAGTAGTGGAACTGAAGGTGACCATCTAGATAGTTCATTGGCATTAACGCTGTGACACTGAGACTTGTCACCCTTCATTGATTTACAGAGATAACAGTCTTTTATAAAATGATCAGGGCCACCACAATAAATACACAGTTAAAATTCCTTGTGCCGCTGACATTCAGCTTCTGACAGCTTGGGCCAAGGGAAACTCTGATATTTCTCCCTTTTCTGTACAGGGGAGGAGGCCACAGTCTTTAAGGCTCCAAAATCAACAACCTCCTTGGCTTTATTATGCTGAGTTGGTATTGTCAGAATCAGAAGAAATTAATTCTGGTAGAATCAGCATAATGTTGGTTAAAAGCTTTTGCAGCTGCTCTAGCATTTTCTGAAATATTCCAAGTTGTGCAGGATTCAATTTACTTGATGACTAGGATGTCTGTGAGTAATTGTGATAAGTGGTTCCTTTAACTGAATTATGTATTTGCAAGTTACCAGCAAAATTTTCAGCAGTGAGTGGAGGTATGCAGGGGTTAACTGTGTCTAAAAAAATCCTCTGAGACTGAGAAGCCATGGTAAAACAATCAGCCAAATATTGTAGTATACCTGCTTGTGTCGTCTCAAATCTTTTCACCACATTCATAAGACCCAGACTGGGGTCTGTCACCTGAGTCTGACCAGCAGCGTCCATATTTTCGGGCCTGAGCAATCTATCACAACTCCCGGATGGTTATGGATGCAGCCCGTATTAGGGAGTTGGCTAGACCTAAGCCTGAGGCGCGGAGTCTAATGTGCTGGCGGTATTTACCAGGGACCCTCGTAAGAAGGTATGGGCTTGGCTGCGTCTGACACAAAGGTCGTGACCCTCAGGATAGGTTCCCTTATACAGGTGCTGGTAAACTCCGGATGAAGCCGAGAAGACGTATAGCTTAGTCGACAGGTCGGGTCAGAACCAAACGGACTTAGACGGTACCAGGGAGCAGGCGTAAACAGGTCACAGGGGATAGCCGAAGTCAAAACCAGATATCAGATGCAGTACCAGGGTCAGGTGAAATCAGGGTCACAAACGAAGCCAAGGTCAGGAACAGGTAACAGAATATCACAGGAATGCTGGAGTCTGGTAAATGAGCATGATAGCAGTGGTAGTTTTCTGCACAAAGGAGCCACAGGTTAGAACTGAACTCTAGGAAGCAACACTTTGCTCTGGCACCAGTGGGAGTTCTCACAGGGGATATGACTCTGCTGCAAGTCCCTGATAGGCTGCTGAGGTCAGCTGAGGCAGGAGCACTCTCACTGGAGGAATGCTATCAGCTGACATAGGGCCTGATGGTGATGTCACTGCATGGTTCCCGAACAAGGTCAGGCAGAAATCCTGACCTACAGCAAATGGCAAAGTAAGTCACACAATTTGTGCAGAGTGTGACACTTGAGGGTTACATTTCCACTTACACCACCCTTATTGTGTACATCCATCAAATAATACATTTTACTAACGGAAGCACACCACAGAAGGTAGCGCAGAACCTCCCACTGTTCTAATATTATCTCTATAGGTTGGCTTAACCTTACAGGTACTGCAGCTGAGTAGCTATACCCTCATAATTGGTGAAGTGCAGGTACTCCACAACTGAGAATATGTCAGCAGAAGTGGCAAAGAGAGCAGTTTGCCATGATCCTTCAGTGGGGAGGCTGATAGGCTTTCAGGCATATACTGTATTCATGCTGCAGACACTTCCTATACCCAGGACAGGTACTGTATACCCAGGATAGGTACTGTATACCCAGGGGGATGACATGAGGGTAATTAGTTTCTTATTGTGTTAGTTAATTAGTGCTAGGGAAGGAGTATGACTAGGGGATTGTGGGCCTCTTTCAGAGATGTGCGAATTGCAGCCATGACTGGTTATTTTGCCGCAGCATGACTGCATCTTTGTGCCAATGGTGTGACTGGTGGCCCTCATACAGAAACACTCACTGGCTGTGGTGCTAATCCGCTGTTGTGCATATTAATACGCACCATCAGTCTCACCATTGGAAATTGCACCAGCTCTATGGAGGCGCAGAATCTCCATCTGAACATGGCTGCCTGTGTCAGCGCAACTGTGGCAAAAACCACAGTCGCTGATAACTACACAAACAAATCCGATTATTCGCGCCCATCTTACCACCCAGAAATGCCCACTGAATTTCCCTCTCTCTGCGTCCAACTTTGCAATTAAACTTTTTAGTGACAACCACCTGGATGCATGCGCGGTGCGGCTCGGACACATGTGCTGACTGAAAACAATTGCCGCTTGTGTGCGCCATCGACATTGCAAGCCAATCTGAATCAGGTATAGTCAGTGGCAGGGTCTCAGGGTTTATTGAAACTGCTGGATGTAAACTTGCTGTAACTGCACATGTCGCTGTCTCTGCCATCTTCATGGCTCACTCACGCCAGGCATTTCCATGGAAACCGAGCACACCGGCATGGCTCTGGTCTTCCCAAAACAAGGCTTGCCCGGTACCCTACTGGACCAAAATAGCTGCCTCAGCACTGAAGGGGTTAACCCTTGTGCTGCGTGGCCATCTTTAAAAGACACAATCAGTGGCGTAACTATAAATTTTGCTCCCCCATGCCAAAAAAGTTTCAGGCACCCCCCCACCCACCCAAAGATCAAACACACCCAAAGACTACGTTTAAGGTGTGTGGTTACATGATACAGCAACGTGCCTTACACATTATGACACACTAAGCAATGCCACTTATAACACAGTGTGCCACACCGGAATGCCCCTTACAACACATTATGCCACACCGGAGTGCCCCTTACAACACATTATGCCACACAGCAATGCCCCTTACACATCCCACACAATAATGCCACATATAACACATAATGACATACAGTAAAGCGCTTATAACAAATTTATGCCATGCTGTAATGCCCCTATTTCACATTATGCCACACTGTAATGCCACATACAACACATTATGCCACACAGTAATGCCCCTTACACATTATGCCACAGAGTAATGCCCCTAAAAGCACATTGTGCACACAGCAATGCCAAGTACACATTATGCCAAACAGTAATGCCCATTACATCCCACCCTGACAGATCTACTTCATCAACTCTCCTTTCTGCTCCTGCCAGTGCGTCACCATAGCTCAAGACAGGTTGCACAGTTTTTATGTCCGTGTAGAACCAGATTATTGGGAACATAGTTTATAACCTGTAAACTGTGTATCAAATTAGTGCCCCTTATACAGTGCCCCCTGTAGTTGTGCCCCTTATGCAATGCCCCCTGTAGTAGTGCCCCTTTTGCAATGTCCCCTGTAGTAGTGCCCATTATGCAATGTCCGCTGTAGTAGTGCCCATTATGCAGTGCCCCCTGTAGTAGTGCCCCTTATGCAATGTCCCCTGTAGTAGTGCCCATTATGCAATGTCCCCTGTAGTAGTGCCCATTATGCAATGCCCCCTGTAGTAGTGGCCATTTTGCAATGCCCCCTGTAGTAGTGCCCCTTATGCAATTCCCCCTGTAGTAGTGCCTATTATGCAGGGCCCCCTGTAATAGTGCCCATTAAAGTAGTGCCCCTTCTAGTAGTTAGCCCCCTGTAGTGCCCCTTCTAGTAGTTAGCCGCCTGTAGTTAGCCCCCTGTAGTTAGCCTCCTGTAGTTAGCCACCTGTAGTTAGCCACCTGTAGTTTCTCCCCCCCTCCGCACGCACACAAACAAACACACACACACAAAAGAAAAAAACACAAACACTTACCTTTATCCCTACTCCAGTGCTGCTGCCGTCCATACCCCGGCGTCCGCTCCTCGGCACTATGGGAGTGACGTCATTATGTCACTCCCATAGTGCTCTGCAGGACCCGGAAGACGGAGCTCACTCCTGAGCTCTGTTCCCGGCGTCTGCTCCTCGGCACTATGGGAGTGACGTCATTACGTCACTCCCATAGTGCCCTGCTGGACCCGGAAGACGGAGGGAGCTCCGTTCTCCGGCTGCCGCCGGGGGTTTAAATAGGAGCCGGGCACCCGCTGGTAACACACTCAGCAGGTGCCCGGCAGATGGAGGGTGCAGGGGGTGCGACCGCACCCCCTGCACCCTCCGTAGTCACTACTACTGCCCCCGTCGCCCCCAAGCTACCCAGCTCCTCCAAGCCACCGCGGGGGCTGCGGGGGCAGTAGTTACGCCACTGGACACAAGCATAAATAAATAGAAAGGTTTAAATAAAGTGGGTGTATAAAAATAGTTTTCAACAAGAGGTATAAAATGTGTTTAAATAAGTATATGCAGAACTGAGCCAGGCACACAGATCCAAGCTGCAGTGCTGTGCAGTGTAATGTCTGGTGCGGGACGCCAGGCACAAAGTGTGTATTTAGTAAGTTAAAAATGCACTTACTCTCTCCCTGGTAGTCTATGGGGAATCTGGAACTCTCTGTGGCCTGCTGGGTCCCCTAGACCCTCTCCCAGGGAGAAGGAATGACTTCCCATGCATCCTCATGCCTGAAAGTGGCATGAGGAGGTAGAGAGGAAGCTGCATAACACATCCAGCTAAGTGGTTTCTTGGAGCTTTGAAGAGCTAACACTCAGTGACTAAGAGACTGCTGGCTGGGGATCTGGTCTGCCTTGTCCTGGAGCCCAGATTCAGGTAGAGGAGGTAGATAAGTCCCCCTATCAGAATCCTGGACGTATGTCTTAGAGGGAACTTTTCCCTCAAACCTGAGCATCAACTCTCCCGGCAACACTGTGAGGCACTGTGTAGTGTGTTTAGGGCCAGGCACTAAAAAATGCCATTAGAAGCACTGTGCTAAAGGGGCACTGTTTTTAAAAAAAAAAAAAAAAACATAGAGGCACTGTGGACTGTGAGCTGCAGCACTGTGAGGCCCTGTGATGTGTGTTTAGGGCTAGGTACTGTGATCAAAGATAAGTCATTATTATTAAGTCGTAATAACAAAATAAAACGGATTTGTGTTCAGGCACTGTGTTAAATAATGTAATTAGGTTTAGGGTGCCATTACTAGGAGTGCTGTGAGTTGATATGGATCTGACTGATAGAAGAACAGGAGCAGAAACCCAGTACTAGTGCTGCGGCTGCTGCCAGTCATGATAGTACTTTAATATTTACTAAAGGTAGTCCAGGGGAAACACAGTTTAAGAAAGGGCACCTGAATTCTAAACAATATTTCACAATGTGAAAGAAAACATCACCTCTAACAAGAAAGGGAAAATTTACTGCCAAAAAATGTAAAATTTTCTACATTGACACTTCTACCATGACTCAATCTGATACAGTAAAAATCAATAAAATTTTAGAGGATTATTTTAATGACAATGTACAAATTAGCATGTCACACAGTCCCTTTGAATACTAGGAGGAAAAAAAAGGCAATTTGGAGTCTCTTGTACAGTACAAACTAGCTTTGCTTTACTTAAGGTGTCCACCTTTCTTCGTGTACTCGGAGAAAGTGTTTAGCACAGTCAGGAACCTTGCGCGTGATCTGATGTTGTAAAAACTGATGCTCATAAAAATGAATTTCAAATTTAATGAGGAAGACCTTTGCCGTCAAATGCAAAGAAGTAAGGTGAGACTTCTATAATGTTGGATTCCAGTGGGGATGAGCTAATATTGTGTGATGATATTAACACTGATGAGTAAGAGTATGATAATGATAACAAATGTAGAGATGATTAACAACTCTGTTAGCTGCCTTAAGCCCATTGGTAGCTTGTTTTGTGGGGGCCCAAAGAAACCAAGCACTTTAGCCAAAAAAAATGGCAGTCCCTGTGACTGAAGTGCTTGGTTTATTAAACTGTGCAAGTATGTTTCAAAAACAATATTCCCAAGTACAATAACATCATGCACCACTTTTCGTTTCATAATTGGCTATATTTTTGGAGGGGCACTGATGATGGTCTTCTGTCTCTCACAAGTCAACACTTTACCAGCTCATACTTTTTATCAACCTCTCTTGTGTGTACTTGACTGGCAGCTTACAATAAATTCTAAAAATCTTACTATAATATTATATTTTTGTGGGGCATTGATAATGGTCTTTTGTCTCTCACAAGGCCATTTGAATCTCTTGTATTGTCCTGGCTCCTAAGGCCTGTGATTTGCTGCATGGATCAGTTTGCAATGGCGTTAAATGAAAAGTAAACTCACATTTGAATGCTTGTGTTTTGATAGTTTGCTCCACATCTCAAATTTCATTTTCTTAATCACTCAATCAATCTTTCCTTTACCTGCCTTCCACTATATTCTACACGTCCATTGCCTGTACTGCCCTCGGGCCTCTGATCTAGCTTTTGATTAATGAAAACAATCTTTCTATATAGTTCATTAAAATGTCATCCCGTTTGCCACTGCAGTTCCACCATGTTTCATAATTGTGCTATATTCTTTTAAACTGCTTTGGATCTAAAACCAAAACACAGGGGTTTGCATACATCTCTAGGAAAGTACTTGAAGCTGGTGCGATGGAGTATTGAATTATATTTGTGAGTTTTGCAGATCAAATTGTGGTTTTTGTGGTTGAAAATCAGGGGAAACTCTCCCGGGAATGCCAACTCGAACAGACACGAATCTTAGCAAATATACCCCTTATTGTTTATATTTATGTGTTTATGTGTGTGTGTGTAATGAGGATGCTATGATTTTAAATGGAAATGATTACAATGTATTTTAGCATGAAATAAATATTGCTGAGTTTTTCTTTGAAGTCATCACCTTGAACTTGGAGAGAAAAAGCTGAATACAAAACTAGGATGAGCCGTGTTTATTCATCAAAATAAATCAAAGTGAAGGATTACAGATAACTGGGGCTCAGGAACCTTCCTGTGAGTGATTGGTGTCATTATTGCTGTCTATAAAGTTTCACAAACCCAGGAAAAGGGGGAATATCAGAAGAGTAATCACAGGAAAGCCGACGTTTGGAATATTGATGTGAATTTGTGTTTCATGTTAAGTGATAAAAATTACAGTGGTTTACTATGATTATTATATAAAATATGGCTGTAATATTTAATAATAATGAATGTGCATTCTTAATTGATAAACGTAAGGTTGAAGACAGGCAGAAAACACAATGGCGTGTGCTACTTGCAATATCGTCGTACTATTTTTAGCACGTTCCGTCTTTTACCGTTTAAAAAATTGCAAATCATCAGCAAATAATGATGTGGGAACTTTTTGCTTTCTGCTTTGCAGAATTTTTCAGAATGTCTTCTGAATTTACTTTTTTTTACTTTACAAAACTTCTGATGCGACCAGTGAACAACATATCATGCGGTTGTTCACCAGTTTGTGCAGAGTCAAACGACTGCACAATTCAGTATGTCATTCATCGCATCGTGAGTCCGCTAGGTACAAACATTGTGTAATGTGTACCTGGATTAAGAGTAATGCTACCTGTGCCACTTACTCACCCATATGCTCCTAGGCAGATGTGCATGATTCTGGCACCTATGCTAGCCTGCCCGTAGAGAAGTGGGATAAAGGAGTGAAGAGGAGCATGAACATAGGCTGAGTTCAGTTCTGAACACTTACAGACCGACCAGGACACAGATATGCCTAAGAAAGCTATATTATTTGTGAGTGAACAGGTAGGGCCGGATTAACGGCAAGGCTGTACAGGAAGGGCCGCTGACAGCCGTGTCGGGCCCAGGTGACGGGGTGTGGCCTAATCACGGGAGGCATGGCCACACCCCCTTAGAAAAAAATAAAATAATTTTTTGCAGTGCCGTGAAGCAACGCTGCATGCTGGTGGCACAGCCAATGGGGGGGGCGCGATCAGCGTGATCGCTTCCCCCATAGGCATAGTAGACTGCACTGGCTGCTGTTTTAGCAGCCACGAGCAGTCTCCCAGTGCAGCCCAGCCACAGCAGCGAGTGCTGGGCTGCTGTGACGTAAGAGAGGGGGAGCGGTGCAATTAGTTCCCACTCCCCCCCTCTCGGGCACCCCTGTGTACAGGTACCTGTCTAAGGCCACAGGTAAATGGCACACATTACAGTGGTCCACAAGAGAATGCCCCTTTATAAGAGGCCACAGGAGAATTTGCACTGTTCCAGGGGTCTACAGGAGAATTCCCCCATTACCGATGTCCATAGAATGACACTACTGAGGACCATAGAAGAATGCCCCTATTACCGATGTCCATAGAATGACGCTACTGAGGACCATAGAAGAATGCCCCCATTACTGATATCCATAGAATGACATTACTGAGGACCATAGAAGAATGCCCCCATTACCGAGGTCCATAGAATGATATTACTGAGGACCATAGAAGAATGCCCCCATTACTGATGTCCATAGAATGACATTACTGAGGACCATAGAAGAATGCCCCCATTACCGAGGTCCAGAAGAGAATACTCCCAGTTTAGGGTGGTAACTGGGAAGTGAATGCCTCCACTATTCCAGAGGTCTACAGCAGTGGCAGCTCTTATCTCTATCTCCTGGGGGGGTCTGGTGCCCACTGCCAGATCAGTCTGAAATGTGCACATGTGAGGGAACGCAATCCCACCCATGAGCACAATTTAACAAGCAGGCTTCTAGGGATTGCATTGGCTGCGCCAAGAGGTCTGTAGTTATAGCAGGGGAGCGGCTTCCCATTCAAAGCGCTCTCTCTGCTAATTGCAGTCTCGGCTGCCGGTCCCGGGGTACGGCTATGATTAGTAGGGAACGCTTCCATTTGGTAGTCACTGCCACTGTTAGGCAGTTCCTGTGGGGGTGGATTTTACTAGGGGGGGTCTTATTTCAGGTCTAAGGAGCTATCGCTCATACACAGTGAAGCAAAATGGCACTGAGCAAGCACAGCTAGGGTTTCGGGGGCCATATTGGTAAGGGAACAGAAATGTCTCTTGAGGAGCCATGTTTGAGACTGTGAAGTAGCGCACTCCACATCTAACACTCCCCCCCTTGCTACTAGCTTCTCCATGTTACACAAACTTACACATGAAGCTTTTCTGTAGCAACCTGTGAAAGAGGTGAAAAGAACATAAAAATATCAAATAATCTTGGTCTGGCTTGCTTTACTGGAACTTTAGGGAAATCCATCTCACTCATCACATACTGTAGACGTCAGCAAATGTCTCTTGGCTTATAACTTTAGAATTGCTGTCACTGTTATGTATCTTGATGCATCTTATGTTCTTGACTCCTAACTTATGAAAAGTAGTTTTTTCCTACTTGTTATGAAACACCCCTGCATATGCATAAGACCCCCAGAGCCTCTTACTGAGATCTTCTGCCTATACCAGCAACCCGTTGTTCCCATAGAGTTAAATGCATTCACCGGTACTTAGGTGGTTACCAGGTTTTAACCTCAGGCAGTAGGGGCTTATACAATTTATTTTAATTAATTTATTTATTAACAGTTTCTTATATAGCACAACATATTCCATTGCACTTTACAATTGGAAGCATTAATAGAACAAAACTGGGTAATAACAGACAGATATATACAGTAGGTAGGAAGGCCCTGCTCGCAAGCTTACAATCTATAGGGAAATAGGCATTGATACACAAGGATAGGTGCTATATATTGCACTTTGGTTCAGCCAGAATGCAGCGTTTCTTAGTTGGCTGCATGATCCAGTCACACAGGAATGACGGCCAAATGTCAGGAGGATGTGAAAGAAAGACAATGTGTGAGGTTATGTGTGGACTGTGATAGGGGGATGTAATTATGTATGGAAGCTATGAAAGTTATGTGGGCATAACGCATTAAGTGGACTATACAAGGGTGATCCCAGGATATTAGCTGGAGAAGATACAGATACACTAGAAGGTCAAAGTAAAAGCAGACCCAAAACAAGCATCAACAGGGTGTTAGGATGCGGCCTGGGATTGGCCGCTACTCACCGTTGCGCCGGCTTCCCCTGATCTCCTGGGCAGTCAGACACCAGGCTCGGGGGCGGGTGGCATGCTGAGTATTCTCCCTGGGGTCTGCTAAGACTTCCATGCATATACCCATGTGAATGCTCCATTGCGTTTCTCCCTGCGGTTGTGGTCAAGGGCGCAGCCATGTTTGTCTGAATCACCTGACAGTCTCTCATCCAATGGTAGCCTTGTCAGCTCTCAGCTGACTCTCTACTCCTATGGACAGCTACCCTGTGGTATAAAGCAAGACTCCAGGAAACAGGAAGTTGCCTGAACAACTCTTCACTACTCCAGTGACTGTTTGCTATTGCATCATTCCAGGCTCCACGCTGTGTTTCTCCAGTACTATCCTGCGTCTGGATCTCCAGTATTATATTCCAGTGCTATCCAGCATCTGGGCCTCCTGTTTTATACTCCGGTGCTTTTCTGTGCCTGGATATCCAGTGTTATACTCCAGTGCAATCCAGCATCTGGGTCTCCTGTGTTATACTCCAGTGCAATCCAGCATCTGGGTCTCCTGTGTTATACTCCAGTGCTATCCAGCATCTGGGTCTCCTGTGTTATACTCCGGTGCTTTCCTGTGTCTGAATCTCCAGTATTATACACCAGTGCTATCCAACATCTGGGTCTCATGTGATATACTCCAGTACTATCCTGTGTCTGGATCTCCAGTATTATACACCAGTGCTATCCAACATCTGGGTCTCCTGTGTTATACTCCGGTGCTTTCCTGTGTCTGAATCTCCAGTATTATACACCAGTGCTATCCAACATCTGGGTCTCATGTGATATACTCCAGTACTGTCCTGTGTCTGGATCTCCAGTATTATACACCAGTGCTATCCAACATCTGGGTCTCCTGTGTTATACTCCGGTGCTTTCCTGTGTCTGAATCTCCAGTATTATACACCAGTGCTATCCAACATCTGGGTCTCATGTGATATACTCCAGTACTGTCCTGTGTCTGGATCTCCAGTATTATACACCAGTGCTATCCAACATCTTGGTCTCCTGTGTTATACTCTGGTGCTTTCCTGTGTCTGAATCTCCAGTATTATACACCAGTGCTATCCAACAACTGGGTCTCATGTGACATACTCCAGTACTGTCCTGTGTCTGTATCTCCAGTATTATACACCAGTGCTATCCAACATCTGGGTCTCCTGTGTTATACTCTGGGGCTTTCCTGTGTCTGGATCTCCAGTATTATACACCAGTGCTATCCAGCATCTCGGTCACCTGTGTTATACTCCAGTACTATCCTGTGTTTGGATCTCCAGTATTATATACCAGTGCTATCCAACATCTGGGTCTCCTGTGTTATACACCAGTGCTATCCAGCATCTGGGTCTCCTGTGTTATACTCCAGTGCTATCCAGCATCTGGGTCTCCTGTGTTATACTCCAGTACTATCCTGTGTCTGGATCTCCAGTATTATACACCAGTGCTATCCGACATCTGGGTCTCCTGTGTTATACTCTGGTGCTTTCCTGTGTCTGGATCTCCAGTATTATACACCAGTGCTATCCAGCATCTGGATCTCCTGTGTTATACTCTGGTACTATCCTGTGTCTGGATCTCCAGTATTATACACCAGTGCTATCCAGCATCTGGGTCTCCTGTGTTATACTCTGGTGCTATCCAGCATCTGGGTCTCCTGTGTTATACTCCAGTGCTATCCAGCATCTGGGTCTCCTGTGTTATACTCCAGCACTATCCTGTGTCTGGATCTCCAGTATTATATACCAGTGCTATCCAACATCTGGGTCTCCTGTGTTATACTCCAGTGCTATCCAGAATCTGGGACTCCTGTGTTATACTCCAATACTATACTGTGTCTGGATGTCCAGTATTATACACCAGTGCTATCCAACATCTGGGTCTCCTGTGTTAAACTCTGGTGCTTTCCTGTGTCTGAATCTCCAGTGTTATACACCAGTGCTATCCAACATCTGGGTCTCATGTGATATACTCCAGTACTGTCCTGTGTCTGGATCTCCAGTATTATACACCAGTGCTATCCAACATCTGGGTCTCCTGTGTTATACTCTGGGGTTTTCCTGTGTCTGGATCTCCAGTATTATACACCAGTGCTATCCAGCATCTGGGTCCCTTGTGTTATACTCCGGTGCTTTCCTGTGCCTGGATCTCCAGTGTTACACATTCAGTACAAACCTTCGTACTGATCTCCAGAGATATTCCCAACACAAACCTGCGTACTGTTCATCAGTGATACTCCCAGTACATACATGCCTACTCTCCAGGTTATCGCGGGAGGCTGCCGATTTTTCAGGTAACCCCCCCACACCCCCAGAAGAGTAGGCATATCTCCCGCATCCCGCCCACTTCCTAGTGAAGTGGGCAGGATGGGGAAATTTTACCTAGAATTTTCGGGTCCGTAGGAAAGGGGTGGGGCAAAATGGCACAAAATGCATCATTTAGCCCCACCCCCTCCTTACGGACCCACAAATCATGGGGGGTTTCTGTAAAGTGGATGGGGCCTAATGTCAACTATCATCTGGCCCCACCCCCCCAAAGAGGAAAGCAGCAGGTCCCCTCCTGCTGCTCCCGGAAAGCTGCAGAAAATGTCGGCAAGTATGTCCTATAATAAGCCTGCGTACTGATCACTAGTGATACTCAGAGGGGGGTACATACTCTGGAAGTCAGACAATATCATTGGCAGGAAGTACAGGGGTACTATTTACCTGGGCCCCGGGCTTCCTGGGGGGCCACGCCCCCCCCTCCAGTCTCTCTCCCTTACAGCAGCCCAGCACACAGCATCTGCCGAGTTGAAGTGGGAGACTGCTCATGGCTGCTGAGCAATGGCCACAGCAGTTTCCTATGCCTGTGGGGGGGAGCTACCACATTGATCGTGCCCCCCCTGGCTTTGCCCCAGGCTGAGGGGCTCAAAGCACCCCCCTCCCAAGTGCACAGCTGCTGCAAAAGTGTTATTTTTATTTATTTTTCCTCAAGGGGGAGTGGCCATGCCTACCATGATTAGGCCACGCCCCCGCTTCACCTGGGCCTGGCAGGGCTCTCTACACCCCTGGTGATACTCCCAGTACAAACCTGTGCACTGATCTCTAGTATATCCTCAGTACTGATAGCATATCCTTTTCTAGTGACTCTTTACCCCGTTGCTGCATACGTAACTCCAGTGTTATTCTCCAGTGACTTCCACTAGTGATTGTCTCCAGTGCTGTTCCTCAGTGTCATACTCCAGTGTCTCCTATATTATCTTTTGTCACCCAGTCTCCTTGCTAGGCACCTGGTTCCTGACCAAAGGGCCACGACCTGCCTGCTGGGTGCAGCGAAGCTCAAATCCCAATTGGAGGGTTCACTGGCAAAGACCACTCGGTAAGTTAGACTCCGTGCCTTTGGCCAGGCCTCGCCAACACTCGGTGCTAGCTGATGAGGAAGACTTACATTCATCCTCATAGTTTGTTGCTCTTTCCACCCCCTGATACCTCGACTTCCAATAAGGCTGAGGATCCCCAGAAACAAATCGTGACACAGGGTTAATTGCAGGACAGATTATCTGGATAGCAGTCAGGTGGAATTAGCAGACAGCAACAATTATCCAAAACAGCAATGCAAGTAGGTATAGAAGCAGCACAAAATCCAACACAGTATATATATTGAATGACAGAGGTACTATACTCTAGCTCTAAGCTGGTAATAAGCAGAATAGTGTTCACTGAGGCTTAGTATTTGCAGAGATAAACAGCATGGATATATATGCACTGTGCAAGGCAGATATTTGTACTTGCAGAAAGTCACCAGCAGAGAGGAGATTCACTGTGTAAGCATGCGTACTGTACATATAACTTGCAGTTTTAAAACAGCAGAGATGAATTCACTGTGTAGATTTAGTATGGCACTTGCTGTTGGTAAAAACAATCATTAGAGTTCCACAAGAACATAGTAACTGGAAATAGACACGGCTGGGCATATGCAGAGCAGGAGACCAGAGCAATAAAACACATGGAACGGACAGGTATCAACAATGAGGTATAAGCTTTGGGGCATACATGCCTACCCTCCCGGTTTTCGCGGGAGGCTCCCGATTTTTCGTGTAACCCCCCGCACCCCCGGAAGGGTAGGCACTTCTCCCGCATTCTGCCCACTTCCTAGTGAAGTGGGCAGAATTAGGAGAATACCCGCGGCAATCGCGGGTCTCCGTGAAGGGGGCGGGGCTTAAGCTGTGATTCTGCATGAATCACAGCATTTGGTCCCGCCCCCTATGTAAATTGTGCCCAATCGTGGCAATTTTACCATGAGGGGGTGGGGCTTAATTACGTGAATCATCAAGCCCCGCCCCCGTCGGCCCCCTGCTGCTTCTCTTACCCGGGCTTCTCCCGGGAAGAGAATATTAAAGGTAGGCAACTCTGCTTTGGGGGCTTATTCATCAACACTAAAATAACGTTTTTAAGGACATTTTCCTTAAATAACGTTATTTTGGTATTCATGAACAGACTTAACACAGGAGATATCACAGATATCTCCTTGCTAAGTCCCCCTGCGTTAATTTCCACACTCCCCATACATTAGTACAGGTATATTAGTACATTAGTACATTAGTATGGGGATGTGGAAATTGTGGTATTCATCAAATTCCGAAAATTATCAATTTTCGGAATTTGATGCAGTTACTATTCGCCACTGTGAGGCGGCGAATAGCAGAATCCACTAACCTGTATCAGCATGTGCAGGTCCCCCGACGAGTCCCTCCGGCGCTCTGCTCCGTCCTCAGGCTCCGGAGGCTGGTCTGTCATGTGTGCTCCCCAGCAGAGCACAAGAAAGTTTAGAAAAAGAAAAAAAATTTTTTTTTTTTTTCTAATCTGTCATGTGGTCTGCAGGGAAACCACATGACAGACCAGCAGGACGGAGCCGGAGGCTGCTGCGCGGACAGGTAAGTCGGGGGGGGTGGGGGGGAAGGTGAGCGGAGGGGGGTGGGGGGGAGTCGGGGGGGTACGAAACTTACCGCATCTGTAGGCAGTGCTGCGCATGCGCTGGTTTTACAGATTTAACAGCGCATGCGCAGCACTGTTTCCAGACGCGATAAGGTAGTGTAGAGAGGGAAAAGTATCTATTTCCAGAAAAGCTGTCATCGCAAAAATGACAGCTTTTCGGAATAGATATTTATGGAGAGGTGGAATGATGAATTCCACCTATAATTAGGTAGAACTCCATGAGAGTTCTAAAGCTAATTATCTCCAGAGAATTTTTAGGTTTAATGAATATGCCCCTTAACCAGTAAGTAATGAGCAGTACTATACCTGAGCACTGGTGGAATGCCATGGGAGGACAAAATATACAGAAAACACCAGTTCTAGACACAGTACTCTTATTTGATCTGGGGTGAAATAAGGTCTGCACAATAATCCACCGTAGTAATTCAGGGCTGGGATATGTAATAAACTTGTACAGAGATCTAAGGTAATTTGCCAGGGATTTCACAGATGAGAACTCAGTAATACACAGCACTGACAGAGCACTTTGCAAGGTAGTAAAACCAAGACTTTGCTGAGAGGACTTCAGCAGGCACAGGAACAGGAAACTGAATGTAGGAACTTCATAACAGTGAGACTGGCTTAAACTCCGGCTTCTGAGCACAGGAACAAACACATACTCTAGAAGTCAGACAATATAATCAGCAGGAAGTATAGGGCTGGCTGTAATTTACCAGAAGCAGGAACCAATCAGTGCAATCCCTGCAGAGAGCCTCCCTAATCAAAAGATAGTATGCAGCTGAGCTCTGCACACAAACTGACAGGCAGGAATGCAGCAATGAGCTGCGCACACACACAGACAAAGGGCCTGATTCAGAGCCACTCGTAAGCGGCAGCTCGTTCGCTCCGAGCAATGTTTGGCCAACTGCGCATGCGTACGGATCGTTATACGCATGCGCGAACCAGTCAGTGTGGTCGAAATTCATGCGCTCGCAAAATAGCGAATGTCTGCTAATTTGAGTGACAGAATGAGGCGTATGTGGGTGGTAACAGGGGAAGGTGCTTGAAAACGGGGAGTGGAAATCAGAACGCAGGCGTGCTTAAAGGTCATAACGGGCGTTTTATAGGTGTGCATAATTAAAACAGCAGCGTCATTAACCACGTCACTGGGTTATTTTATAGCCAGAACTGCTCGCAAAATTGTGGTAGCAAAAACCGACCACAAGAATAGCGAGCAGTTCATACCCTGTTCGATGTACTCGATTAATCTAATAAATAGCGGACATGGCGTAGGATGCGAGCGGCCAGGGGGCGTAGTTTCCCAAAAAACGACCGCAAGTTTTGTTCGCTCGTTCAGACCTAGAGGCGTGAACAGACCGCAAACAGCGAATGGTTCATTTGAATAGCCACCCCTATTTTCAGGACGAGCGAGCGCTAATTGCGTCCGGCTCTGAATCAGGCCCAAAGTTCCAACTAGAACTGGAATCAAGGCATGATGCAGCATTCCAGTCACATACTATGGCCAGGACCTTCCACCAAGTTGATCTGCTGCCGCAGATCATAACGCTACCTTAGGCCATACTTGCCGACATGAAGCCAGGGATGAAGCAGTGTTGGGGGTGGGGCCGGACAGGTTGCATCATTAAGCCTCACCCCTCACTATAATTTGCTGTGAATGGCTCATATTTAAATAAGGGGGCGGGGCCAAATGATGTGATTCCAATATAAATACATTACTAGATTACGCCCCCACTTCCAGACATGCCGGTCCGCAAGAAAATTCTCCTTATTCTGCCCACTTCACTACGACATGGGCAGAATGTGGGAGTAGTGCCTACCCTTCTGGGGGTGCGGAGGGTTACCCAAAAAATCAAGAGCCTCCCGCTACTTCCAGGAGGGTAGGCATGTATGCCTTAGACTTTCATTCACACCAGTCGGTCTTTGACTTTGGTTTTTAAACTTCCAGAGGTACATTGAATGCAATGTTTGAAAATTTCTCATATCTTTTGGATGGTTTGCCAATATTTGATGTAGCAGATGATCTTTGTTGTGTTTGAACTTCCATGCTGGTAGTCACTGGTTCAAATTTTTCTCCAGCTGCTGGTATGTCCAATGACACATTTGCTCTGCACGTCAAAGTTCAGCTTCTCTTCAACATGTTTTGTCTCTTCCCAAGCAACCTCCCCGAGGGAGAATCCCAGATCAGATTCCCATGCCTGTTCATGTTTCTAAAGTGGAGGAGACTCCAATGCTAGAAAAGAATGGTATATAGATGAAATAACCCCCTTGTTGTTAAATCTATAAATGCATAATCTTTCAAAGGGAGTGGGGTTGGGTGAGGAGGGAGCAGAGGAAGATGAGGTGACAAAATGGCAGATTTGTAGGTATTGTTAATGTAGTGTGTTAGAAATTCCATGTTTTTCTCGAATATCTGCGAAGGACAGAGGGGGGAAAGCTCCGACGACATGGTGAAATGCCGGATGAGATTGATGGACATGCCATGACGTGAGATAGGCCTGAAGGAAATTCAGGATTATTCCAAATGGGAGTTAGAGGAGGAGGGTATGAGGAAAGAGTCAGTTTTTTATTGAAGAAGTCTCAGTTACTAAGTGTCAATGCTATAGTAGGAAATAAGAAAGACGATTTGGGTCTATGTTTACGAGGTAGCCACGGCAGGTAAGAGATTGAGTGTATATCGACAAGATCACTTTCCAGATCCACCCAACGCTTGACATGTCGAGGAGAATGCCATGAGGCCATCTTAAGAGATTGAGGGCCTCATTCAGAGGCGGTCGGAGGATGCAAGCGGTCGCTCAGAAACTGGGCAGCCGCTTGCATCCTGACCGCCCGCCTCTGTTGCGGTCGTTAGGCTGTGGGTTAACACCCACAGCTCTAACGACCGCTCGGGTGATGGTCGGGGCTTATGACGAGACCCTAGAGTAGGGTCTCACTTGTCGTAAGCCCCGGAGACCTTCTGGCTCTGTCAGAGCCGGAAACTCTCCACTGACATCACTAGTGATGTCAGTGGGGCCTCCCCCAAACGGCAGGCGTTCCCATAGGAACGCCTCCATTTGGGCTGCCACCCCCCCGGCCCACCTTCCAAACGGGGCAAGCTGTCAATCAACATCGACAGCTCGCCCCCTTTGGAAAGAGACCTGCTACGACCAGCGCTGTCGGTCGTAGCGGGTCTCACGCATGCGCACGAGGGAGCCGGCTCCCTCGTGCGCATGCGCACTGGCAAAACATCGAGGCGGTCGTAGACCTTACGGCCGCCTCTGAATAAGCTCCTGAGTGTATATCGACAAGATCACTTTCCAGATCCACCCAATGCTTGATATGTCGAGGATAATGCCATAAGGCCATCTGACTCAATCGGGTAGCATTATAGTAACGACGTAGAATGGGTAAACCCAGACCTCCATCCCACGTACATTTGGCAAGCATGTCATGACAAATGTGGGGTTTTTTATTGTCCCACACAAATTTACCAAGTGTAGATTGAAGAGTGTTGAGAGTGTGGGAAGGTATAGGGACAGGGAATGTCTGGAAAAGATATAGCAGTTTTGGAAGGATATTCATTTTCACGGCATTGATACGCCCTATCCATGAAAGGAGATACGTTTGCCATTGTTGTAGGTCTTTATAAATTGATCTGATAAGGGGGGGATAATTGGCTTTATAGAGAGAGTCATAGGATTTTGTAATGGAGACCCCAAGGTATTTCAGAGAGTTTCTCTTCCATAGAAAATTTAAATTTGATTGTAACAACTTCCTCATACATCCAGGAAGGTGAAGAAGAAGGGCCTCAGATTTGGCATGATTGATGTTATAGCCTGATAGAGAGCCATAAAGAGAGAGTTCATGGAATAGATTGGGAAGGGATGTGAGTGGCCTAGTTAGCATGAGAAGAATGTCATCAGCAAATAATGAAAGGATTGTTTAATTGTGTCTAGTCCCGTTGGTGATTGAGAATGAGTCTGATAGTAGGCCCCCCGCTGAGACTGTGGCAGAAGGTTTATAATAAAGGGCTTGAATAGCTTGCAGGAACTTTCCATGAAACCCGAAACTGTGCAGTGTTTGGAACATAAATGGCCAGGAGACCCTATCAAAGGCCCTCTCCGCATCCAAAGCAAGAACCAGAGAAGGAATTTTGTAAGTGTTAATATAGTGAACTATATCAATCATGTGTCAAGTGTTATCTATTGCCTGCCCGGACGGGACAAGCCCACTTGGTCGGGGTGGATTATGGAGGGAAGAAGTGGGTTCAGCCTATTTGCAAGTACCTTGGCGAAAAGTTTTAGGTCGGTATTAAGCAATGAGATGTGGCGGTAGTTAGACACTAATAACGAGTCCTTATTGGGTTTTGGGATGACCATAATAGTTGCTTTGGTCGTATCCAGGTGGAATGAAGCTCCCTCAAGGATATGATTAAAAACTGCTGTTAAGTGGGGTATCAGAGAGGATTGGAAAGTTTTATAATATGACATTGGAAACCCTTCGGGACCTGGTGCTTTAGATAATTTTTGGATTTTAAGGGTCGAGATGATTTCCTCAGTGGAAATAGGGTCGTTGAGAGCAGAAGAAGTCACGGTAGGTATACTGGGGAGATTACAAGAGGCTAAGTAGTCTGCAATCGAGGTGTCGGTTCGAGAAGGGAGAGGGGATTACTCAGAGATATTATAAAGGTGTTCATAATATGTCTTAAACAGTGAGTTGATAGTGGTAGGATTATAATGATGAGTGCCATTGTCATCTTTCAATACTGGAATCATGGTCCTGACCTTCCGGGCCCTCAACCTATTGGCTAGCAGGGATTCTGATTTGTTACTTTTTCATAGAATTTTTGGTTAAGCAAGCATAAAGATTGTTCAGTTTTTTTAGCCTGAAGGGCATTAAGGGATGCTTTTGCGAAAGTTAGTTGCTTATATAGAGAACGGGAAGGAAAACGTTTATGAGAGGTTTCCAGATGGTGGACTTCTTCTGTCAGAAAGGTCATTTGGGATCTATTTTCTTTATTTCTGAAAGAGGCATAGGTAATAATGTGCCCCCGATTGACTGCTTTATGTGTTTCCCATGCCAATGGGGTGCAGGTGGAATCTGTAGTATTCAGAGGAAAATAATCTTTGAGGGCAAGTTTGAGTTTCTCTTGAAATGTTGGAAGTTTTAAGAGAGTTTCATTCAGGCACCAAGGGGGACGACATGCTGGCACATCAAAAAAATCAAACGATGCAGTGATTATAGAATGGTCAGACCAATGATTAGTGACTATGGTGGAATTGGAAAGGTGTTTAGATGCTGGGGTGCAACAGAGAAAAAGATCAATCCTTGAGTAAGATTGATGGGGAATCGAAAAAAAAGTGGAGTCACGGGACATAGGATGGAGAGCTCGCCAAATATCAAAAAGACCCAATTCTCGAAGGCGTGTGTTCAAAGTTAGGGTCAGTGAGCAAGGCCGCAGAGTGGTAAGAGCGGGGGATTTGACAAGTTCATGATTGAGGACGGCATTGAAATCTCCTCCCACAAGAAGAATTGTCCCACTTCTGTTCCTCAGAACTCATTTTCTTTGGCAAACTGAACTCTGTTACCTCTCTGCTCTAGGACATAGATGGCAATAAGATTTCTTCCCATAGCTGGTACTTACAATATACTTTGGATTTCTGTGACTTTTATTCTTGGTCCAATCCTCAAACGAGCTTTAATTGTTCCGAACTCTGTGGCTGTCAACGTTTGATTGCTAATTCCCTTGATTGTGATAGGGTCACACTTATCTTAGTGAACCACTCCTTGTTGCAGCTGAAATGTCTTATTGCACTTGAATCAATATACAGTACCAAGAGTCTTTTTTGTGGTTACTGTTTCTTTGACACTTAGGGGTCTATCATGCAATACACCATTGAACCAACTCATAAGTACTTTCCATAAACAGAAATACCACACGGGCATTTACTAAGAATCATGTTTGCAAACATAATCTAACATGGAGCAAACTCAGGCCAAAATGGAAGTTTGATATACACCCCCTCCTCAGCAGCGTGGTCAGCAGAAGCACTGCACAGATCAGTGTGATCTGTGCAGTGCTTCTGCTGAACACATAGGATCCAATCAAAATAGCGACAGTCAGGATGCCAGCGCTTAGAATGTTGGCACCGGAATCCCAACAGGTGCCGGCATCCCCATGGTAAGTACTGGGGTTATGGGGAGGGATAGGGGTTAGGCACTAGGGGGGGGTTAGGGTTAGGCACTAATGAGGGAGGGTTAGGTTTAGGCTGTGGGGAGGTTAGGTTTAGCTACTAGGGAGAGGCTAGGTTTAGGCACCTTAGGGAGAAGGAGAGGGTTAGAATTCTAACCAAAAAAGTGTGGTACATAGGTGCTTTTGGAATGATGAACCTCCTATTGCCTCAGGCTAGCTCTCCAGGGTGTGGACAATACCTGAGAAGGGGATCCCTTTATAACAGTCAAAGATATAGATACAGGTATAGATAGACACATGCAGAAACTGTTGTTTTGAATAACTTGGGCGCCAGACCTTCTCTTATAAAAATATACCGCTTTATTTCTCTCCTCCTGCACCTGACTTTAAAGGACAGGAATATGGTTACAGCAGCTTCTCCTCTTCCTCCAGCTCAGATACTTGGCATGTCAGATGGTATATGACAATCTTATGGATATGGTTACATTACATCACACTCTTCTCCACCAGCACAGTCTTTAAGCACAGTCACAATGAATGCTTTGCATTTTACACACACAGGTCTGCCTGGCCCTTTGCTGGCTGGTGCCTGTAGTTCTCCACTTCATATGTGCAGGTCCACCTAGCCCTTTGCTGGCTGGTGCCTGTAGTTCTCCACTTCATACACACAGGTCCACCTGGCCCTTTGCTGGCTGGTGCCTTTAGTTCTCCACTTCATACGTGCAGGTCCACCTGGCCCTTCGCTGGCTGGTGCCTGTAGTTCTCCACTTCATACGTGCAGGTCCACCTACCCCTTCGCTGGCTGGTGCCTGTAGTTCTCCACTTCATACATGCAGGCCCACCTGGCCCTATGCTGGCTGGTGCCTGTAGTTCTCCACTCCATACGTGCAGGCCCACATAACCCTTTACTGGCTGGTGCCTGTAGTTCCACAGCTTCACGCACATCTCACATAACTTCTTTTGCACTCTGCCTCTCCTTTGTCTCTTCTAAGACAATATACAGAGTGTCTCATACACAGTCTGCCTCTCTCTGCTCCCCATCTCTTTCACATGGGACAGCAATATACAGACTTTTCTATTGCAGCTATCACACTCTCAGCTGCCGCCCATTCCTCTCCTACAAGAATGGCTCCTATAGCCACACTGCTACCACAGTGACACCCCCTTGAATGGCTGCTGGGGGGCTTTTATGCATAAGGGACTTCTCTGGTACCTTAACAGCAAAGCTCCTGGGAAATTCCTCTTCCCCATCTCTTCAACACATATACTTGCGTCTCTTACCCCTCTCATGGGAGCTGAACACATCACTGAGCTGCTCACACTGCCACCTTCCAGCTCTTTCTCTGTGGTCTCTCTCAGACTTTATCTCAGTGGCATCACTCCAGACCTCCGTCTCCTTGGGCGTTAGATGGGCATCGTGGCAGCCACCATGGCCCCGCCAATCTCCCCCTGCCAGGGGAGCACGAGGGCAACATTTCTGCTTCCAGCTCTGACTCTCCCGAAAGATGTCTGCCCTCTCCCAAATCATTCTTCTCAATTCCTTTGTTCTTACTCCCCCCTCCTTTCTCTTATCTGACTGCTACACACCCAGTCTTCCCACCCCTGTGTGTCTATCTCTCCAGCCCCTCCTTTACCTGAAAACTGATCCCCAGGGTCTCAGGAATGTAATATCTACAACAGGAAGCAAGCTTTAACACTGAGAGGGGTGTATTTACAAATACCATCCCTTAGAGGGTGTTACATACAATTGATTGCTTTGTGACCTATCTTGTGACAATTTTACATTTTGCATGCAATGCATTAGTTTCACAGGATACACTTTTCTGAAACTGACATAGTTTTGCTCTCACTGTGTCTGTTGACAACTGTGCAGTATTTGCTTCTAACACCACTACCAAGAAGTGAAATTTTGGTGATAAATTCTGAAGCATGGTCATTGCTATTTCTTCGTCATCTGTTTCTGAACCAACAGGCATAAACTACAGAGAAACTGACATCATCCTGTCTATATAATCACTCATTTATGTAACTTCGTATTATACAATGCACATCTGAAATGTTTTCTTCTTATAAGACCTCCATCCTGATATGCTTCTTGCAATGCAGTCCACATATCTCTAGTTGACATTTTCCCATGAATTATGGAGTAGACATATTGCTTCACACACAAGCCTATGGTGCCCATGGCTCTCTCTATTTCATCTGGGCTTGGACTATCACCAGGATACACTGCTACTTTCCACAGTCTTTCCTGCTTATGTTGCATCTCCATGGTAAAACTCCATGTAGTATAATTTTCTGTACCTTTCAGATATGGGAACTCATCAAACATGTAATTCCTGTATGCACAATCCTTACAGCCATTGTTATGCTGCCCTTGTGTTGTATAATGTGTTTGCAGTGACACTGTTTTGCTTGACACATACTCTATGGGGTCTATTTACTAAGCCTTGGATGGAGATAAAGTTATCGGAAATAAGGTACCAGTCAATCAGCTCCTAACTGCCATATCACAGGCTGTGTTTGAAAAATGACAGTTAGGAGCTGGTTGGCTGGCACCTTATCACCATTCATTTTATCTCCAAGGCTTAGTAAATAGAACCCTGTTTGTTTTACTGTGTCCTCCTGCAACCTGTGTATCTTTACATGTGGCCATGATGGTACATTAACATTGCTCTGGCATTTATAATGAAACTTCCCATTTGCTTTTGCACTTTCTGTATACACTCTGTTTACCTTGAACGCTGTTTGTATACACTCTGTGTGACACTTCAACACTTGTATGCTTTGGGTGCTTTTATGCAATAGTATACACTGAGTGCCTTTAAATAGTTGCGCACCCTTGGCCCATAACCTGTTGGAAATGTGTGTACAGCCATGACACAAGTATTGGTTATCACAAAGTTTGCTGCTTCAGTGTTTTTAGACCTTTTTGTCAGATGTTACTATGGTATACTGAGGTAATATTACAAGCATTCATAAGTGTCACAGGCTTTTGTTGACAATTACATTAAGTTTATGCAAAGAGTAATTATTTGGAGTGTTGACCCTTCTTTTTCAAGACCTCTGCAATTCACTCTGTCATGCTGTCAATAAACTTCTGGGCCACAAACTGACTGATGGCCACCCATTGTTGCCCAACCAATTCTTGGAGTTTGTCAGAATTTGTGGGTTTTTGTTTGTCCACCCGCCTCTTGAGGATTGACCACAAGATCTCAATGGGATTAAACTCGGGGGAGTTTCCTGGCCATGGACCCAAAATTTTGATGTTTTGTTCCCCAAATCACTTAGTTATCACTTTCTCCTTATGGCAAGGTGCTCCATCATGCTGTCAAAGGCATTGTTCATCATCACTGTTCTTTGATGGTTTGGAGAAGTTCCTCTTGGAGTATGCTTTGGTACCATTCTTTATTCATGGCTGTGTTCTTAGGCAAAATTGTGAGTGATCCCACTCCCTTGGCTGAGAAGCAACCCCAACATAAATGGTCTCAGGATGCTTTACTGTTGGCATGACACAGGACGTAGACTTTTGGAGGATGGCCTGGTCTCAAGAAGGGCAGCAAAGAAGCCACTTCTCTCCAGGGACAGGGACAGACTGATATTCTGCAAAAGGTACAGGGATTGGACTACTGGGGTCTGGGGTAAAGTTATTCTCTCTGATGCATCCCCTTTCAGATTGTTTAGGGCATCTGGAAAAATGCTTGTCTAGAGAAGGAAAGGTGAGCGCTACCATCAGTCCTGTCTCAGGAGCTAAAAGGAGGACGACCATCCTCCACTTTATCGCTCATACACAATGAAGGAAGATGGCTCCACGCATGCACAGGTAGGGTATCGGTAGCCATCTTGGTAAGGGAACAAATAAGTCCCTTGAGTAAACATATATTTGGTTCTAATACAGGGGAATGACCACTATTACAGGGGCCCACAGAAGAATCCCCCTATTCCAGGGGTTGACAGGATAATGAAACCTCTTATTTTGGGGTCCAAAGGAAAATGTCCCCTATTATAGGGGTCCAAAGGAGAATTCCCATTACAGGAGGTCACAAGTAAATGACTCCCATTACAGTGGTCCACCAGATATTGGTCCATAACAGGAGGCCACAGAAGAATACCTACTATTACAGGAGTCTATAGGAAAATCCCCTCATTCCAGGTGTCCACAGGGGAAGAAAACTTATCACACATGTCCAAAGGAGAATGGCCCTCATTTCAGGGGTCCACAAGAAAATGCCCCATTACACAGGAGAATGTCCCCCATTACAAGGGCTTACAGCAGTGGTCGCCAACCTTAATTGAGGTGTGAGCTACTTTAGTAAAATTAAACCTAATGAAGAGCTACTAAAATTGTAGAAAAAAAATCTGGCTAATAACCGAACAATTGAACGTCATTTAAGGAAAATAAAATAAAAATGTTTCATAGAAAAAAACAATGCATGTCATTATTACTGTGATATTGTTGTAGTTTGTAAATAAAAAGCACAGGCACATTTCACTGTTAATTACCAGCTCCAAGGAGGTACGTGCAGTAGAGGAGCAAAAGATACTGGGCGGGAGTCACTTGTTCTGCCATAGCGTATACCCCGTGGGTGGAACCACAGCTGTGGCAACCACGTGATGTGCTTACCTGTGGCTCCACCAATGGCGTCGACACCATGGGGGAGCACGTGCCAGAGGTCACTTGCTCCTAGTTTACTCGGCAGTACCACAGCTACCTGTAGGTACGCTACCAAAATTAAGACTGCGAGCTACAGGTTGGAGACCACTTGTCTACAGAATGATATTACAGAGGACCATGGCATAATGCCCCCTATTACATGGGTCCACCAAGGAAGCCCCAATTAGAGAAGGTCACATTACACTGATCCACATGAGAATTAAACCTGTTACGCCTGGCTCATTTACACTATATCAAAACAAATAGGGACATGTATCGCTTGGAGGAAATAATTTATTAACCGGTGGAAATAAATATTTATAAATGTTTTATTGCCTGCAGTCATGTTACAGGATAAATTAGCAGGCTGCAAATGATAGAAAACAACTTATTTAATATTTAATTCCCACTTGCAGTTGTGACCCATGATATCCTAATTTCTGCCCCAGCTCTGACATGTGACTGGCTGCATTCAGTTACTTCTGCTATTCCAGGACTCTGCTTTTCATGTAACGAGAAGGTTTTCTATCTGTTGCTCATCCGGGCGAAGTGAGAAAACGCTTTGCTTCTAAAAACGTTAAATAGCACGTAGTAACAAAGTGTCTGATTCTAAGTCGGGAGCACAGCAAAAAAGAGCAAGAAACTTTGCACCTGGGGCACTGCAGGGGGGCAAATACATTTATTATGTCTGCATGCAGGGTAAATACCAGCTGCTTCTGCATGTAGCCCAGAGATGCTGGCCAGCTTTATTCTTGCACTGCAATTTAGATGTGAGCTTGGTCACTCCCCTTCCTAAATCTAAAGGCCCCCATACATCTGCAATGGCATGGGGTCATTTGGCGATGATTGTCCCAATAAATTGACAATGATTGTTTTTCCCCGATTGGCGATTGCCATCAAAAGTGTTTGCAATCGCCAAATCAGGTTGTCCAACATGTTGGATTTCACCGACCAATCGGGGCTGTAGATTGCGAGTGTATGCTAACGGTCAGCCGGTTTGCCGACCGTTACTAGTAAGAAATTAGCATATCTGTGTTTCCCGAAAAGAAATCTGCAAATCACTGAAAAAGATCTGTAATGTACGGGTCACATTGCTAAATTGGGAAATCATTAAACAAATTGTTCATTTGTGGTTTCCTGATGACTGATGTATGGGGGCATTTACTCTCTGCACATAATACATCTGCCCCACCTGCAGCGCAACTTGGTTTTATCCAAGTGCAAAGATACTTGATTATTTTATTTTGCTTTGCTCCCAACTCAGAACCAGCTGCAAAGACTTTATTATTTTAGTACATGATGCACTGTAGATTCTATACATGTTTTGTTTCTACTACCTCTTCTGTTTATACCTTAGTACAGTCATGTTTTCCTATGAGGAGAGGGGGGAGGGGTCATCTACACTTACTTAATGACAGTATACCATTGATGCTTCCTGTTCGGTTACACACTATTGAGATGATGAAATACTTGATTTCAGATCTGTGCTTTTCAGACAGTTTTCCCTCCACCTAAGTGATGAAGAGCAGCTCTGCAATCTTGTTTTATTGCGGTGTACAAAGAGACCCCGGACTCTATTGAGAAGCCCCCGGGCAGAGCTATTTAATTTTATTTTTAGTCAATTGCATGTATATGAGTCACATTTTTGTTCTCTCTCGCTCTCATCGCTGTTATACATTCACAGATCCCTGCTTTTTGTCCGCGTTTAAACATTCCATTGTGGGGATAATCGCTGCAATTTTCCCCCTTTGTACGGACGCAGCAGGTGACGGAAAGCTGAGTCTTGTTTGTGACTGTCGTTATGCTCGGTGGTGCCTTTTTATGACTGATATTGGGATCTGGCTGCTGGCAGGTGAACAATAACAGCCCTACCATTAATTGACTTGGCTAAATTAAGTAACGGCAGCACCAGTTACGGAGTGTCACCCTGTGTCACCGAGGGGCAGAGTTTCATCTCTCCCCATTGATCTCTGCCATGACAGCCTTCCGTGCTGCCCTTATATGGTGCCACCGGAAGCCATGACTGTGCAGTGAAACCCTTGCTTTCTGTACTGGCTGCACAGACAGACTCTTCAGTCTGCTCAAATTTCCCACAGAGACATTAATTTAAAGAATATCTTTATATATTTTACGTTTTATTAACCAACAATCAGTTTGTACATTGACACAATATGGCTTTTGTCATTTTTACACGATCTCTTTGGATAAAACGCAAAGTGCTTTCAGACATTACAGACAAAAGTGCGGTATTTTATATAAATCATAGAACCGTTCTCATATTTCTATCCACATGATAAGGCTGCCGAACTAAGGTCACTTTTTTTTTTCCCATAAAAAAGTACCATCGATATCTGTCTGTTATTTTGTTTTCCAGGGGTACATTCTGGCTCATTATCACAGAGGAATTAGGAAGGTGCTATAACAAACAATTATATTCATTGCTGTTTCTTGTATATAGGAAACACTTTCTTTGATCCTCCGTGACAGACATTTGAGCAGTAGAAAATATGTCCTACAATCTTACGAGGCAGGAGTGGAACCTTACAGGATAATGTACTTAGAGGTCTGTGGTTGGTGACGGACAGTATGGAATACAGTATAGGATGGAATAAAAACTTTTCATTTTTATCAGCTGTCCATTCAGTCTTTGTTGCCAATGTTCCTCATGAGTTTCATAGGTGGATCAATAATTTTTTAACATCTAAAGTGGTTGGCATGAACCCACACACGTAACTGTCAAGGAATCTCTTCCAGGCGGGTCAGTTGGTGGCTGGAGTTCAATGAGCCCACAAACTTGGTGGCCGGCGTCCATTGCTATCTGGAAATAAAAATGAACAGAGGTAAGTATATGGGAATTACTCAAAAAGTTTGAACAAAGAGAAAAGTGACATGCTAGCATTTAGCATTGGGGCCATCTACATTTCATGCTAATTGACTTTATGGTATATCAAAAATAAATAGGCATCACAGATTATCCTATAATAACTGTGGTTTAAAGAGAAAACCGGGTTTTCCAGACCTTATATGTTAGATAAATATGAAAAGAAGATTTCTCGAGGCTGGGTGGGTAAGATACAAATATTTTACTTTAGCTGAATCGTGTTGAAAGAGCAAAATATTTGTTTCTTACCCACTTCCAGCGCTGGAGAATCCATATATATATATATATATATATATATATATATATATATATGCCATGCAATATCTTGTGCACAACCAAACTGTGTAGCCTGCGTGCACTCAATAGGCCCTAAAGAAACTATGGTCCCTGAATACACAGAAAGAGATCTTAATAGGAGGACAGAGACAGTAGTTTAGAAATGAAGGACTTAAACACATTGTATAAATCAGTCACTGTCAATGATTTCACATACGTACTTACATTGTTATACTATGAGCCTCTCTCTCCCTCGATCCTTGTTGTTCATGGGCTTCAGGAGAAGCAGAAGAAGGTGGGCCCTCTGATTGGCCTCAGGAGAAGCACTAGGGTGAGGGTGAAGTCTTCACTGGTTGCTAATCCAGTTATAGATTCTTCTCCACATGAGAGCCCAATGTTGAGAGACTGGGCTCCTGAGCCAAAAATAAGTGGCCTTGATGTGGCCTGTTGTGAATGTCCAGAACTCCTGAAGATCGTAGATATTCCTGAGTGAGGTTGACTGAGTCCTACATTCCACACTGTCCATTTGATATGACAGAGCAAGTCAAATAACGGCAATTGTTGGCATAGCCAGGAGCGCTGATCTCAGGACCTATGTGTCTACTTTGTAGGCACAGAACATGGGTTGTTGTTTGGGGCCAAATCCTAAACTCTTAAAGAGCCTCATGGAACCATCCATTGGAACTGCTGTCTTCTACGTGAAGGAGTTGGAGGATTGAAAATGTCCACAAATATACAGTGAATGCACAATCAGGTGTTGAATATCTTAGAGTCAGTGTCCAGGTAGAGACTGTGCAATTGTGAAGTTCTAGAATAGACCGAGTTGCAACTGACATTCAAATATTTTGGTTTGAAATTGCTTAGATCCAAAAAATGCTACCATGATATCACACATATACAGTATATTGTCCCTGTGTCCAAAACACCGGACGTATCATATTTACAAGTGGGACCAAAAGACGGCTTCAAAGGTGAAAGTCGAAAAAAATGACAATATTTATAACATTAAAGAGAAGTTCATTGCAATAACTCTTTGAAATATGAAATAGTAGAAGCACATTATTGCTCTGTTATAAAATGCAAAGAGTTATTTTATAAAGTCACCATACACTTTGTTTTAGTTTCGTCTCTCTATGTACAATATATTGCATTTATCATATGTACAATAAGACAATCTTTAGGTAGATGACATTTGGCGCACATTTTGATGAATATCAAAAATACATTCCCCTCCCCCTATTTACACATTCTTTATAGATGTAAAAAAAAATGCTCTTAAAACTGAACAAACAGTGAACGCTCCTACTACCGCCATTTTCCCTGAAATTTAAAGGGAGAAGGCAGAACATCAATAAAACTGCCCTAAACATACAGTAAATGCTCTCACTGGGCACCTGCTTGAATAATAACCTTTAATGCACATGTTATGATTGCACCCAAAGTTGTGACACCAGATTCTGGTGACAAATTCACCAACTTTTAACAAAGTTCCATTTACTATATGGGGCCCTTTAAAAGCAACTACCGTTTACTTTCAGGATAGATGTAGGGCAATATGTCCTATTCACCTGCTACAATCTCGGCCGTGCCGAGTACATTGCAGCATGATGTTTAGGTCTGAAATAAGTCATTCATTCAGCTATAATGTTAAATCTCATGTTATGAAACTTTAAATGTATTTTTTGTTGCTTTTTAAAAAAAAAAAAAGAATAGCAAAAATGTATTGCAAAAAAGATGATCTTGTCTTGTAAGTGCCATCAGCATTGCCACAACTAATCTAGTATGGTGTGATAAACCCATGTCCCAACCGTTACACTGTCTCATATCAGTCACTTGTCTTCGCTGCAACTTTCCTCATCAGGCAGGATACCCACTTGCAAAATGACTAGAGTTTTTTCTCAATGCACTCAGGCAAAACTCTCAGCAGAGATACATCACATGTTCCCACTCTTTCCAGGAAATTTTCCTATTCGTACCCGGCTTTCTCTGTGCAAATGCTATTGCTATTGCTATCATAGGGGTCTTTTGTGACAATGACATTCAGTTTGGTGCTGATTTGCTCTTCGGAGAAAGATGCTTTCAGAGTTTGCATCTCTGATTGCTCAAAGTCAAACTGGATCTCTTTGCCCATCTGCACTAGCTGATCCATGGTTTTGGGGAGAGGGGGCTTCAGGAAGCGCCTGATCTCGGGGTGCAGAGTGCTAATGATGTAACCTATCATCTCTTCCTCATTGGCATCAACATACAGCCTGTGATACAAGGCTCTTTTCTTCCACACAAACTGCTCTAGGGGTTCCCAGCGTCTCTGGGGAAGATCTAAGTCCCTCTTGATGGCCTCTCTGACCAACAGCCTTTCGCAGTACTGCAGGAAAGCCACTTTGAAATCGTGCCAACTATCTACTGTCTCCTGCCTATATTCCCACCACTTTTTGGCTGCACCCTTCAAGTGGTTGTCTACTTGGGACAACCAAACTTTCTCATTCCACCCACTGCGCTTAAAGTACTTCTCTAGATTCACCAGGAACTCTCGGGGATCCTCTGACATATTGGCATCGAACTCAGGCGAGGAGAGGATATCAACGGAGATCACAACCCAGTGGTGTGGGTGGCATGTTTGGGCTGGTAAGGGAGGTGGGGGTGGGGGAGGTGATGATGGTGGACTAGGGGCATAAGGATCAACTATCTCCTGAGATGCCTCTGCCTCCTTTTCCTTATCGCTTTTCTCTCCATAAAAAGACCTCCTATGTTTCTCCTCCATCTGACATGTCCTGCACAAGTTGTGATCAGCTTTGCTGACCATTTTTTCAAAACGAGAGAACACTCCTCTCCAAGAATTCATCTCTCTCTTTACCCATCTCTCTAGGTTGACCAGGGTGTCTTGGCACCTCATCAGGCAAGCCTTTATGGAGCGTTTCCACCTTTGAATTCCAACTACAGGGGATTGATCATTCATGTTCGCATTTAACCTCTGCACGGACCTCTTGAACCCTTTGAGCTCGTTCTCCACCTGCCTGGAGACCCCAGACAGGATATACACCTGGGTCTTTCTAACCCTATCCAACATCTCTGCTGGACTGCAAGTGCCAATTTGAAGAGCCACTGTTTGTTCAGGAACAGAGAGAGCTGGGACTCCGATCCCATTGAGAGCCAAACTTGCTGCCATTTCAAAAGCTTGCCAGGGAACAAACTTGAAATTGACCAATTACAATTGGAAAATAAGAGGCTAAGCAGCAATGCTAGGGCTGCAAAATGTCAGACTTGCACCCTGTCAGAAACTTTTTTAGTTACCCTCAGCAGGAATGCACACTCTGAGGTAGCAAGTTTGGGAAAGCGTCACCGCACCTCTCTCTCTCTACAATGTTAGGCAAAGAGCATTGTGGTACAAATTAGTACACATTCTTAACAATTTCTTTTAAGCTAGAAGCTAGATCTACAATTGGGCAACACAAAACAATGAAAAGTTCCCAATACAGCGGAACACTGTTATTTAAAATTTTTAGCAAATAATAGAAAGTAGAGATAAAAGACTGCAGTTAGATATCACCCCAATAAAGGTGTCCAGTCCTTTCAGGAGTTCTGAAGAATTGCCTGTTTCTCTTTAGCCTGGGCAATCCGGGATATTTCTGTAGATCTTAGTGCTGACTGTGCAGATTCGTACAAGTCTTGTCGCACTGTTGGGCTTGGAGAACAAAATCTGTGCTTGCAAATGCGGGGAAAAAAATATCAGCTTCTTGTTGGAGAATCGAACTCCGTCGATGGCTAACTATCAAGCTAGCAGGTAGCGGTCCTGGAGAGCTGCTCGGAACACAAGGCGGTGGAGAAGAAATACTTTCTGTTTGTGTTGGAGTTTGTGTGATTAGTTTGCCAGTCAGAGTATTTATACTGTATCAGGCAGAGCCTGACATGTGAGTTAGCAGCAAACCCCATACTACGCTCGAAGCGTTCATTGGTTGGAGCTTCCATCTCCAAGGCAACCAGAACATTTGGATGCCACTTCAAGGCCCCCTCCCTGTGATTCAGCTAACACACGTTGGAGGCGGAGAACACTCCTTCTTTGGAAGAATGTGTAATTCCCTCTCTCACTGAAAATGAGAAAACACGTAATTGAACTATAACAAGGAGACGAGGAGACACATCTCCCACGGAATGTTACACGTCTTCCCTGTCTAAACCTGCCAAATAAGGTCTCATCTCATCATTTGTATGATGGGTGGAAGACGATGTCCTCCCCCCTACTACACACCTACATAAAATATACACACATATGCTGTCATTTGCAATGGGGGATACATGCTCGGAGTCACTTATCCCCATTAAGGTTATAGAATGGCTCATGATAGTAAGTGGGAGCAGATTTACCCTCTGTATTAAATGACAGTATGAGGTACGTAGATGTATCATTTATTTATTTTGTCCCTTACAGAGGGCCGATTGCCCTGGTTACACAGGAGGGGGGAACCTTTAATATAATCTCAGAGTTCTGTTATCCAATATGATTTTTTTAATAGAAAGACTGTACTAGAGATGATTGAATCATTCATGCAGTTTTTAAATTTGATGAAACTTGATCAGTCTATGGATCGTGAATTACTCAATGGGTCATGATTTGTTTGGGCGGTTTGGTTTCGGTTCGCAGTGTTGCTGGTTCAATCTCCGGTGGCTGCACTTAAACTAGAGATGTGTGAGTTCGATTCTCAGGGAACCAACAACAACAGAATATAGAGGCTCTGATTCGAACCGAAGGCCTGATTCAGACCTGGTCGCAAGCGCCATGCGCTCGCAACCGGGTCAATGGTGGGCCAGTTCACATGCGCACGACAGAGCCGGCTCCATCGTGCGCATGCGCGAGACCCAGACAGCGACGAGCAATCCGTCACTCCGGGTCTCGTACCAAAGGGGGCATGCTGTCACTCAACATCGACAGCACGCCCCCTTTGGTACGAGACCCAGAGTGACGGATTGACGTCGCTTTCCGGGTCTCGCACATGCGCACGACGGAGCTGGCTCCGTCATGCGCATGCGCACTGACCCACCATCGACCCAGTGGGCGGGCCAGGGGAGTGGCTGCCCAAGAGGAGGTGTTCACATGTGAACGCCTCCGTTTGGGAGCGGGCCCAATGACATCACGAGTGATGTCAGTGGGAGAGATTTTGGCTCTGTTAGAGCCGAAATCTCTCTGGGGCTTGTGGCAAAGAGACCCTACCACAAGGGTCTTGTCGCAAGCCCGATGGTCGCGATGGTATTAACCATCGCGACCATCTTCCTGGCTGCTCGCTATAGCTGTGGGTGGTCACCCACAACTGTGCGAGCGGCCAGGAGGCCGTTCTAAAAAAAAAAGACTGGCCCTGATTCAGAGCGAGCGCTCTGTCAGAGCGTCCGGCTCTGAATTAGGGCCCGAGTACGAGTTCGGAATCACTTTTGGGTACCGAGTCAAACTGAGGAACTGATTCAGACCCGCTCGCTAGGAAGCGTTCGCTCGTAACTGCCGATGGTTCACATTGTGCGCATGCATATGCATCGCAGTGTGCGTACGCAAACTAGTCTGAGCGATCGAGAAGCGTACGCTCGCCGAGCATAGACAGCCCAGCTGAATGAGTGACAGGACAAGCCATTTGTGGTAACAGGGGCAGGCCACTAGAAACGGGGGAGTGGAGGTGCGAATGCATGCGTGCCTGAGCATCTTAACGCCGTTTCAGAGGCGTGCATAATTAGCAGGCAGCATCATAGTACACGTCACCTGGTTGAATTTTACACTGAAGTGCTCGCAGTGCTTGTGGTAGGGTATAGTCAACCTCAAGCTCTGCGAGTGCATCCTATGGTGCCGATGGTTGCATACATATCCTGGAGATGATGTGCGCAAGTGGGCGTCTTAAGACAGGCTGGTGGGCATCTGCATACACAAAGTGATAGCACGTCAAGAAATAGTGGGTGTGCTTATACCTTGCCGTGCGATTGGATGCCTTGCCGTCATTTGGCTGAATTTGCATACACTGGGAGCGAGCGTACGAATCTAGCGAGCGGGTCTGAATCGAGCCCTGATCCCTTCGGATCTCCCCGTGGTTCAGAACTCGGATTTTAAAACAGAGCTCAGTTTTTGGATTGCATGTAAACAGGTCACAAATACATAATTTTAGCTGTTTTTTTTTCTTTTTTTAAATACACATCCAAAACCAAAACACAAAGTTAAATCCAGAACCAAAATCGAAACATGGGGATCAGCACACATTTGTAATTTAAACAAGGAACATTATTGCTTTGACTTTCAATTTATGGAATTACAAGTTTGAAAGTGCTTGAAAAACATTTGCGATATACATTACAGTAGCAGTTTAAGACTGCAAAAGCTCAGACAAGTTTGAACCATCTTAAAAATGTTCAAGTCTGTTTAACTTCTACATTTTTTTTATATTATCTAAAGATTAAGGGGCCTATTTATCAACTGTTGGGTTTTAATTGTAATTACTTATCGCGGCAAGAAAAAATTATGTACCGCCAAGACAATTTACAGGTCTGTACCTGCGGTCTGTGTAAAAGAACAGTGGGCCTGATTCAGACCCTCTCGCGAGCGCAGGACGCTCGCAAGCGGGTCGATGGTGCCCTACTGCACGTGTGCACAACGGAGGGAGCTCCGTCGTGCGCATGCTCGAGACCTGGCTAGCGACGGGGTAGCCGTCGCTCCGGGTTCGCACCAAAGTGGGCGTGCTGTCGATGTTGATTGACAGCATGCCCCCTTTGGTGGGCGTGCTGGGGGCGTGGCTGCCAGACGGAGGCATTCCCATGGGAACGCCTACCGTCTGAAGCCGGCCCCACTGACATCAGTAGTGATGTCAGTGGGAGTGATTTTGGCTCTGATAGAGCCAAAATCACTCCAGGGCTTGCGGCAGCGAGACCCTACCGCAGGGTCTCCGTCGCAAGCACGATGGTCGTGATGGTCTTGACCATCGTGACCATCATCATGGACGCTCACTATAGCTGTGGGTGGTCACCCACAGCTATGCGAGCGTCCAAGAGGCCGCTCCATTTTCATGTAGGAGGGCCCTGATTCAGAGCGAGCGCTCTGGTCAGAGTGTCCGGCTCTGAATCAGGCCCAGTGATCATACCTTTAGGCTCAATACTGGCTGCACTACTGTCTAATGACTGCATGGTCTCAGGAGTTGGCCTTATGGGCTACTGTACATGCGCGGTCATGTGCTGAATGATGACCAGTCTCGGTGGGTGTCCAAGCTATTGCTCATGCATGGTCTATCTTCCAGTCTTGGGGGCTAGTGGCACTACTGCTCATCCATGGTCTATCTTCCAGTCTTGGGGGCTAGCGGCCTTACTGCTCTTGCATGGTCTATCTTCCAGTCTTGGGGGCTAGTGGCACTACTGCTCATGCGCGGTCTATCTTCCAGTCTGGGGGGCTAGTGGCACTACTAATCATGCCTGGTCTATCTTCCAGTCTTGGGGGCTAGCTGTGTTACTGCTTATGCATGGTCTATCTTCCAGTCTTGGGGGATAGTGGAGCTAATGCTCATGCATGGTCTATCTTCCAGTCTTGGGGGCTAGTGGAGCTACTGCTCATGCATGGTCTATCTTCCAGTCTTGGGGGATAGTGGGGCTACTGCTCATGCATGGTCTATCTTCCAGTCTTGGGGGCTAGTGGCGCTTCTGCTCCTGCATGGTCTATCTTTCAGTCTTGGGGGCTAGCGGTGCTACTGCTCATGGATGATCTATCTTCCAGTCTTGGGGGCTAATGGAGCTACTGCTCATGCATGCTCTATCTTCCAGTCTTGGGGGCTAGTAGTGCTATTGCTCATGCATGGTCTATCTTCCAGTCTTGGGGGCTTGCGGCGCTACTGCTCATGCATGATCTATCTTCCAGTCTTGGGAGCTAATGGTGCTACTGCTCATGCATGGTCTATCTTCCAGTCTTTGGGGCTAGTGGTGCTATTGCTCATGCATGGTTTATCTTCCAGTCTTGGGGGCTAGTGGTGCTACTGCTCATGTAGGTCTATCTTCCAGTCTTGGGGGCTAGTGGCGCTACTACCCATGCATGGTCTATCTTCCAGTCTTGGGGGCTAGTGGTGCTATTGTTCATGAATAGTCTATCTTCCAATCTTCGGGGCTAGTTGCACTACTGCTCATGTAGGTCTATCTTCCAGATTCCAGTCTTGGGGGCTAGTGGCGCTACTGCTCATCCATGGTTTTTCTTCTAATCTCGGGGGCTAGTGGTGCTACTGCTCATGCATGGTCTATCTTCCAGTCTTGGGGGCTAGCGGCACTACTGCACATGTTCGATCATGTACGGTCTGATTATTGCAGGCTATCCACGAGTGTGCAAGTGGTTCCCTCTACCAGTAACTTTTGCGAACTGTGGATGACCCGGGGTTGGCTACCAGGGCCAAGGTCCAGAATGCTTCAAATACCAGAGCTTGGTTAATTCCCCCATAGAAACCTATTGTGAAGAAGGATGATCAGAGATATCTGCTGTGGTCCCAAAGGGGATGCTAAATATTTTTTTGTACTCCCACAAATATGCCATTAAGAATTTGTTGAGAATTTTGATGCTGATTTGTCAAAGTGGTTCTAAAACCACTTTGAAACAACATTTTAAGCTTCACTGAACTTCATGGGCCTGATACAGGAGCGATGGCAAATGAAACTATGTACACCGATTGTGCGATTGCTAGCCATTGCGCATGCGTATAAGCCGCACTGAGCGTGCTCTGCATTTGCACTGCAATTACGGATGCACTGAGGAATCCAACGCAGAGTGAGTGACAGGCTGTGAGCGTTTCGGGGTGGTGATGGGTGAGTGGTCTGAAAAAACGTAGACGTATCTGTCTGTTTGAACGCCATTTCATAGGCGTGTATAAATTAGCCCTGTGATTGCATGAGAGCTCTCTGCGTGCGAGGAGACTTGCAGTGTCTGTGGCTGGTCAGACCTGGTGTAATGTGTTAATGGTACCGATGTTTATGCAGAAGAGCGAGGTTGGACAGGTATGAGAAGGTCGGAGTGGGCATATTTATGGCAGCTGTGCTTTGGAAAGCATTCGCATATTATCGTAGCTACGTTCCGTGCAAAATCGCAGCTGTGATTGCATTAGCGCACGCTGCTGAACCAGGCCCCATGTCCCCAATGTTATGTGTCTTATGAATTTAGGGCAAGATTGTATACAGGTTTAATACAACAAACATTTTTCTTTTAGTTTAATTATTTGCAAATTAAACAACTAAAAAAAAGAAGTTTTCTCTAAGAGCTCCATCTTGTGCTGAGAGTTTTCTGACCATTGTAACCATAAAGGGGAAACATTTAGGAATAAATTGCTCACTCTAGATTAACAAACTTCTAGGGGCTATAATATTGGGCATATTCAATTAGCCACGCTCACCAGCTTTCAGGGGTTAATGCGGCTAAATGCAGCTCAACGTGACCATCAGTGACCCGCGTTAACTTTCCATAGGATTTAACTCTGCTTTACTTTTGCAGCCCCTGAGCAGGTGAAAGGTTTGGGAAACTCTATATTGAGGTGAAAATGTTGAAACTTTTGTCCGAACCCCTGGATCGGCATCCCCTCCCACCCCTCCCCGATTCCTAATGATCAATTAGACACTTAGAAGTTTTTTTTGTTTCATTTGGCCAACAATAACAAGTCATTTTTGGGGTGTAGTACGGGATTCCGGAGGTCCTAGTGCCAGCGGTCAGAATACCAACAGCGGCATACCAACCCAACTAGGTAAGTGTTATAACTCTAACCCCTAACCGTCCCCCCTACAGCCCAACACTAACCCTCTTCCCTGCAGCCTAACCCTAACCCTTCCCTTAGTGCTTAACCATAACCCCTTACTCTAAACATAACCCTCCCCCTAACCCTAATACTCCCTGGTGCGATCTTGGCGGTCTGGATTCTGGTGCCGGGATTCCAACTGCTGTTGGGATTTCAGCGCCGGTATTCTAAATGCCGGTATCCTGACCGCCGTAATCGGAACTACATCCCAGTGCTGTATTGATGATGCTAGTATATATGGGGTGCTGTAATGATAGGAAAGGTATATGGGGGTGCTGTAAGGATGTGACAGGTATATGGGGGTGCTGTATGGATGTGACAGTTACATGGGGGTGCTGTATGGATGTGACAGGTTTGTGGGGGTGCTGTTGAAGGAATGGGACAGGTATATGGGGGTGCTGTATGGATGTGACAGGTATATGGGGGTGCTGTATGGATGGGACAAGTATATGGGGGTGCTGTATGGATGTGAGAGGTTTATGGGGGTGCTGTATGGATTGGACAGGTATATGGGGGTGCTGTGTGGGTGTGACAGGTATATAGGGGTGCTGTATGGATGGGACAGGTATATGGGGGTTCTGTATGGATGTGGCAGGTATATGGGGGTGCTGTATGGATGGGACAAGTATATGGGGGTGCTGTATGGATGTGACAGGTATATGGGGTTGCTGTTTTGATGTCACAGGTATATGGGGGTGCTGTATTAATGTGACAGGTATATGGGGTGCTGTAAGGATGTGACAGTTCCATGAGGGTGCTGTATGGATGTGACAGGTATATGGGGGTACTGTATGGATGTGACAGGTATATGAGGGTGCTGTATGGATGTGACAGGTATATGGGGTGCTGTATGGATGGGACAGGTATATTGGGGTTGCTGTATGGATGGGACAGGTTTATGGGGGTGCTGTATGGATGTGACAGGTATATGGGGTTGCTGTATGGATGGGACAGGTTTATGGGGGTGCTGTATGGATGTGACAGGTATATGGGGGTGCTGTATGGATGTGACAGGTATATGGGGGTGCTGTATGAATGTGACAGGTATATGGGGGTGCTGTATGAATGTGATAGGTATATGGGGGTGCTGTATGAATGTGACAGGTATATGTGGTTGCTGTATGGATGGGACAGGTTTATGGGGGTGCTGTATGGATGTGACAGGTATATGGGGGTGCTGTATGGATGTGACAGGTATATGGGGGTGCTGTATGAATGTGACAGGTATATGGGGGTGCTATATGGATGTGACAGGTATATGGGGTTGCTGTATGGATGGGACAGGTTTATGGGGGTGCTGTATGGATGTGACAGGTATATGGGGTTGCTGTATGGATGTGACAGGTATATGGGGGTGCTGTATGGATGTGACAGGTATATGGGGTTGCTGTATGGATGGGACAGGTTTATGGGGGTGCTGTATGGATGTGACAGGTATATGGGGTTGCTGTATGGATGTGACAGGTATATGGGGGTGCTGTATTGATGGGACAGGTATATGGGGTTGCTGTATGGATGTGACAGGTATATGGGGGTGCTGTATGGATGTGACAGGTATATGAGGGTGCTGTATGGATGGGACAGGTATATGGGGGTGCTGTATGGATGTTACAGGTATATGGGGTTGCTGTATGGATGTGACAGGTTTATGGGGGTGCTGTATGGATGTGACAGGTATATGGGGTTGCTGTATGGATGTGACAGGTATATGGGGGTGCTGTATTGATGGGACAGGTATATGGGGTTGCTGTATGGATGTGACAGGTATATGGGGTTGCTGTATGGATGGGATAGGTATATGGGGGTGCTGTATTGATGGGACAGGTGTTTTCATACTCACAGGTGGGAGTTGCAGGGTTTTTTAAACAAATTTTTAATTGGCTTAAATTGACAAAAAAAATCATCTGACCATTTTTGTGCATCCAAATTAATCTAGTCTATAATTTGCTGAAAATACTTGTTTTCTAAAATATTTTCGATGTCAATATAAAATGCAAAAATCAGCCATTTTAAGAGCCTCGTATGTTGCTTTGGGCCACTAATATACTTCTTATATACTGTATCCAATATTTACTTTGCACTTTTTTGGGGTAGAGGCTGATTTCCCCACTTGTCCCCACATGAGGGTAACGTCATGAAAATTACCGCACATGTGCATATGGTGCACTACTCTCTGGGTGGGGTCATATTGAGCACTACTCTCTGGGTGGGGGCATATGGAGCACTACACTCTGGGTGGGGGCATATGGAGCACTTCTCTCTGGGTGGGGGCATATGGAGCACTACGCTCTGGGTGGGGGCATATGGAGCACTACACTCTGGGTGGGGGCATATGGAGCTCTACACTCTGGGTGGGGGCATAAGCAGCACTACTCTCTGGGTGGGGGCATATGGAGCACTACTCTCTGGGTGGGGGCATATAGAGCACTACTGTAGGTGTGGGAGCATATGGAGAACTACTATCTGGGTGGGGAATATGGAGCTCTACTGTGGGGGTGGGGGCATATGGTGCACTACTGTTTGGTTGGGGGCATATGGTGCACTACTGTGGGGGTGGGGGCATATGGTGCACTACTGTGGGGGTGGGGGCATATGGTGCACTACTGTTTGGTTGGGGGCATATGGTGCACTACTGTGGGGGTGGGGGCATATGGTGCACTACTGTGGAGGTGGGGGCATATGGTGCACTACTGTGGAGGTGGGGACATATGGATCACTACTTTGGAAGTGGGGACATATGGATCACTACTGTGGAAGTGGGGACATATGGATCACTACTGTGGGGGTGGGGGCATATGGATCACTACTGTGGAAGTGGGGACATATGGATCACTACTGTGGAAGTGGGGACATATGGATCACTACTGTGGAAGTGGGGACATATGGATCACTACTGTGGGGGTGGGGGCATATGGATCACTACTGTGGAAGTGGGGACATATGGATCACTACTGTGGGGGTGGGGGCATATGGATCACTACTGTGGAAGTGGGGACATATGGATCACTACTGTGGAAGTGGGGACATATGGATCACTACTGTGGAAGTGGGGACATATGGATCACTACTGTGGGGGTGGGGGCATATGGATCACTACTGTGGAAGTGGGGACATATGGATCACTACTGTGGAAGTGGGGACATATGGATCACTACTGTGGAAGTGGGGACATATGGATCACTACTGTGGAAGTGGGGACATATGGATCACTACTGTGGAAGTGGGGACATATGGATCACTACTGTGGGGGTGGGGGCATATGGAGCACTACTGTGGAAGTGGGGACATATGGATCACTACTGTGGAAGTGGGGACATATGGATCACTACTGTGGAAGTGGGGACATATGGATCACTACTGTGGGGGTGGGGGCATATGGATCACTACTGTGGAAGTGGGGACATATGGATCACTACTGTGGGGGTGGGGGCATATGGATCACTACTGTGGAAGTGGGGACATATGGATCACTACTGTGGAAGTGGGGACATATGGATCACTACTGTGGAAGTGGGGACATATGGATCACTACTGTGGGGGTGGGGGCATATGGATCACTACTGTGGAAGTGGGGACATATGGATCACTACTGTGGAAGTGGGGACATATGGATCACTACTGTGGAAGTGGGGACATATGGATCACTACTGTGGAAGTGGGGACATATGGATCACTACTGTGGAAGTGGGGACATATGGATCACTACTGTGGGGGTGGGGGCATATGGAGCACGGCTGCTCGACCGGCATGCAGAGAGACAGGGTGTGCTGTGAGACCACACCCATGTGGCTCATGACACACCCTGTGGCCATGCCTCTTATGAGTTGTTGGTGTGTGTGTGTGAGGTTGGGTGTGTGTGTGACTGTGTGACTGTGTGTGTGACTGTGTGTGTGTGTGTGTGTGTGACTGTGTGGGGGGGGGGTGTTAGCATTCGGGCTCAAATACCCTAAAAGCGCTTTGTTAACATACCGACTGTTGAAATTTGCAATGTGATGCAGCTTAATAAGAATTCCTATTACATATTAAATATTATTAAGAATGCAATGCAATGCAGCCTAATAAACGTTACATTTTGATTGGACGCCGCACATACCCATGGAGGGTGGCACCCAGGGAGGTTGTATATCAATTTGGCTCAGACAAAATTCCTGTATCCTATTGCAGAACACTTAATGCTGCTGACTTTGTTCTTATTAGGAATTTCTGTGCTCTTTGGAACCCCGCAGTCTCTCCTTTTATTTCTTATTTTCCTTCTTGTTCAGCCCTGAACTCTCCTGCTTTGGAGAACAGCAGCTTTGGCCTTATTTAGTCATTTGCTTCTCACCACCTACTCACTGACTAATTTTCCCGGTGACTCATGCGTTCTTCTCACAGACCCGGCTTCTGGTCCCACCATGCTGCTCTTCCAGGCTCCACATGCTAAGTGAGGGGGATTGTGTGATTTTCTTTTTTACTTTCCCAGCACAAGTGACAAATTACAGCGTACACCTTCCAATTTCTCTGAGTGGGATGTCAATTAAGCATCTCATGCACACTAGCTGTGGGAAGGTGAAGGGGGGATTACCCTACATCAAGGCTGGTTGCTTCAGATGACAGAGACTAGGAAACCTGCTTCACATCTGTTCCTATTGTACGACGCACTGCGAGCGGCCAGGCATGAATCCATTACCGCAGAAGGATGATTTCATTTTAATTGCAAATTATCTTTCAAAACTTCTACTTCTAGATATGTACTTACATACTTTAACTGATTGCATTCCTTGAAAAGCAAATTACAGGTTAAACCTCACCATTCAGTCAGATTCAAACTGCAATGCCCATGCACTGTACAGTATATACAACATTATATACATGCACCAAATGGGTACATGCTGGGAGGAGGCCCCTGTTCTTGGGAATCACTCACCTCCGGCCCCTGCAGTGGCAGCAGTTCCATCACTGGGTTTATATCATTGAATGAATGTGACATCACCTGATAGCTGATGATGGTCAGCAGCCAACTTCATGTGATGCAAATGCCTATGGACGCCACTTGCTGGGGCGGCACAGCAGGCTGCCCCCCCCTCCCCCCCCACACACTCACCTGTATTAGAGCAGCTGGGAGGGGTTGCAAACAGATGTGTGGGAGATGGGGGTGAGGTTAGGGCTGCTGCCTACCTCACTGCTGTCTGCCTGACCAGGCTCCACAGGCTTCTGATTTCGACTGGACCCATCACGAAGGGGGCGGAACCTAAGCAGTGATACGGTTGTCATGTTGTGACAGGCAGGGGAAGCGTAGCCTGCTGTCACTGCTAGGTGGCTCTGCAGTTATGCTGAACTGCAGTACCCCCGCGGAGCTGGCATGGGAGTTGCAGGGGACAGCTTTGGCCACCAGAGATGCTGTAGCATTGATCTCTGGGCCTGATTCAGAGCCACGGGTCGATGGTGGGGTACTGCGCATGTGCGGCACGCGCAAGCCCCGGAGCGAGAGAGAAGAGAAATTCTCTCGCTCCGGGGCTCACTACAAAAGGGGCGGCTGTCGATGTTGATCCACAGCTCGCCCCGTTTTGTAGGCGGGGCGGGGTGGTGGCTGCACAAACGGAGGCATTCCCAAAGGAACGCCTGCCATTTGTGGGAGGCACCATTGACATCACCAGTGATGTCAGTGGAGAGCGTCCTGCTCTGTTAGAGCAGGAAGCTCTCTGGGGCTTGCGACGGACGAGACCCTACCACAAGGGTCTCGTTGCAAGCCCCGATGATCACAACCATCGCGATCATCACCTGGCCGCCTGCAAGAGCTGTGGATGGTCACCCACAGCTTAGCGAGCGGCCAGGAGGCCGCAAAAAAAAAAACGCCCTGATTCAGAGCGAGCGCTCTTAAAGAGCGTCCGGCTCTGAATCAGGCCCCCTGTCTGGTGGCGCTGGCTGCCCTGATTAGAGTTTATTGGAATTCAAATATTGCATATATAAAGTATGTATATAATTAGCGGAACACATACTTATTAAATTATCTATATTACAGTAGGCAACACAATTTTTTTTTTTTTTTAAGGCTGTGGGGGAGCAATAATGTTGAGCCTAGGGTCAGCCTGACCCCTAAATCTGCCTCTACAAATAATATAATGTGATAGTCATAATTACAAAGAAAACCAGTCACTATTATTACCAGTTATTTATATAGCGCACACATATTCCGCAGCGTTTTACAGACAATATTCGGCCATTCACATCAGTCCCTGCCCCAGTGGAGCTTACACTCTATGTTCCCTACCACATTCACACACACATACACACTAGGGGTAATTTTGTTAGCAGCCAATTAACCTACCTGTATATTTTTGGAGTGTGGGAGGAAACCGGAGTACCGGGAGGAAGCCCACGCAAGCACAGCGAGAATATACAAACTCCACACAGTTAGGGCTGTAGTGGGTATCGAACCAACGACCTCAGTGCTGTGAGGCAGTAACGCTAACCATTACACCATCTGTGTTGCCCACACTAATCACTAGTCACTAATGCATGTGCTCCCCTAAGGAGACCGTAGAACCTGAAAGTCATTTACAACATTTAACACTGTACAATGCGGATCTGCTTTGGTCCTGTGACGCTCCTAGATTTCCTGCAAAGCCGACAGGAGTACGGCGCAAGATGGCAGGATGTGCGGAGTAGCAGAGACTGGCGCTGGGCGGGCGCTGGGTGCATTGTGCTGGAGTAGAGGCACGGATGCACCTACTGCAGTTTGCAGAGCAGTTGAAAAGCTAGATATCATTTTGCACAACATGAATTCAAAGTGCTGTAAAATAACTTGTTATTAGGGGAACGCTTTGTGGGTAGCGGACTGTTTTGCACCTTCATGTTGACCTTCGGCAGAAAAGCGTATTTCTAGGTCCCCCCTGATCGATGCTGTAAGAGGTTCAGGTTCCTCTGGTAGCAGCATCAGCCCTGGACCCCCAATAGGTGCCCAGGTACTGTCCACTGACATTGTTTTCTGATGATTGTCTCACACACATCACACTTACTGTACACTGAGGATGTTCTATCATTATCTTATGATATAAATTGTCTCTGGCACCGCAGGCTATGTGCATTCCCTCACACCCACTGACATATTGCTGCGAGTTCCCCACTATACACCTACACACTCTGTGCTTCTCTGTGCTGGACTTCATACACTACTCCTACTTATGTTATATCGCTAAACGCTCTTCTCCTCTGCTGCCCTGTAACGCTACAAATCCTTGTCTTCAGCCATGAGTAATATATATATATATATATATATATATAATAAATATATGTGTGTGTACAGTAGGTAAAAGATTAACAATGTTTAGCTCCCACATGATAGACAGTCAACAGGTTGACAGGGACAAAAGGTCAACACACAAAAGGACAAGGTGGATGAAGACAGACCAGTATAAAAAGTCGACAAAAAAACGGTCAACTTTTTTTTTTCCTAACCCTAATCTTCACCTTATCCCTAACCCTCCCCTTGGTGCCTATCCCTAACAATCGGGGTAAGTGCCTAACCCTAACTGTCCCTTCTAGTGCCTATCCCTAACCGTCCCCTTGGTGCCTATCCCTAACCCTCCTGATGCCTAACTCTAACCATCAGGGTAAGTGCCTAACCCTAACTGTCCCTTATAGTGCCTATCCCTAACCGTCCCCTTGGTGCCTAACCCTAACTGTCCCTTCTAGTGCCTATCCCTAACCCTCCCCTTGGTGCCTATCCCTAACCCTCCTGGTGCCTAACTCTAACCATCAGGGTAAGTGCCTAACCCTAACTGTCCCTTATAGTGCCCATCCCTAACCGTCCCCTTGGTGCCTAACCCTAACCCTCCTGGTGCCTAACCCTAACTGCCTTCTAGTGCCTAACCCTAACCATCGGGGTAAGTGCCTAACCCTAACTGTCCCCTCTAGGGCCTAACGATAACCCTCTGGTAAGTGTACCTCCTCATTATATTGGGGGCGGCATTTAGATTGATCACAAAGTATGGAGCCCCTGATATCATTCCCCCTCGTTTTCCGCTATGTCCGGGATATATCTTACCAAGCCAAAGACTTTTCAGCCCCTAAAAAGACCTAATATTTCCAGGTGTAGAGACTCATTTCCTGGTGTGTACAGTCTCCTGCCATGTTTACTATATGTATTGCTCTCTATTCCGCCCTTCCTTCCATCTGCAGCTACATCATTCAGCGGTCACACGTCTGCAACTTTATGTAAGTTCACCTGTGCGCCCGTATGTGCAAGGACTGTGTCGCACACTGGCAGAGTCTGTAAACGCGGAAACTCCGGCTGTTGCGTGTTCAGATGCACCATGCGGTTTCATTGTCCGTGTACAGCCTCCTACGTGGGCGGTAGGGGCATCTCTATACGCAACCGCTTTCAGTGAGACGCCCATAAGACGGACCGTCTGTGCACGTCCGCTCAGCCTACCTGTCACCGTCCAGGAATGCCCGGTACATTTTGATGGCATTTATGAGATTGTAAGTCTCCCGTGCGCCTGACTCTATGCGCATGCTATCTGGACGCAGTGCGACATAGACACATGCGCATAAGAAAAATGTTGCTTCACTGCGTCTGACATCGCCGCTTTGTCCGACCCAGAATCAGGCCCATAATTCTAGTTGAATTTTATCCATTTAAACTTTAAATGTGACCTATTTGGCGGAGAAAGGGGCTTTCATCTAAAATAATGCTGTAAAACTTTTTGCAAACAGAATTTTGGCTTTGAAGATAAGTTCTGTTTGTATTTGTCACTACACAGTGATCTCAGCCATTCTGGGGGCCAAGGGCCTGATTCCCACATGTACTCTATTGTACAGCACAGCTTGCAGCGACTTTGGAGCTCATTCAGAGCTGCGCCCAAGCGCCCAGCTCTCGCAAGCATCTCAATGGTGCCCCACTGTGCAAGCGCCGCGTCCGGTGTGCACGTGCGCAAGCACCGTCAAGCACCATCCAGCTACGTCGCTGCGAGGCACGCTACAAGGCGGGGCGGCTGACGATGGTGAGTGACAGCTCGCCCTGTTTTGTAGGCGGGGAGAGGGGGGTGGCTGCACAAACGCAGGCGTTCCCTTAGGAACGCCTGCCGTTTGTGGGCGGCCCTACTGACATCACTAGTGATGTCAGAAGTGGACTTCCTGCTCTATCAGAGCAGGGAGTCCACTCGGCCTTGCGGTAGCCGAGACCCTACCACAGGGTCTCATCGCAAGGCCTATGGTCGCGATTATCGCGACGGCCTCCTGCCCGCTCGCACAAGCTGTGGGAGGTCTCCCACAGCTTTGCGAGCAGCTAGACAAAAAAAAACACGCTAAGAGACCATGCTAGTTGCCTGCGGCAGCGAGCGAGTCTGAATCAGGGCCTTTGTACGCAGCGGCTGTGCAATAATAATAAGCTAACGCCTCCTGCCGGCTTCTGTGATCCTCTGCTGCCATTGTATCACTTGTGTGACCATCGGCTGTCTGGCTAACCCTCATGTTACTCAGGTTGGCCATGAAATTCACGCAGCTGAGGCGCTGATGAAGCTGTGTCAGAAGATGGAGGCACTGACCTTGTGTCAATCTCGCATGAGATTCATCATGTGATGTCACGTTTGACCTACTATCACATGTGTATGCATCATTCTGTGATGTCACGTGTGTCCCCACTCACATGTATATGCATCATTCTGTGATGTCATGTGTGTCCCCACTCACATGTGTATGCTTCATCCCGTGATGTCACGTGTGTCCCCACTCACATGTATATGCATCATTCTGTGATGTCACGTGTGACCCCACTCACATGTGTATGCGTCATCCTGTGATGTCACATGTGCACCAACTGTGGCGAGTCTACGCATCATGTGACATGACGTATTGTTCAGATCTATCATAGCACCCAGCAGTTATATGTCCATTCTGCATGTCTATGGCACCACGTCACCATGCCCCCCACACACCCCTCCTGTATAACAGCCCCGGGGGCAGATGCTTCCACTCTAACCCATTGCTGCACCACTGCTGTCTCCTGACCAGTCATAGAACTACTTTATTGTGTTTGTACTATATCAAATAATAATCAAGAGTCACTCAACTCAACACATGACTCAGTCACACGTTTATGTAGAGAAAATGCAGTTTACAGCATATGGGCAGGGCCAGGGTAAGATTTGTGGGGGTCCCAGGGCAACTAACTTATGGGGGCTTCTACCCATAAAATTGTCAAAATGATTTACTGGCGATATTATTCAGGAGTATATTGTGAAAGTACTCCCAGTACCACAAATGTGTTACACACACTATAGTGCCTCCAGTTCACGTTATGCCACAGTGCCCCCATGGGTGAGGGTCTCTGAGTGATTGACCAGCTGCCTTGTTGTTAATCCTGCACTGCTTATGGGAATGTGTTACAGAAGACAGACTGGCACTGATTCAGAGCCGGACACTCTTTCAGAGCGCTCGCTCTAAATCAGGGTTTTTTTTTCTTTTTTGGAGCCGGCCTCCTGGCCGCTCGCATAGCTGTGGGTGACCACCCACAGCTTTTGCGAGCGGCCAGATGATGCGATGACCCTTGTGGTAGGGTCTCATTCCCGCAAGCTCCAGTGAGCTTCCTGCTCTAATAGAGCAGGATGCTCAACTACTGACATCACAAGTTTTGTCAGTGGGGCCGCCCTTAAAAGTCACGCATTACTTCGGGAACGCCTCAGTTTGGCCAGCCACTCCCTCTCCCCACCTACAAAACGGGGCGAGCTGTCGATCAACATCGACAGCCGCCCAGTTTTGTTGCGAGCCCCGGAGTGAGTGATTTCTCGCTTGCTCCGGGGCTCGCGCACGCGCAGGCCTACTGTTTTATACTGTTAGAAACCCTGATATAAAGTACTTAACAGTATTAGGACAGATTTAAAGGGTTTAGCTTACAGAAACCATACAGATAACACAAATTTGTTTTTCAAGCTTTTTATTGGCTGATCCCATACATTCTACAACCGGCGGATAGAGGAAGAAACAGACCTACAATAAAAACATGGAGACCTAATGTATTGGTGGGGAAAAGGGACAGCTTTATTTAATTATTTATTGAAAGGGGGAAAAGGTATGGTGGAAAAGAAAGAATGGCCCTAAACAAAGGATTGCCATCTTGCCCATATAATCCAATAATAGGTGTAGATGAGGGCCCATCACCAATAACGCAAGGCATGGGGGCCAACTGCCAGCCTATCACCAACAACTCAAGGCAAAGATGGGGGCCAACTGCCACTCTAACACCAACAACTCAAGGCAAAGATTGGGGCCAACTGCCAGCCCATCACCGACAACTCAAGGCTTAGATGGGGCCAACTGCCAACCCATCATCAACAACTCAATGCTCAGATGGGGCCAACTGCCAGCCCATCACCAACAACTTAAAGTTTAGATGGGACCAACTGCCAGCCCATCATCAACAGCTCAAAGCTTAGATGCTGCTCTCTGCCACCCATCACCAACAACTTATGGCTTAGATGGGGCAAACTGCCAGCCCATCACCAACAACTCAAAACTTAGATGGGGTTCAGCTACCAGCCCATAACCAACAACTTAATGCTTAGATGGGACCAACTGCTAGGCCATCACCAACAAGTCAATGCTTAGATGGGTGCCAACTGCCAACTTATCACCAACAACTTAATGCTTAGATGGGGTCCAACTGCCAGCCCATCACCAACAGCTTAAAGTTTAAATGGGGTCCAGCTACCAGCCCATCACCAACTACTCATGGCTTAGAGGGGGCAAACTGTCACTCCATCACCAGTAACGTAAAGCTTAGATGGGGTCCATCTGCCAGCCCATCACCATTTCATGGCTTAGAGGTGGCAAACTGCCAGCCCATCACCAACTCAAAGCTTAGATGGGGTCCAGCTACAAGCCCATTGCCAACTACTCATGGCTTAGATAGGGACAACTGCCAGTCCATCACCAACAGCTCAAAGCTTAGATGGGGTCCAGCTACAAGCCCATCGCCAACTACTCATGGCTTAGATAGGGACAACTGCCAGTCCATCACCAACAGCTCAAAGCTTAGATGGGGTCCAGCTGTCAGCCCATCACCTACAACTCATGGCTTAGATTGGGGCCAACTTCCAGTCCAGCACTAAAAACTGAAGGTATCCAATCTCCCCTGCCACCTGCCATGAATCACCTTAAACCCATGTATTGGCAGGGAGAGCACCTCAGTACCTATATCAAGACAGCCATGTTACCATGTCTTCCAAAGAGGCAAGAGACCTCACAACCAGAAATCATTATTATAGACCAGCAATTCAGACCCAAAAACCTACACCTTAACTGTAATAGGACTACGCAAATCAGACCATAAAAAGGGGACACCCCTTACATAACCTTTCCTCCTAATTGTTTTCTAGGGACAATCTAGCAGTTTAAATTCCATCAGGCATATAAAATAGCTTCTGTCTTCCAACTGTGGGCCTGATTCAGACCCGCTCGCGAGCGCTATGCGCTCGCAAGTGGGTCGATGGTGGCCCAGTGCGCATCTCTCTGGGGCTTGCGGCAATGAGACCCTACCACAAGGGTCTCGTCACAAGCCCGATGATCGCGATGGTCTTGACCATCACGACCATCTTCCTGGCCGCTCGCTATAGCTGTGGGTGGTCACCCACAGCTATGCGAGTGGCCAGGAGGCCGCTCTAAAAAACAAGAAGGCCGGCCCTGATTCAGAGCGAGCGCTCTCTCAGAGCATCCGGCTCTGAATCAGGGCTTGTGTTCATCACTTGCTGAGTCACTCACACTGTTAGCAGCACTTGGGCACTTTTTTGGCCGGACATACAGTATATAATATGAAAATCAAAGTGCCATGCCTCGGATTAGTTAAGAGAGAGCATTGGTGGCCAAATTTGTTCCAGCAACTAGGGAAAAGCTGAGTAGTAAATGTACCAGGTTATGGAGAGAGAACTGTCTGAGGAAAGTGCCCTCTTATCTCTCTTGGTACTGACTGTTCTCTCCTCTCCTGGCCCCCCGATGCGGTGTATGATTTATACCAGTACTGACGGTTGACCGAGTAATTGCTGTACAGTTGGGGCGCAGTGGGTGGCTGTCCCTAAACAGTAGGTGCTGGACAAAAATGGTCAATCCCTTCCATGGTCACCTTACATCGTGACCAAACCACCGGTGTGTCTTGTGAACTCTGGGCCTGATTTAGAGATGGACGCAATGCAGTTGTTTATGCAGTTGACCGATTATCGGTGATCTGCAAAAGACCAAGAAGCATCTGTTACCGATGATTCGCCATTGTACGCAGACGCTTGGATTTGTGAAGCTGCCGGTGGGCGTCTCAATGCAAATATAGGCACCTGCGACACCTGCATATATTCGCACATCCGCTACGTACATATATGCTGCTGCAGCCGCGGCATTTACGTTTATCCCTGAATCAGGACCTTTGTTCTACAACTGTAGCAGTCACTCTGATAACCAGTACACATACATTAGTTTCTGTCATATGTTTTAGGTATGTTCCATAAGAGGCTGAAATGGAGATGCAGGGAAGGAGAAACTGTTCATTAGTTGGGGCATCTGATGTTGCTGAGACATCTCGCTGAGAGGGAGGACAGTGTGAAAGCTGACAAGGGGAATTCACAGCTTGACTGGAGCTTTGCACATAGGACATAAAAAGCTCTGTGAGCAGAGAATGGGAGAGCGATGCTTACGTAGCACACAGGAAAGGAAGCCCTTATATGGGCGGCAGTTCCCCAGCTCAGCGCAGGAAAGGACACAGAGCAGCGAAAATGGGTTTTCAAAGAACAGCTCCCTGATGACATCTAATAACCAGGGGACAGGACGTGATTGTGGCTGCCATTAATTAAGCCCAACTCATTACCAATAAATATGACTTTAGCACATATAGATGTGTCTAGATACATCTTACTACCTTGCACATTAAACAGCCCTTCTAGTTGATCCATGCCGTGGCGTGACACTGTAGCGTCGAGCATCTTTTCGTGCAACATTTTACCTTCAAATGCGTCTTATTTGCAAAGCGATGCAAAGACGACGCAAAATGCTACGTTACAGTGTCACAGCCGCTGATTCTGTACCGTAACACCCGCAGTCGCACACAGAATATAGGAATGCCGCATATCATTTTAATCACAGCCGCTGACACTGTAACGTAGCATTTCGCATGCAGATACACCTGAAGTCTTTGCGAATAAGACGCATTTGAAGGTAAAAAGTCGCACAAAAAGACATTTGGCGCTACCAAGTCGCACAGCACTTATGCGTTATGTTTAACGCGAGGTAAGATGAATGTGGACATTTTTGAAACATACCCAAAAGTTATATCAGAGATTAATGTAATGGCGATATTTAATTTAGACAGTCATTATCGGTGATCTGCGCAAGTGTCAAATTTCATTACCGGGGATGGCAGCGAGGATTTGTCCGCAGTGTGTTTGACAGTATTGGTGCATTTGTGGGAGGTAGCGTGCGAGTGGAAGCTCAAATGCAGGGGTGTGGCAACCGTGTCAGGGGCATGTTGCAGAATGCGACTGCAATTCTGTACGCAGTTGCAAATATTCCAGCATGTCAGCTCCAGGGGCCATTCTGTGCATGCAGAGGACTTGTCCTGCATGGTCGCATACAGTGGCCCTAAGCCACAGTTGTGGCCAGTTGGAGATGGGGAGGGGGTGGCACTGGTCTGCGCTTCCAGAAACACGGACAAGTCAACCCCGTTTTCTGGGAGTGCCGAGGCCAAGGCGTGCGTCGGAGGATGCAGATTTCCCGGCCTCGCAAGCAGCAGGGACGGCTGGTCAGAGGGCCTGATTCAGACCCGCTCGCAAGCACTACGTGCTCGTGAGCGGGTCGATATTTGGACACTGCGCATGCGCACGCTGGAGCCGGCTCCATCATGTTCGAGACCCGGCTAGCGACGGGCGCTCCGTCACTACGGGTCTCGCACCAAAGTGGGGGAAACGGTCGATTTTGATTGACAGCTTGCCCCGTTTTGGAGGCGGGCGGGGGGGTGGCTGGCCAAATGGAGGCGTTTCCGAAGGAACGCCTGGCATTTGTGGGAGGCCCTACTGACATCATTACTGATGTCAGTAGTGGACTTCCTGCTCTATTAGAGCAGGAAGTCCACTTGGGCTTGCGGGAGCCGAGACCCTACCATCCTACCACAGGGTCTTGTCGCAAGGCCGATGGCCGCGCCGCTCACACAAGCTGTGGGAGGTCTCCCACAGCTTTGCGAGCAGCCAGAGAGAAAAAAGAACCCACTGACCCTGCGAGCTGCCTGCAGCAGCGAGCGGGTCTGAATCAGGCCCAATATCAGTGGCACATTTGCGCATGCACAGTACAGGGAGAATGGCTGCCGCAGCCATTTTCCCGGTGACCTGTGCATTCATTAATGACTCTGGGCACACTCTAGTGCCCAGAGTCTATAACTCCGGTGCTGGCCATCCACAGCTCAGACCATGATTCAGAGCCGGACGCTCTGACAGAGCGCTCGCTCTGAATCAGGGCCGTCCCTGCTCCTTTTTGTGACCACCCACAGCTATAGTGAGCGGCCAAAATGATGGTCGCGATGGTTAAGACCATCACGACCATCGGGCTTGCGACGAGACCCTGCGGTAGGGTCTCGCTGCCGCAAGCCCAGGATCAGAGCCAAAAGCACTATCAGAGCCAAAAGCACTCCCACTGACATCACTAGTGATGTCAGTGGGGCCTGCCCCAGACGGTAAGCGTTCCCATGGGAACGCCTCTGTCTGGGCAGCCACGCCCCTGGCACGCCCACCAAAGGGGGCGTGCTATCAGTCACCATCGACAGCACGCCCCTTTTGGTGTGAGACCCTTAACGACGGCTTGGCCATCGTTATTCGGGTCTCGCGCATGCGCTCAACGGAGGCGCCTCCATTGTGCGCATACGCACTTGGGCACCATCGACCCGCTTGTGAGCGCTCAGCGCTCATGAGCGGGTGTGTATCAGGCTCTCAATGAGCTGCCGTCCGCCGGGTGGAGAGGAGGGGGCCCATGTCGGAGACTGCACATGGGCCCCCTCCTCTCTAGAAACGCCCCTGCATCCTCCGCCAGCTTCTTAGATCCGCTGCATGTGTCTGAAGACGCAGCATCAGATGAGCATCGCTTGGACCATGTGACATCTGAGTAACCCTATGCATTGCTCAGAATGTCCGCTATAACTAAGCTACAGTGGCCAGTGACTCTGCATCCAAAGATGGCCCCTTAGGGGCACCTGAATTCTGCCCACTCAGGTAGTAATAAGTTGCTGAATGTCGGAAATATATATGGGAGCATATGTATTATTACACTACTCTGTGCCTGTGTAGAACATATTACACTATACGCCAACTGGTGTTGCGTTCCCTCTGCATCAGCCCGAAAGGCTTCATTCAAAGTTTCAGAATTCTTCAGGGGTGTATTAAGAGAGGAGGGGTCCCGTGTGCATTCCCTGCTCAATGTCCCCTCCTCTCTCCCTGGCAGCCGCCAGCGAACTGACAGCAGCAGTACACTCCGGGCACTAGTCTGTGCCTGGAGCCTACTGCGTATGTGCAAAACGTCGGGAAAATGGTGGCGGCTGCCATTTTTTCAGGCGTTTTGTGTAACACTACTCCGGCCGATGTGGGACTTCAGAGAGATAAGTATAAAAAAGTATGGGTGCAGGGTATGTGGTGCGGGACCCCCCCCTGGACCCAGGAGCCTGTGTGCACCGCGCATCCTGCACCCATTATAGATACGCCCCTGGGACGGTATTTGAAGCCGGGGTGATATTATGCATTGTATAAAAAAACTTTTAAACTTTTTAAAATTCAATGACCACAACAATCAATTAATACAAACAGAACTATAATGCTATTGTGATGTACTGACTGGTTTGTACAGTGCTGCACCACTAGCACCAGGTTCAGGTGTGTTCGGGTTGCTTTGGTGGCAAGCCTGAATTCCCCTTTACAGACACAATGACCAGTCAGGAGGGAAGGTGCAATGCAATTTTATTATTTGTTAATAATTAACAACAAATGACAGGAGATATTTACCATATACAGATGGAAAGAAATTAATTACACTATTCAATGACAAGGTGTTTATTTATTACCTCCCCGTCATCTACCGGTGACCCCAGCTGGCAAGCAATGTGACACCAACAAGAACCACAATTCCTGCAGAACTTTACCAAAAAAAAAATGAGAGACCTAAATATGAAACCTGTTGGTCTAGCTTGAATCAATGGTGCTCCGGCAGTCTATAGCTGTGAAATACAGTCTGTGTTAATGCTCCCTTTTTGCTGAGGAATAACGTGGGAAACCACATGCAGGTTAGGCTTATACATACTTGCCGACAATCAGCTCCAGCCTTCCGGGAGGGAGCTGATTGTCGGCTAATAGCGGGGGGCGGGGCCGGCCACTGGGGGCGGAGCCGCACGATTGCATCATCGTGACTCCGCCCCCTCTTCACAATGCCGTGATTTTCGGCACCGGGCCCCCCGCTGCAGGGATTTCTGTTTTTTTCAGGGGGGAGGTGGGGAGGGTGTGAGACTTCCGGGAGGCTTGCCTGCCTTTCCGGGGGGCCGGGAGCGGCACCCGAAAATTGGGAGGCTCCCAGCCAAATCGGGAGGGTAGGCAAGCCTGGGCTTATATCAGTAGTGCACCAGCAGCCTATAGTTTAAAAATAGTCTGTGTTAACGCTCCCTTTTTGCTGAGAAAAATGTGTTAAAGACACATGCAGGTTAAGCTTATATCAGTAATGCACCAGCAGCCTATAGTTTAAAAAATACAGTCTGTGTTAATGCTCCCTTTTTGCTGAGGAATAACGTTCAGTTCATCAGCTGAAAACGGCTAACAGTTTATGCAGATAACAGTAGTTTACCAGCAACTTGCAGTAATTTACACAGTCTTTGGGCCTTGAGAAAATAAGGACAACTGAGGCTATGCTGGTAGCAGTAGTTCACCGGCAACTTGCAATAATGTAACACAGTCCTTGAGCCTTGAGAAAATAGGAACAACAGTCTTCCTAATTGCCTATGCCACAAATTACTATCACCAGAATTGCCAGCCGGGGTTACACAGGGCTAAATAAACAAGTAATATACATTATATCAGCATGAATGGACTTTGAAATGGATACCGGGCCAAATAGTGTATAAGAGACAATTTACATCAACACCAATACAGGTAAATACTCAAACATTTCATGCAAGCTAAATATTAATCAGCATTGATGATAACACAGCGAGCAGTGAACAGCTTTACATAGTATTATAACAGATAAAGGGCCACGGAGGGCCACTATCAACCACTTAATTGACACAAATGGTCAACACTAAACAGAGGCAAATACACATCAATAGCATTGCATTTAGTTTAAAAATAAACATTAGGACAACCCACGGTGGCATCGGACATGAGCCATCACCCATAGATCACGTCCCCTCCTGGACATGAGCCAGAGGTTCACAGGAAAGAAAATGACCACCAATACTTGGGGAAAGAGGGGGTGACCTATCTTTTACTTCCCCCCTATTTCATCACTACACACACACTTTACCTAATTTAAGACACTATGAACCCTTTCTACACCCAGTTGTGTGGGAGACTAACCCCCGGTCCCAGCTTTTACACAAAACCTAGTCTCCCAGCCTAATCATGGGTAGCCACAAGGTAAAGGATAATGCAATAGACCCAGGGGACCCAGATAGGATAGGTGTACAGAGGGGCAGGGCCTTAATGGAGGGTAGATAGGAGCTGTGGAGGGACAGAGTATAGGGAGGTTCTGGTATGATCTCACCCCTGGCAGTGGCTCTTCAGCCTCCTCCGATGTCCAGGGCAACTCTGGGATGCACAGCACCGCACCAGAGCTCCCAGCTGCAGACCTCTGGCAGGTATTTTACAAGGAGCAACAGGTGCAAATCCCTTTCCACAGGGGCTCTGTCCAGCAGACACACACAGCAGCAGGAGGGGTCCTGAAGCATTCTTCCTCTGGGGCTGTCTTTTCTTCTGCCCGTGCAGGTGACAGCAGGGTTTTCGTCACTGGTGGGACCTTTTCCTCAGCTGGGGCTTCATCCGCGATGATGGAGTGATGAGACCTCCTTCCCAGGCAGCTCCTCTTCTCAACCCAGCATGTGCAGAATTCCACATGTGGCACCTCCTGATAACAGACACTTAGAGAGGCAGTCCTTTATTAAGAGGGGGCTTCTTCCAAAGCAAGGTCCTCTATGCAAATCCCCAGGCAAGCTTCCTCCAGTGACTCACATCCAGCATCAGAGCACCTCCCCTGGCAGATTGGAAAGGTAGCCTTCCGGGGTAATGTGAAGTCTGGTAATTGTAATCAAGGGCAAACATAAAAGTTATAACATCCTTATTTTTACAGCTCCAAGGGCAGTCCACTGACACTCCTTACAGACAGCACCAGGTGCAGTATTTGTAATCCAGGATAAATGACAGGGGTTACTGCTCCCCTATTTGTACAGATCCAGGGACACTCCACAGAAACACCTCACAGACAGCACCAGCTGCAGTATTTGTAATCCAGGATAAATTACAGGGGTTACTGCTCCCCTATTTGTACAGATCCAGGGACACTCCACAGCAACTCCTCACAGACAATCATTTTTACAGAAATTCTCCCCAGACTCAGCACTGACAGCCATGAGGAAGGTATTATATAAGCTCTCCCTCACTCTCCTCCCTGTCAGTCCGGCATCTATGAGTGGACAGAGGGGACCCAGCAACAGGCTGCCTACAGGGATCTCTGCCTGGACACTAGGGCTGCCTATCAATGAGGCAGGATTTTCCCTCCTAAATGGATCGCTGACCAAGGGGCACTTTCTACCTCCCTGTCTGCACATGCTCAGTGGGGTTCAGGGAGAGCAGGGTCAGTCAAAGTTCACTGTACTATGTGAATGGGGCTGTTAACTCTATATATAAAAAAAAATTGGGGGACCCCTATTTGGGAACAAACTTGGGGGTACCACACTATACTGCAGCTGTGTGGGTCTAAACCTGTTTCTTACATTATTAGGATTACTGGGATTAGTATCAGATGGATCCTCGGGCTACAGAGATCTCAGCAATCTCAGATCTCACCACATAGCACTTGCCGGCAATACTTAGAACAAAGGGTCCGCCATCTTTTCTTTAGTGTTACAAAAACACAGGTGCCTCTGACCGTTTAAATGCTGTTTCATGGGCGTGTAGAAATTAGGCACTTCGATCTCTTGAGCAGCACGAGCGCACACTGCGTGTCAGGAGAGCTGCCGAGTCTGCCTGGTCAGACATGCCGTATATGAAGCATGGCTGCCTGCTGTGCGTCGATGGTACCGATGTTTATGCTGCTGCGCGTCATCATATGGATATGAGAAGGCAGCAATGGGTGCCCCTGCACTCGGATGTGTTTTGGAAGACATTAGCATATTGTAACAACTGCGATCCGTTAGCGACTGCATTTGCCGGGGCTGCTGAATCAGGCTCGGCGCTAACACTTCATACGTCCGACATATTGGCACCTTCCACAATATAGCAACTTTTTTATTTTGTTAACTACACCAGGAATAATTGTAATTAATTTTTTGGTGTCAGTAACCTGTACTGTACATTGCTGGGGATGTTTCTGAACCAGATTAGTAGAGTCCGTGTCTGTGTCTTTTGCCCGTCACACGTCTGCTGATTTGTCCAAGTGGCGCTACAAGCCCTTCCCATCTGTACATCTGTGCTTCTGAATGTGCGAGGACTGAGGCGTCTATTTTGATCAGCTTGTTTAGATGCAGCCGTCGGTGGTCGCACTAGCCGGTGCGATTGGTTTATGGTACGCAGACTTCGCGCAGTGTGTACACAGACCCTTCCAAAATTGATTGACAGGAAGCGCCGTTTGTGGGTGGTGACACGGGGTGGTCAGATGAACGCAGGTGTTATAACGCCGTTATAGGGGCGCGCTTAATTAAGGCAGTGCGGCATCATAAGCAGCCATACTGTAAGCTGTACACAGGAAGCGGCCAAATTCCTGCGGCAGGTCAGGTCACCCACTATTATGCTAATGGGTCCGATGGTTCTCGATGTTACCGATGTTTACGCTATCTTGCGTACTGATCAGGCTGTGAGTAAAGGGACATGGGCGGCTTAAGAAGCCGCTGGGCATCTGCATCTTGTGCTGCTGTCTCCGTGCGTATGCATTAATTAGCATATTCTCGCAGCGGACGGGTGCGTGCGTCTGCTAGCGTGCGTTCCTTGCTGAATCAGGCCCAGGATCTACCACCAGACTTTGGCCTCCAATGTATGTAATTGTGTATATGAGCCCTCATCCACTTCTGCGACACCCACACAACACTCCCAATGCATTTGAATAGCCGCCTCCCACTCACCGCCCAGGAACGCCCAACACATTTTAAATACATTACTTAGTCCATATGTCTAATACGACTCTGGGCGCAGTGCGCAGTGTGACTTAGATGCATGCGCAGACAAAAATAATTGTAAATATAGCACTTTTTAAACAAGAGAACTAGAGATGTGCGCCGACCCCCGTGTTTTGGTTTTGGATCTGTATCTCCTTGTGTTTTGGATCTGAATTTGGTTTTGGAGTAAAACATAAAATCACAATTTAATTCAGCTTATTTGCTCAATTGTGCACAGATGCATCAGATGTGATACTTATTATGTATAAGAAAAAATGAGTCTCATGTATCCAATGGAATTATTGCACTTTGTATCCTAAATAAAATCCTCACTTGCCGCAGGTGGTATGACAAGTATACGGCAGTCCACCTCAAAGCATAGAACATCTATTTCCCAGCACCCCAGCTGGAAATGTAGGTCTGGTGTATTATTGAGAGTATTAGTACTCGCCGTCGCCTCTCATCAGCAGCCTCAGGCGGCATTGATAGAATGTAATACCTGCTGTGGCCGGAGGCTAGCCACTGAAGGGGTTAACCCCTGTGCTGCAGCGCCATTTTCTAAGGGAACAATGGGCGCTAGGCACCATATTTAAATCTAATAACGGCGCTAGTCGCCATGTTATAAATATACTGCTGGTGCTAGGTGCTGTGTGTTTAAATTAAATGTTTGGTTGTGCCGCAGCCCCGGACCTTCCACAGTGGCTGCGGCGATGATTTATGTTAACCTCCGGTAGGCTGGGCCGGGGGTGGGGGCTGTATGCCGATGCAGCAGCCCCGGATCATCTCCGAAGGCGCGGCAATGAAGGCTCCACACTGGGGTCGGGAGCATGGCTCCCGACACCCCAGCTCTGCAGGGACACTGCTGGGTCGCTCTGGGCCGGCTGCTTACTGCGGCCAGGCAGCAGAGGGCAAGGCGGGAAGCTGACCGCTGGGGACCGGGAGCAGAGCTGCCGGTGCCCCAGGACAGCAGGAAGCCGCTGCAGCCGGGATAAGAAGTGGCTCAGGGGCGGGGACCGGGCGAGCCGGCTCCTCCAGGTGGTGCTGGCTGCTGGTGATTGGGAGCACACCCGGCGCCCCAGCTGTACAATGCAGCAGGCTGGCAGTTAACCCTCGGTGTGTGGCAACGAGGGGAGAACCACCATAGCTGCACGCTGGGGGTCGGGAGCACTAGCTCCCAATACCCCAGCGCAGGAGGAGAGGCCACACACGGGGAGACCGGAGAAGCCGGCTCCCAGTGCATCGAGACTGGCCAAGATAGGGTGCGCAGGGGGACCGGGCTAGCCGGCTCCCTGTGCAGTGTTAGATGGTGTGCCCCAGCAGCATGGCTGCATGCTGGGGGACTGGGAGAGCCAGCTACCCGGACCCCCAGTGCTGTGAGCAGGAAACAGCAGAGAGCCCCAGCAGTCCAGGACTCCAGGGCTAGAGGAGCCCAGTGCTGAGCGCTGGGCAGTGTAAAATATACAAATAAAACAATGCATTTAAAATGGTATGTACAGCACTGAGCCACGACACCAGGTCCTGGGCTACAGTGCTGCAGGGTGTAAAAGCCTGATGCTGGACACAGACACAAAAGGATATATATATATATTTCATGTATGTGTTAAGTTAAAATGTATAATTTAAAGTAAAAAGTGAACTTACCTGTGGTTTCTCTGGACGGCCAGGGCATCCAGAGTCCTCCATAGGAGAAATAAAATGTTCTTCTATGCAGCCTCATTCCTGGGAGTGGTATGAGGGGGTGCATAGGAAGCTGGCTATGGCAGCCAGCTAACCGTCTCAGGGAGCTCCAAAATAGCTTCCCTTCCATGGCCAGAAAACCATGCTCGGGGACCCTGCTTGCCCACCTCTGGAGCTCAGATTCAGACAGAGGTGGCAGGCTTGGTCCCTTAGCAGATTCCTGGAAGTAGGGTTTTGAAGGGAAACTTCCCCCGGCCCTAGACGAGCCGACTCCTGGGTGGCGACCAAAACACCAGGTAGTCTCAGGCTCAGGTGAGTGACCCCCCCTGTCCATAGGGGACAATGTTAAATGTGAATGTGGCTAGCATATGCACAGGTCATGCACTTAAGGAGATTGGTTGGAAACCACAGGGCGGACTAACCCCTGTGGTAATGTGTATTGAAGTAGCATAAAAGAAGGCTTCGTGCCTGGTAAAATTGTACATCTTTGAAAATCCTTTGTGAAGAAGAACTGCTGTTTGATTTCTGTATGATATTCCCCTTCAGGCAGAAGGGAGGGTCTTCTTTAAGACTTTGAGCAATAAACACCTTTGCCTTTACTACGACTACATCTGTACCCTGCGACCAACAGAATTGCGCCAAGCGCTATTCCGTTCTCCTACTGTTCTGGGTTGAGCCGAGTGTCTCTGAAGTTCAAGCCCTCTGCCAGCTACCGTGCAGATCCTGCTCCATTGCGAGGGATCAGGTGGGAACAGCTGACACCAAAGAGGAGGTGTGGCCGCAGCCAGTTGTCGCATATGCAGCAGAGCAGTTCCAGGTGCCAGCGGTAGGAGCCTGGGGGTAAATTTACTACAGGTTGATTTGAGGAGTGATTTACCTCTTCTCATATCGAATGCAGTGAAAACCGTTTTTACACTGCATTTACTATTATTCGATTTGTTTTGCGATTTGCAAAACAAATTCGATTTGAGTCAGTTTTGAATAGTGATTTGCTGTTCAATTTGGCATATTCATGTCCAAATCAAACGGCAAATCACCCTTCAAAACGACCTGCAAATCTCCGGCACGTTAGAACTGCTTCATGCTTTCACTTTCAGCATGAGCAGTTCATTCTCACACAGATACATGCAGACATCAGTGAGATGCCTGCATGTATCTGCCTTGAAAAAGTGTTGTAAAGAGTTACAATAAAAAAAAAACATGAGGTCACCCCCCAAAACAGAACCAGCCCAGGACTGCTGAAACCCAGGTCTGGTTGACTAAGTACAGGGAAAAAATGACGTAGAGTTTCCCTGTACTCAGTACAACCAGCACTGGGCTATGGGAAGCAGAGCTGGTTCTGGATTTACAGGGAAAAATTTGCATAGGGTCTCCCTGTAAATCACAGAACAAGTCCTGGACCCTTTCTAACGGGGGACTGATGCCACAGCCAGGGGAGCCCTGTCACCGAGCCCCCCAGCCGCAGCATCAGCCCTGACCACTAGTCAGCCCAGGCCAGGGATCCCTGGGGAGTTGGAGACCCCTTCAAAAAAGGGCCTCCCTCTCCAGAGCACCCCTAGCCTAGGCTGATAGCCCGGGGCTATCCCCGCCACCCGTGGGCGGTGTGTGGTGGGTAGATTGTGTGAGTGTTGTGTAAAAATAGAAGTGATAAAACATTGTCTTTCCAGTAGAACTGCAGGTCCCAGCAAGCCTCCCCCACATACCAGCATGTGGGGCATTAAGGGCCCACTGGGACCTGTAGTTCACCTGTGAAGAAATGTTGAAAGAAACACACACACACCTTACACAGTATAACTTTAATACATACACACTCACACATACTCACCTATATTATCTCCAGTGGTCCCCTTGTCCAGTAGGCATCCATGGGTTAAAATAAGAAAACGAAAAACCCGACCATTGCATTAAGGAATAATCATTCTAACCAGAATGATTACTCCTTCCCGAATGAAGCGCAGACGTGGCTTCCTCCTTTGAAGCTCCGTGTCTGTGCGTTCATTGGCTGAAAGAGGTCAGGCCCCGCCTCTCATCTAATGAACGGCTCCTCCAAAGTACCAATGTTTTTCCGATGGTCAATTTGAGGCCGATTTGACTAAAAATTTTATGTGAAATCCGATTTTACATTCGATTTGGCTTTTAGTAAATACCCAAAAGCAAATCGAATCCAAATTGAATGAAAATCGCACCTCAAATCACTCAAAATGCCAAATCGACCTTTAGTAAATTTACCCCTGAGTGTACCTATGAAGTGGATCCAAATGCCGATAATAGAGTTTGGTGGTGGCAGCATCGTTACGCCTATGGCGCAGTGGGTGGAGTCAGTGACAGGCAGTCACTGACGGTAAGCGAGAATCCCTGATACCCCAAGGTCAAGTGGGGATCGAGACCCCAACCTGTGATCGGGAGTCCGGGCTGGAAGCCATCCGGTCACACCCACACTTGAAGGGAGTCCCGTACCCCAGTGGGATAACACTCCCATATGCCGTCAGTCTCTGTAGCCGCGTGGGTCCCCAAATTAATAGATCAAAAGACGGTTTGGGGCTGGTAATAGGTGAATGCTGAGGGTACAAGTCCAAAAAACAAGGAGAGAAACCTGAGGCTGCTGATGAGAGGTGACGGCAAGTAATAAACTCTCAATAATACACCAGACCTACTTTTCCAGCTGGGGTGCTGGGAAATAGATGTCCTAATATTGAAATAAAATTGAGAATGACTATATGAATGCTTTGAGGTGGACTGCCATATACTTGTCATACCACTTGTGGCAAGTGAGGATTTTACTTAGGATATAAAGTGCAATAATTCCATTGGATACATGAGACTTACTTTTTATTATGCATAATATGTATCACATCTGATGCATCAGTGCACAATTGAGCAAATAAGCTGAATTAAATTGTGATTTTGTGTTTTACACCTGAGACCCCTCAGTGGGGATTTTTTCCTGTTTGGGAAAGTAATATATGTTTCCTATACATAAAGTCTGATCAACTCTCTGTATTTTTTATAATACTATCTATATTGTTATCAGTATGATATATATATTCCTTTAGGTTGTGTATTTATTGGTATTTATGTCTATGTAAATTTATATACTTTTTCTGACCATAAGTGCGGTAATTAAACATATATATTTTTTACATGTGTTTGAATTAAAGTCCTGACTGGGGTATTTAAGTTATTATTATTATTATTATTATTATTATTATTATTATTATTATCATTTATTTATATGGCGCCACAAGTGTTCCGCAGCGCCTTACAAAGTACATAAACAAGTTGTAGACAAGTGACTTACAGAAAAATACAATACAGGACATGGATAATATATATTGCTATATTAGCGACCATATCACCCAGATAAGCAACAGACCTTAAGCAGCCAAGTGTTAGGTGCCCTAGTGGTGAGTAAGAAGTAAATTACACTATAGTAAGGAGAAGCACAAGAGGGTAGAAGACCCTGCTCGTGAGCTTACATTCTAAAAAGGTGGGGGAAGACAAACTGGGTTGACACAGATGGGGTAGATGGGGAGGAAGGAGCATGTAGCAGGGAGTTAGAATGATAGCTGGAAGGCTTTGATGAAGTAGTGGGTCTTGGGAGCCCGTTTGAAGGATTGCAAAGATGTGGAGAGTCTGATGGGGAGTGGGAGAGAGTTTCAGAGGTGGGGAGCAGTGCGGGCAAAATCTTGGAGGTGGGAGTGGGAGGAAGTAAGGCTGGCATGAAAGGTGGAGTGCATTAGTTGAACGAAGAGAGCGGAAAGGAGCGTGAAGGGAGATGAGATCAGAGATGTATATGGGGGGTGAGGGCTTTGTGAGCGAGCGTGAGAACCTTAAATTGGGTTCTAAAAGGGAAGGGGAGCCAGTGGAGGTCTTGTAGGAGAGGGGAGGCAGATGTAGAGTGTTTGGAGAGGAAGATAATCCGTGCAGCAGCATTAAGGATAGACTGGAGAGGAGAGAGATGGGATTTGGGGAGGCCAGATAGGAGGAGGTTACAATAGTCCAATCTGGAGATGATCAGTGAGTGTATGAGTGTTTTAGTAGCATCCTGGGTGAGATAGGGTCTGATCTTAGAAATATTTTTGAGATGGAAACAACAGGACTCTTGAAGGTTCTGGATATGTGGTTTGAAGGAGAGGGATGAGTCCAGGATAACTCCAAGATAGTGCACTTTGGGGCTAGATGAGATAGTTATTCCATCAATTGATAAAGAAATAGTGGGAAGTGAGGTGATGTGGGAGAGTGGGAAGACGATCAGCTCTGTCTTAGACATATTAAGTTTAAGAAATCGCTGGGACATCCAGGAAGAGATAGCAGAGAGACAGTTGGAGACACGAGTCAGAAGAGAGGGGGAGAGATCAGGGGATGAAAGGTAGATTTGAGTATCATCAGCATAGAGATAATAGTGGAGGTCAAAAGAGCTGATGAGTTCACCTAGAGAGGAAGTATAGAGGGAGAATAGGAGAGGACCAAGAACAGAACCTTGGGGAACACCTACTGTAAGAATCTGTATAGTGCAGTGTATTGCTTTTTCTGTACTGTTGTCAAGAGGTAGCAAAAACCTATTTTTTACTGCTGCATAAATACTTGTTTCCCTGATCTGGTTAAGCTCTGTTTTTTTTTTTTTTATTATTTGGTATATTCTGGATTTGGTTTTGCCAAAGAGCTGTTGGTAAGCAAATTGTCAGCTCAAGTGGCACATGATGCAGCAATGGCTTCTCCTTCAGTTTCTCCAGCAAGTGTATCTGCCAAGAAAAAACTAAACTTTCCCAAAAAAACCACTGGTGATGCAGATGAGTCAACACAACCAAGTTTTTTTGTCTTGTGCCCACGTATGACAATGGGCTTTTACTTATCATGGGCAACAACTGTTTTATCCACTGGTGCCTAATTTACACAAACAACATCCTCATCAACATCCTCTTCATCAACATCCTCTTCATCAACATCAGCTACACAAATATCCTGCTTATCCTGGCTGGTGCACTTCAACAGAAGCACCCTCAATGTCTATGTCAGCATGTTCACTTATGCTTATATCATCATAAGAGGCAGAACCACCAGTCATAAATAAAGGCCAAGGCCTTAGCCTTTCCTTGCCACTTCATGTGATGAAAATGGCATATTGCCAATTGTATGTCTTTCTGCAGCTACCTGTCCCTTTGATGTTTTCTTCTTTACCACTGTAAAAGTTTGATTCTTGATTTTAGATGCCCTGACTTGTATGCACTCTGGCATCAGCTTTAGTAAATGATGTAGATGGATTAGTATTGTCATGACTGGTGGAACTGGCAACAGCTCCAGCACTAGTATGTGGTTCCTGCTCTCCTCTCAAGTCTCAACTGATCGTTCTCCATACAACAAACATGAATGAAGTGGCGTACAGCATACACATCAATTTGTGCCAATTTTAAATATTACACTGCGGTATCAATGACCTACAGTGTCACAAGATTATTTATGAATAAGAAATTAATAACACACTACGCTGCCACTTATAGTGTCACAAGATAATTTATGAATAAGAATAACATGCTGCGATACCACTTACAGTGTCACAAGATCAATTATTTATGAATAAGAATAACACACTGCGCTACCACTTACAGTGATGTCATTATGTTTAATATATAACACATGTTATTTAGCACTTTGTTGTGGTCTTGTAGTTCGCGTGTAGCGTAATCATTTATTCACAAATGAGGAAAGTGAAAAGTTGAATATTAGTATTATTATTATTAATTATTTATGAATAAGAATAACACACTGCGCTACCACTTACAGTGCCACAATACGTGGATGATAAACTGCCGTCTGGCCGGCAGTATCACCAAACAATAATGGTGAGGCTAAGTTGCTAATGGACAAAAAAAAGCACTTTTATTTTTTTTACACTGGGGAAGAGCACCCCTGAGTGAGGCAGCAGCCCCTTGATGAACAACACAGACAGCACCCCTTCTTTATGGACAACAAAGCACCCCTGCCAAGTGCGGACAAACCACCTGCAGAGTCACAAATACGTGGACGATAAACTGCGATCTGGCCGGTAGTGTCACCAAGCAATAATAGCGCAGCTAAGTTGCTAGTGCACAAAAAAAAGCACTTTTATTTTTTTTACACTGAGGAAGAGCACCCCTGATTGACAGAGACCCCCCCTGGACAACACAGCACCTGTTTATGGACTGCAGCCCTAGCCACTTGATGAACAGGACAACAACACAGCAGCAGCCCTTATGTATAACACAGCATCAGCCCTTATGTATAATAACATAGCAGCAGCCCCTTGATTGACAGGACAAGTGACACAGCAGCCGTAGCACCCACTGAAGCCCCCCTTTATATACTGCAGCCCCTTTATGGACAACACGTCTATTCAGTTCACCATCCATACCCGGAGTGAAAATGGTGTTGATCACCGGGACCTTTATAGATTCCAAAACCAGCGAGTATTCGACAGCGGGTGGATAATGTTTTGCCTCGTTTTGAGATCCGAGTCACGTGGGAAAACCCAAGCCTAAAGTACTGTAGCTCGGTTCTCGCCTTGGATCTTGAAGTTTGGATGGATCTGGTTCTCTGAGAACCGGACCCACTCATCTCTACAGAAAACTCCCATCCCCGCATATGTGTGTACTTATGCACTTTTACAAATGTTTAATAAGCAGACCCCACAGTCTCAATATAAATAAATCTGCCATATCCAGACCACCAAATTATTTCCCCCAAACATGCAAAATGCCTGAATTACTAGATTCCATTTGACTACAAAAGCATTTCCCAACCTGTACAGGGACATTAACAAATATTTAAGTAGTAGCCTCCAAAATGCTGTTGTACCCACTGTCCACTTAACCACAGATATGTGGACAAGCCGGACAGAGCAAAGGCAAGATGTAAGATTTAAGGTTTAAAGCTGGCCACACATCTAAAGAGTATCTGTCCAACCAGCCAACTAGTTGATTAGTTTGAATGAAAATCTGGTTTGGTATAAAAGCAAATGACAATCAGCAATTTGCTCCCAAACGCCGGAAAATGGACAAAAACTGTTGTTTGAACAAATTGTTTAGATCAAACATTTAACATACTTGTCTCAATGACCATTTTCATTTGTTTTGTGGCATTTAAGAGCAAATTGCTGATCATCATTTACTCCCATACATTACCAGATTTTCATTCCAACCAATTAACTAGTTGGCTAGTTGGACAGATAATCTTTAGATGTGTGGCCAGCTTAAGTCTTACGCTGTGTCTTTCTTGAGAATCCTTGAGTGCCATGCCTGCTGCTGCTGCAGGGAGTGGATTTTCATCCCAGAAGGGGACCAGGAAGACTACAAGTAGTGATTTCAAAAACAATTGACTGTTAAACAATCCTTTCCAAAGATTCCACTTCACTAGAAAAGCATTTCCCAACCTGCTGTAGCAGTTGTCTGGGGGTCCAGACCTTAAGTAGAGAGACACCAGAAGATGTAGGGTGAAATCAAAGTAAGTGACTTTATTGTCACAAAAAACAGGCAAGAACATATAAAAGAATAGTCGAAAGTACAAATGGTGCGGCTGAACGCTGATGGTATGGTTGAACATCCATGGTATGGCTAGGGAGCCGATGGTGCGGCTAAGGAGCTGATGGTGTGGCAAGGTGTCAATGATGTGGCTGGAAAGCCAGTGGAGTGGCCAGAGGCAAATGTTGCAGCTTGGGAGCCGATGATGCGGCTTAAGAGCCATTAGTGCAGCAAGGTGCCTATGATGCGCTGGAGAGCCAGTAGAGTGGCCGGAAGCCGATGTTGTGGCTTGGTTGCCGATGATGTGGCTTGGGAGCCATTGGTGCGGCAAGGTGCCGAGAATGTGGTTGGAGTGCCAGTGGTGGCTGGAGACTGATGTAGAGGCTTTGGAGCTGAGAATCACTGGTGCGATTTGGAAGCCGGGAAACAGTCTGTGCGCTGGTGCAGCTTGGAAGCCAGGAGACATTCTGTGCACTGGAGAGGCTTGGAAGCCGGGAGACAGGCTGTTCAATAGTGCAGCTTGGAAGCTGGGAAACAGTCTGTCCAGTGGTGCGACTTGGAAGCTGGGAAACAGTCTGTGTGCTGGTGCGACTTGGAAGCCAGGAGACAGGCTATGCAATGGTGCGGCTTGGAAGTTGGGAAACAGTCTGTCTCCTGAGTCTGTGCACTAGTGCAGCTTGGAAGCCAGGAGACAGGCTGTGCAATGGTACGGCTTTATAAGTTGGGAAACAATCTGTGTACTGATGATTAGACAGTATAACCAGCACAGAGTGCAGGGCTGGCATTAACTAAAGAGAAGCAGGAACCAATCAGAGCTATCTCCAGCAGAGAGTAATTCCTAATCACAGGCTGATGTGCATCTGAGATCTGCAGAGAGGCAGATGATTAGTAGCACATGAGAAAAACACACAGATAGACAGGAATGACAGGCTATGAACTGAACACAGACAAAACAGGATTAGATGCAGTCTCCAGTAGTGACCAAGACCGGGATCTGCCACCAAGATGATCCGCTACCTGCGGATCCTAACACCTGTACAGCAGTAAAAAGCAGTAATTCCCATGTAAAAAATCCTTTTTTTTCTTTTTATCCTCATAATTGACCCCTCATCATAATCAGTTATTCCCTCATCAAGCAATCTCACATCATCTTATACATTATTCAATATACCTCCCCATCATAAATCAACCCCAACTTGTTAACGAACCCCCTTATAGTCTTAACTCTTCCATCAATCCCCTCAACATCAATTAAAACCTTTTATTAACCCCCTCAGAGTCTCATCAAAATAAACTCTTTATTTTAAGTACCTCAAAAAAATTCATTAACCCTCCTCACCCTCATAACCTCCAATCATAATTTTTTTCTGTCCCACAGGTCATTAGGTAGGGAGGCATGTCCCGGTCACTGTTTCTAAGTAGCAGAACGGGTGTTTGGAGGGTAATAAGGGGATCCTAACACTACGAAAGCTCAGGCCACACCCCCATCTTGATTCCTGTTGCTCCAATGTTGGGGTGTTATGCATAGAGGGGATCATGGTACAAATACATTATATACAATGACATGAGCAACAAGGTAAAAATGGCCCTGCCCACCTGAGCTAACAGTCTAAAAGACTCCGTCCATTCTTGTAACCTACCGTGGTCACAATCTTGACATGTAGATCCATGCACACAGCCCATATATGCTGCTTCATCGCATCATAACGGTATTTGCGCGTCCATTGCATGTTTTACAGTCAGTTAATGATTATACTGGCACATAAACTTAAGCCTGGTGCATTGACAGCTGACAAAACCGGTCGCTTCTTGGTAAAGTCTGTTATTAATTCTAAATTAAGATTTGCAAACTGTACAGGATGTGATATCAGTAGGAACAATTAGCTGCTTGAACGAAAGCCCCTGGCTGGGTCTTTTTACACACCCACAGCACACAGGAAATTCCTAGGTTCAAACCGGCAATCAATTACTTGTGTATTAGCTGCCAAAATACTCAAAAGCCCTTTTATTATTGAGATAGATGGCAACTGGGAAATAGCAATTCCTTGATTTAACAGAATGTTATTTTTGCATTTGCTTATTTGTGAACCTAAAACAATTTACAAAAAGTACTTTAGTGGATCGCTAGGCTGCGGACGCTCGCAACCGGATGATGTTTACATTCTGAGCATGCGTATGTATCGCAGTGAACATGCGCAAGACGGCCACTGCGATCGGGCATATGAACGCAGAGGACACGCAGTGGCACAAATAAATGATTGACAGGAAGTGCTGTTTAGGGGTGGAGAGGGGGGTGGTCGGTGGAACGCAGGCTTGCCTGTGCGTTTGAATGCCGTTAAAGGGAGTGCATAATTAAGCCCCACCTACAGCATACGAACTCAGAGCTATACATGGTGACAGGAAGCTTCGCAGGTTGTGAAGCTCAACTACAACTCTGCGTATGGGCCCAATATTACTCAATGTTACCAATGTTTTCGCTGACTTGCGGATGTATGCAATGGGAAGTGGTCAGCTTTGTGAGCTGGGGGCATCTTGTGAGGTCACATTCATTTGCATATTTTCGCTACGTGCAGGTGCGTGCGATTGCAAACTTGCAATCCATGCTGAATCAGCACAGTATACAAAAGTGCACACAAATCTCACAAAAATGTGATAACTGACGCATGGTCTGAACATCTGTGACCAATGTACTGGTTAAACCTTGGGCTTTGTAACAGCCAAGAAAGTTTGAAAATCTTTACTGTGGAAATTCTCAACGTTCTAGTTGTTCCTGTTACTTCTTCTTTTCCACAGCAGAGAGGCAGGTGATCCCCAACCCCAACACAATAATTGACAAAATAAGTACAATAACGTCTATTTTACGCAGCTGCAACTCTTCAGACATTCTGGTTCACCCTGTGCATGTTAGCAATGACACTTTACACTAACACATTTATACAACATTTTAAATATATTATCTTAATATTAATTAATTGTTATTTCCAGATACCAATTTAGTATATGGTTAAAAGTTATGTGGTTGTATCATCAGGTAAAGTACAGCTTCAAACAATCTATATTTTAATAAAAGTACAATACAATAATGTAACATGTATCCTCCTAAATGTCTTTCACTGCTATAGAGTGGTAATTGTACCAATTGTACTATAATACAACAATGTAACAAGTAATGGCGTGTATACACTAGGTGATTAAAATGAGCGATGGAATGATAACAACATCGTTATCATTTAATCACTCATCAATCATTCACAAATTGGGCATTAAAATGTTGACAGCGACCAGCGATGCGCGCTCCCGCTGCTCGTTTTTGACATCAATCATCGCCTGAACATGCCGGTCAATCTGCCGATAATGACAGATTGGGCATGTTCGGGGATGAGGGAGGGTTCCTGCACTGAGTGACATATCGTTCAGTGTAGACACTACAGGGGATGAGGAATGACTGTACGATTACAATGTTGTGATGTTGTAATCGTACTGTCGTTCCTCTATCACCTAGTGAATACGCACCTTTAGGTGTTTCATATTTCAGCTTAGTTAGCAGATAATTAACTTGAGTAATGCTATAACTCTGTAAATATATAAACACACCAGTGCTACATCAATAATATACACACTAACCCACAGTCTGACCCTTTTGATCTTCCCTGGACAGTTTTTCAGCATTGCACTTTTCTTTTAGAGCCCAAGATCGCAGAGCTTACTCTGTTGAAATAAACTAAATTAATTAGGGATTAGCCTGAGTTGTCCCAGGGATCCTTTAGGGCAAGTTTAGGCATTAAAGAAGTAATTAGTTTTTGTGAGCTGGCTATTTATTTATGGGCTAACTTGCACAAATGGCACCCAGATCGGCAACTTACATGTTACTACATAAGGGCCTATGAGTCCACAAATAAAAACAAGGACTATCTTTAGATATACTACCATTCCACCATGAAAGATCCTCAGAAACCCACAATCTACAAAACAAAATCTTATTTTCCACTTATGTTTCTGCACCTTAGGGGAAAGAATGATCTGGATCCACTCAACTTTTTACATCGCATGGTAAAAACATTTGTCTACCTGGAGGTCCCACCATCTTAGACTGAGAATGTGCTTACCCCAAAAACTATGCACACCTATGTAATACCCCAACAGGTGATGTGGAGGGAGGTTATCTATGTTTCTTAATGTACTTTACCGGACAGGAGTGTGTCCCTCTGTCAATTTTTGGTTCATGTTATCTTTTTGATCCAGCCAAGATAAGGGGAGTTTTTCCAAATACAATAATTAAACAATTTTTAAATAGAATTTCTTTGTATATTGGAAAATTATCCCTTAGATAAAATATGTCTTCAGAGTCTGTTGTATTTCATTCATACTGTACATATAAAGCCTCAGGATATAAGTCCATGAATTTATCTTGTGGTATTTTTCCCCTTAATTAGGTATATGAGTTTATGGGTGACTATCTGCCGATACTAGAGGAACTTCAGATGATAAAAGGTTATTTGATACAATAAACATGAATTAGATTTTTTTTTCTGTATTAATTTAATAAGTCCCAGATGCCTCTTATAATAGTTTGTAAAGGGAGGACTGTTTTGTAGTCTAGGCTATGCTCTCTGTATATCACAAAGCTCTCAATAATTATTGCACCACTGTAGACGTGGAAGTGATAATAGTGCAGATAGTCAGTGGCGTCACAAGAGAGGTGACACCAAAGTGCCGACTCCCCCTCAGTGACAGGAGTCGGGTGCTGTACTGTAGCATTATGTGCAGCACTCAGCTCCTAGCACAGTGAGGGAGCCGGCACTGCAAATACACTGGTCCCTGGGGGGCATTCCACACCTCTGGGACGTCCCTAACCGCAATGCCATGCCCACTTACCGCAAGACTATGCCCCTTTGTACTACTCTACTGGCCATGTCAGGTATCACCCAGTGGAGAGACGCCACTGCGGATAGGCTGCTAGTAATTCGGGGGGTTCTTGTGCCTTTCCCACCAAGTGCACCAAAAAGAGTCCTGCCTTGCCGAAAAGGGGGCATTTGGTGTAGTTGGATTGGGGGGGAAGGAGTTCCAAAAATTCTCACACAGGGAACTAGTAGACCTGGAAACGTCCCTGTCTATTGTTTCCAGCCTCTTTAAGGTTATTATTACAGATGTGCGCCGACCCCCATGTTTTGGTTTTGGATCCAGATTCCCCTTCATGTTTTGTTTTTGCAAAACCACCGTCATTTGACGCCATTTTGACCTGTTGGCATACCATCCAAAACCCAGGTTTTGTTTTCAGATCCGAGTTCCGAACCACAGGAAGATCTGAACCAGGTCTAGGTTTGACTCTGTACCCCAAAGTGATTCCAAACTCTGACTCGGTTCGATTTGGAACCCCTAAATTCGGTTGTTGTCGGTTCCCTGAGAACTGGACCCGCACATCTCTAGTTATCATATACTGTAAATGTCAGTCCAATAATACCCTTGGAGGTATGCAGACCTCCCCAAGTGGAGTGACATGGGTACAGTAAAATACAACAACAACTATAAATATCTATTTACAGATCTTTATTTACACATATATTGATATATACAGTAGCTCTGGTGGGGTCCACACTTGCAGAAAATATTCATGACTCACAAAACTGCATTTGAGCTGCAGGATACTGCTAAAGCCTAGATATTATGCAAAAGTAATCAACAAACTCCTAGTAAGACAATCATTAAGGTACCAGCATGACTCATACTGTGTGAGGGGTGGCCTGGCGATCTTGGTCTATCCCATACTTGCCTACTCTCCTGGAACAGAAGGGAGGTGCTCTCAGTCGCTCAGTAAAAGTGGGCAAGTTTACTGGAGCTGCCCCCAACCCCTGCTGCATTGACCCCACTTCCTGAGTGAAGTGGGTGATACAGACAGCCGATTCGCTTTGAAGTGCGTCATCATGGCCCCGCCCTCTACTTCACAGTCAGCAGTGATGCAATTCTGTTGCACCAACCCCAGCACCACCCACGTCTGCCATGTCACGCCCCTTGCAGTGCCAACCTGGCTGCTTCCTCTTGGTGTAGGCAGCCCAAAGGTCAGCAAGTATGGTCTATCCAGGGGTTAAAGTGGGCAGGAACAGGGTGGAACTGACGGCCTGATTCAGAGTCACTCATAAGCAGCCGCTTGTTCGCTCTGAGCGATGTTCGCACAACTGCGCATGCGTATGGGTCGTAATGCGCATGCGCAAACCAGTCATTGCGGTCGGAAATCGTGCGCTCGTAAAACGAGGGGCTGCTAATTTGATTGACAGAATGTACCGTTTGTGGGTGGTAACAGGGGAAGGTGCTTGAAAACGGGGGTGTGGAGATCCGAACGCAGGTGTGCCTAACGGTAAAAAGGGGATTTAATGGGAGTGCATAATTAGTAAAGGAGCGTCATCGACCACGTCACTTGGTTGTCTTTTAGCCTGAACTGCTCACAGTGATAGCGGGAAGCAAATCCTACCACAAGCACTGCGAGCAGTTCAGATGCTTTTCGATGTTCCCGATTAATCTAATAAATAACGGAGATGATGTGTGATGCGAACGGCAAAGGGGCGTCTTTACAAAATAGTGAGCGCATTTTTCAGACGTTCGTTCAGACATAGAGGCGTCAACACACCGCAAAGAGCGAGCGCTCAATTTAAATATCCGGCCCCTTTTTAAGAATGAGCGTCCGCAAATAGTGTCCGGGTCTGAATCAGGCCCTGAGTTCCGTCACTTCTAATGAAAGGTGGAACTAGTTCCACCTCCACCAAGTCCCTGCACAGAAGTCCCTCAGACAGAGCCACTCACTGTCTGCCTAGGGAGTTTCAGTTTCTTCAGAGGTCTCTCATTTCAGAGAAACCAGCATATAGGTAAGGAAAGAAACAAGTGAAGGCAATACGTAGGGGTTGCAAAAAAACATTAGGCATCAAAGTGACATAGACTAGTTTGTGGGGACCCCATAAAAAAAACTCAGAGCAGAAAAATAACACTGATGATATAGAACTTTTTTTTCTTTTTAAGTGACCTACCATTGTAGTCTTAGCTGATGGCAGGAATGATAAAAAAAGCATCTAAACTGTATTTCATACTGTCATAGCCCCCAAAGATTCTGGGGCCTAGGCAGCCTCCAGGCCCCCAGCCATTCACTAACATTTCCTGTACACAATAGTGTGTGTTTAAAGAACAGTTTTCACACTTGTTTTGGCCTGTCAGACTAGCGTGGCAGGGGGAGTAGACGGCGGGGAGATGAGTTCCACCACCTGTCCAGGACTACTTTAAGCCCTGGGTCTATCCAATCTGGGGATTTCATTGTGCCCTTCTGGGCATAAGGAGTGGCTGTAGAATGTGCAGAGAGGCCTCATTACAGATCTGAAAGCCCCAAGAGGCCAAGGGAACACTACTGAGAATGCCCTTGGGTATGGATCACCGGGTACGCCTTCCCAAATTTGGCAGCGGGTCCCTGACATTGAGTGCTACGCCACTGAGTACGAGGTTATAGAAAAAAAATAGTTAATGCATCGTCTTTGAATAAAAATAAACGTCCACACAATCAAAGCAGATAGATGAGAAGTTTTTAACAAATGCCGCTGTGCCACCTACAAAATATAATATAATAAACTGATTTACTGCACAAACGGGGGCGTTCTCCTGGACTATTCAGCTTTCCCACACACTGATAGAAATAGTTTGCTGTCGCCTCTTCGCTGAATCCCACCTGAGAACCATGAATCAGTGTTTTGTTAGATGCAGTATAGACAAATGTACTATAGCTTCCAGGATAAAACAATGGTCAGGGGTGAGCGTAGACTGGATTAGTAATGATGCGCAAGGTCACTGACTCACACTCATGCCCGTGTTCAGCGCTCTGTATAGCAGTTCATGACATTGGCTATGGGTGGGGACAATAGACTATTTGTAGTCACCACTGTAACATCAGAGGGAGCTTCTCTCACGGTACAATGACTGTATAACCAGCTGCCCTTAAAGGTCTATTTTTAAGCCTTCAAAGGCTCTATCTACTGTATATAGAAAATGGCTCTTATAGCATTTTGTTACCACCGGCAGTGACTGTTTCCAAGTATCACCAGCCATAGTCAACTTCGGTAATGGCTTCCTGATGTCTCCCGATAATGATCGTTATCCCATGGTGCACTTCAGTTTATTTTGGTTTTACAATTTTTCTTTTTTTTAAATTTATTTAATAGAATCTGCAACTGGTAGCCCAAGTCCGGTCTCCCAGTGCAGCGTGCTTGAGTGACACCTTAATGCTGGATCAGCCAGGCGCAGAGGCTATATGCACTGACCTGGTAAGCGGTACGAGTACTATTACCGCTGCTGGGTCAATACTGCTGAAGAACCGAGCATTTGCTCCACTGCCCTAGTCATTTGTTCATTTGATGAACTGGCTGAAGGAACATCTTCTATCACTACAAGAAACAGCAAAAAAAGGTCTTATCGGGCCATAGCCAGTTTAGGGGTTCCGAGTAGAACCTGGTCAAGGTTCAGATTCACTTTTGTGACCCAGGTCTAACCGAGTTGCAATTCGGATCTGTTGACAGTTCGGAACTTGGATTTAAAAATCAAACTCGGGTCTTGGATTTGGATATTTTAGATGTTTTTATCGATTTTTAATAATCTTTTATCAACTTTCATCCGAATCCAAAACCAAATCCAAAAGACTTGAAGGTGGGTTTCCAAAACCAAAGCACGAAGATATAACCAGATCCAAAAATTAAAACCAAAACCAAAAGACGGGTGTCCACGTGCATCTCTATGGAAGTCGGTCAAAATAGAGACAGTAAGGATGCCAACGCTTAGAATGCCGGTGCCAGAATCCTGACACCTGTCAAAATCCTGGAGCTGGCATCCTGGCGGTAAGTTCTGTGGTTATGGTTAGGCACTAGGGAAGGTTAGGCATTAAGGAAGGCGGGTTAGCATTAGGGGTTAGGGTTAGGCACTAAGGGGGGAGGGAGGGTTAGGGTTAGACACTAAGGGGGCACTAAGGGGGGTTAGGTTTAGGGTGTGGGAGGGCAGGGTTAGGTTTAGGCACTAGGTGGGGGAGTTTAGGTTTAGGTACCAGGGAGGGAGGGTCAGGAGCAGGGAGAAGGGGAGGGTTAGTATACTGACCGACAAGCAGTGGCATAACTAAGGTATTTGGAGCCCAGGGCAAGATAAAAAATGGATCCTCCCCCAAGTATGTGCATGTGCCTTAGGCACATCTGTAAAAAAGTGGGCGTGACCACATGCCACAAGGGGCATGTCCACTGAAAAATGAGGGTGTGTCAACATGACTCACCTCTGGGAACATTCCTTTCCATTCCATATGCACCTTAATGCCCCCAGTAGTAGCTCCCCTTATGCAATGCCCCTAATAGTAGTGCCCATCATGCAATGGCCACTGTAGTAGTGCCCATTTTGCAATGTCTTCAATAGCAGTGCCTCATGCAATGCCCCCTGTAGTAGTGCCCCTTATACAGTGCCCCCTGTAGTAGTGCCCATTATACAGTGCCCCATGTAGTAGTGCCCCTTATGCAATATCCCCTGTGGTAGTGCACATTATGCAATGCCCCCTGCCGTAGTGCACATTATGCAGTGCCCCTTATAGCAGTGCCCTCAGTAGTGCCCCTTATACAGTGCCCCAAGTAGTGTCCCTTATGCAGTGCCCCCATTAGTACCCCTTTTACAGTGCCCCCCAGTAGTGCCCCTTATACAATGCCCTTTATACAGTGCCCCAGTAGTTCTCCTTATATAATGCCCCTTATACAGTGCCCCCAGTAGTACCACTTATACAAAGCCCCCATTAGTACCCCTTTTACAGTACCCCCAGTAGTGCCCCTTATACAGCGCCCCCAGTAGTGCTCCTTATACAGCGCCCCCAGTAGTGCCCCTTATACAGCGCCCCCAGTAGTGCCCCTTACATATATGACACACAGACACTAATGACGTCACTGTACTGCACGAGTGGTGGTTTCCGGCTTCCCGTCACTGGTCACCAACGTGTTTCGTACCTATGTTGTACTTTCTCAAGGATTTCTGTAGACCAGTAAAGTGTTTCTTTTGTACTAAATAAACTTTATTGTTCAATTTAAAAACTGAGAAGCATTCTCCTGCTAGTTAGTTACAAAGAGCTGCACGTACATAAAAGTATTGAAAAAATAAATCTGCTGCCTTTTTGTTGATGTATAATTCATGCATTGGGGACAAGAATGTATGGAAGGTAGGGAAAGATAGGGTTAGTGAGGCTCTGCCAGCCCAACATTGTCCTATATCATCTGGCACCATAAGTATATAGGCGGGTATACACTTGCCGATCAAAATGAACGATTGAACAATAACGACATCGTTATTGTTCAATCACTCATTAATCGTGCACAAATCAGGAATGAAAATGGCGGAAACGACCAGCGATGCGCACTCCCGCTGGACGTTTCGATCATCATCTGAACATGCAGGTCAGTCTGCCGATAACGACAGATTGGCCATGTTCAGGGATGAGGGTGCCTGCACTGAATGATATAACGCTCAGTGTATGCACTGCAGGGGACGAGGAACGACTGTACGATTACAATGCTGTAAACAGGGATTTTGCCACCACGCCACTGCGATGGATTCCTCTGTGCGTCCGTAATTGCAGTGTGATTGCAATGCACATGCAGTGTGCCTCATATGCATGCGCAATGGATAACAATCGCTCGATCTGTGTATGTAGCTGCATTTGCGATCGCTGCTGATTCAGACCCGGTCGCTAAGAAGTGTTCGCTCATTGCTGCCAGTGGTTCACACTGTGCGCATGCATCGCAAGTGCACGTGCGCGAACCAGTGCAAAAGATTGGGTAGTGTTCGCTCGCCAAGTATAGACAGCCCAGCAAAGTGAGTGACAGGAGAGGCTGTTTGTGGGTGGTGACAGGGGCTGGCTACTAGAAATGGGGGAGTGGAGGTGCGAACACAGGCGTGGCTGAGCGTCTTAACGCCATTTCAGAAACATGCATAATTAACAGGCAGCGTCATTGTACACGTCACCTGGTTGAATTTTACACTGAAATGCTCGCAGTGCTTGCGGCAGGGTATAGTCAACCTCAAGCGCTGTGTTAGCTTCCGATGGTACACGATGTATCGATGGTTGCATACACTTCCTGGAGATGATGTGTGCAAGTGGGCATCTTAAGACAGGCTGGAGGGCGTCTACATACACTGAGCGATCGCACAGCAAAACATAGTGGGCGTGCTTATGCCTTGCCGTGCGATCGTCTACCTTGCTGGGTGTGTGCCGAATTTGCATACGCTGGGAACGAGCGTACGCATCTAGCAAGCGGGTCTGAATCAAGCCCTCTGTCCCTTAAATTTATTTTAATTTTGTCTTTGTGGATTTCTGTAATTCCCGACAACATTTCTATTTAATTTAATACTCAAGAGTGCTGAAAATACAGCGACCTATCATTGCTATGCTATGATTGCTATGCTATGATTGCTATGCTATGATTGCTATGCTAGTGGTGTGATTCTGTGGGAGGCAGTGATGTCATGTGCGCCAAAACTGACCCATCTGCAGCGGGCAAAGACCACGGCATGCCATCAGCAAAATTATCCACCGGAAATGAAATTCTAGCACTGACACGTACAGTGTGTAATTGGTTATATGGGGTAATTTTTCTCAAATGGTAATGTTGCTAAATGAGGACTGCATTAGCTGCGCCCTGTAATTAGTGTGACGACCCATCTGTGCGAGCGAGGAGAATCCTCCTGGTATTCCGGATATGGTATAGTGGTGAATCTCCTGCACGTCAGTCAGGAAACTGTCTCCTTATAAGGGCTCTTTCCGTGTCTGCTGTGTAATGCCAGCTGCTCTGTACGGCTGTGTAAGCCTTATAGTGCCTGTGATATATTCAATCCAGCTCTTTTCACTCTCAGCGCTGCAGGCTTCAAGCGTCACTTTCATGACATAACAATGTCGCCCTACATTCTGCATTCAGAGCATTTCACTCCGACGTCAGCGATTATGCCCATCTCTCTTTCTGATCCCAGCTCTCAATATAATGCCTGCCAGGTTGATTCATGTAACATTTGCTGCGTATAGTGGCCCTGATACAGAGATATGCGCAATGCCGATAATCACGCAGATCGAGAGATTGTTTGCCATTACGCATGCATGTCAGCCACCCTGTGCACATGCAACAATTGTTTTGCAACTACGTTTGCTCAGAGGATTCATTTGCAAAGTACATGCCCCTTAGGATTAAAAAAAAAAAAGAAAAAATATCTTTTTTGCAGCGTCACTTTGCTGTGCGCCAGGCACATGCCCACAGGCATAAGAGACTGCCTCCAGCAAGTCCGGGCCCAGGTAATTAGTGCCCGATACCCCCACCTTCTCGGCACCCCTTGTGATGGGTGGCGGCCATGCAAACGCAGGCATGCCTAACCGTTTAAATGTTGTTTCATGGGCATAAATTAGCTATTTTCAGTGGTTTTCAAACTTGGTCCTCAGGACCCCACACAGTTCACGTTTTGCAGGTCACCTTGCAGGTGCACAGGTGTATTCATTACTCACTGACACATTTTAAAAGATCCACAGGTGGAGCTAATAATTTCCCTTGCGATTCTGTGAGGAGACCTGGAAAACATGCACCATTTGGGGTCCTGAGGAAAGAGTTTGAGAACCTGTGAGCTATTGCGATCTTCTTCGCAGATTGAGAGTTCTCTGTGTATCGGGAGAGACTCTGTTTTTGATCCAGGTCAGACCTGCCGCATGTTCTTCATGGCTGCCCAATCTGAGTCGTCGTTACTGTGGTTTACGCTGCACGACATCGGAGGGAAGGTGGCAGTTAGTATACTGTATGTGATTGTTGCCTGCGTGTGTGATTTATATGCAGCTGAGTAAGGTGAGGTTCCAGCGCAGTCCACAATCCAAATAGGGGAGACACACCAACTGCCACCCCAAATGCTGCCAAACATCGCCGGCCAGGACTCACAGGCAGTTGGTGTTGCAACCCTATTTTAATTTTGGACTGTGCTGCAGACCCACCTCTGGAACCGCCCCTGCTAGGTGCAAAACATACAGTATGACTGGCAACAGTTGTCTTTCTTACTTCCTGCTGCGTATAGACGGCAGCTCTGTCATCCGCTCTCACTGACCTCCGCTTGTGTGATAAGTGATAACACCTAATTGCAGCCAATTACACCTGTCCAGTCATACTGTAAGTAAAGTTTTAAACAAAATGTGTACACCTCTGCAATCCCCCATACTTGCGTGCGCTCGGTACTGGCACAGATGCAGCACAAAAACAGACAAGACGTGCTCTGCCAACAAGCGTACATTCAAGTCAGCAACGGCCGCAGAGCGTCTTCCTGTCTGCATTGCGTTAGCTGAATTTTCTGAGCCCAATAAGCTTCCCAGAAAAGTTTAATAAACCATAAACCTCACATTAAATGACTTACATTTCATTACCTACTGTATATAAATATTATGTTTCCTGTACTTTAAACTTTATTTTAAATCGCTGCTACTGTAGTTTGTACTTTGTAGATTTTGAAAATGTATTAAAGATGAGTTGGTCGTAAAACCTCCCAATAGATGGTTACAGCTACAGTAATATGTCTATTCAGGGAGCTGTCCTTGGTGCTGTCTTGCCATTCAGAGGACACAGGGACGTGATTCTGAGGAGGACGCAAAGTCTAGTAGCAGAAAAATTTTGTAACTAGGGGTGTGCACCGGCCACTTTTCGTGTTTTGTGTTTTGGTTTTGGATCTGGATCTTTCTTCGTGTTTTGCCAAAACCACCCTTCCTTCCGTGTTTTGGGTTCTGGGTTTTGTGTTTTGGATCTGTATTTTTTTTTTTAAAAAGCATAAAAACAGCTAAAATCACAGAATTTGTGGGTTTTTCTGCTCCTATGCTATTATTAACCTCAATAACCTTAATTTCCACTAATTTCCAGTATATTCTGAACACCTCACACCTCACAATAGTGTTTTTATGTCCAAAAGGTTGCACCGAGGAGGCTGGATGACTATGCTAAGCGACACGAGTGGGTGGCACAAACACGTGGCCCATCTAGTAGTGACACTGCAGTGGCAGACAGGATGGCAGTTTGAAAAACTAGGCCACAAAAAGTACATAATGCAAAGAAAAAAAAGAGATGCAAGATGGAATTGTACTTGGGCCTTCCCACCCAGCCTTATGTTGTATAAACAGGACATGCACACTTTAGCAAACCAATCATTTCAGCGCCAGGGTCTGCCACACAACTGTGGCTGAAATGATTGGTTCGTTTGGGCCCCCACAAAACAAGCTGGCAATTAATCTGTCCCTGCACATACTGGCTCTACGGAGGCAAGATGTCGTCCTCATCCTCCTCATCCACCGATTTCTCACCCTCCTCAGTGTTTTGTACATCCTCATCCTCACAGAGTATTAATTCTTCCCTGCTGGAATCCACCACCACAGGTCCCTCTGTACGTTCTGGAGGCTGGTCTCCATGGAAGAGTTGATCATTCATTTTTATGAACATCATCTTCTCCACATTTTGTGGAAGCAACCTCCTACGCCTTTCGCTGACAAGGTTCCCGGCTGCACTAAGCGCTCTTTCGGAGTACACACTGGAGGGGGGGCAACTCAGGTAAAATAGAGCCAGTTTGTACAGGGGCCTCCAAATTGCCTCTTTTTCCTGTCCGTACAAGTACGGACTGTCTGACATGCCTACTTGGATGCTGTCACCGATGTAATCCTCTACCATTCTCTCAATGGTGACAGTATCATATGCAGTGACAGTAGACATGTCAGAAATTGTTGCCAGGTCCTTCAGTCCGGACCAGATGTCCAAACCTGGTCCTGCCTGCCCTGCATCACCGCCAGTGGGTTGCTTAGGATACCTACGTTTTTTCCTGGCAGCCCCAGTTGCGGGAGAAAATGAAGAAGGAGCTGTTGACGTGTCATGTTCCGCTTCAGCTGACAGTGTTTTCACCAGCAGGTCTTTGCCCCTCTGCAGGCTTGAGTCGGCCGGAAAGAGAGACACCACATAGGCTTCATCCACAAGTCCCACATGCCGAGCGGAATCGCTCCGTCTTAGCTCCTCCTTCACTTTCTCCAGCTGCTTCTGCAAAAGCCTGATGAGGGGAATGACCTGACTGAAGCTGGCAGTGTCTGAACTGACTTCACGTGTGGCAAGTTCGAAGGGCTGGAAAACCTTGCACAACACGGAAATCATTCTCCACTGCACTTGAGTCAGGTGCATACCCCCTCCTTTGCCTATGTCATAGGTGGTGCACGCCCCTGTCGCTTTTCAGAAAATTCTGCACCACCAAATTTATTGTGTAAGCAAAACATGACGTAATGCCCGCACAATATTGGTGGCGTTGTCAGATATCACAAATCCCCAGGAGAGTCTAAGTGGGGTAAGCCACTGGGCGATAATTTCCCTCAGTTTCTCTAAGAGGTTGTCGGCGGTGTGCCTCTTACTGAAACCGGTGATACACAGCGTAGCCTGCCTTGAGCTGGCGTTTCTGAGATGCTGCTACTGGTGAAGCTGCTGTTGTTGCTGCGTAAGGTGATACATCTACCCAGTGGGCTGTCACAGTCATATAGTCCTTAGTCTGCCCTGTTCCACTTGTCCACATGTCCGTGGTTAAGTGGACATTGGGTACAACTGCATTTTTCAGGACACTGAGGACACTTTTTCTGACGTTTCTGTACAGTCTTGGTATTGCCTGCCTAGTGAAGTGGAATCTAGACGGGATTTGGAACCGGGGAAACACTACCTCCATCAATTGTCTAAATCCCACTGCACTAATGGCAGAAACCAGATGCACGTCTAACACCAACATAGCAGTCAAGGCCTCAGTTATACGTTTTGCATCAGGATGACTGCTGTCGTACTTCATCCTCCTCGCTAAGGACTGTTGGAGGGTCAATTGTTTAGTAAAAGTAGTGGTGTTCCTACTTCCTCTCTGGGATGATGAACGACTCCCAGCAGCAGCAACAGCAGCAGCGGCAGCCGTAGGCGTAGCAATGCAGGATCCTCCGGAGGAATCCCGGATAGGAGAGTCAGTCATGCCAGTGACATGGCCTGCAAGACTTCTTCCGATCCTGACTAAGGAGGAAATTGACGAGGAGGGAGTTGACGGTGTGGTTTGCAGGCGCTTGGATACAACAGGACAAAGGGATTTAGGTGTCCCTGGACAGCTTATGGTCTTAGCCAAAGTTTCTGAACTTGACAGTAACTTTTTATGAATGCGCTGCAGGTGACTTATAAGGGAGGATGTTCCTAGGTGGTTAACGTCATGGCAAGACAGTTGTTGTCCGGATTTGGATAGAAATATTGCCAGACCAAAGAGGTGGAATGTTTGGTCTTCTGCCCAGGCATGACCGTGATGGGCTAAATCAATTGTCTCCCCCGGAGCCTGATTTAAACAAACCACATCACCATCAGAATCCTCCTCACCAACTTCCTCCTCAGCTACACCAGTATCCTCATCCTGTTGTACTTCAACAGTAACATCTTCAATTTGCATATCAGCAAGTGGACTGTGGGTGCACCTTTCAGCACTTGCAGGGGGCGTGCAAATGGTGGAAAGAGCCAACTCTTCCCGTCCAGTGCTGGGAAGGTCAGGCATCGCAACCGCCACCACACTTGGACTCTCCTTGGGGATTTCTGATATCTTCTTAGAACGCACAGTTCTTCGCTGTGCTTTTGCCAGCTTAACTCTTTTGATTTTTTTAGTGGGAGGAGGGCTTCCATCGTCATGTGAAGCTGAACCACTAGTCATGAACATACTAGTCATACTAGTATGACACACACTAGTCATAGGGAAAGACTTTAGCCGTTCCTTGCCACTCCGTGTCGTAAATGGCATATTGGCAAGTTTACATTTCTCCTCAGATGATTTAAATGTTTTTTTAAGGTCATTTTCCTGAACTTTGTCATTTGGGATTGTATATGCCCTCTACTATGACATTGGGCATCGGCCTTGGCAGACGACGTTGATGGCATGTTATCGTCTATGTTATGACTAGTGGCAGCAGCTTCAGCACTAGGAGGAAGTGGTTCTTGATCTTTCCCTATTTTATTTTTATCGGAGAAAGTTTGGTCCTCCATTTATGTTATTTTGATATATACGTGCGGCTAAGGCGCACACACACACAGAAAATATTTTTTTATTTTTTTTGGAGACTAGTGCACTTTGTGGGTTACACCACCCTTTAAGAAATGAGCCAGCCGGCTCTTTACTTATGAGACACAGGTGCACGCTTGGCGCTGCTCCTTTGTTGATGCATGTGCAGCTACAGTGCACACAATTCACAAAGACAGAAAAAAAAGATTTTATTGTTTGTTGTGGAGCGCACTTTGAGGGTTACACCACCCTTTAACAGACAGATGCACGCTTGTCGCTGCTGCTTTGAGGATGCAGGTGCGGCTACTGCGCATACATTTCACACACAATCACAGAAAAAAAGATTATTTTATTTTTGTTGGAGCGCACTTTGAGGGTTACACCACCCTTTAACAGACAGACGCATGCTTGGTGCTGCTGCTTTGAGGATGCACGTACAGTGCACACAATTCACAAACACAGAAGAAAATGTTTTGTTTTTTTGTTGGAGTGCACTTTGGGGGTTACACCACCCTTTAACAGACGAGCCAGCCCTTTACTTATGAAACAGGTGCACGCTTGGCGCTACTTTGTTGATGCATGTGCGGCCACAGTGCACACAATTCACAAACACAGAAAATATTTTTTTATTTTGTTTGGAGTGCTCTTTGGGGGTTACAGCACCCTTTAACGGACAAGCCAGCCAGCCCTTTACTTATGGGACACAGGCGCACGCTTGGCGCTGCTCCTTTGTTGATGCACGTGCAGCCACAGTGCACACAGGGGGTCATTCAGATCCTCTCCCGAGCGGCAGTATGCTTGCAAGTGGGTCGATGTTCCCCACTGCGCATGCGCACGATGGAGTGAGCTCCATCGTGCGCATGCGCAAGACCCGACGAGCGAAGAACTTTCCTTCGCTCGGAGTGTCTCATCAAAGGGGGCGTGCTGTTGATGGTGACTGACAGCACGCCCCTTTTGGTGGGCGTGCCGGGGGCGTGCCTGCCAGAAGGAGGCATTCCCAAGGGAACACCAACCGTCTGAAGCCGGCCCCACAGACGTCACTAGTGATGTCAGTGGGAGTGATTTTGGCTCTGATAGAGCCAAAATCACTCCTGGCCTTGCGGTTGAGAAACCCAACCACAGGCTTTCACTCACAGTTCCGACCATCATTTTGCACGCTCGTTTATGCTGTGGGTGGTGACCCACAGCTATACGAGCGTCCAGGAGGACGCTATATATTAATGGAGGTGGGCCCTGATTCAGAGCGAGCGCTCTGGTCAGAGCGTCCGGCTCTGAATCAGGGCCACAATTCACAAACACAGAAAATAATTTGTTATTTTGTTTGGAGTGCACTTTGGGGATTACACCACCCTTTAATGGTCAAGCCAGCTGGACCTTTACTTATGACACAGGTGCACGCTTGGCGTTACTTTGTTGATGCATGTGCGGCTACTGTGCACACATTTCACAAACACAAAAAAAAAAATTTTTATTTTTTTTGGAGTGCACTTTGGTGGTTACAGCACCCTTTAATGGTCAAGCCAGCTGGCCCTTGATTTATGACACAGGCGCACACTTGGCGTTACTTTGTTGATGCACGTGCGGCTACTGCACACACAATTCACAAACACAGAATTTTTTTTTTTTTAATGCACTTTGGGGGAGCACCCCTGATGCACAGATCACCCCCTGGACAACACTACAGCACCCCTCTAGGACTACAGCCTCTATGGGACACTGCACAACACAGTCCAGCCAGCCCCTATAGACTTTGGTGGACACAGCCCTATGGACAACTGACTGCACAACACAGCCAAAAAGAATCCAAAACCCGCGAGATCCGGACGGCAGGACGATGATGTTTTGCCTCGATTTCAGATCAGAGTCAGGTGGGAAAAGTTGAGCCTGATTCAGATACGACTCAGACCGGGGGGGCTCAGGGGGATTTGGATTTCAGAAATCCGAACCTGCCCATCCCTAGTTGTAACCCGCCTCCAATCTCCAGCCTCCTTACCCAGCCACCTTACCCCAGCCTCCAATCCCCAGCCTTCTAACCCCAGCTACTAACCCCAGCCCCTAACCCTCTTAACCCCAGCAACTCTTAACCCCAGCAACTAACCCCAGCCTCTAACCTCAGCCTCCTATCCCCAGCCCTATAACCCCAGTCCCTAACCCTAACTCCAGCCTCCTAACCCCAGCCCCTAACCTCAGGCTCCTTACCCCAGCCCCTAACACCAGCCTCCTTACTCCAGCCACTAACCCCATATTCCTTACCCCAGCCCCTAACCCCAGCCTCCTATCCCCAGCCTCCTATCCCCAGCCCTATAACCCCAGTCCCTAACCCCAGCCCCTAACTTCAGCCTCTAACCTCAGCTTCCTAACCTTAGCCCCTAACCCCAGCCTCCTAATCCCAGCCCCTAACCTCAGCCTCCTAACCCCAGCCCCTAACCCCAGCCTCCAATCCCCAGCCCTATAACCCCAGTCCCTAAACCTAACTCCAGCCTCCTAACCCCAGCTCCTTACCCCAGCCTCTTAACCCTAGCACCTAATGCCAGCCTCTAACCCCAGCCTCCTATCCCCAGCCCTATAACCCCAGTCCCTAACCCTAACTCCAGCCTCCTAACCCCAGCTCCTAACCTCAGCTTCCTAACCTTAGCCCCTGACCCCAGCCTCCTAATCCCAGCCCCTAACCTCAGCCTCCTAACCCCAGCCTCTAACCACAGCCTCCTATCCCCAGCCCTATAACCCCAGTCCCTAACCCTAACTCCAGCCTCCTAACCCCAGCCCCTAACCTCAGGCTCCTTACCCCAGCCCCTAACACCAGCCTCCTTACTCCAGCCACTAACCCCATATTCCTTACCCCAGCCCCTAACCCCAGCCTCCTATCCCCAGCCTCCTATCCCCAGCCCTATAACCCCAGTCCCTAACCCCAGCCCCTAACTCCAGCCTCCTAACCCCAGCCTCCTAACCTCAGCCTCCTAACCCCAGCCCATAACCTCTGCCTCCTAACCCCGGCCCCTAACCTCAGCATCCTAACCCCAGCCTCCTATCCCCAGCCCTATAACCTGAGTCCCTAACCCTAAACCCAGTCCCTAACCTCAGCCTCCTTCCCCAGCCCCTAATCTGAAACTCCTTACCCCAGCCCCTAACCCCAGCCTCCTATCCCCAGCCCTATAACCTCAGCCCCTAACTCCAGCCTCCTAACCCCAGCCTCCTAACCTCAGCCTCCTAACCCCGGCCCCTAACCTCAGCATCCTAACCCCAGCCTCCTATCCCCAGCCCTATAACCCGAGTCCCTATACCCAGCCCCTAATCTCAGCCTCCTTCCCCAGCCCCTAATCTGAAACTCCTTACCCCAGCCCCTAACCCCAACCTCCTATCCCCAGCCCTATAACCCAGTCCCTAACTCCAGCCCCTAACCCAAGCCCCTAACCCCAGCCCCTAACATCAGCCTCCTAACCCCAGCCTCCTAACCTCAGCCCCTAAACCCAGCACCTAACCCCAGCCCTTAACCTCAGCCTCCTAACCCCAGCCTCCTAACCCTATCCCCTAACCTCAGCCTCCAAACCCCAGCCCCTAACCCCAGCCTCCTATACCCAGCCACCTATCCCCAGCCCTATAACCCCAGTCCCTAACCCTAACCCCAGCCTCCTAACTCCAGCCCCTAACCCCAGCCTCCTTAACCCAGCCTCTAACCCCAGCCTCCTATCCCCAGCCCTATAACTCCAGCCCCTATCTCCAGCCTCCTAACCCTCCTGACCTCAGCCTCCTTACCCCAGCCCCTAACCACAGCCCCTAACCCCAGCCTCCTTACCCTAGCTCTCACCCCAGCCTCCTAACCCCAGCCCTATAACCCCAGTCCCTAACCCTAGGCCCTATCGCCAGCCTCCTATTCCCAGCCTCCTATCCCCAGCCCTATAACCCCAGTCCCTAACCCCAGCCCCTAACTCCAGCCTCCTAACCCCAGCCTCCTAACCTCAGCCTCCTAACCCCAGCCCCTAACTCCATCCTCCTTATCCCAGTCCCTAACCTCAGCCTCCTAACCCCAGCCTCCTATCCACAGCCTTATAACCCCAGTCTCTAACCCTAATCCCAGCCCCTAACCTCAGCCTCCTTACCCCAACCCCTAACCCCAGCCCCTAACCTCAGCCTCCTTACCCCAGCCCCTAACCCCAGCCTCCTTACCCCAGCCCCTAACCCCAACCTCCTATCCCCAGCCCTATAACCCCAGTCCCTAACCCCAGCCCCTAACACCAGCCTCCTAACCCCAGCCCCTAACACAAGCCCCTAACCCCAGTCCCTAACATCAGCCTCCTAAACCCAGCCAAACCCCAGCCTCCTAACCTCAGCCCCTAACCCCAGCCCCTAACCCCAGCCCCTAACCTCAGCCCCCTAACCCCAGCCCCTAACATCAGCCTCCTAACCCCAGCCTCCTAACCTCAGCCCCTAAACCCAGCATCTAACCCCAGCCCTTAACCTCAGCCTCCTAACCCCAGCCTCCTAACCCTATCCCATAACCTCAGCCTCCTAACCCCAGCCCCTAACCTCAGCCTCCTATCATCAGCCTCCTATCCCCAGCCCTATAACCCCAGTCCCTAACCTTAACCCAGCCTCCTAACTCCAACCCCTTACACCAGCCTCCTTAACCCAGCCTCTAACCCCAGCCTCCTATCCCCAGCCCTATAACCCCAGCCCCTATCTCCAGCCTCCTAACCCTCCTAACCTCAGCCTCCTTACCCCAGCCCCTAACCACAGCCCCTAACCCCAGCCTCCTAACCCCAACCACCTATCCCCAGCCCTATAACCCCAGTCCCTAACCCTAGGCCCTATCCCCAGCCTCCTATCCCCAGCCTCCTATCCCCAGCCCTATAACCCCAGTCCCTAACCCCAGCCCCTAACTCCAGCCTCTTAACCCCAGCCTCCTAACCTCAGCCTCCTAACCCCAGCCCCTAAATCCAGCCTCCTAATCCCAGCCCCTAACCTCAGCCTCCTAACCCCAGCCTCCTATCCCCAGCCTTATAACCCCAGTCTCTAACCCTAACCCCAGCCCCTAACCTCAGCCTCCTTAGCCTAACCCCAGCCCCTAACCTCAGCCTCCTTACCCCAGCCCCTAACCCCAGCCTCCTTACCCCAGCCCCTAACCCCAACCTCCTATCCCCAGCCCTATAACCCCAGTCTCTAACCCCAGCCCCTAACTCCAGCCTCCTAACCCCAGCCCCTAACCCAAACCGCTAACCCCAGCCCCTAACATCAGCCTCCTAACGCCAGCCTAACCCCAGCCTCCTAAACTCAGCCCCTAACCCCTGCCCCTAACCCCAGCCCCTAACCTCAGCCCCCTAAGCCCATCCCCTAACCTCAGCCTCCAAACCCCAGCCCCTAATGCCAGCCTCCTATCCCCAGCCTCCTATCCTCAGCCTTATAACCTCAGTCCCTAACCCCAGCCTCCTATCTCCAACCCCTAACCCCAGCCTCCTTACCCCAGCCTCTAACCCCAGCCTCCTATCCCCAGCCCTACAACCCCAGTCCCTAACCCCAGCCCCTAACTCCAGCCTCCTAACCCACCTAACCCCAGCCCCTAACCTCAGCCTCCTCACCCCAGCCCCTAACCACAGCCCCTAACCCCAGCCTCCTTACCCCAGCTCTAACCCCATCCTCCTATCCCCAGCCTCCTATCCCAGCCCTAAAACCCCAGTCCCTAACCCCAGCCCCTAACTCCAGCCTCCTAACCCACCTTACCCCTGCCCCTAACCACAGCCCCTAACCCCAGCCTCCTTTCCCCAGCTCTGACCCCAGCCTCCTAACTCCAGCCCCTAACCCCAAACTCCTAACCTCTACCTCTAACCTCAGCCTCCTAACCCCAGCCTCCTAACCTCTACCTCTAACCTCAGCCTCCTAACCCCAGCCTCCTAACCTCTACCTCTAACCTCAGCCTCCTAACCTCAGATCATCCGGCTGAGTGACCATGGGGGTCACACATGCAGGCCACCACAGATGCACAAAAGAGTCAGTTAATCTCAGTTAGCCAACAGAGTTCCTGGCCTCTTCACTCCCCACAACGGCGTCAACAAGCCTCCATTTTGGGAAACGGACGTCGTTGCTGCCCCCTCCTTGCCTAGAAATGGCAGCAGACTGTAAGTAATTGCGTATGGGATCACGGACCCCGATAATCATGAATATGCGATCAGCAGTGCTCTAGCATGCCCCCCTGAATCAGGCCCTAAGTTCGGATAAAAAAGGAATATTTTTTTGGACAGCTATGGAAAATGTTCCCCTCTCTCGGTGATTACTTCCTGCACAGTGCGGGCCGCTTGTCGGTTCATTTCAGTTGATGCTTTCTTTCCAGACATGTATCCCCGTTCCCTATGAAATCGTGCACGACACTTAAAAATAACAGAATGTGTTCTACGCCTCTCACAAGTGCAGAGTAAATAATCTTATCTTTGGCGCGAACCTGCCGCTCATTCTGCCAATAAATTAAATCTGTTCCCTTTTTACCATGACTAATTATAACCTAAAGAGCAACATACAATTATTTCCCCTGATCATTAGTTAGTCAGTGCAGCGGCGTTGGGTGATCCTTATTTAGGTGAGGATGCCCAGCAATTCCTGGAATAAGTTGTTAGTAATTATTAGCTATTTTCGGTGTAATTGCGGGCTTCTGCTGCAAGCTGTTCCCGAGCCTGTCCTGCGAGGGATGAGGACAGCCAGTTACTGTACAACTGCGGAATATCATGTATTCAAAAAACAAATGTTAATTATATTTAACTTTTCTCTTTTCTATCCACAGTACCCAGTGACTTTGTTATTCTTTGAATACGTTTAAAGTATGAAGCGAACGGCCATCAGTCACATTGGGGGGTTGATTTGTTCCTCTGGCTCAAGAGCAATTAGAATTTATTGAAGGTTGAACTCAAGGGACCTCTGTTTTTTTTTCATGCTATATATGTTGCTTTATTTCATATAAGGGAGAGTCTGATGCCATGATTTCCTGTGCATCACCGGTGCGGTTGACTTAATGGTTTGTGCCAAAACTACATTATCTTTGCAAATTACCAACAAATATATCTCAAAGGACATATATACAGTATATAACATGGAAGAAATACATATTTATTTATTTACTTATTTATTTAAAAAAAGGGGGGAAATTATAGATAAAAGAAATTATTTTTGTGTATTCTGGTTTGAAAAAAAATGCTTTATGGAAAGAATTAGAGTATTTTGAGAGGGTGATAATGAAAGGAGGATTGTGATGGCAGGGTTGGACTGGCCCACAGGGATACAGGGGAAATTCCCAGTATGCCCAACTGCCTGAGGGTCCAACCACTTGCTCTAACGTCAGGTTCCAGACTATACTCAAATTATACATTGTCCCTCTATTATAGGGTCAGTTACATGGTCTCTAATGTCTGTCCAAGCATCTGTGAGGGCTGGCCGCATCCCCTGTGGTAACTGACCACACCTAATGGCATGGGCCCCTAACATTGCATTCTCCCAGAGCCCCCTTCATGCTCCCGTCTGACGCTATGTGATGGTAGCCCTTGAATGATAGAAGGAAGCCTGATCTCCAGCTAAAACAGTAGTGGAAATAAGGCTATTCACCCATACATATGTCTATGGGGCCTATTCATTATAATAAAAAAAAATCGATGGAGGTTCTACCTAATTACCTAATTACCGGAGGAATCCATCATTCCTCCTCCCCATAACTATCTATTCCCAAAAGCTGTCATTTTTGTGATGACAGCTTTTCAGGAAACCGATACTTTTTCCTGCCTATACCACCTTACCGCAGCTGTAATCAGTGCCGCGCATGCGCCGTTACATTCAAAATTGGTGCATATGCAGCGCTGCCTACAGCCGCGGTAATTCTGTGTCCCCCAAACCCCCCCCGTCCTCCCCTCCGCTCACCTCCCTGTCCATTCGGCACTACAGCCGCAAACCCCGACCTTCCGTCTGAAGAGGGGAAAACAGTAAAGTAAAAATATATATATATATATACACACACACACACACACACACAGTATATACTGTATGTATATATATATATATATATACACACACACACAGTATATACTGTATATATATATATATATATATATATATACACACACACAGTATATACTGTATATATATATATTTTTTTTTTTTAACTTTACTGTGTTCTGTCTGGAGAACAACAGTCGGAGCAGCAGCCGGAGCCGGAGGAGGGACGAGGGAGTGATGGAGGGAGCCGGGGAGGGATGAGGGAGTGATGGAGGGAGCCGGGGAGGGATGAGGGAGTGATGGAGGGAGCCGGGGAGGGACGTGGGAGTGATGGAGGGAGCCGGGGAGGGACGAGGGAGTGATGGAGGGAGCCGGAGGAGGGACGAGGGAGTGATGGAGGGAGCCGGGGAGGGATGAGGGAGTGATGGAGGGAGCCGGGGAGGGATGAGGGAGTGATGGAGGGAGCCGGGGAGGGATGAGGGAGTGATGGAGGGAGCCGGGGAGGGATGAGGGAGTGATGGAGGGAGCCGGGGAGGGATGAGGGAGTGATGGAGGGAGCCGGGGAGGGATGAGGGAGTGACGGAGGGAGCCGGGGAGGGATGAGGGAGTGACGGAGGGAGCCGGGGAGGGATGAGGGAGTGACGGAGGGAGCCGGGGAGGGACGAGGGAGTGATGGAGGGAGCCGGGGAGGGACGAGGGAGTGATGGAGGGAGCCGGAGGAGGGACGAGGGAGTGATGGAGGGAGCCTGGGAGGGATGAGGGAGTGATGGAGGGAGCCGGGGAGGGATGAGGGAGTGATGGAGGGAGCCGGGGAGGGATGAGGGAGTGATGGAGGGAGCCGGGGAGGGATGAGGGAGTGATGGAGGGAGCCGGGGAGGACCTGCCCAGCTGGAAGCAGGTAAGTATAACACGCTATACAGCACCTGAGAGTGACCTATAGTAACTCCATCACTTTCCAGAAATACATAATTTTCGGAATTTGATGAATAGCCTAATTTCCATATCCCCATACTAATGTACTAATGTACTAATGCACCCATACTAATGTACTAATGTACTAATGTACCCATACTAATGTACTAATGTACCCATACTAATGTACTAATGTACTAATGTTCCCATACTAATGTACCCATACTAATGTACTAGTGTTCCCATACTAATGTACTAATGTACCCATACTAATGTACTAGTGTTCCCATACTAATGTACTAATGTACTAATGTACTAATGTTCCCATACTAATGTACTAATGTACCCATACTAATGTACTAGTGTTCCCATACTAATGTACTAATATACTAATGTACTAATGTTCCCATACTAATGTACTAATGTACTAATGTTCCCATACTAATGTACTAATATCCTAATGTACTAATGTACCCATACTAATGTACTAATATACTAATGTACTAATATACTAATGTACTAATGTACCCATACTAATGTACTAGTGTTCCCATACTAATGTACCCATACTAATGTACTAATATACCCATACTAATGTACTAATGTCCCCATACTAATGTACTAATGTACCCATACTAATGTACTAATGTACTAATGTACCCATACTAATGTACTCATACTAATGTACCCATACTAATGTACTAATGTACCCATACTACTGTACCCATACTAATGTACCTGTACTAATGTACCCATACTAATGTACTAATATACCCATACTAATGTACCCATACTAATGTACTAATGTACCCATACTAATGTACCCATACTAATGTACTAATGTACCCATACTAATGTACCCATACTAATGTACTGATGTACCCATACTAATGAACTAATGTATAGGGAGGGTGGAAATTAACGCAGACGGTCTTAACCAGGAGATATCAGTGATATCTCCTGTGTTAAGTGTGTTAATGAATACTAAAATAACGGTAATTAAGGAAAATGTCATTAAAACCGTTATTTTAGTGTTGATGAATAGGCCCCTCTGTCTTATTTCCCTCTCAGTATAACCACATACCCACCATGATGTCCGCTCCATCCCTACAGTATAGGCTACATGGGCATTAGTAGCAATCTGGCGCATTAGTCTGAATTACACGTACATCCATTTCATCCTCAATATTTATAACTAGCTGGATAATGTCCATACAAACTTCAGTTTAAGTTTGTAGTTTAGCAGTTTAAGGCACAATACTCTCTTTGTGGGCTGGGGACACTGTGCTGCTGGCCCCCCAGCAACCACCATGAACTGGGGATAGGAAATATATTACCACTGTCCCTAAATCACTACTATAAGGTAGACAGTGATCATGAAAGAATGTAGATGAGGGCGCTCATAATCTGGGGGTGAATCATTCTACGGGCACATTAATTGTATCAGGGGCATGAAATGGAGATCAGGGAGCAGAATCTGGGGCAGAATCATTCCAGGATATGACATATGATACTAGCTGCCCCCTCTCCTTGGGTGTCACCACCTTTCTCTAATCGCACATTCAGTCTTGTAAGCACCCTTGGCGCCCTAAGCCACAGCCTATGTCTGACTAATGGCTGCACTCTCCCTGCCTATGTCTGACTAATGGCTGCACTCTCCCTGCCTATGTCTGACTAATGGCTGCACTCTCCCTGCCTAGATGAGCAAATTGTAGCACGATTGCAAATGAAAATAGTGTCCTAACTTCCCCTTTATCAATCTTGGGTTCCCCAGAGGCCAAAGAAGGGGTTCAGGGCACCTGGGAGCTGACCTGCCAAAGAGACACAGCCGTGCATCCTAGCTGATATCACCTACAGAGGCTGAATCATGACCCAGGCCCAAACACAGCCCCTAAGTACCAGGGCCTGAAATCTCTATTGATGCCCTTCTTGGTAGGGAAGAACATACAGTATAGGGGAGATGTACTAAGCCCTATAGAGAGATAAAGTACCAACCAATCAGCTCCTGTCACATTGTAGGTTGTTGTGATTGCAAAAATACAGTTAGGAGCTGATTGGTTGGTACTTTATCTCTATCCACTTTATCTCTCTCCAAAGCTTAGTGCAGTGGTCGGGGAACAGGGGTATATTACCCCATTTGGGGTAAAACTGAAATTCCTTGGGGTAATGGATGGACAGCCGGACATGCATATGAATCATTGCATTTTCAGCTGTCCGTCCATTACCCCCAGGAATGGAGGTCACTGGTGCCGGGTGCTGCGGCTCACCCGCGGCACCCGGCGTCAGTGACCTCCAGCCCGGCACCGCAGGGAGGCTCTAAGCCGGATTCCCGCTGAGATGTTATTACCAGCGGGCGCCCGGCTCCTTCCCTGCAGCGCCGCATTCTCTTCTGAACTCCAGCTTCCGGCTCGCCCCATGCGCACTATGGGAGAGACGTCATGATGTCTCTCCCATAGTTCCGAGGAGCAGCTTGGCGGACAGTACGGCGGCGGGTGCAGGAGCGGGGATTAAGGTAAGTGTTTTTTTTTTTGTAGTACAAGCCGCACTACAGGGGCATAACTATGGGGGCACTGCTACAGGGGCATAACTATGGGGGCACTGCTACAGGGGCATAACTATGGGGGCACTGCTACAGGGGCATAACTATGGGGGCACTGCTATAGGGGCATAACTATGGGGGCACTGCTACAGGGGCATAACTATGGGGACACTGCTACAGGGGCATAACTATGGGGACACTGCTACAGGGGCATAACTATGGGGGCACTGCTACAGGGGCATAACTATGGGGGCACTGCTACACAGATTCTCTGACCGCTGCCAGAATTCAGCCAAGACAGCAGATAATAACATGCTCGCTGGTGGCTCTGTTGGTTTCAATAGAATTAGCAGTGGCAGGGCAACAGAGGATGCGACCATCGCGACGCCAGGAGGCAAGGGTCGCCCAGCAATGCCGTGCAGCCCCAAGGCTCCCTCCCCGGCGAGGTTCCTGACCTGCTCTCAGTACCGTAGAGATGAGGCCCCTACTGAGCATGTGCAGTGACTAACAGAAAGTTTGTTTTACATTGTTGCAACAATGTTTTACCGCAACGAGACAGCACAAAAAAGCACTAATAGTATTACATGAAGATTATCTTAATTCTAACTGAATGACAGTAATTTAAAGACGTTTGAGATGAAATCCCCTTTACACTGATTACCAGAAGGGGGATTTAGTGCTTACATCATAACGCCTGTTGTGAAAAGACTCGATCGTCTATTTATCCGTCTAGTACAGATTTCATTTCACATTATTTTCAAAAGAGACGTAAATCTCCCACTGTCAGATCACACTGGGAGCGGCTTGTCTTTCTGTGTCAAGAGGGAAAAGCAAAGTGTTCTGACGATCATTATAAATATCCGCCGGCTTTTGTTGCGCTGGTGAATAGCGGGAAATATTCAACATTACAGATATGCCTGCGTTTCTCTCACCACCTGCCGGTACCACCCCCCGTCGCTGATGAATGCTCTGTGTGAGTGTTATCGCAATTCGATGGCTGCACTGCGCAGTTTGCCTTACACACATGCGCAATGGCAGACAATCGCTCAGTCTGCAGAAATATTGGCCCTTTGTGCATAATAAAGTGCCAAATATGTGTATGTCTGTAACCAATAATATATAAAATAAACCATGACAAGCAAAGGTACTCGGACAGCTACAGTAAGTGCAGAATGTACATAAGTAGTTATCACATTAAAAACACCTTTGTCAGTTCAATGTCAACCTACAGAAACAGCATCACCGCTGTCCCAAGGATTTTGAAACATCACAGGAAACCACCCATCCAGGGGTGTCTTTAGAGAGGAGGGGGCCCGTGTGCATCCTCCCGTCACGGGCCCCCTCCTCTCAATCCGGCGGCCGATAGCCAACTGACGCGGCTGGCCGGCCACTGCAGAATCAATAGACTCTGGGCACTAGAGTGTGTCTGGAGTCTATTGCGTATATGCAGATCGCCGGGAAAATGGCGGGCCCAAGACGCCCATTTTCTGGCGTTTGAGCAGTGCTGGGAGACCCGACGCGGGACCTCGGGGAGGTAAGTTTTACATAATATGGGTGCAGGGTGTGCGGTGCGGGCCCCCTCTGGACCCAGGGACCCATGGGCACCGCACACCCTGCACCCATTATAGATACGCCCCTGAACCCATCTCAATGCTGAAAACTCAAAACTACCCGTCTTGTTCATTTAGAAAAATAAATGTTGATTAGTTCACTTACTGGCGGCAGCCTTTGTTCTTAGGGGCTTATTTTTTCAGGTTTGCAAAAAAAAAAAAATGAGCACATTTGCAAAATACACATCTTAAGCATTCTGTAACGAGTTTATGTTATTAATTACCTGATTAAAATATTTTGCCATATAACAAATCTCTTGAGGTGCACTAATGAACCAAAGGAGAAGGCAAATCTGTGATGATTGAAGCCAATTAAAATTGCTGATAATTAGTCATGACTACCAGATATGTTTATTATGTTTATTTCCCATCTCTGGCTCCTTCTGAGAGCACTTTACAAAAATCCAATTAGGGATATTTGCACTGATCGGGAAGATGCCGCCGCCATGATGCTGTACTGAATTCGCTGTAGGCTTCTCTGTTTTACTGCTCAGAGCCGTATTCAGTTTGAGCCGAGCCGCAATACTTTTTCGTGGGCCCGGACTTTTCGCCTACTTCGCCTGTTTTGCAGGCGGAAAAGTATCACGCGCGTGCCCGCTTATCCCCGTATTCAATTTGAAAGTACGCTTGACACCGCCCAAAAGATGCTCTGACATGGGGGTTAGCTATGGTTACCCCCCCGATTTGGCTTGCTGAAGGTATTTGGGGTTTTTAAACGGGCTCAACAGCTGCTAAATTGCGTTTTTCTATACGTGGTGCAGAATAGTATTCAGGAGTTTTTTTTCCAGAAAATAACTTATCCCAGTAAGTTTGGGGTACGTGAAAATGGGGGTCAGCATATTTTAAAGTTGCTAAAGTGAAGTTGAAAAAATCGTGAAAAATCCACCTGCCGCAAGCACTTGCAATCAAATAAACACTTGGGGCATACTTGGGGACCCCCCAGAGTCAAGTTCACTAGTTTTTAACTTTGTACCTCAACTTTTTTTTTTCGCCCCCTTTTTCAAAGTCATTTTTTGGAGTGTCCTTAAGTGTTTTTTTTTTTTTTTATTTAAACACAGATTACCTTTTGGAGGACTGTCTGAAGGCTGCATGGGGGTTCCCGCAACGTTGCAGCCCAAAACCCCAATTCTGCACTTTTTTCCGCCTGCTATTCATAGGTGAAACTTTTTCGCATAGTACATTGCATTGACTTTCTGCCTAGGTGGAACGTCTTTCAAATTGAATACGGGGTAAAAGCAAAACAGGCGAAAATGACGTCATCGGTGAAAAAGTATCGCGGGTCCGGACTTTTCACCTCAAATTGAATACGGGCCTCAGTCTTTTACTGTTCAGATGAATGAAATATATTTATCATATTATAGGCCTAGTTAAGGAGCATTTCATATAGTAACTGAGTTTCATTTTCAGTATAAGTACACACAAAGGCATCGATTCAGAATTGTATGCAGATCCGCTTTGCTTACACATCTCGCGATTTTCAGCAACTGCGCAGGCATCAGAATGACCGCATCGCTCTACAATCAATTGTGGCTGAATTGGAGTAACCGGGAGGCAACGGGTCATTTGCACATACACACATGTTCTCGGGGCATTTAGGTGCCATTGCAGGCTATTATGAATTGAGAATTCTGATGGATCTCTTGCAAATCTCTTGAAGTAGATGGATGAAGGCATGGGTGGGACTCTTGTTGAGATGTAGTTAAAAGGTCAAATGCTACAAGCTGTCTCTAACTGAGTGGTATTGTGCATGCCTCATCAGCCACAAAAACGGCATGTCTGTGTTATTTTGTATCGCTCATTAGCCTCAATAATGTCACAGATTTGACTAACCAGACTTAAATGTTAGGCTAATTAGACTGCAGGTGCTAGACTTGTTTACTTGGCTCTACAAAATAGTGCGTGCATGTACCCAAGTCTGTCACTGTGTTATTGGAGCCTCACAGTGCTGTATCACTGTTCAGTACTTAGCCCAATAGGTATTGATATCTTATCATATTGACTGCTGTTTATCTTCTATCACCTGTATCCTGTTATCTTCAAGTAACTTACTTTGGTTTGGAATTAATGTGTGGTCTAACCTCCTTGCCCACATCTGCTATGCACCAACTCGTAGGCATCTGCCAGGTATTTTTATTCATACAGTAGATAGATAGGCAGTATCAGCCATTAGTTGGTCTCTCCCATTATTTAGCAATAAACATGACAGAGAATCTTATTCAGTGGCTTTTGTAATGAAAAAATAAACTATTTTCTATGAAACTACAATGTTATTACCATATGTGTGATACGTAAATGCCTGGAATACAGCTATAGTAAGAGTTGTATCAGGAGTTCCCTTTCCTTGGGAAAATTTTTTAAACTGACAGATGGTGACTGATATTTTTAGAAAGAGCACTGAATCACACCATCGTGCTTCATACATACTTCGGATAAATCTGTGTTATGTTGGGAGGGGGTAGTGGATTGTTTTCTCCTATGCAGATTAGTCTTCCTGCCAGTATGTCTATGGAAGACCACTGCAGTGGGCTCTCTGAGTGTGGAATGATTGAGAATAGGGAACATTCATTGTCGATCACCACAGAGCAAAGATAAACACTTTGTTACATACAACGTATTTTTTAGGGCTTTGATACTGTAATTGTTAGACATACAGTTGCAGTAACCAGTGGTGGCGCTTACCTTCCTTGAAGAGGAAGGCTGCCCACCATACTGTTTTGTTGACTGCAGTGCCCATGTCTCAACGTCTGCCAGGTCAATTGAATACAATGAATCTGGCATGTGTCAGGAACGGTGCACAAACACTGGAAGACCGGCAGTGGTATAATAAGCAGCGGGCGGTAGAGTGGGGCACGCAGTGGCAGATTAGGGTCCACATGGGCCTGGGGCTGTAATTAATGAAGGGCCTATCTTGTGCTGCCACAGAGAGGGAGTGGTTAGTGATGTGGGAGTTGTGTATGTATATATGGGATACGTTTAGTATGCCGACAAAGGGGACACCAGCGGTTAGAATACCAATGCAGAAATCCTGACACTTTTCAGAATCCCAGCACCGGAATCCTGAAGGTAAGTAGCAGGGTCAGGGGGAGGGTTAGGCACTATGGGGAGGGTTAGGGTTAGGCACTAAGGGGAGGGTTATGGTTAGGCACTAGGGGGAGGGTTAGGCACAAGGGTTAGGGTTAGGAACTATGGGGAGGGTTTAGGGTTAGGCACTAGGGGGAGGGTTAGGCACTATGGGGAGGGTTAGGCACAAGGGTTAGGGTTAGGAACTATGGGGAGGGTTTAGGGTTAGGCACTAGGGGGAGGGTTAGGCACTATGGGGAGGGTTAGGCGCTATGGGGAGGGTTAGGGTTAGGTACTAAGGGGAGAGGGTTAGATTTATCCACAAGGGGGAGGTTAAGTTTAGGCACCGGGAAGGGAGGGTTAGGGAGATGGGGAGGGTTAGGATACCGGCTGACAGTTTTCGGTATCCTAACCTTGTCCAAATACCAGCATCAGGATTTTGACTACCGGGATCCCGAGAGCTGGCATCTGGTACCCAGCTATAAAATTATATATATATACACACATATATATATATATATATATATATATACAGAAATAGTAGAAAGGTGGCACTCTGAGTCTCTCAATGAAGTGAAGAACGGTTTTCTTTAATTGACATTTCAGGAAGATGCTCCTTTTCCTCTAAGGAAATGCTGATTAAAGTACACCGCTTTTCACTGCATTGAGAGACTCAGGGCCTGATTCAGAGCCGGACGCTCTGACCAGAGTGCTCGCTCTGAATCAGGGCCCTCCTACCTAAACTTGGAGCGGCCTCTTGGAGGCTCGCATAGCTGTGGGTTACCACCCACAGCTTATGCGAGCGTCCATGATGATGGTCGCGATGGTCAAGACCATCGCGACCATCGGGCTTGTGACAAGACCCTGCGGTAGGGTCTCGGTGACCGCTAGCCCTGGAGTGATTTTGGCTCTATCAGAGCCAAAATCACTCCCACTGACATCACTAGTGATGTCAGTGGGGCAGGCCCCAGACGGAAGGCGTTCCCATGGGAACGCCTCCATCTGGCAACCATGCCCCCGGCATGCCCACCAAAGGTGGCGTGCTGTCACTCAACATCGACAGCATGCCCCCTTTGGTGCGAGACCCGGAGCGACAGCATGGCTGTCGCTGTCTGGGTCTCGCGCATGCTCACAACGGAGCTCCCTCCGTCGAGCGCATGCCACTAGGGCACCATCGACCCCCTTGCGAGCGCTCAGCGCTCGCTAGTGGGTCTGAATCAGGCCCTCAGTCAGTGAGGCGCCTTTCTACTATTGTTACTGTCACGGCCAGAGTTTCTTGGCATGGTGGTAGTCGGGTATTACCTGTGAGGTCACTATGGTAGGGGGTGTCTGGTGGTGGTGTTGGTGTTTGGCCAGAGGCATTGGCTGCATGTGTTTCTGTGCGGGCACATCGTCACTCAGGGCTGGTAGGGCCTGGCGGTGTTTCTGTTCCATTTGGCATGGGCGCCGCCATCTTGCCTTCTGACCATGTGATTCAACTACCCAATCTTGGTGAGTCATGTGTTCCCTTCAGCCAGTCATAGCGCGGCATGGGGTATTTAGGAAGGTTCAGAGCCTTCCTTCATTGTCAGTGCAACGTGTATCCCAGCCTAGCTGAGAGGGAGTTCTCTGTGCTCACCTCTTGTTACCTTTGAAAACGCTACCTGCCAGCCTGCTTGTCAGCTCCAAAAACCCGCTGGACTACCCTGCATCCTCCACTGCCTTTTCCCCTGCCTGAGTGCCTGAGCCTGCTGACACCCTGCACCCTGCCTCCATTTCACTCCCATCTGGACTCATCACCGCTGCCTGTGTTTATTCAGCTCACTAACCTGCATACCTGGACTGTTCTTATCTGCCACTATAAGGACATTCTCCCATTATCCTCACTACAGTTTACAAGTGCACTTTAGTGCTAAACCTGGACTTTTGCTTTTGCCATTCCCATGTCTGCTAAATCACTCATTAAAGATTCTACCTTTTTATTTAAATCCGCTTCTGTATCTGCTCCTGTCACCACTAACGATACTGCCTTAGAATCTCTATACACTCATTCCTATACCTTCTAATATCCTGCCTATACCTTCTAAGGATGACGCTAATTTGCGTACGCAGTCATACAGTAAATAAAGACTTCAGACCTGGAATCTGTGGTTCCAAAGCACAAGTATTATTCAAGTAAAAGTACAGTCAGTTACATGCTATAGATCCATACACAATTAGGCGCAAAGGAATTATACAGACACAAGTACAGTATACATACACAGCGCTTCCGGACCAGATGTTAGGAATCAGCAAGAAACCCCTCCTCAATCAGCATTCAGCAAGAAGACTAAAGACCCAGTGTTGGAGCACACATATTTATACCCCCCAGAAATAAACAACACAATAGAGAAGTTTGTTGCTGATGCCATTGGTTCCCAAGGGGGATGCATCTGTTACAGAGCATTTAACAGGCTTATTCAAATAGACCCAACCCAGCCTCTAACAACTGGGGGTCTCTGGATTCCTGCCTCATGCAACATCCTAACAGTTGTTCAAATTATATACTTTTTGTTGCTTGAAGTCTCTGCGGTCCATAAGTTGAGAATGCATGATGCGATCTCCACACCGACGATACCGGAATACTGTGGAAAGAGTATGCATCAGTACAAAACCAAACACGGCTTACTTAGCATATATAAAACTTTAGTTACCAAATAATCTTTATTTCACAGCATTTATACTAAGTAAACAAACTTAAATCTTATACATTAAAGCTTATGGGACCTTGTATGTGGATATGTAATGTGTGAGTATGCTGGGTTTGATATAACACCGCTAGTTAACTTGGAGCAGATGCGTGCGCATAAAGCTAATAAACAGCGTTTTCATATAGGATCTTATGCATTCGCTAATATGCGACTAGTTAAAAGCGCAATTGTGCGTATTAATGTGTATATGGGGAATGGTGAAAGATGCAATCGCATGATGCTAATAATAATATCGCCATATGTACTAAAGTGTGAGTTTATCTAAAATGGCGATTGGGCGTCCATTTGCAAAATGGCATCTTGCGATCTCATTTCCAAGGTGGCGTCTTGTCCGTAGTGGGCAAACACTATGCAGGAAGCTTATCTACACAAGCCAGTTGTCACCTGGCCACTTGCTCTAATGCAATACTGTAAAGCCATTTCTGGAATATATCCTTTATAATACGTAAAGTAATGAAATAGGCTTTTAGTGAATCGCCGTAACCTATGGTGATGGTCACAGATGCATTCGCATGATGCTAATGGTATTATCGCAACATGTACTAAAATGTGAGTTTATCTAAAATGGCGCTTAGGCGGCCAATTCGCAAAATGGCATCTTGCGGCCAGTCGCAAGATGGTGTCGCTGCGATTCAATTTCAAACTGATCTCGTCTTAGCCAATAATCCAGCTTTGACAGTCCACCCTTTGATAGCGAACAACATGCTATCACAATCTGATTTTAAAATATAATTTAGGCTTACATTTATATACTATTTAGTGTTATTATGGGATGGCACAAGGTGGTTCTTAATCCATCAATAATGTGTCTCTGGGTGGGGACATAAAACTACTATTATACGCACACTGCGGATCTTGGAAGATCATATGAAAGGTGTGGGGATGCACCAGTCCTATAAAGGCAGTCTTGAAGGGAAATTGAGACTTTACATTATTTGAGGTGTTTTGAAAATAACATTTCAATAATACATTCTATGCACGTCAAAATATAATACATTAAATGATGGTATTTCCTAGTTCAGGGTTGTAATGCAGTTTTATATTTACCTCAGTATTCATATTGTCATTACTGACCACCATCATAGTTTCGTTCTTGCATTTTACTCTATTTTTACATTTTCCACACTTCAACACAGTAGGAACACATCGGACGCATATGCCAATTATTATGATGACAATCAGTATAAGGATCAAGAATTTGCCTATGCTGGAGATCACTTCCTGAACCCATTCCCCTAGACCTGAAAACCATTTCACTGGGTTCAGCCATGAAACCCATCCTTCTATCTTTTCTCCTACTTCAGCCTCTGAAGCATTATGGTTCTTACGAAACTCCCATTTTAGCTGCAGAATTTCATCCATCATCGTACATCTTGGTGATATTATCTATCAATTTAGCAAGTTCCTGAATATACCTAAAATTTTATGTACCCCGAGCAATCCTGGCGGGATCCAGTGCGACTAAAACTTGAAAGCCAGTTGTCTCACTAATTAACTGAGTGGCTTTATGCACGTCACCAGGTATCATATTTCTTTTACCTCTGTGTTCATATTGTGTGTGAAGGTATGGTGATGGTGTGTTCTTATGTATACCAAGCATTTCAACATGTGCGAGGGTCATAACTTCTGGGACTACTCTCCCCAGGTAACACAAACCTTTGGAACTCGGGAAGAGCCACTTATACGCTTTTCATCCACATATAAAATATACTTTATCAGGGAGAACATAAGGGTTGGTATGCACCATTATCATTAAGCACATTTCTCTTGCAAACAATCCTATTTCTGGGTTTTCCGTCTGGTTCATGCAAGTCTCTGGCTGTATTATTTTAGCACAATAACCATCTGGCACCTTACCAATAATTTCTTTGGTGGAACTCAATGTATACCGATACCTAAAATGTTTCCCACCAGATTTAATTGAGCGTAACAGATCATGGTTTATGGACTCATTATCAGCTCTTTGTGAGAAGGTCATATGTTTAAACACAAAAGTGATCTATCTACTTGGAATTGATAGAGTTTTAAATTAGGTGGTTTGGACGAGAGGAATTTTCCATCCAATGTTTTCCCTTTTTGTAATTCTAAAATTTTCATGATAATCAGCGGAAATGGCACCAACCCTACGTTATGCTGCCCCTGTGGCACATGTGAGCACACCCAGCAATCAGTTTGATTTAATACTTTGCATACCATGCTATGATAATCCTCTAAAGGATACCCACCCCAGTACGGGTTATATTTAGGTTGGCACCATTGGATACAGTTCTCATCAACTAGGGACCCACAAAGCTCACAAATACAGGAATCTTCAGACGATAAACCTCCACACCATCCCAGAGTATCCGGAATGACAGCTCTCTTAACAATAACAGTACTAAGATTGGTCAGACACTCCCCTGATTGGCATTGCACTCCTCCTGACTCCACTCCATCAGCATCGCCATCAGCTCCCATTTCCTCAATCGGTCTCCCATCACAGAAACTGGATATTCCTGAACCGGCCAGGATGGTGAACACTCTAAAAGAGAATATGAAAATGAACACAGCAGGCCCGCCCATTGTCACAACAAGACCTGCAAATTTCTCTTAGTTCAGGTATCTCACTACGACCTTTCAATCCTCCCGGAACAAGCTCGCGAGTGACAGGTCCACGCTATCAGCCTTGTCTCCGACTTGTTTCTCCACCAGTTGATTTACCTTTTTGCAGTGAGTGGAATGGACCCAGGTATCTCTCTCAGCCACCTTCAAAGATGTAGTACTTGTCAGCAGCACCTGGTACGGACTTCCCACCGATCAGTCAAACAACCTGAACGCAAGAAATTTCTGATCATTACATATTCTCCTGGTTCAACATCATGACAGTTAGTTTCAGGCATATCATGGGACAACAATTTCAGTTTCTGCTGCTGTTGCTTTAACTGCTTACTCATTGATATAAGATACTTTACAGTTACCTCGTTGTTACCCTTCAAGTCTTCCTGAGGACTTATAATCAAATGAGGTTGTCTACCGAACAGTATTTCAAATGGGAACAGATTTAGAGGGGGTCTAGGAGTGGTCCTTATGCTATATAGGACCAAAGGTAACGCTTCTGGCCATCCTAGTCCAGTCTCTGCCATGATTTTACTTAACTTATTTTTAATAGTCCCGTTCATCCTCTCTACCTTGGCACTGGCTTGCGGTCGGTAGGGGGTATGAAGTCGGCTATTAATACCCATCAGCTTACACATATTTTGAAAAACATCACCTGTGAAATGAGTACCCCTGTCACTCTCGATGATTTTAGGGATACCGTACCCACATACAAATTCCAAAACTATTTTCTTGGTAGTAAATGCAGCAGTATTAGTGGCCACTGGATAGGCCTCAACCCAATTAGAAAATACATCAGTGCACACTAATACATACTTAAGATTCCTGCAGGGTGGTAATTGGATGAAATCAAATTGTATCACCTGGAAAGGTCCATCGGTCGGTGGAATGTGGGACGGTTCGGTAGGGATCCCTATGTTCTTCCTCAAGCAGGTCAGACAGGACATTGCTATCTTTTCTGCTTGTGAAGAAAAACCTGGTGCACACCAGTATGCTCATACCTTGTTTTCCCAGATGAGTCAGACCGTGTGCTGCCTCATGCCTTGGGGGATACTGGTTTACCTTGTCCGTCCCTCCAGAGCCCGGCGGACCCTTGCCCACATCCCTTGGACTTCCAAATGGATTTTTCCTGAATTGAACATAAATTTTGTATCTCAATTCATTTCAGTATATCAATTGTTTGGAATGACATAATTGTTTCAGTTGGAGAAAACATTTTTTACCCTGCTGCCCATTTTGCAGCTTCAACGGCTCTGTTGTTGCCCAGTGACACCGGATCATTCTCACATGTATGGGCTTTACATTTAATTACTGCCACCGCTTTGGGCAGTTGGATTGCTTCTAAAAGATGTTTTATGTGTCGGGAATGTGCAACTGGTGTGCCTGCTGCTGTCATAAAATTTCTCAGACACCATAGAGCCCCAAAATAGTGCACCACCCCGAACGCGTACCTCGAGTCAGTGTAAATGTTAGCAGATTTGCCTGCTGCCAGTTCACACACTCTAGTTAGTGCTACTAACTCTGCCACCTGGGGTGAGTGAGGAGGACCAAGAGGTTTAGCTTCTATGATGTCTGTGTCATTTACAACAGCATAACCTTGTACATAATTCACCTGTGTCTGTTTGTCTATGACAACTCCCATCCGTATAAAAAGTCACATCCACATTCTCTAAAGGTGTGTCATGTATGTCAGGTCTAGCAGTAAAGGTCTGATTCAGATATTTCATACAATCGTGTGTATCATTATGTCCGCTGAACTCACCTCCTGCCAGCAACTCGCCTCCTTCCACCCTTTGTACATCATGTTGTACATATGGTGGTAAATACGTTGCTGGATTCAGCATGCTGCAATGTTTAACAGTGATGTTTGCGGGTGCGATTAGAGCTAGTTCCCATTTGGTAAACCTAGCTGAAGAGATGTGTCTGGTTTGAGCTGATTTCAACAGAGCAGATACAGCATGGGGAGTGTAGACAATCATATCATGACCCAGTACTACATCCTCACTTTTACTCACCAATAGAGCAGTAGCTGCTACACTTCTCAGACAAGTGGAGAGTGATCTTGCTACAGTGTCCAATTGGGCACTGTAGTAAGCTACGGGCCTACTGGCATCACCATGTTTTTGTGTAAGGACACCTGCAGCACAATCATCGGCTTCCGTACAATACAAATCAAAAGGTTTTTCATAGTCAGGTATTCCCAATGCAGGAGCTATTGTCAGACTATCCTTAAGGTTAAGGAAAGCCTGCTCTGATTCCTCTATGTGTATGACATGATCGGGCTTTGAGGAAGAGACTAATTCCTGTAAAGGCAAGGCCAAAATAGAAAAACCTGGGATCCACATTCTACAGTATCCACACATTCCCAAGAAGGTACGAATTAGCTGTTGATTCTGCGGCAGTGTCATGTTCTGTATGGCCTGGATTCTATCATTTGTAAGATGACATAACCACTGGGTTAGGCAGTGTTCCAAATATTTTACTCTGGATTGGCACGGCTGTAGTTTGTCCTTAGCCACCTTGTGTCCTGTATGTGAGAGATGAAGTAATAAAAGTTTAGTATCATTCAAACATGACATAAATGAGTCAGAACATAGCAATAAATTGTCCACATATTGAATTAGAACAGATCCATTAGCAGGTTGAAAAGATTGTAAACAGTCGTGTAATGCCTGGATGAAGATACTGGGGCTGTCTATGAAACCTTGGGGTAACCATGTCCTCAACCCAATTGTACACCTCTGTATGTAAATGCAAATAGATACTGACAGTCAGGGTGGAGAGGCACAGAGAAGAAAGCAGAGCAGAGGTCAATGACAGTGAAATGGGTTGCATTTGGTGGGATCTGCATCAGGATGACAGCTGGATTTGGCACTACAGGGAATTGGCTCTCTACTACCTTATTAACACCTCTATGGTCTTGTACCAGCCTATAACCCCTCCCACCACTCTTCTTCACCGGGAAGATGGGACTGTTGGCTACACTAGCTGTACAAACTAAAATTCCCTGTTGCAATAATCGCTCAATTATTGGAAAAAACCCTAATTCTACCTCCTGTTTTAGTGGGTACTGGGGAATTTTTGGAGCTTGCCTACCGCTTTTCAAATGTACCATTACGGGGCTTACGTTTGCCATTAATCCAGTGTCCTGTCCATCCTTAGTCCAAAGGGAATCTGGAATTTGGGACAACATTTCCTCTACCTGAGATGGATTTTCATTTAAACTTGTACAGTGATACATTATCCTTTGGGGAGTGTCCAACATATCCCGCACCTCGTGTGCAACTCTCTCTGGGATATCTAAAAATACACCATCAGGGGTGCAATATATAACACATCCCATCTTACATAACAAGTCTCTACCCAGCAGGTTAGTAGGAGTCGCAGCAGTCAGAAGGAAATAATGCCTGGTATGCAATGGCCCAATAGTAACCTCTGTGGACTTTGTTAAAGGATAATGTTCCACTTTCCCTGTTACACCCATTGTTGGTACTGTCTCGTTGGTCACCTGTAAATTAACGGGAAATTTTATCACTGACCTGGTCGCCCCTGTGTCAACATGAAAAGGATATTCAGTACCAGCTACATCAACCATCATGACCAGTTCTTCCCTAGTACTTCCCGTTAACATGACTATATGTAGACTACAGGCATAACCTGACCCCTAGCGTTGGCTACCATTCTCCAATAAAGCATTTACGGCCACAATTGGAGCTGGTGCCTGCTGGACATTTGCTGGTCTCTGTGCATATCCCTTATGGGGATGTCCAGGTCTTCCCTGATTTGGGGTTCCTACTCTTTTTACTGTACAGTTTCTACTTAAGTGTCCTGTTTGTTTACAATTAAAACATGTTCGTGGATCGGGTGAAGACATGTGTTGTTGTGAGGTTTGAGCAGAGGGTAAAGGTGGTGGATATGAGTAAGGATAGGGAGGGTAAGGGTATTGTGGGGGATATGAAGTTTGTGAGTAGTATGGGACCTGTGGTTGTATTGGGTTAGTGGAATAGAGCTGTGTTTGTTGTTGCATGGGGTTAGTGAGGGCATATAACTGTTCAGATGTAAGTGTGTGTGCAGGTGCGAGTGTGTCTGTTGGCTGTGATGTTACAGTCATTCCCTCCAGAGCTTGGATACTGACAGCCATTAGTTTTTCGCTCTGGGTCTCTCTCTTCTTTGAGATGTTTTTATCATGTTCTATGGCAGATTGATGTGATCCTGGACATTATCTAATACATTTTTATCAAAACTACCAATTCTGGGAAACGGTCTAACACTCTTCATCATCATTTTAAACCATACATCACAATACCATATCGCATAAGTACCATACGAAGTATGCATAATACGATGGGCCGATCCCATCGGCGCTTCCATTAGAAGCACATCATTGACTAACATCTCTACTGTTTGCGCGGCTCCCATTCTGAGACAAATCCTAGGCTTTTCAATAAAGATTTAAACTGGGGAAAGACAATCAAGATACTTTCACTTACCTGTGGATGATTTAAATCGGCAGTGCCCACACACCTGGATAAGATTTGAAAAAGGCAACTTCCACACCCGGATAAGATTTAGTAAGGCAACTTCCACACCTATGGAAGTTTATGTCGGCTACTTCCACGCACCTCTCTACAACAAAGACAACATGTACACCTGCTACTGTGTATAGAACGGTAAAGCTGCTTACCGAGCGACTAGCACTTAGCCCTTAAAGGTTATACGGTACCTCTAACTGTAGGGAACAAGTTACCCCTACCAAAAATACTCACCGCTACACACTTTTTCCTGCGCAGAAAAATACATGTTAACCCAGATATTGATAACAATTGAAAAATTTAAACCTCAACGGCTTTGTTTAAACATGTCGCAGCACAACCGGAAGTATATATACGCTATTGTGCGACCAGTCGCATACACAATAATGCGACTACCACACAACCGTATGACAACTTTTTAGCTGCGTATGCAAAAGTGCATCTTTGCTGTTCGCAAAACTGCCACTCAGCCGCGTACTCAATACTGCGGCACCCCTTTAAACGTTAGGTTCTATCAACAAAGGAAAACAAACTTTTTCCTCTCTTGTCCCTGGATTCTAGTCAGCTTCCTTGGCTCACACGGAAATGGATAGCAATCTTTCAGCACAAACCGGTTGCAGGTAAACCCTACATGTGGCCACACCACCCTTTGCTGAGATATCGATAGCCATATGTGCCATGTGAGTAGGTAAGTGAGTTCACTATGTGCCCCCAACTAAGGATACTGCCTTAGAACCTCTATACACTCATTCCTATACCTTCTAATATCCTGCCTATACCTTCCAATATCCTGCTTTATACCTTCTAAGCATGACGCTACTTTGCGTACGCAGTCATACAGTAAACAAAGATTTCAGACCTGGAATCTGTGGTTCCAAAGCACAAGTATTATTCAAGTAAAAGTACAGTCAGTTACACGCTATTGATCCATACACAATTAGGCGCAAAGGAATTATACAGACCCAAGTACAGTATACATACGCAACGCTTCCGGACCAGATGTTAGGTATCAGCAAGAAACCCCTCGTCAATCAGCATTCAGCACGAAGACTAAGACCCAGTGTTGGAGCACACATATTTATACCCCCCAGAAATAAACAACACAATAGAGAAGTTTGTTGCTGATGCCATTGGTTCCCAAGGGGGATGTATCTGTTACAGAGCATTTAACAGGCTTATTCAAATAGACCCAACCCAGCCTCTAACAACTGAGGGTCTCTGGATTCCTGCCTCATGCAACATCCTAACAGTTGTTCATATTATATTCTTTTTGTTGCTTGAAGTCTCTGCGGTCCATAAGTTGAGAATGCATGATGCGATCTCCACACCGACGATACCGGAATACTGTGGAAAGAGTACGCATCAGTACAAAACCAAACACGGCTTACTTAGCATGTATAAAACCTTAGTTACCAAATAATCTTTATTTCACAGTATTTATACTAAGTGAACAATCTTAAATCTTATACGTTAAAGCTTATGGAACCGTGTATGTGGATATGTAATGTGTGAGTATGCTGGGTTTGATATAACACCGCTAGTTAACTTGGAGCAGATGCGTGCGCATAAAGCTAATAAACAGTGTTTTCATATAGAATCTTATGCATTCGCTAATTTGCGACTAGTTAACAGTGCAATTGTGCGTATTAATGTGTATATGAGAAATGATGAAAGATGCAATCGCATGGTGCTAATAATAATATCGCCACATATATTAGATCAAAAATGGCGCATGGGCGGCCATTCGCAAAATGGCATCTTGTGATCTCATTTCCAAGATGGCGTCTTGCGGCCAGTCGCAAGATGGCATCGCTGCGATTCAATTTTAAACTGATCTCGTCTCAGCCAATAATCCAGTTTCGACACCACCCCGGGTCCACTACTAAACCAGAACATTACAGCTACATGTGGAGTGACTTACTCCTAATGGGGACACCGGAGCAGAAAGAGCGATGGGAGGGGTCAGAACAGCAGATAGAGGGCAGGGCCCGCCAGAGCGGAGGGTCTGACAGAGAATGAGGTGACCTCGCATATGTACATGAATATATATTTACATATGTAAGTATATCAATGCAAACACACATATACACACACTATATATATATATATATATATATATACCTCCACTTTAGAGAGGCAGCACACACTTTAAATTCCAGTGACTAGAGTGCCTGGCACATAAATGGTAATTATAGAAACAAGGAAGAGCCAGCACGTCCAAATATATCAATAAAATAGAAAAAGTTTATAAGTATTATATCCATAAGGTGCATAAGCATATAACGTGCATCATAGGAGAAAAGGGAGGCACAAGATCAATCAGAAGTAAGCAATGTTCTCATCGTATCTAAGTATGTGCCATCCCATAAGTAACTAGCCCAATGGCCGTTTCGGGGGTTAATAACCATCTTCGTCCTGACTTAAGTGATAGCCAGTTATCATTCACAATGCCCGGAGTGATGAGCATTGGTCACCAGGTCTTTTAAATTACGGCTCCGTTTATAGGCAAAAATGGGATTGTTGTGACAAGAATAGGATAAGACTGGAGAACGTGTCAGTGTTTTAAAACTGACTCCCTCATCCTGCCCGAGGATATGGAGTATGTGGATGGGAAAATGAGCCTAATTGGCTGAATGGGTCCATTTTTCGGACTAAGGGGGTCATTCAGACCCACTCGCGAGCGGCAGTACGCTCGCAAGTGGGTCAATGTTCCCCACTGCGCATGCGCACGACAGAGGGAGCTCCGTCGTGCGCATGCGCGAGACCCGGCGAGTGAAGGACTTTCCATCGCTCCGGGTCTCGCACCAAAGGGGGCGTGCTGTCGATGTTGATTGCCAGCACGCCCCCTTTGGTGGGCGTGCCGGGGGCGTGCCTGCCAGACGGAGGCGTTCCCATGGGAACGCCTACAGTCTGAAGCCGGCCCCACTGACATCACTATCACCCCCGCGATCCCTATCACCGTAAGATCAGCTGTCCCCACGATCCCTATCACCGTAAGATCAGCTGTCCCCACGATCCCTATCACCGTAAGATCAGCTGTCCCCACGATCCCTATCACCGTAAGATCAGCTGTCCCCACGATCCCTATCACCGTAAGATCAGCTGTCCCCGCGATCCCTATCACCGTAAGATCAGCTGTCCCCGCAATCCCTATCACCGTAAGATCAGCTGTCCCCGTGATCCCTATCACAGTTACTGTGGTAGTGGTGAATCTTAGCACTGCCGACTCTGACTCAGCGGTGTTACTGCGCATGGTCACAAAGAACCCAACATCACATGGAGGGATCTGAGCCCCCTTTTATTAATGACCACAATTGCAATGCGATCTGGCCATGACCTGTGATATCATTGCAAGATGTGATCCCATCGCCGGAATGTATCATCCGGCACATGCAGGGATAGACCGTCCCTGCGATGTGCCCGCTAACTGCACATGCAAGGCCAGGGGAGTGTTTTGGAGGAACCCTCTGCCGGCTAATTATGCACAGTGTAGCCCACAGGCTACAGCGGATAATGCCATCTTCAGATCTGCGAAGGCCAATGTTGGTAAAATTGTCAGCATCGCATTCCCCATGGATACCTATGGGGGGTTACACTGCCAGCGAGAATGAGGGATCGCAGTAGGCATCGGAGCAGGTGTTGCTGTGGTCTCTTCTTCATACATCCGGGGGATACTTAATATTTGTGGTTAACCCCCGAAAACACCCGATATAGCCACAAATATAGATTGATATATGGGCCCCATTGTAAGAGACGATGTATCAACGAAATATGTAAAAAGCGTTTTCCCGGGAGGACAGGCGGGTTATAGATGTCAGGTGTTAGGTACAGCCGGTACAGTAGCTGCGCTTTGTTGCGCTGCTTTCTCTCTGCTGGTGATTTGTTTTTATTCCTGAAACCACCTGATTTACGTATAAAATGGGAGCTGGATTGTCATTGGAACCAGTTGCTTTAAAAAGCTTCCAACAGCATTAGTACTATGGCACATACACGATAGTGTACCCCGGGGTCCAGTGTCTCTGTTCAGCCTGTATACTGATCTCTGCCACCAATACCCATATTGCTAATCACCCTTTCCTGCCATACATACCCACCTCCTGCTTGTGACCCCTACTCTACCTTATCTGCCACCCAGATACACCTCCTGCTTGTCGCGACCATCTCGCTTGCGACAAGACCCTTGTGGTAGGGTCTCGTCCACCACAAGCCCCAGTGAACTTCCTGCTCTAATAGAGCAGGAAGTTCACTACTGACAGCACTGGTGATGTCAGTAGGGCCGCCCACAAACGGCAGGCGTACCTTCAGGAACGCCTCCGTTTGTCCAGCCATCCCCCCTGCACGCCAACAAAATGGGGCGAGCTGTCAATCAAAATCAACAGCTGCCCCGTCTTGTAGTGAGTCCCGCAGCGAGTGAGCTGAGGATGTGATTTGTATCGTCCTCTTAATTTAATATTTTCATATGTATATATTTTTATTTCAGTTCTTCCACCTCCTGCTAGTGACCCCTACTCTGCCTTATCTGCCGCCCAGACCCACCTCCTGCTAGTGTATGCGATTTGCATTTGACCACTACTTTGCTTTTCCTATTGCTTGCAGCACAGTGGCATTTTCAATATGTTAACTGTCCCTCATCAGTTACTTTGCTGAATTCTCCTGCTCAGTTACTAGTTACCTTTGGGTATTACATTTTTCCTGCAACTCTCATTGTTGGATAATGTATTATTTTTCCCAGCATTCGCTGCAATCCTGTATTGCACAGTGTCTGCTGAGTCCATTGGTGCCACATCCTGTATCTCCCCAGTGGTACATTGAATTGTTACTGCAGGTCAGTCCTGGTCTTCATTAACTATCGCCTGTGAAACTGAGCCGTATAAATTATCACCACTTCGAATGTAAGATCTGGGTACAATGAAGCCGACAAACACATAGGGCTCTATTTATTAACATTATTTTTACTAAAATAAAGTGAAAAGGGGTGTTTTCACACCCTTTTCACATTATTTTAGTTTCACCTGAAGTTACTATAGGGATAATTGGAGTAGAATTAGTAAAATTGTACTCCAACCCCTAGTATCACTTATTTTTAGTAAAGCAGATCGCATTTCCCATAATTGTAATGGGAAATGTGATCTGACCATAGTTACTAAAAATAAATTGTAAAAAAATACCGGGGGAAGCCCTGTGATAATAACGCCACCTGGAGGTGGCGTTATCCAGGGTCTCCCCCAGTTACCGGGCTCCCACTCTGCTCTAACGGGGAGAGCAGAGCTGGGAGCCGGTACCAGTAATCAGCTATGTGGTCTAAGCAGACCGCAAGCTGATTGCTGTAAAAAAAAGAAAAAAAAAATGAAACATTTTTTTTTTTACTTACCTGAATCCAGGGACCGGTGATCGGGCCTCCGGTGATGGCTCCTCTCCGGTCAGCTGGTCTCCCATAGTGCACTGCTGCCCGGTCATCAGGTGATCGGGCCCCAGTGCAGTATGGGAGATCACCTGATCGGGAAGCCGGGAGAAGATCACCGGAGGCCAGGAGGATGCAGGTAAGTGTAATGAAGGGAGGGGGGGGTCGCGGGGGTGGGGCTTAGCGCCGGGGGCGGGGCTTAGTGCCGTGGGGGGGCAGCAGCGACGGTGGGTCGGCACATGCGCGGGCTCTTAGTCGCGGTATTTTTTCCGAAAATACTGCGACTAGAGTGCGGATGGGATCCGCAGGGACAGAGCTTTATCGCAAGCTCTGTCCCTGCAAGGGATTTATAGTAAATCCCTGTGATATTGCCTGAATTCGCAATGCGTATTCACTCGGTAATATCACACTACAATCTGCATTCAATATGCGGATTGTAGTAAATAGAGCCCGTTGTGCTCTGCTGGCTGCTACAGGTGAGAACTTTAACAAGATCTGATCATTTGTGCATGATTATCGAACTCAGATATTTATATATTTCTATGGTATCACTGGAGAATATATATATATTACTGTAATAATGAGTTCCACATGTAACACACAGCTGAAACTTAGACCAGTTACACCCATCGCCCCCCTCCCCCCGGCTGTGTGATGCTGCTGAGAGCGGGCCCCCCTCCCCCCGGCTGTGTGATGCTGCTGAGAGCGGACCCCCCCCCGGGGAGAGAGAAAGTCTGAGGCACAGAGCTGATGGCTTCTTATAGGTCCATGTGGCCGCTTCTCCCTCCCTGGCATCACACAGTAATTACGCCCTCAACTCACCAGGATGGCAGCATCTAGCTTCAAGCATGGCAAAGGGCTCTGAGCAAATGACTGGGATATAATAGGACACACACTCTAAAAGTTCTTTGTAGGTCAAGGGGATAAATAAAGCCTTCAATAAGGAATAAATGCCACTTAAACAGTTACAGAGGCAAGTTTGTTATAAACTGTAAATGTAATAAGGATTTATAAGAGGAACAATCATGTTACATGGCGGGGAGCTATATTAGAATACTGTGAGATTTACCACTTGTCCTATAAATGTAGCTGTGAGCAGTTAGAGCGCACAGATATAGGAAACCGATTATAGCATTGTGGGGTTATCTAACAGACTTTCCGACTTATGTACAACACTGGTCATTTATAGCAAAGTATCCAACACTGGGGCCTGATACAGCAAAGATCGCAACTGCAAAGTGCACGTAGTCATGTGATCCCTGCTATCATGCAAATACAGCTGGAAGTGTATGACACCCCCTGTATGACACCCCCTGTATGACACCCCCTGTATGACACCTCCTTGTATGACACCTCCCTGTATGACACCCCCTGTATGACACCCCCTGTATGACACCCTATGTATGACACCCCCTGTATGACACCTCCTGTATGACACCTCCTGTATGACACCTCCTTGTATGACACTACTGTATGACACTCCTGTATGACACCTCCTGTATGACACCCCCTGTATGACACTCCCTGTATGACATCCCCTGTATGACACCTCCTTGTATGACACCTCCTGTATGACACCCCCTGTATGTCACCTCCTGTATGACACTCCTGTATGACACTCCTGTATGACACCCCCTGTATGTCACCTCCTGTATGACACTCCTGTATGACACTCCTGTATGATACCCCCTGTATGACACCCCCTGTATGACACTCCTGTATGACACTCCCTCTATGACACCCCCTGTATGACACCCCCTGTATGACACTCCCTGTATGACACCCCCTGTATGACACCCCCTGTATGACACTCCCTGTATTACACTCCCTGTATGACATCCCCTGTATGACACCCCCTGCTGTATTTGCGAGCCCAGCAGACTACGTACGTCCACACAGTCCCTGGGCTTGCCACTCCCGGAAATTGGGGCGGATACACCTCATTTCCGGGAAGGCCGGCCGCGCAACCCCTACATTGCCACTTAAATGCCTCTGCCTGTCAATCAGGCAGAGGCATTCATGGGCTTGCGTGCATGGTAGCATCCGCAGATTCCCGATAATTGGGAAACTGCGTTCAGCAGTTCACTTGCGTGCATTGCTGAATTAGCCCCACAGTCAGGGTCGGTGCTAGAGTGTTCGACACCCCCCTGCAAACTATAAATGTACGCCCTCCCTCTTAAAAAGGGGTGTGGTCTCACAAGAAAAGGGGAGTGGTCATACAATAGTATCCTCCGATTCAAATTATGCCGCAGACTAGCACAATCTTATTCACATTACACAGCACATAGGGGCTAATTCAGCAAGGATCGCAATGGGGAATGCAATAGAGATTACGCACGCAGCCTCACTGTGAAGATTGCGATCGCTATGCCATTGCAGCACTTCATAAGGATGCCCACCTTACCTTACACACATCCGTAATACTCAGCATGACTACAAAACCATTGGTAACATGGAGTACCATCACATCCTCACACACACTTACACAGGCTCTGACCTTACTCAGGAATTACTAACCTCATCACACACAGTGACTACACAAGACTGAGATAACATCAGTAACATGGAGTACCATCACAGCCTCACACACTTACACAGGCTCTGACCTTACTCAGAAATTACTAACCTCATCACACACAGTGATTACACAAGACTGAGAAACCATCAGAAACATGGATTACCATCACATCCTCACACACACTTACACAGGCTCTGACCTTACTCAGGAATTAGTAACCTCATCACACACAGTGATTACACAAGACTGAGACACCATCAGTTACATGGAGTACCATCACATCCTCACACACACTTACACAGGCTCTGACCTTACTCAGGAATTACTAACCTCATCACACACACTGATTACACAAGACTGAGACACCATCAGTTACATGGAGTACCATCACAGCCTCACACACACTTACACAGGCTCTGACCTTACTCAGGAATTACTAACCTCATCACACACAGTGATTACACAAGACTGAGAAACCATCGGTAACATGGAGTACCATCACAGCCTCACTCACACTTACACAGGCTCTGACCTTACTCAGGAATTACTAACCTCATCACACGCAGTGACTACACAAGACTGAGAAACCATCAGTAACATGGAGTACCATCACAGCCTCACACACACTTACACAGGCTCTGACCTTACTCAGGAATTACTAACTTCATCACATGCAGTGAATACACAAGACTGAGAAACCATCGGTAACATGGATTACCATCACAGCCTCACACACACTTACACAGGCTCTGACCTTACTCAGGAATTACTAACCTCATCACACACAGTGACTACACAAGACTGAGAGACCATCAGTAACATGGAGTACCATCACATCCTCACACACACTTACACAGGCTCTGACCTTACTCAGGAATTTCTAACCTCATCACACACAGTGATTACACAAGACTGAGAGACCATCGGTAACATGGATTACCATCACAGCCTCACACACACTTACACAGGCTCTGACCTTACTCAGGAATTACTAACCTCATCACACGCAGTGATTACACATGACTGAGGTACCATCAGTAATATGGAGTACCATCACAGCCTCACACACACTTACACAGGCTCTGACCTTACTCAGGAATTATTAACCTCATCACGCACAGTGATTACACAAGACTGCAAAACCATCAGTAACATGGAGTACTATCACATCCTCACACACACTTACACAGGCTCTGACCTTACTCAGGAATTACTAACCTCATCACACGCAGTGATTACACAAGACTGAGAAACCATCAGTAACATGGAGTACCATCACAGCCTCACACACACTTACACAGGCTCTGACCTTACTCAGGAATTACTAACCTCATCACACGCAGTGATTACACAAGACTGAGAAACCATCAGTAACATGGAGTACCATCACAGCCTCACACACACTTACACAGGCTCTGACCTTACTCAGGAATTACTAACCTCATCACACGCAGTGATTACACAAGACTGAGAAACCATCAGTAACATGGAGTATCATCACAGCCTCACACACACTTTTTATTTCAAGGAGATAGAGTATATTCTGTGTTTCAGTACTATAATGTTGTGCTCACATATATTTTCATTTATTTCCATTCCAATATTTAATATATAAACAGAGGTTGCATTATTAATAGATTTGAGTGGTTTACCCCTGAGGGTTAGAGTGTATTTATACATCTTATTTATTAATTTTCTACCTCAGGGTTCATTTAGAACGATTCATTAAGAGAAATTTTTGCCTTTCATATACATTATGGTATGACATCTCAGCATGATCTGCATGATATCATTAAATGTTTTTTGTTGTCTGTCAATTTAGAGTGTTTTAATTATCATTCCATTCAGAGGGAATTTAATAAAGGTTAAATTTTAATAATTCATTGTCCATTATTCAATTTTCAATGATTATTCTATGAAGAGTGTCCCAAAAAGCAAGTTTTTGCCCTTGGCAACAACCTTTGTATGTGTATTATACACACTTACACAGGCTCTGACCTTACTCAGGAATTACTAACCTCATCACACACAGTGACTACACAAGACTGAGAAACCATCAGTAACATGGAGTACCATCACAGCCTCACACACACTTACACAGGCTCTGACCTTACTAAGGAATTACTAACCATATCACACGCACTGATTACACAAGACTGAGAAACCATCAGTAACATGGAGTACCATCACATCCTCACACACACTTACACAGGCTCTGACCTTACTCAGGAATTACTAACCTCATCACACACAGTGATTACACAAGACTGAGAAACAATCAGTAACATGGAGTACCATCACAGCCTCACACACACTTACACAGGCTCTGACCTTACTCAGGAATTACTAACCTCATCACACGCAGTGATTACACAAGACTGAGAAACTATCAGTAACATGGAGTACCATCACAGCCTCACACACACTTACACAGGCTCTGACCTTACTCAGGAATTACTAACCTCATCGCACACAGTGATTACACAAGACTGAGAAACATCAGTAACATGGAGTACCATCACAGCCTCACACACACTTACACAGGCTCTGACCTTACTCAGGAATTACTAACCTCATCACACACAGTGACTACACAAGTCTGAGAAACCATTGGTAACATGGAGTACCATCACAGCCTCACACACACTTACACAGGCTCTGACCTTACTCAGGAATTACTAACCTCATCACACGCAGTGATTACACAAGACTGAGATACCATCAGTAACATGGAGTACCATCACATCCTCACACACACTTACACAGGCTCTGACCTTACTCAGGAATTACTAACCTCATCACACGCTGTGATTACACAAGACTGAGATACCATCAGTAACATGGAGTACCATCACAGCCTCACACACACTTACACAGGCTCTGACCTTACTCAGGATTTTCTAACTTCGTCACATGATGTGAGTACTCAAGCTGCGTATAGCATTGCAGTGGATAATTTATGCATGCCCCTGCAACGGTGTTCAAACGCACTAGCACGCCTGTGTTAAGCCAACCACTAAGAAGTGGGCAGAATGCGGGAGAAGTGCCTACCCATCCGGAGGTACTTTTCTTTACCCATAAAATCGGGAGCCTCCCGTGACTTCCGGGTAGGCAGGTTTGCCCTTATTCAATGTTTACTGTTGTAGTGCCCCTTATGCAATGCCCACAGTAGTAGCGCTCCTTAGGTAATGCCCACTGTAGTAGAGCCCCTTATGCAAGACCAGGGGCGGATTGGCCCTTACCTTTAGCAGGGTGAATCCCGATGGTCCGATTGGTCTGTGGGGCCTCTTCTCAACCTTGGCCCCGCACCCAAATTGTGTCACCCGGTAGTCATTTATTTATTTTTTTAGCATGACAGGCAGCCCGTCTGCCTGTCACATCTAGAGCTGTCAGTTGCCTGCGGCCCACCTCTATCGTGAGACGAGACTTTCTGAGAAGAGCTACGTTGTGGTCATTTGCCATGCCAGCACCTTGGAGGAAGAGTGCTCAGTCGCGCTGTGGGGAGGGGTAATTCTGTTCTAAGGGGAGATGATGATCTGTGTTGGGGGGTTATACTGTGCTAAGGGGAGATGACCTATATGATCTGTGTGTGGGGGAGGGGGGCTATTCTGTGCTAAGGGAATATGATCTGTGTGTTGGGGAGGGGCGCTATTCTGTGCTAAGGCAGGATGCTGGCACTGGGGAGATGCAGGATGCTGGCACTAGGGAGATATAAAATAATAGCCTTGGGGAGACACAGGATAATGGCACTGGGGAGATGCAGGATAATGGCACTGGGGAGATGCAGGATGCTGGCACTGGGGAGATGCAGGATGATGGCACTGGGCAGATGCAGGATGATGGCGCTGGGGAGACACAGGATGATGGCGCTGGGGAGACGCAGGATGATGGCACTGGGGAGACGCAGGATAATGGCACTGGGGAGATGCAGGATAATGGCACTGGGGAGACGCAGGTTAATGGCACTGGGGAGATGCAGGATAATGACACTGGGGAGATGCAGGATAATGGTGCTGGGGAGATGCAGGATGCTGGCACTGGGGAGATGCAGGATAATGGCACTGGGGAGATGCAGGATAATGGCACTGGGGAGATGCAGGATGATGGCGCTGGGGAGACGCAGGATGATGGCACTGGGGTGACGCAGGATAATGGCACTGGGGAGATGCAGGATAATGGCACTGGGGAGATGCAGGATGATGGCACTGGGGAGATGCAGGATGATGGCGCTGGGGAGATGCAGGATGATGGCGCTGGGGAGACACAGGATGATGGCGCTGGGGAGACGCAGGATGATGGCGCTGGGGAGACGCAGGATGATGGCGCTGGGGAGACGCAGGGTGATGGCACTGGGGAGATGCAGGATGATGGCACTGGGGAGATGCAGGATGATGGCACTGGGGAGCTGCAGGATAAAGACACTGGGGAGATGCAGGATAATGGCACTGGGGAGATGCAGGATAATGGCACTGGGGAGATGCAGGATGATGGCACTGAGGAGATGCAGGAGGATGGCACTGGGGAGATGCAGGAGGATGGCACTGGGGAGATGCAGGATGATGGCACTGGGGAGATGCAGGATGATGGCGCTGGGGAGATGCAGGATGATGGCGCTGGGGAGATGCAGGATGATGGCGCTGGGGAGATGCAGGATGATGGCGCTGGGGAGATGCAGGATGATGGCGCTGGGGAGACACAGGATAATGGCACTGGGGAGATGCAGGATGATGGCACTGGGGAGATGCAGGATGATGGCACTGGGGAGATGCAGGATAATGACACTGGGGAGATGCAGGATAATGGCACTTGGGAGATGCAGGATAATGGCACTTGGGAGATGCAGGATGATGGCACTGGGGAGATGCAGGATGATGGCACTGGGGAGATGCAGGATGATGGCACTGGGGAGATGCAGGATAATGGCGCTGGGGAGATGCAGGATAATGACACTGGGGAGATGCAGGAAGCTGGTGCTAGGGAGATGCAGGATAAAGGCACTGGGGAGATGCAGGATAATGGCACTGGGGAGATGCAGGAAAATGGCTCTGGGGAGATGCAGGATAATGGCACTGGGGAGACGCAGGATAATGGCACTGGGGAGATGCAGGAGGATGGCACTGGGGAGATGCAGGATGATGGCACTGGGGAGATGCAGGATGATGGCGCTGGGGAGATGCAGGATAATGGCGCTGGGGAGATGCAGGATAATGGTGCTGGGGAGATGCAGGATGATGGTGCTGGGGAGATGCAGGATGATGGCACTGGGGAGATACAGGATGATGGCACAGGGGAGATGCAGGATGATGGCACTGCGGAGATGCAGGATGATGGCACTGTGGAGATGCAGGATGATGGCACTGGGGAGATGCAGGATGATGGCACTGGGGAGATGCAGGATGATGGCACTGGGGAGATGCAGGATGATGGCACTGCGGAGATGCAGGATGATGGCACTGTGGAGATGCAGGATGATGGCACTGGGGAGATGCAGGATGATGGCACTGGGGAGACGCAGGTTAATGGCGCTGGGGAGACGAGGATAATGGTGCTGGGGAGATGCAGGATGATGGCACTGGGGAGATGCAGGATGATGGAGCTGGGGAGACGCAGGATGCTGGCACTGGGGAGATGCAGGATGATGGCACTGGGGACACCCAAGGCGATGGTGCTGGAGACATACATAGAGGGATGTAGGACCACTGGTACTATTAGAAGAAAAGACTGGGGGACAATAATCTTCAGTAAGACAACAATTCTAATGAAACCAAATTACTGATGCAAATGGAACCAAATGAGCAAATATAATTTATTAATATTAAATTGTTTGATATGGGCAACTCACATTTTGCCCTGCCCCGAAACTTATGTTACTATGTGGTTGAACCTATGTTGAATGATAATGACATTGGCCCTCATTCAGAGCCGCTCGTTAGCGGCAGTACGCTCGTTCCGAGCGATGTTTGCACATCTGCGCATGCGTACGGTTTTTAGTACGCATGCGCGAACCAGTCAGTGCGGCCGAAAATCGTTGGTACGCAATATAGCGAGGGCCTGCTATTTTGAGTGACAGAATGAGGCGTATGTGGGTGGTAACAGGGGAAGGAGCTTGAAAATGGGGAGTGGAGATCCGAACGCAGGCGTGCTTAAAGGTCAAAACGGGCGTTTTATGGGTGTGTATATTTAAAACAGCAGCGTCATTGACCACGTCACTGGGTTATTTTATAGCCAGAACTGCTCGCAAATTTGTGGTAGCAAACACCAACCACAAGAATAGCGAGCAGTTCATACGCTGGTCGATGTACTCGATTAATCTAATAAATAGCGGACATGACGTATGGTGCGAGCGGCCAGGGGGCGTTTTTAACAAATAAACGAGCGTATGTTTTGCTCGCTCGTTCAGACTTAGAGGTGTGAACAGACTGCAATGTGCGTACGGATCATTTGAATAGCCACCCCTTGTTTTTAAACGAACGACCACAAATAGCGAACGGCTCTGAATCAGGCCCATTGGCTTTATTACAACACAAACAGGCAGCTTACAGACCATGGGATCTCCTACATGAACAGTAAATACTGACTCGGGACACTGCCTGTCCAGGGAGGATCAGGTTCCCTCGTTGCAGAGCAATCATATACTGTAGGTAAGAAAAACTCATTGTCATTCACATGCTTGCAGTGCTTATTGACTAGAGAGAGGGACTGTGGGCATGGCCCCATCTTAACGAAAATGGGGGGAGTAGCTTGTGGGTATATAATTTCACATTAGGCCACACCCCTGCCACAAGACCACACCCACTTTTTGTATGCGTGTCTACTGCACATCGGACCACTTTAGATTCCTAATCCGCCCCTGCGCAGGACCCACAGTACTAGTAGTGCCCCTTATACAATGCCCACTGTAGTAATGCCCCTTATGCAATGCCCACAATAGTAGTGCCCCTTATGCAATACCCACAATAGTAATGCCCCTTACGCAATACCCACGGTAGCAGTGCCCCTTATTCAATGCTCACAGTAGTAGTCCCCTTATGCAATGCCCACAGTAGTAGTTCCCTTATGCAATGCCCACAATAGTAGTGCCCCTTATGCAATGCTCACAGTAGTAGTTCCCTTATGCAATGCCCACAATAGTAGTGCCCCTTATGCAATACCCACAGTAGTAGTGCCCCTTACGCAATACCCACGGTAGCAGTGCCCCTTATTCAATGCTCACAGTAGTAGTCCCCTTATGCAATGCTCACAGTAGTAGTCCCCTTATGCAATGCTCACAATAGTAGTGCCCCTTATGCAATGCTCACAGTAGTAGTCCCCTTATGCAATGCTCACAGAAGTAGTGCCCCTTATGCAATGCCCACAGTAGTAGTCCCCTTATGCAATGCTCACAGTAGTAGTCCCCTTATGCAATGCTCACAGAAGTAGTGCCTCTCATGCAATGCTCACAGTAGTAGTCCCCTTATGCAATGCTCACAGTAGTAGTCCCCTTATGCAATGTCCACAGTAGTAGTCCCCTTATGCAAAGCCCACAGTAGTAGTGCCCCTTATGCAATGCCCACAGTAGTAGTGCCCCTTATGCAATGCCCACAGTAGTAGTGCCCCTTATGCAATGCTCACAGTAGTAGTCCCCTTATGCAATGCCCACAGTAGTAGTGCCCCTTATGCAATGCTCACAGTAGTAGTCCCCTTATGCAATGCTCACAGTAGTAGTGCCCCTTACACAAAATAATACACAGACACACACACAACACTATACTTACCTGAAGCCCTGCTGCATCTGACTGCTCTTCGCACTTGGCACTATTGAAGAGACGTTATGATGCCTTTCCCTTCACCCACTGCGGGTGCCAGGAGGTGCAGCTTAGGAGTGAGCTCCAGCCTCCAGCTGCCCTTGCAGGGAAGGAGCTGTCTGGCGCCCGCTGGTAACAAAATCTCAGTGGGAGCCCAGCAAATAGAGTAGACAGCGGCAGCGCCTCTCCAGCAGGCTTGCCGACATTTAGCTCCCTCCTTCCGGGAGGGAGCTGTCGGGCTTACAGGGCTCAGTGGCGAACGCAGGATTTCTTGAGGGGGGTTTCCCAATTGCTTGATTTTAGAGTGAGTGTGGCCTGTCCATTAAGAGGTCATAATGAGCACTTATCCAGCTTTAATGTGTTATATACAAAGTATATTGTGTTGCATAATTCCAGTATATACAGGACCAGCGATCACAGTAAGGCCCTCATTCAGAGCCGGACGCTCTGAGCAGAGCGCACGCTCTGAATGAGGGCCGTCCTCCATAGTTATGGAGCGTCCTCCTGGACGCTCGTATAGCTGTGGGTCACTGCCCAGTCTATACGAGCGTGCAGGTTGATGGCCGCGATTTTCTTGACCATCGCGACCATCGCCACTGCGAGCCGGGTCCTGCGGTTGAGAATCAGAGCCAAAATCACTCCCACTGACATCACTAGTGATGTCAGTGGGCCGGCTTCTGACGGTAGGCGTTCCCTTGGGAACGCCCCCGTCTGGGAGGCACGCCCCCGGCACTCAATCAACATCGATAGCACGCCCTCTTTGATCAGACACAACGAGCGAAGGAAAGTCCTTCGCTCGTCGCATCTGGTGCATGTGCACGATGGAGCTCCCGCCGTCGTGCGTATGCGCAGTGCACACCATCGACCCACTTGCGAGCGGACAGCCGCTTGCGAGTGGGTCTGAATCAGGCCCCAAGTCCTCAGATGCGGCAGTAGGCCCATCCTTTCTGAGCAGAATGTTTTTTTTCAGATGTGGGCACCATTCCTGAGCATTGGAGCAAGTCCGGGAGTCTGAGGGAGCAGCAGAAGAACTTAGTACTGCCCTGGACAGTCAGGTGCATAAATAGTGGGACATTGACAGAATTTTCATATTTTGGCCTCTATTCACCACCACAATGGCTTTGAAATGAAACAAACAAGATGTGCTTTAACTGCAGACTTTCAGATTTAATTTGAGGGTAATTACATCCAAATCAGGTGAACGGTGTAGGAATTACAACGGTTTCTATATGTGCCTCCCACTTTTTAAGGGGCCAAAAGTAATGGGACAAACTAATAAAATCCTAAATCTAACTTTCACTTTTTAATACTTTGTTGCAAATCCTTTGCAGGCAATTACAGCCTGAAGTCTGGAACGCATAGACATCACCAGATGCTGGGTTTCATCCCTGGTGATGCTCTGCCAGGCCTCTACTGCAAATGTCTTCAGTTCCTGCTTGTTCTTGGGGCATTTTCCCTTCAGTTTTGTCTTCATCAAGTGAAATGCATGCTCAATCTGATTCAGGTCAGGGGATTGACTTGGCCATTGCATAACATTCCACTTTTTAGCCTTAAAAAACTCTTTGGTTGCTTTTGCAGTATGCTTCGGGTCATTGTCCATCTGCACTGTGAATCGCCGTCCAATGAGTTCTGAAGCATTAGACTGAATATGAGCATATAATATTGCCCGAAACACTTCAGAATTCATTCTGCTGCTTTTGTCAGCAGTCACATCATACAATGTCCCAATATTTATGCACCTGACTGACTGTATGTACATATCGGTCTCCTTATGTACTGGATAGTGTATTATTATACAGTATTAATTATTAACCCTATTGATGGTCTATAGCAGTGCACCCCTAACAGTGCATGTTTTCCACATCTCCTAATCGGTGCACAGGTATATTTATTACTGGCTGACACATTTTAAAAGATCCACAGTTGGTGCTAATCATTTCATTTGTGATACTGAGAAGAACATGCAGCACTAGTAACATTCTATTACAGTACTATTTCTATTGTGGCCATGGTATGTGCTGGGGAGGGGGGTTTCCAGGCAGACGGAACCCCCCCCTGCGTTTGCCTATGGGGTTGGGGGTGTGAGGCGGCCAAAGGGGGCGGGGCCCTGTACCTGACGCAGCTTTGGGGGTGGAGCATGGGCGCGACAGCATGATCGCGTCATCGTGGCTCCGCCCCCGGCTGCACAATGCCGTGATTAATGGCATTGTGCAGCCGGGGGCAGAGCCACGATGACGCAATTCAGCGCAAATCACGTCACCGGCCCCCCTGCTGCTGGGATTTTTACTTAAAAGTGCGGGGGGGGGTGCGGACACATCGCCGGGGCTAGGAGGATTTCCTGCCTTCCCGGTAGGTCGGGAGTGGCACCCGATTTGCGGGAGGCTCCCGACCAAATCGGGAGGGTAGGTAAGTATGCTCTCCAGCCGGCTGAGCGCATCCCACCGGCCCTGAATACAGTGTTTCGAAATTAAAAGCTTTCCATGGCCACGATCTCAGGGAAACACAATGGTTCTGATTCAGCGATGGACAGAATTGCAGAGCTGCACACAAGCGGCTGCGTAATTCAGTCCATTTAAAATGCTAATGCATCAGGAGGTGCCTGTAAGGCTTAGTGAATAGACCCCTTTATCTCCATCCACTTTATCTCTCTCCAAGCTTTGATAAATCTCCCCCTAAAGGTGAGTACACACTGCAAAGATATATCTGCAGATCGAGTGAGTCTGGTTTTGGTGATATCCAGGCTTGAGCACAGATGGTTAAATCAAATTAACTGAGGTACTAATTAAGTCACCTGTGCTCCTGTATGGCTATCCTCAAAACCTGGAATGTTAGTGTACCTTGAGGACCGTGGTTGGGAACCCCTGCTTTAGATGATGGCCGTTCATACACACTGAACGGCCATCATCTATCCGGCAGCAACGGGTCCTGCAGGCCGGGAGGCGGGTGGGGCCGCCCTCTCCCCGTGGCTGCCGCTGTATGTGTACGGGTGATTGGCTGATCACCCATACACACTTGCCGATGAACAGATATGTCTGTCCATCGGTTGTGCGGCACAGCCAACGTGATATGTCTGTGAACAACGTAATTCACAGACATATCGCTGGTACACACTGGACGACGGGCACCCGATATATTGGCCGATCCATTGATCGGACAATATATCTGTCAGTGTGTACCCAGCTTTACATGTGTGGATTTCCGGCATCTCTAGTGAAATTTCGGAGGCTCTTGGGTACCTCAAGATGAATTAGTTTTAATTTAAAATACAGAGGGCAAATGGATCTGCTACCCAGGGTACATGACTAGGGGGAGGCATTATCACTTCTCCGTGGCACAGCTTTTGCCTTGCAGGGGTCCTGGAATGGTACCCTGCAGTCTGGAGAGCTGATCGGAAAGCCCTTAGGACCTTCCTGGTCCCGGTGGCCGGGCCCCCTTCTCTTGACATCATGACATCACATGTTTGGAAGGTGAGGCCAGGACAGGACAGAATGTCACCCCGCCATGACCTTGTATGTATGATCCAGTAAAGGGAACTCTCATGTTTCAGCTAAGATCACTCTCATTGGGCCTTATTCAGAGACAGTCCTTAGTGTAACTTGAGACTTTAGTCTTTTTCACTGCGCATAAGTGTCTTTTCACATTGTACGTTCTCTTCTGTCTCAAATCTGACCTGCGACTCTTTGGGACTAGTGGACTGGGTCTGGAATGGGCATGGAACCATGGGAAGTGGGCGTGACTGACCTTGCAGTGGGTATGCAGTCGCAATAAAAGTACAATAAGTTTCAGAATGACTCTGAATAAGGCCCAATGTGCGTAACTAAGACTTTTACATTTTATGTACAAATCAAATTGTAGATTGTTTACCAGTTTAGAGCAATGGGTAACCGGCTGATCTACAATAAAAAGGTAGACAGTCATTAGGTCAACGCCAGAAGGTCCAAAGTCAATAGGTCGACTGGGTCAATAGTTTAACAGAGACATAAGGTCGACAGGTAATTGGTCAACATTGACTTAGGTCCACATGGTTAAAAGGTCAACGTTCAAATGTCCGACACACACAGAGTTACCAAGTTTTTCATGATTTTTAGAGTTAGGTTTATGGTTAAGGTTAGGGATAGGCTAAAATAACAAGCAAATCATGTATTGACGGTTTTTGTGTCGACTATTTGAATGTCGACCTTTAACCCTGTAATCACTGTCGACCAAATTCCTGTCAACCTAATGCCCCTGTCAACCTATTAACCCTGTAGACCTATTGACTGCGTACCTTTTTATTGTAGACCTAGCAATCCACACCGAAGTAATGTGTGGGGTATCCTTATGTGACCATTTCTTTACTAGATAATCCTCCTCCCAGTTCTGGCAGCTGCTGTCATTTACTATAAATTGATTGAACAACTCCAGTTTGTGTATCAGAGAAGTCTTGGAAAAACGTAAATGATATGGAAATACCACACACACAACAAACGTTATAAAGGGAATAATGCATGGAGGTCCCGCCAGTGATAGCCTTGAAATAGGGATGCCCATCGGGGGTTACCATCGATGGGTCCATTGGTGATTACCATTGATGGTACAAAAAACATCTATGGTGAATCATTGATGGTTGGCACCCCTAGATGTACATCGCTGCTCGGGGCATGGCAATGGACCAATCAAAAACAGGGGTGGGGCTTAGCAGCTGCCGGGGGCAGTGATAAGATCCGTTCTATCAAAAAAAACAAAAAAACTGTCGGCTCCCACTCATCCATCGTTGGTGGAGAACCAATAACCATCGATGATTGCTAGCTATCGATGGTTGATGACCATCCTTACTGTCAAATTTCTCAGCCAAATGCAGAGTGCGGATAACAGTTCTGAAAACAGTATAGTGGGTGCAGGGTGTGTGGTGTACCCAGGCCCATGGATCCAGGGGAACCTCACTCTTTACACCCTGCACCCAGGACTGAACACCATTCCTGCCTATGTGGCACCAACCCTGGGTGGAATGTACTAAGCATTGCCTTAGCGACTTCAGGTACCAAGAATTTCACAAAGGACAGTTCTCCCGATAAGAGCTGTCCTTTGTGATCCTGCCGAGCAGAGGGACTACCGGGTTTAACACCCAGAAGCCTCTCTGGCATGCGCAGAAGGACGCCGGCCACGGGGCTAACAGGAGGGATCCGATCAGATCCCTCCCAGCCTGGAGTGTCCTGATAAGAAGCCCATAGGTTTCTAATGGGTAACGTCACCTGAAGGTGGTGTTACCCATCAGGATGAAGCACTGGAATGCATCGCATTCCAGGTGCTTTGTACATCCGGGGAATACGGTAAGACCCCCTAAAATGGCATCTTCTGGGGTTTTACTGCATTTTTACCTTTAGTACATCCCGGCCGCTGTGTATTCATGATTGGAGGTACCACTTTTCCAGTGATATATTCTGAAAGATGGCTCCACGTAGGAGCTCACAAAGATCACCACTGAGATCAGGTATGGGGGGCCAGCTGCACATGGGATTATCTGCTCTTATAACGCACATAGCGCAATGGAAATTTGCTTCTAACCTGATTGTGCCCAGAATGCTGCCGGAGATAATGCCAGTGAGTCTCAATTGCCAACGAGCCCCAGCCGGCAATGTTTGGCAGGGCAGTTGGTGTGGCTCCCCTATTTGTAATCTGGACTATGCTGCTAGCCCCGCCTCCAGAGCCACCACTGCTACTAAATATTTGTGGTTACTTAAAGGGTTTTTTTCAGGGAATAAGACGCAAATCTTTAATGATAAATGGGCCTCGTAGTTCTGCGTGGCGTCAGTAAAAGTCAGGGGAGACTTTGCATGCCAGCAGCGAAACGCTCCACGGATGCTCTGAATGCTGAATGCTGGGGGCGGATGTCAGCAACAAGAGACAACAAGTGAAAATGACAAACTACCTGATCCATTATTATCACCACCGCCCACACCTTCTAATTCATTAGGAAAGAGTCTTACAGATTTTTATATTTGACGTAGCATATTATTTTGTGTTGTTGGTGCAGTTCCTGAATGGATTTAATGTTATGATGTTGTGATGTAACAAATTAAAATGTAAAAAGAAAATGCCATAGAGGTGATGCTATTCCCGACTGTGCTGAGGAGAGATTGCTGCAATTTCTGACTATATGGCAGCTACAAGTTATGTTGCTCGGCTGATATTCCAAGTAGGACAAAGCCGGGTCCTCATATTAAACAAAACATGATGTAAGAAACTAAAGAAGAGCTGCGGCTGAGGTACTGTGCACTTGTGGTACTACCCCAGAACCTTGGAATACCACCTGTGAGTGCCCTAGAAACATATGTATATAGGGCCTGATTCAGACCCGCTCGTGGGTCAATGGTGGGCCATTGCGCATGTCCGGCGTGTGCACCACTACAAGACGGGGCGGCTTTCGATATTGATCGACAGCTCACTCCATTTTGTAGGCGGGGAGGAGGGGTTGGCTGCACAAATGGAGGCGTTCCCGAAGGAACGCCTGCCGTTTGTGGGCAGCCCTACTGACATCAGTAGTGATGTCAGTAGTGGACTTCCTGCTCTATTAGAGCAGGAAGTCCACTCGGGCTTGCGAGACCTGAGACCCTACCACAGGGTCTCCTCGCAAGCACGATGGTCGCAATAATCGTGACCATCGCCAGGTCGCACGCACACCCTGTGGGTGGTCACCCTGGAGGCCGGTCAGAAAAAAAAAATAGGGATGCCCTGATTCAGAGAGAGCGCAAGCAAATAGTGTGCACCTCTGAATCAGGGCCATACTTTAACCCAATATTATGGACACAAATATGTTTATTCTCTGCACTAAGAAAGAGAACCAAGGGACTGGAGGAGGTTATGAAAGGACAGCTGCCGGACCAGTGGTGAGACAGCAGGAGGTCACATGGAACCAGCTGCAGGTGGCTGAGTTGGGCAGTTATGGTGGTTAGAGGGAGTCCTGAGGGCGCCTGGAGACAGGGAGGATCTGTGCTGAGGCATCCCCATCCTCTGAATCTAATTGGTAACATTCGCTGCTATATGATGATTGCCAGCATTGGAGCTGTGTCCCCGTGAGAGCCTGCCCTCCAGAGTTTGAGTAACAGCAGCCGGGGAAGGTGGAGACGGGACGGACCAAAGATAACAGCACCGGCCTACCATTGCACATCCACTGGTGTTAGCAGGCAGATTAGTTCCTCGCACAAGACAAATAATGGGCAGCGATCAGAGCCACGAACCTCCCCTGTGGGCGACACAGTAAGCAACAGGCCAGCTGAGGGAACCAGCCAGAGGGAGAACAGCACTCCCTGCAAAGACAGAAACCAGGTACAGGGCACCTGGAGCCAGCGAGAGAGGTCTGTAACAACTACATTGCCCATAACAATCCTGCACCATAGTCCCACTGCCCAGCGGAAGTACTAAGGCCCTGATTCAGAGCCGGACGCTCTGAATCAGGGCCCACCTCCATAAATATGGAGCGTCCTCCTGGACGCTCGTATAGCTGTGGGTCACCACCCACAGCATATACGAGCGTGCAGGATGATGGTCGCGATGGTCTTGACCATCGCCACTGCGAGCAGAAGCCTGCGGTTGAGTTTCTCAACCGCAAGGCCAGGAGTGATTTTGGCTCTATCAGAGCCAAAATCACTCCCACTGACATCACTAGTGATGTGAGTGGGGCCGGCTTCTGACGGTAGGCGTTCCCTTGGGAACGCCTCCATCTTGCAGGCACGCCCCCGGCACGCCCACCAAAGGGGGCGTGCTGTCAATCAACATTGACAGCACGCCCCCTTTGATCAGACACTACAAGCGAAGGAAAGTCCTTCGCTCGTCGCGTCTCGCGCATGAGCACGACGGAGCTCCCTCCGTCGTGCGCATGTGCAGTGCAGACCATCGACCCACTTGTGAGCGGTCTGCCGCTCGCGAGTGGGTCTGAATCAGGGCCTAAATGCCTAAGTCCACTCAGCAGCAGCCACACTTCTTCATAAGTGAGCCATATGAACAGCAAACAGCCAGGGTTCTCTTCAGCTTAGGGAAGAACTGCCAATTTATAAGCCCACTAGCTGGAGTACCTGGCATCGCCTGGGATTTTAAGAATGTTTACACATCATCCTCCAACAAACCTGTCCTTAGGCAGGCCTCACGAAAAGTGTGACAAGCTTTCCCATCAACAGTCCTAAGGTCATTGAATGAAGTAGGACCTGTAACGGTGTAAAGCAAACTTCGGAGATAGAAGCATTCAAAATTTGTCAGATGTACAGTGTAAACACGGCCAAGAGCTCCGTTGTGCGCATGCGCGAGACCCGGATAGCGACGGGCAATCCGTCGCTCCAGGTCTCGTACCAAAGGGGGCGTGCTGTCGATGTTGAGTGACAGCACGCCCCCTTTGGTGGGCGTGCCGGGGGCGTGGCTGCCCAGACGGAGGCGTTCCCATGGGAATGCCTACCGTCTGGGGCTGGCCCCACTGACATCACTAGTGATGTCAGTGGGACTGCTTTCGGCTCTATTAGAGCCGAAAGCACTCTGGGGCTTGCTGCAACGAGACCCTACCACAAGGGTCTCGTCGCAAGCCCGGAGGTCGCAATGGTCTTGACTAGGGGTGTGCACCGGCCACTTTTCGTGTTTTGTGTTTTGGTTTTGGATCTGGATCTTTCTTCGTGTTTTGGATCTGGATTGGTTTTGCCAAAACCACCCTTCCGTGTTTTGGGTTCTGGGTTTTGTGTTTTGGATCTGTATTTTTTTTTAAAAAAGCATAAAAACAGCTAAAATCACAGAATTTGTTGGTTTCTCTGCTCCTATGCTATTATTAACCTCAATAACCTTAATTTCCACTCATTTCCAGTCTATTCTGAACACCTCACACCTCACAATAGTGTTTTCATGTCCAAAAGGTTGCACCGAGGTAGCTGGATGACTATGCTAAGCGACACGAGTGGGCGGCACAAACACGTGACCCATCTAGGAGTGACACTGCAGTGGCAGACAGGATGGCAGTTAGAAAAACTAGGCCCCAAACTGTACATAATGCAAAGAAAAAAAAGAAGTGCAAGATCGAATTGTCCTTGGGCCCTCCCACCCACCCTTATGTTGTATAAACAGGACATGCACACTTTAACAAATCAATCATTTCAGCGCCAGGGTCTGCCACACAACTGTGGCTGAAATGATTGGTTCGTTTGGGCCCCCACAAAACAAGCTGGCAATTAATGTGTCCCTGCACAAACTGGCTCTACGGAGGCAAGATGTCATCCTCATCCTCCTCATCCACCGATTCCTCACCCTCTTCAGTGTGTACATCCTCATCCTCACAGAGTATTAATTCGTCCCTGCTGGAACCACAGGTCCCTCTGTACGTTCTGGAGGCTGGTCTCCCTGGAAGAGTTGATAATTCATTTTATGAACATCATCTTCTCCACATTTTGTGGAAGCAACCTCCTACGCCTTTCGCTGACAAGGTTCCCGGCTGCACTAAACACTCTTTCGGAGTACACACTGGAGGGGGGGCAACTCAGGTAAAATAGAGCCAGTTTGTACAGGGACCTCCAAATTGCTTCTTTTTCCTGCCAGTACAGGTACGGACTGTCTGACATGCCTACTTGGATGCTGTCACCGATGTAATCCTTTAACAGACAGACGCACGCTTGTCGCTGCTGCTTTGAGGATTCAAGTGCGGCTACAGCCCACACAATTCACAAAGACAGAAAAAAAAAAAGAATATTTTTATTGTTTGTGGAGCACACTTTGAGGGTTACACCACCCTTTAACAGACAGACGCACGCTTGTCGCTGCTGCTTTGAGGATGCAAGTGCGGCTACAGCCCACACAATTCACAAAGACAGAAAAAAGAAGAAGAATATTTTAATTGTTTGTGTAGAACACTTTGAGGTGTCACCACCCTTTAACAGACAGACGCACGCTTGTCGCTGCTGCTTTAAGGATGCAGGTGCGGCTACAGCCCACACATTTCACAAAGACCGAAAAAAAAAAGAACAATATTTTAATTGTTTGTGTAGAACACTTTGAGGTGTCATCACCCTTTAACAGACAGACGCACGCTTGTCGCTGCTGCTTTGAGGATGCAAGTGTGGCTACATCGCACACAAGTCACAAACACATAAAAAAAATAGTTTTTTATATTTTGGAACACTTTGAGAGTTACACCACCCTTTAACAGACAGACGCACGCTTGTCGCTGCTGCTTTAAGGATGCAGGTGAGGCTACAGCCCACACATTTCACAAAGACCGAAAAAAAAAGATCAATATTTTAATTGTTTGTGTAGAACACTTTGAGGGTGTCACCACCCTTTAACAGACAGACGCACGCTTGTCGCTGCTGCTTTGAGGATGCAGGTGGAATCTAGACGGGATTTGGAACCGAGGACACACTACCTCCATCAATTGTCTAAATCCCACTGCACTAATGTCGGATACCGGACGCACGTCTAACACCAACATAGCAGTCAAGGCCTCAGTTATACGTTTTGCTTCAGGATGACTGCTGTCGTACTTCATCCTCATCGCTAGGGACTGTTGGAGGGTCAATTGTTTAGTAAAAGTAGTGATGTTCCTACTTCCTCTCTGGGATGATGAACAACTCCCAGCAGCAGCAACAGCACTAGGAGCAAGAGGTTCTTGATCTTTCCCTATTTTATTTTTATCGGAGAAAGTTTGGTCCTCCATTTATGTTATATTGATATATATACGTGCGGCTAAAGCGCACACAAACACAGAAAATATTATTTTATTTTTGCTGGAGAGTAGTGCACTTTGTGGGTTACACCACCCTTTAAGAAATGAGCCAGCTGGCTCTTTACTTATGGGACACAGGCGCACGCTTGGCGCTGCTCCTTTGTTGATGCACGTGCAGCCACAGTGCACACAATTCACAAACACAGAAAATAATTTTTTTTTTGGTTTGGACTGGAGTGTACTTTCGGGGGTTACAGCACCCTTAACGGTCAAGCCAGCCGGCCCTTTACTTATGACACAGGCGCACGCTTGGCAGTACTTTGTTGATGCACGTGCGGCTACTGCGCACACAATTCACAAACACAGAAAATAATTTTTTTTTAGGTTTGGACTGGAGTGTACTTTTGGGGGTTACAGCACCCTTAACGGTCAAGCCAGCCGGCCCTTTACTTATGACACAGGCGCACGCTTGGCACTACTTTGTTGATGCACGTGCGGCTACTGCGCACACAATTCACAAACACAGAAAATAATTTTTTTTTGGTTTGGACTGGAGTGTACTTTCGGGGGTTACAGCACCCTTTAACGGTCAAGCCAGCCGGCCCTTTACTTATGACACAGGCGCACGCTTGGCACTACTTTGTTGATGCACGTGCAGCTACTGCGCACACAATTCACAAACACAGAAAATAATTTTTTTTTTGGTTTGGACTGGAGTGTACTTTCGGGGGTTACAGCACCCTTAACGGTCAAGCCAGCCGGCCCTTTACTTATGACACAGGCGCACGCTTGGCACTACTTTGTTGATGCACGTGCGGCTACTGCGCACACAATTCACAAACACAGAAAATATATTATTTTTTTAGCACTTGGGGGGAGCACCCCTGATGGACAGAGCACCCCCTGGACAACACTACAGCACTCCTTTAGGACTGGGACACTGCACAGGACTTTGGAGTGGACACAGCCCCTATGGAGAACTGACTGCACAACACAGTCCAGCCAGCCCCTATGGACTTTGAAGTAGTGGACACAGCCCCTATTAACAACAGCAGCACAGCACAACACAGCCAGCCCCTATGGACTTTGAAGTAGTGGACAACAGCAGCACTACACTACACTACACTACACAGCCCTAACTCCCACCCTCCCTCTTCACTGTCCACAGCCGAGTGAGAAAATGGCGCCGACGTGGGTACCTTATATAGGATCCAAAACCCGCGAGACTCGGAAGGCGGGAAGATGACGTTTTGCCTCGATTTCAGAATCCGAGTCAGGCGGGAAAAGTCGAGCCTGACTCGGATCGGACTCGGATCGGGGGGGCTCGGGGGGGTTCGGATTTCAGAAATCCGAACCCGCTCACCCCTAGTCTTGACCATCGCGACCATCTTCCTGGCCGCACGCTATAGTTGTGGGTGGTCACCCACAGCTATGCGAGCGGCCAGAAGGACGTCCCTGATTTAGAGCGAGCGCTCTTTCAGAGCGTCCAGCTCTGAATCAGGGCCTGAGTGCAAGGCCCCACAATGAGCGACAAGCAAATATTGTGGTTTTTAATTAATTAATAATTAACAGTAACTCTTTTTTTAGTTGCCTCGGCCGTGATTTAATACACTCGACTGTAAAATTTAACGATCTTGACTTGTAAACTGTGGATTTGTATAGAAAGACAGAAGGACAAATTTTCACTTTTATATAGTAGATTGCCAGTAACCAAAGTTCTAGACTCTTCTATAAGGAAAGCGTATTCAATAAAAAGGAGATCTGCTAGAAAGAGAGACACTAGTAAGTGCAACTAAGATCTCCCTCTATTCAGTATCGCACGCAGGGGGGGGGTTCCTGAGTACCCAGAAACCCCCCCTGACAGACTGGAGTGCATGCAACGCGTTCTTAAGCCCCGCCCCCTCGCTGAAATTTTGCCGTGATTCGCGGGTCAATATGGAGGAGACGGAGCCAATACGACACGATTTAATTAAATTTGAGTCATTTGGTCCCGCCCCCTCTTGATTGACCTGCGAATTGTGGCAAATTGTCACGAGGGGGCAGAGCTTAAGAACATGGTGCCAGCCTGCTAGATCCTGTCCCCGTCAGAACTGCTGTAAGGTAAGTTTTTTGTAATGTATGTGACATATGTTTGTGTGTGTGGTGTGTGTGTAAGGTATGTGTGACATATGTATATATATATATGTATATATGTGTGTATATCATATATGTATGTGTATACAAACATACGTGTATATATATATCACTTGGCTGTGGACAGTGAAGAGGGAGGGTGGGAGTTAGGGCTGGCTGGGCAATGTAGTGTAGTGTAGTGTAGTGCAGAGTAGTGTTGTGCTGTGCTGCGCTGTGCTGCTGTTGTCCATAGGGGCTGTGTCCACTACTTCAAAGTCCATAGGGGCTGGCTGTGTTGTGCTGTGCTGCTGTTGTTAATAGGGGCTGTGTCCACTACATCAAAGTCCATAGGGGCTGGCTGGACTGTGTTGTGGAGTCAGTTCTCCATAGGGGCTGTGTCCACTCCAAAGTCCTGTGCAGTGTCCCAGTCCTAAAGGGGTGCTGTAGTGTTGTCCAGGGGGTGCTCTGTCCATCAGGGGTGCTCCCCCCAAGTGCTAAAAAAATAAAATTTTTCTGTGTTTGTGAATTGTGTGCGTAGTAGCCGCACGTGCATCAACAAAGTAGTGCCAAGCGTGCGCCTGTGTCATAAGTAAAGGGCCGGCTGGCTTGACCGTTAAAGGGTGCTGTAACCCCCAAAGTACACTCCAGTCCAAACCAAATAACAAAATATTTTCTGTGTTTGTGAATTGTGTGCGCAGTAGCCGCACGTGCATCAACAAAGTAGTGCCAAGCGTGAGCCTGTGTCATAAGTAAAGGGCCGGCTGGCTTGACCGTTAAAGGGTGCTGTAACCCCCAAAGTACACTACAAACCAAATAACAAAATATTTTCTGTGTTTGTGAATTGTGTGCGCAGTAGCCGCACGTGCATCAACAAAGTAGTGCCAAGCGTGCGCCTGTGTCATAAGTAAAGGGCCGGCTGGCTTGACCGTTAAAGGGTGCTGTAACCCCCAAAGTACACTCAAAACCAAATAACAAAATATTTTCTGTGTTTGTGAATTGTGTGCGCTGTAGCCGCACGTGCATCAACAAAGTAGTGCCAAGCGTGCGCCTGTGTCAAAAGTAAAGGGCCGGATGGCTTGACCGTTAAAGGGTGCTGTAACCCCCAAAGTACACTCCAGTCCAAACCAAACAAAAAAATATTTTCTGTGTTTGTGAATTGTGTGCGCAGTAGCCGCACGTGCATCAACAAAGTAGTGCCAAGCATGCGCCTGTGTCATAAGTAAAGGGCCGGCTGGCTTGACCGTTAAAGGGTGCTGTAACCCCCAAAGTACACTCCAAACCAAATAAAAAAATATTTTCTGTGTTTGTGAATTGTGTGCACTGTGGCTGCACGTGCATCAACAAAGGAGCAGTGCCAAGCGTGCGCCTGTGTCCCCTAAGTAAAGAGCTGGCTGGCTCATTTCTTAAAGGGTGGTGTAACCCACAAAGTGCACTACTCTCCAGCAAAAATAAAAAAATATTTTCTGTGTTTGTGTGCGCCTTAGCCGCACGTATATATCAATATAACATAAATGGAGGACCAAAATTTCTCCGATAAAAATAAAACAGGGAAAGATCAAGAACCACTTCCTCATAGTGCTGTTGCTGCTGCTGGGAGTTGTTCATCATCCCAGAGAGGAAGTAGGAACACCACTACTTTTACTAAACAATTGACCCTCCAACAGTCCCTAGTGATGAGGATGAAGTATGACAGCAGTCATCCTGAAGCAAAACATATAACTGAGGCCTTGACTGCTATGTTGGTGTTAGACGTGCGTCCGGTATCCGCCATTAGTGCAGTGGGATTTAGACAATTGATGGAGGTAGTGTGTCCCCAGTTCCAAATCCCATCTAAATTCCACCTGCATCCTCAAAGCAGCAGCGACAAGCGTGCGTCTGTCTGTTAAAGGGTGGTGTAACCCTCAAAGTGCGCTCCACAAACAATAAAAAAATTCTTATTTTTTTTCTCTTTGTGAAATGTGTGGGCTGTAGCCGCACCTGCATCCTTAAAGCAGCAGCGACAAGCGTGCGTCTGTCTGTTAAAGGGTGGTGTAACCCTCAAAGTGCGCTCCACAAACAATAAAAATATTCTTCTTTTTTTTCTCTTTGTGAAATGTGTGGGCTGTAGTCGCACCTGCATCCTTAAATCAGCAGCGACAAGCGTGCGTCTGTCTGTTAAAGGGTCGTGTAACCCTCAAAGTGCGCTCAACAAACAATAAAAAAATTATTCTTTTTTTTCCTCTTTGTGAAATGTGGGGGCTGTAGCCGCACCTGCATCCTTAAAGCAGCAGCGACAAGCGTGCGTCTGTCTGTTAAAGGGTGGTGTAACCCTCAAAGTGCGCTCCACAAACAATAAAAATATTCTTCTTTTTTTTCCGTCTTTGTGAAATGTGTGGGCTGTAGCCGCACCTGCATCCTTAAAGCAGCAGTGACAAGCGTGCGTCTGTCTGTTAAAGGGTGGTGTAACCCTCAAAGTGCGCTCCACAAACAATAAAAATATTCTTCTTTTTTTTTCTCTTTGTGAAATGTGTGGGCTGTAGCCGCACCTGCATCCTTAAAGCAGCAGCGACAAGCATGCGTCTGTCTGTTAAAGGGTGGTGTAACCCTCAAAATGCACTCCACAAACAATAAAAAAATTCTTCTTTTTTTTTCTCTTTGTGAACTGTGTGGGCTGTAGCCGCACCTGCATCCTTAAAGCAGCAGCGACAAGCGTGCGTCTGTCTGTTAAAGGGTCGTGTAACCCTCAAAGTGCGCTCAACAAACAATAAAAAAATTCTTCTTTTTTTTCCTCTTTGTGAAATGTTTGGGCTGTAGCCGAACCTGCATCCTTAAAGCAGCAGCGACAAGCGTGCGTCTGTCTGTTAAAGGGTGGTGTAACCCTCAAAGTACGCTCCACAAACAATAAAAATATTCTTCTTTTTTTTTCTGTCTTTGTGAAATGTGTGGGCTGTAGCCGCACCTGCATCCTTAAAGCAGCAGCGACAAGCGTGCGTCTGTCTGTTAAAGGGTGGTGTAACCCTCAAAGTGCGCTCCACAAACAATAAAAAAATTCTTCTTTTTTTTCTGTCTTTGTGAATTGTGTGGGCTGTAGCCGCACTTGCATCCTCAAAGCAGCAGTGACAAGTGTGCGTCTGTCTGTTAAAGGGTGGTGTAACCCTCAAAGTGCGCTCCACAAACAATAAAAAAAATCTTCTTTTTTTTCTGTCTTTGTGAATTGTGTGGGCTGTAGCCGCACTTGCATCCTCAAAGCAGCAGCGACAAGCATGCATCTGTCTGTTAAAGGGTTGTGTAACCCTCAAAGTGCTCCAAAAAATGCACGTGCATCAACACAGTTGCAGCGCCAAGCGTGCGCCTGAGTCAGAAGTCCAGGGCCGGTTTGGACATCTGGTCCGGACTGAAGGACGTGCCAACAATTTCTGACAAGTCTACTGTCACTGCATATGATACTGTCCTCAAAGCAGCAGCAACAAGCATGTGTCTGTCTGTTAAAGGGTGGTGTAACCCTCAAAGTGCGCTCCACAAACAATAAAAATATTCTTCTTTTTTTTTTTCTGTCTTTGTGAAATGTGTGGGTTGTAGCCGCACCTGCATCCTTAAAGCAGCAGCAACAAGCGTGCGTCTGTCTGTTAAAGGGTGGTGTAACCCTCAAAGTGCGCTCCACAAACAATAAAAAAATTCTTTTTTTTTCTGTCTTTGTGAATTGTGTGAGCTGTAGCCGCACCTGCATCCTCAAAGCAGCAGTGACAAGCGTGCATCTGTCGGTTAAAGGGTGGTGTAACCCTCAAAGTGCCCTCCACAAACAATAAAAATATTCTTCTTTTTTTTCTGTCTTTGTGAAATGTGTGGGCTGTAGCCGCACCAGCATCCTTAAAGCTGCAGAGACAAGCGTGCATCTGTCTGTTAAAGGGTGGTGACACCCTCAAAGTGTGCTCCACAAACAATGAAAATATTCTTCATTTTTTTTCTGTCTTTGTGAATTGTGTGAGCTGTAGCCGCACTTGCATCCTCAAAGCAGCAGAGACAAGCATGCGTATGTCTGTTAAAGGGTGGTGTAACCCTCAAAGTGCGCTCCACAAACAATAAAAATATTCTTATTTTTTTTCTTGTCTTTGTGAAATGTGTGGGTTGTAGCTGCACCTGCATCCTTAAAGCAGCAGCGACAAGCGTGCATCTGTCTGTTAAAGGGTAGTGTAACCCTCAAAGTGCGCTCCACAAACAATAAAAAAATTCTTATTTTTTTTACTCTTTGTGAAATGTGTGGGCTGTAGCCACACCTGCATCCTTAAAGCTGCAGCGACAAGCATGCGTCTGTCTGTTAAAGGGTGGTGACACCCTCAAAGTGTGCTCCACAAACAATAAAAATATTCTTCTTTTTTTTTCTGATTTTGTGAACTGTGTGGGCTGTAGCCGCACCTGCATCCTTAAAGCAGCAGCGACAAGCATGCGTCTGTCTGTTAAAGGGTTGTGTAACCCTCAAAGTGCGCTCCACAAACAATAAAAAAATTCTACTTTTTTTTCTGTCTTTGTGAATTGTGTGGGCTGTAGCCGCACTTGCATCCTCAAAGCAGCAGCAACAAGCGTGCATCTGTCTGTTAAAGGGTGGTGTAACCCTCAAAGTGCGCTCCACAAACAATAAAAAAATTCTTCTTTTTTTTTCTGTCTTTGTGAATTGTGTGGGCTGTAGCCGCACTTGCATCCTCAAAGCAGCAGTGACAAGCGTGCGTCTGTCTGTTAAAGGGTTGTGTAACCCTCAAAGTGCTCCAAAAAATGCACGTGCATCAACACAGTAGCAGCGCCAAGCGTGCGCCTGTGTCATAAGTCAAGGGCCGGTTTGGACATCTGGTCTGGTCTGAAGGACGTGCCAACAATTTATGACAAGTCTACTGTCACTGCATATGATACTGTCCTCAAAGCAGCAGCGACAAGCGTGCGTCTGTCTGTTAAAGGGTGGTGTAACCCTCAAAGTGCGCTCCACAAACAATAAAAATATTCTTCTTTTTTTTCTGTCTTTGTGAAATGTGTGGGCTGTAGCCGCACCTGCATCCTTAAAGCTGCAGCGACAAGTGTGCGTCTGTCTGTTAAAGGGTGGTGACACCCTCAAAGTGTGCACCACAAACAATAACAATATTCTTCTTTTTTTTCTGTCTTTGTGAAATGTGTGGGCTGTAGCCGCACCTGCATCCTTAAAGCAGCAGTGACAAGCGTGCGTCTGTCTGTTAAAGGGTCGTGTAACCCTCAAAGTGCGCTCCACAAACAATAAAAAAAAAAAAAATTCTGTCTTTGTGAATTGTGTGAGCTGTAGCTGCACTTGCGTCCTCAAAACAGCAGCGACAAGTGTGCGTCTGTCTGTTAAAGGGTGGTGTAACCCTCAAAGTGCGCTCCACAAACAATAAAAAAATTCTACTTTTTTTTTCTGTCTTTGTGAATTGTGTGGGCTGTAGCCACACTTGCATCCTCAAAGCAGCAGCGACAAGCGTGCGTCTGTCTGTTAAAGGGTGGTGTAACCCTCAAAGTGCGCTCCACAAACAATAAAAAAATTCTTCTTTTTTTTTCTGTCTTTGTGAATTGTGTGGGCTGTAGCCGCACTTGCATCCTCAAAGCAGCAGCGACAAGCGTGCGTCTGTCTGTTAAAGGGTTGTGTAACCCTCAAAGTGCTCCAAAAAATGCACGTGCATCAACACAGTAGCAGCGCCAAGTGTGCGCCTGTGTCATAAGTCAAGGGCCGGTTTGGACATCTGGTCCGGACTGAAGGACGTGCCAACAATTTCTGACAAGTCTACTGTCACTCCATATGATACTGTCCTCAAAGCAGCAGCGACAAGCGTGCGTCTGTCTGTTAAAGGGTGGTGTAACCCTCAAAGTGCGCTCCACAAACAATAAAAATATTCTTCTTTTTTTTCTGTCTTTGTGAAATGTGTGGGCTGTAGCCGCACCTGCATCCTTAAAGCTGCAGCGACAAGTGTGCATCTGTCTGTTAAACGGTGGTGACACCCTCAAAGTGTGCTCCACAAACAATAACAATATTCTTCTTTTTTTTCTGTCTTTGTGAAATGTGTGGGCTGTAGCCGCACCTGCATCCTTAAAGCAGCAGTGACAAGCGTGCGTCTGTCTGTTAAAGGGTCGTGTAACCCTCAAAGTGCGCTCCACAAAAAATAAAAAAATTCTTTTTTTTTCTGTCTTTGTGAATTGTGTGAGCTGTAGCCGCACTTGCATCCTCAAAGCAGCAGAGACAAGCGTGCGTATGTCTGTTAAAGGGTGGTGTAACCCTCAAAGTGCGCTCCACAAACAATAAAAATATTCTTATTTTTTTTCTTGTCTTTGTGAAATGTGTGGGTTGTAGCTGCACCTGCATCCTTAAAGCAGCAGCGACAAGCGTGCATCTGTCTGTTAAAGGGTAGTGTAACCCTCAAAGTGCGCTCCACAAACAATAAAAAAATTCTTATTTTTTTTACTCTTTGTGAAATGTGTGGGCTGTAGCCACACCTGCATCCTTAAAGCTGCAGCGACAAGCATGCGTCTGTCTGTTAAAGGGTGGTGACACCCTCAAAGTGTGCTCCACAAACAATAAAAATATTCTTCTTTTTTTTCTGATTTTGTGAAATGTGTGGGCTGTAGCCGCATCTGCATCATTAAAGCAGCAGCGACAAGCATGCGTCTGTCTGTTAAAGGGTGGTGTAACCCTCAAAGTGCGCTCCACAAAAAATAAAAAAATTCTTTTTTTTTCTGTCTTTGTGAATTGTGTGAGCTGTAGCCGCACTTGCATCCTCAAAGCAGCAGAGACAAGCGTGCGTATGTCTGTTAAAGGGTGGTGTAACCCTCAAAGTGCGCTCCACAAACAATAAAAATATTCTTATTTTTTTTCTTGTCTTTGTGAAATGTGTGGGTTGTAGCTGCACCTGCATCCTTAAAGCAGCAGCGACAAGCGTGCATCTGTCTGTTAAAGGGTAGTGTAACCCTCAAAGTGCGCTCCACAAACAATAAAAAAATTCTTATTTTTTTTACTCTTTGTGAAATGTGTGGGCTGTAGCCACACCTGCATCCTTAAAGCTGCAGCGACAAGCATGCGTCTGTCTGTTAAAGGGTGGTGACACCCTCAAAGTGTGCTCCACAAACAATAAAAATATTCTTCTTTTTTTTCTGATTTTGTGAAATGTGTGGGCTGTAGCCGCATCTGCATCATTAAAGCAGCAGCGACAAGCATGCGTCTGTCTGTTAAAGGGTGGTGTAACCCTCAAAGTGCGCTCCACAAACAATAAAAAAATTCTTTTTTTTCTGTCTTTGTGAATTGTGTGAGCTGTAGCCGCACTTGCATCCTCAAAGCAGCAGCGACAAGCGTGCGTCTGTCTGTTAAAGGGTGGTGTAACCCTCAAAGTGCGCTCCACAAACAATAAAAAAATTCTACTTTTTTTTCTGTCTTTGTGAATTGTGTGGGCTGTAGCCGCACTTGCATCCTCAAAGCAGCAGCAACAAGCGTGCATCTGTCTGTTAAAGGCTGGTGTAACCCTCAAAGTGCGCTCCACAAACAATAAAAAAATTCTTCTTTTTTTTTCTGTCTTTGTGAATTGTGTGGGCTGTAGCCGCACTTGCATCCTCAAAGCAGCAGCGACAAGCGTGCGTCTGTCTGTTAAAGGGTTGTGTAACCCTCAAAGTGCTCCAAAAAATGCACGTGCATCAACACAGTAGCAGCGCCAAGCGTGCGCCTGTGTCATAAGTCAAGGGCCGGTTTGGACATCTGGTCTGGACTGAAGGACGTGCCAACAATTTATGACAAGTCTACTGTCACTGCATATGATACTGTCCTCAAAGCAGCAGCGACAAGCGTGCATCTGTCTGTTAAAGGGTGGTGTAACCCTCAAAGTGCGCTCCACAAACAATAAAAATATTCTTCTTTTTTTTCTGTCTTTGTGAAATGTGTGGGCTGTAGCCGCACCTGCATCCTTAAAGCTGCAGCGACAAGTGTGCGTCTGTCTGTTAAAGGGTGGTGACACCCTCAAAGTGTGCACCACAAACAATAACAATATTCTTCTTTTTTTTCTGTCTTTGTGAAATGTGTGGGCTGTAGCCGCACCTGCATCCTTAAAGCAGCAGTGACAAGCGTGCGTCTGTCTGTTAAAGGGTCGTGTAACCCTCAAAGTGCGCTCCACAAACAATAAAAAAAAATTTTTTTTCTGTCTTTGTGAATTGTGTGAGCTGTAGCTGCAATTGCGTCCTCAAAACAGCAGCGACAAGCGTGCGTCTGTCTGTTAAAGGGTGGTGTAACCCTCAAAGTGCGCTCCACAAACAATAAAAAAATTCTTATTTTTTTTTCTGTCTTTGTGAATTGTGTGAGCTGTAGCCGCACTTGCATCCTCAAAGCAGCAGCGACAAGCGTGCGTCTGTCTGTTAAAGGGTGGTGTAACCCTCAAAGTGCGCTCCACAAACAATAAAAAAATTCTACTTTTTTTTTCTGTCTTTGTGAATTGTGTGGGCTGTAGCCACACTTGCATCCTCAAAGCAGCAGCGACAAGCATGCGTCTGTCTGTTAAAGGGTGGTGTAACCCTCAAAGTGCGCTCCACAAACAATAAAAAAATTCTTCTTTTTTTTTCTGTCTTTGTGAATTGTGTGGGCTGTAGCCGCACTTGCATCCTCAAAGCAGCAGCGACAAGCGTGCGTCTGTCTGTTAAAGGGTTGTGTAACCCTCAAAGTGCTCCAAAAAATGCACGTGCATCAACACAGTAGCAGCGCCAAGTGTGCGCCTGTGTCATAAGTCAAGGGCCGGTTTGGACATCTGGTCCGGACTGAAGGACGTGCCAACAATTTATGACAAGTCTACTGTCACTCCATATGATACTGTCCTCAAAGCAGCAGCGACAAGCGTGCGTCTGTCTGTTAAAGGGTGGTGTAACCCTCAAAGTGCGCTCCACAAACAATAAAAATATTCTTCTTTTTTTTCTGTCTTTGTGAAATGTGTGGGCTGTAGCCGCACCTGCATCCTTAAAGCTGCAGCGACAAGTGTGCATCTGTCTGTTAAAGGGTGGTGACACCCTCAAAGTGTGCTCCACAAACAATAACAATATTCTTCTTTTTTTTCTGTCTTTGTGAAATGTGTGGGCTGTAGCCGCACCTGCATCCTTAAAGCAGCAGTGACAAGCGTGCGTCTGTCTGTTAAAGGGTCGTGTAACCCTCAAAGTGCGCTCCACAAACAATAAAAAAAATCTTTTTTTTTCTGTCTTTGTGAATTGTGTGAGCTGTAGCCGCACTTGCATCCACAAAGCAGCAGCGACAAGCGTGCGTCTGTCTGTTAAAGGGTGGTGTAACCCTCAAAGTGCGCTCCACAAACAATAAAAAAATTCTTATTTTTTTTTCTGTCTTTGAGAATTGTGTGGGCTGTAGCCGCACTTGCATCCTCAAAGCCGCAGCGACAAGCGTGCGTCTGTCTGTTAAAGGGTTGTGTAACCCTCAAAGTGCTCCAAAAAATGCACGTGCATCAACACAGTAGCAGCGCCAAGTGTGCGCCTGTGTCATAAGTCAAGGGCCGGTTTGGACATCTGGTCCGGACTGAAGGACGTGCCAACAATTTCTGACAAGTCTACTGTCACTCCATATGATACTGTCCTCAAAGCAGCAGCGACAAGCGTGCGTCTGTCTGTTAAAGGGTGGTGTAACCCTCAAAGTGCGCTCCACAAACAATAAAAATATTCTTCTTTTTTTTCTGTCTTTGTGAAATGTGTGGGCTGTAGCCGCACCTGCATCCTTAAAGCTGCAGCGACAAGTGTGCATCTGTCTGTTAAACGGTGGTGACACCCTCAAAGTGTGCTCCACAAACAATAACAATATTCTTCTTTTTTTTCTGTCTTTGTGAAATGTGTGGGCTGTAGCCGCACCTGCATCCTTAAAGCAGCAGTGACAAGCGTGCGTCTGTCTGTTAAAGGGTCGTGTAACCCTCAAAGTGCGCTCCACAAAAAATAAAAAAATTCTTTTTTTTTCTGTCTTTGTGAATTGTGTGAGCTGTAGCCGCACTTGCATCCTCAAAGCAGCAGAGACAAGCGTGCGTATGTCTGTTAAAGGGTGGTGTAACCCTCAAAGTGCGCTCCACAAACAATAAAAATATTCTTATTTTTTTTCTTGTCTTTGTGAAATGTGTGGGTTGTAGCTGCACCTGCATCCTTAAAGCAGCAGCGACAAGCGTGCATCTGTCTGTTAAAGGGTAGTGTAACCCTCAAAGTGCGCTCCACAAACAATAAAAAAATTCTTATTTTTTTTACTCTTTGTGAAATGTGTGGGCTGTAGCCACACCTGCATCCTTAAAGCTGCAGCGACAAGCATGCGTCTGTCTGTTAAAGGGTGGTGACACCCTCAAAGTGTGCTCCACAAACAATAAAAATATTCTTCTTTTTTTTCTGATTTTGTGAAATGTGTGGGCTGTAGCCGCACCTGCATCATTAAAGCAGCAGCGACAAGCATGCGTCTGTCTGTTAAAGGGTGGTGTAACCCTCAAAGTGCGCTCCACAAACAATAAAAAAATTCTTTTTTTTCTGTCTTTGTGAATTGTGTGAGCTGTAGCCGCACTTGCATCCTCAAAGCAGCAGCGACAAGCGTGCGTCTGTCTGTTAAAGGGTGGTGTAACCCTCAAAGTGCGCTCCACAAACAATAAAAAAATTCTACTTTTTTTTCTGTCTTTGTGAATTGTGTGGGCTGTAGCCGCACTTGCATCCTCAAAGCAGCAGCAACAAGCGTGCATCTGTCTGTTAAAGGCTGGTGTAACCCTCAAAGTGCGCTCCACAAACAATAAAAAAATTCTTCTTTTTTTTTCTGTCTTTGTGAATTGTGTGGGCTGTAGCCGCACTTGCATCCTCAAAGCAGCAGCGACAAGCGTGCGTCTGTCTGTTAAAGGGTTGTGTAACCCTCAAAGTGCTCCAAAAAATGCACGTGCATCAACACAGTAGCAGCGCCAAGCGTGCGCCTGTGTCATAAGTCAAGGGCCGGTTTGGACATCTGGTCTGGACTGAAGGACGTGCCAACAATTTATGACAAGTCTACTGTCACTGCATATGATACTGTCCTCAAAGCAGCAGCGACAAGCGTGCATCTGTCTGTTAAAGGGTGGTGTAACCCTCAAAGTGCGCTCCACAAACAATAAAAATATTCTTCTTTTTTTTCTGTCTTTGTGAAATGTGTGGGCTGTAGCCGCACCTGCATCCTTAAAGCTGCAGCGACAAGTGTGCGTCTGTCTGTTAAAGGGTGGTGACACCCTCAAAGTGTGCACCACAAACAATAACAATATTCTTCTTTTTTTTCTGTCTTTGTGAAATGTGTGGGCTGTAGCCGCACCTGCATCCTTAAAGCAGCAGTGACAAGCGTGCGTCTGTCTGTTAAAGGGTCGTGTAACCCTCAAAGTGCGCTCCACAAACAATAAAAAAAAATTTTTTTTCTGTCTTTGTGAATTGTGTGAGCTGTAGCTGCAATTGCGTCCTCAAAACAGCAGCGACAAGCGTGCGTCTGTCTGTTAAAGGGTGGTGTAACCCTCAAAGTGCGCTCCACAAACAATAAAAAAATTCTTATTTTTTTTTCTGTCTTTGTGAATTGTGTGAGCTGTAGCCGCACTTGCATCCTCAAAGCAGCAGCGACAAGCGTGCGTCTGTCTGTTAAAGGGTGGTGTAACCCTCAAAGTGCGCTCCACAAACAATAAAAAAATTCTACTTTTTTTTTCTGTCTTTGTGAATTGTGTGGGCTGTAGCCACACTTGCATCCTCAAAGCAGCAGCGACAAGCATGCGTCTGTCTGTTAAAGGGTGGTGTAACCCTCAAAGTGCGCTCCACAAACAATAAAAAAATTCTTCTTTTTTTTTCTGTCTTTGTGAATTGTGTGGGCTGTAGCCGCACTTGCATCCTCAAAGCAGCAGCGACAAGCGTGCGTCTGTCTGTTAAAGGGTTGTGTAACCCTCAAAGTGCTCCAAAAAATGCACGTGCATCAACACAGTAGCAGCGCCAAGTGTGCGCCTGTGTCATAAGTCAAGGGCCGGTTTGGACATCTGGTCCGGACTGAAGGACGTGCCAACAATTTCTGACAAGTCTACTGTCACTCCATATGATACTGTCCTCAAAGCAGCAGCGACAAGCGTGCGTCTGTCTGTTAAAGGGTGGTGTAACCCTCAAAGTGCGCTCCACAAACAATAAAAATATTCTTCTTTTTTTTCTGTCTTTGTGAAATGTGTGGGCTGTAGCCGCACCTGCATCCTTAAAGCTGCAGCGACAAGTGTGCATCTGTCTGTTAAAGGGTGGTGACACCCTCAAAGTGTGCTCCACAAACAATAACAATATTCTTCTTTTTTTTCTGTCTTTGTGAAATGTGTGGGCTGTAGCCGCACCTGCATCCTTAAAGCAGCAGTGACAAGCGTGCGTCTGTCTGTTAAAGGGTCGTGTAACCCTCAAAGTGCGCTCCACAAACAATAAAAAAATTCTTTTTTTTTCTGTCTTTGTGAATTGTGTGAGCTGTAGCCGCACTTGCATCCACAAAGCAGCAGCGACAAGCGTGCGTCTGTCTGTTAAAGGGTGGTGTAACCCTCAAAGTGCGCTCCACAAACAATAAAAAAATTCTTATTTTTTTTTCTGTCTTTGAGAATTGTGTGGGCTGTAGCCGCACTTGCATCCTCAAAGCAGCAGCGACAAGCGTGCGTCTGTCTGTTAAAGGGTTGTGTAACCCTCAAAGTGCTCCAAAAAATGCACGTGCATCAACACAGTAGCAGCGCCAAGTGTGCGCCTGTGTCATAAGTCAAGGGCCGGTTTGGACATCTGGTCCGGACTGAAGGACGTGCCAACAATTTCTGACAAGTCTACTGTCACTCCATATGATACTGTCCTCAAAGCAGCAGCGACAAGCGTGCGTCTGTCTGTTAAAGGGTGGTGTAACCCTCAAAGTGCGCTCCACAAACAATAAAAATATTCTTCTTTTTTTTCTGTCTTTGTGAAATGTGTGGGCTGTAGCCGCACCTGCATCCTTAAAGCTGCAGCGACAAGTGTGCATCTGTCTGTTAAAGGGTGGTGACACCCTCAAAGTGTGCTCCACAAACAATAACAATATTCTTCTTTTTTTTCTGTCTTTGTGAAATGTGTGGGCTGTAGCCGCACCTGCATCCTTAAAGCAGCAGTGACAAGCGTGCGTCTGTCTGTTAAAGGGTCGTGTAACCCTCAAAGTGCGCTCCACAAACAATAAAAAAATTCTTTTTTTTTCTGTCTTTGTGAATTGTGTGAGCTGTAGCCGCACTTGCATCCACAAAGCAGCAGCGACAAGCGTGCGTCTGTCTGTTAAAGGGTGGTGTAACCCTCAAAGTGCGCTCCACAAACAATAAAAAAATTCTTATTTTTTTTTCTGTCTTTGAGAAATGTGTGGGCTGTAGCCACACCTGCGTCCTTAAAGCAGCAGCAACAAGCGTGCGTCTGTCTGTTAAAGGGTGGTGTAACACTCAAAGTGTGCTCCACAAACAATAAAAGTATTCTTCTTTTTTTTTCTCTTTGTGAAATGTGTGGGCTGTAGCCACACGTGCATCCTTAAAGCAGCAGTGACAAGCGTGTGTCTGTCTGTTAAAGGATTACATCGGTAACAGCATCCAAGTAGGCATGTCAGACAGTCTGTACCTGTACTGGCAGGAAAAAGAAGCAATTTGGAGGTACCTGTACAAACTGGCTCTATTTTATCTGAGTTGCCCCCCCTCCAGTGTGTACTCCGAAAGAGTGTTTAGTGCAGCCGGGAACCTTGTCAGCGAAAGGCGTAGGAGGTTGCTTCCACAAAATGTGGAGAAGATGATGTTCATAAAATGAATTATCAACTCTTCTGGGGAGACAAGCCTCCACAACGTACAGAGGGACCTGTGGTTGTGGATTCCAGCAGGGACGAATTAATACTCTGTGAGGATGAGGATGTACACAACACTGAAGAGGGTGAGGAATCGGTGGATGAGGAGGATGAGGACGACATCTTGCCTCCGTAGAGCCAGTTTGTGCAGGGACAGATTAATTGCCAGCTTGTTTTGTGGGGCCCAAACGAACCAATCATTTCAGCCACAGTTGTGTGGCAGACCCTGGCGCTGAAATGATTGGTTTGTTAAAGTGTGCATGTCCTGTTTATACAACATAAGGGTGGGTCGGAGGGCACAAGGACAATTCCATCTTGCACCTCTTTTTTTTCTTTGAATTATGTACTGTTTGGGGCCTAGTTTTTCAAACTGCCATCCTGTCTGCCACTGCAGTGTCACTCCTAGATGGGTCACGTGTTTGTGCCACCCACTCGTGTCGCTTAGCATAGTCATCCAGCTACCTCGGTGCAACCTTTTGGATCTAAAAACACTATTGTGAGGTGTGAGGTGTTCAGAATAGACTGGAAATGAGTGGAAATTAAGGTTATTGAGGTTAATTATAGCATAGGAGCAGAAAAACACAAATTCTGTGATTTTAGCTGTTTTTATGCTTTTTTTAAAAAAAATACAGATCCAAAACACAAAACCCAGAACCCAAAACACGGAAGGGTGGTTTTGGCAAAACCAATCCAGATCCAAAACATGAAGAAAGATCCAGATCCAAAACCAAAACACAACACACGAAAAGTGGCCGGTGCACACCCCTAATATATATACAGTATATATAAACAGCTACAAAAAACAGTGTACTCTCAGTACTCTGAGACTTCAATGAAAAATTAAAAGATGTGTATACAAACTAGGGGTGTGCACCGGCCACTTTTCGTGTTTTGTGTTTTGGTTTTGGATCTGGATCTTTCTTCGTGTTTTGGATCTGGATTGGTTTTGCCAAAACCACCCTTCCGTGTTTTGGGTTCTGGGTTTTGTGTTTTGGATCTGTATTTTTTTTTTAAAAAGCATAAAATCAGCTAAAATCACAGAATTTGTTGGTTTCTCTGCTCCTATGCTATTATTAACCTCAATAACCTTAATTTCCACTCATTTCCAGTCTATTCTGAACACCTCACACCTCACAATAGTGTTTTCATGTCCAAAAGGTTGCACCGAGGTAGCTGGATGACTATGCTAAGCGACACGAGTGGGCGGCACAAACACGTGACCCATCTAGGAGTGACACTGCAGTGGCAGACAGGATGGCAGTTAGAAAAACTAGGCCCCAAACTGTACATAATGCAAAGAAAAAAAAGAAGTGCAAGATGGAATTGTCCTTGGGCCCTCCCACCCACCCTTATGTTGTATAAACAGGACATGCACACTTTAACAAATCAATCATTTCAGCGCCAGGGTCTGCCACACAACTGTGGCTGAAATGATTGGTTCGTTTGGGCCCCCACAAAACAAGCTGGCAATTAATGTGTCCCTGCACAAACTGGCTCTACGGAGGCAAGATGTCATCCTCATCCTCCTCATCCACCGATTCCTCACCCTCTTCAGTGTGTACATCCTCATCCTCACAAAGTATTAACTCGTCCCCACTTGAATCCACCACCACAGGTCCCTCTGTACCTTCTGGAGGCTGGTCTCCCTGGAAGAGCTGATAATTCATTTTGATGAACATCATCTTCTCCACATTCTGTGGAAGCAACCTCCTACGCCTTTCGCTGACAAGGTTCCCGGCTGCACTAAACACTCTTTCGGAGTACACACTGGAGGGGGGACAACTCAGGTAAAATAGAGCCAGCTTGTACAGGGGCCTCCAAATTGCCTCTTTTTCCTGCCAGTACAGGTATGGACTGTCTGACATGCCTACTTGGATGCTGTCACCGATGTAATCCTCCACCATTCTGTCAATGGTGACAGTATCATATGCAGTGACAGTAGACATGTCAGAAATTGTTGCCAGGTCCTTCAGTCCGGACCAGATGTCCAAACTTGGTCCTGCCTGCCCTGCATCACCGCCAGCGGGTTGCTTAGGATACCTAAGTTTTTTCCTGGCAGCCCCAGTTGCGGGAGAAAATGAAGAAGGAGCCGTTGACGTGTCACGTTCCGCTTCAGCTGACAGTGTGTTCACCAGCAGGTCTTTGCACCTCTGCAGGCTTGTGTTGGCCAGAAAGAGAGACACCACATAGGCTTTAAACCTAGGATCAAGCACGGTGGCCAAAATGTAGTGGTCTGATTTCAACAGATTGACCACCCTGGAATCCTGGCAATGCGAATGAAGGGCTTCATCCACAAGTCCCACATGCCGAGCGGAATCGCTCCGTCTTAGCTCCTCCTTCACTTTCTCCAGCTGCTTCTGCAAAAGCCTGATGAGGGGAATGACCTGACTCAAGCTGGCTGTGTCTGAACTGACTTCACGTGTGGCAAGTTCGAAGGGCTGGAGAACCTTGCACAACACGGAAATCATTCTCCACTGCGCTTGAGTCAGGTGCATACCCCCTCCTTTGCCTATGTCATAGGTGGATGTATAGGCTTGTATGGCCTTTTGCTGCTCCTCCATCCTCTGAAGCATATAGAGGGTTGAGTTCCACCGCGTCACAACCTCTTGCTTCAGGTGATGGCGGGGCAGGTTCAAGAGTGTTTGCTGGCGCTCCAGTCTTCGGCACGCAGTCGCTGAATGGCGAAAGTGGCCAGAAATTTTTCGGGCCACCCAAAGCGTCTCCTGCACGCCCCTGTCGCTTTTCAGAAAATTCTGCACCACCAAGTTTATTGTGTGAGCAAAACATGGGACGTGCTGGAATTTGCCCAGATGTAATGCCCGCACAATATTGGTGGCGTTGTCAGATATCACAAATCCCCAGGAGAGTCTAAGTGGGGTAAGCCACTGGGCGATGATTTCCCTCAGTTTCTCTAAGAGGTTGTCGGCGGTGTGCCTCTTACTGAAACCGGTGATACACAGCGTAGCCTGCCTTGTAACGAGCTGGCGTTTCTGAGATGCTGCTACTGGTGACGCTGCTGCTGTTGCTGCGTAAGGTGATACATCTACCCAGTGGGCTGTCACAGTCATATAGTCCTTAGTCTGCCCTGTTCCACTTGTCCACATGTCCATGGTTAAGTGGACATTGTGTACAACGGCATTTTTCAGGACACTGAGGACACTTTTTCTGACGTTTCTGTACAGTCTCGGTATCGCCTGCCTAGTGAAGTGGAATCTAGACGGGATTTGGAACCGGGGACACACTACCTCCATCAATTGTCTAAATCCCACTGCACTAATGGCGGATACCGGACGCACGTCTAACACCAACATAGCAGTCAAGGCCTCAGTTATACGTTTTGCTTCAGGATGACTGCTGTCGTACTTCATCCTCCTCGCTAAGGACTGTTGGAGGGTCAATTGTTTAGTAAAAGTAGTGGTGTTCCTACTTCCTCTCTGGGATGATGAACGACTCCCAGCAGCAGCAACAGCAGCAGCGGCAGCAGTAGGCGTAGCAATGCAGGATCCTCCAGAGGAATCCCGGATAGGAGAGTCAGTCATGCCAGTGACATGGCCTGCAGGACTACTTCCGATCCTGACTAAGGAGGAAATTGATGAGGAGGGAGTTGACGGTGTGGTTTGCAGGTGCTTGGATACAACAGGACAACGGGATTTAGGTGTCCCTGGACTGCTTACGGTCTTAGCCAAAGTTTCTGAACTTGACAGTAACTTTTTATGAACGCGCTGCAGGTGCCGTATAAGGGAGGATGTTCCTAGGTGGTTGACGTCCCTACCCCTACTTATTTCACCTTTACATATGGTACATATGGCAAGACAGTTGTTGTCCGGATTTGGATAGAAATATTGCCAGACCAAAGAGGTGGAATGTTTGGTCTTCTGCCCAGGCATGACCGTGATGGGCTTTTTCATCCCACGGACAACAACTGTCTCCCCCGGAGCCTGATTTAAACAAACCACATCACCATCAGAATCCTCCTCACCAACTTCCTCCTCAGCGCCAGCTACACCAGTATCCTCATCCTGTTGTACTTCAACAGTGACATCTTCAATTTGCATATCAGCAAGTGGACTGTGGGTGCTCCTTTCAGCACTTGCAGGGGGCGTGCAAATGGTGGAAAGAGCCACCTCTTCCCATCCAGTGCTGGGAAGGTCAGGCATCGCAACCACCACCACACTTGGACTCTCCTTGGGGATTTGTGATATCTTCTTAGAAAGCACAGTTCTTCGCTGTGCTTTTGCCAGCTTAACTCTTTTGATTTTTTTAGTGGGAGGAGGGCTTCCATTGTCATGTGAAGCTGAACCACTAGTCATGAACATACTAGGGATCGACCTTAGCCGTTCCTTGCCACTCCGTGTCGTAAATGGCATATTGGCAAGTTTACGTTTCTCTTCAGCTGATTTAAATGTCTTTTTCAAGGTCATTTTCCTGAACTTTGCCATTTGGGATTGTATGTGCCCTCTACTATGACATTGGGCATCGGCCTTGGCAGACGACGTTGATGGCATGTTATCGTCTATGTCATGACTAGTGGCAGCAGCTTCAGCACTAGGAGGAAGTGGTTCTTGATCTTTCTCTATTTTATTTTTATCGGAGAAAGTTTGGTCCTCCATTTATGTTATATCGATTTGATATATACGTGCGGCTAAACACAGAAAATAATTTTTTTTTTGGTTTGGACTGGAGTGTACTTTGGGGGTTACAGCACCCTTTAACGGTCAAGCCAGCCGGCCCTTTACTTATGACACAGGCGCACGCTTGGCACTACTTTGTTGATGCACGTGCGGCTACTGCGCACACAATTCACAAACACAGAAAATAATTTTTTTTGGGTTTGGACTGGAGTGTACTTTCGGGGGTTACAGCACCCTTTAACGGTCAAGCCAGCCGGCCCTTTACTTATGACACAGGTGCACGCTTGGCACTACTTTGTTGATGCACGTGCGGCTACTGCGCACACAATTCACAAACACAGAAAATAATTTTTTTTTTGGTTTGGACTGGAGTGTACTTTCGGGGGTTACAGCACCCTTAACGGTCAAGCCAGCCGGCCCTTTACTTATGACACAGGCGCACGCTTGGCACTACTTTGTTGATGCACGTGCGGCTACTGCGCACACAATTCACAAACACAGAAAATAATTTTTTTTTTGGTTTGGACTGGAGTGTACTTTCGGGGGTTACAGCACCCTTAACGGTCAAGCCAGCCGGCCCTTTACTTATGACACAGGCGCACGTTTGGCACTACTTTGTTGATGCACGTGCGGCTACTGCGCACACAATTCACAAACACAGAAAATAATTTTTTTTTTGGTTTGGACTGGAGTGTACTTTGGGGGCTACAGCACCCTTTAAAGGTCAAGCCAGCCGGCCCTTTACTTATGACACAGGCGCACGCTTGGCACTACTTTGTTGATGCACGTGCGGCTACTGCGCACACAATTCACAAACACAGAAAATAATTTTTTTTTTGGTTTGGACTGGAGTGTACTTTCGGGGCTTACAGCACCCTTAACGGTCAAGCCAGCCGGCCCTTTACTTATGACACAGGCGCACGTTTGGCACTACTTTGTTGATGCACGTGCGGCTACTGCGCACACAATTCACAAACACAGAAAATAATTTTTTTTTTGGTTTGGACTGGAGTGTACTTTGGGGGTTACAGCACCCTTTAACGGTCAAGCCAGCCGGCCCTTTACTTATGACACAGGCGCACGCTTGGCACTACTTTGTTGATGCACGTGCAGCTACTGCGCACACAATTCACAAACACAGAAAATAATTTTTTTTTTGGTTTGGACTGGAGTGTACTTTCGGGGGTTACAGCACCCTTAACGGTCAAGCCAGCTGGCCCTTTACTTATGACACAGGCGCACGCTTGGCACTACTTTGTTGATGCACGTGCGGCTACTGCGCACACAATTCACAAACACAGAAAATAATTTTTTTTTTGGTTTGGACTGGAGTGTACTTTCGGGGGTTACAGCACCCTTAACGGTCAAGCCAGCCGGCCCTTTACTTATGACACAGGCGCACGCTTGGCACTACTTTGTTGATGCACGTGCGGCTACTGCGCACACAATTCACAAACACAGAAAATAATTTTTTTTTTGGTTTGGACTGGAGTGTACTTTGGGGGTTACAGCACCCTTTAACGGTCAAGCCAGCCGGCCCTTTACTTATGACACAGGCGCACGCTTGCCACTACTTTGTTGATGCACGTGCGGCTACTGCGCACACAATTCACAAACACAGAAAATAATTTTTTTTTTGGTTTGGACTGGAGTGTACTTTCGGGGGTTACAGCACCCTTAACGGTCAAGCCAGCCGGCCCTTTACTTATGACACAGGCGCACGCTTGGCACTACTTTGTTGATGCACGTGCGGCTACTGCGCACACAATTCACAAACACAGAAAATAATTTTTTTTTTGGTTTGGACTGGAGTGTACTTTCGGGGGTTACAGCACCCTTAACGGTCAAGCCAGCCGGCCCTTTACTTATGACACAGGCGCACGCTTGGCACTACTTTGTTGATGCACGTTCGGCTACTGCGCACACAATTCACAAACACAGAAAATTATTTTTTTTTTGGTTTGGACTGGAGTGTACTTTCGGGGGTTACAGCACCCTTAACGGTCAAGCCAGCCGGCCCTTTACTTATGACACAGGCGCACGCTTGGCACTACTTTGTTGATGCACGTGCGGCTACTGCGCACACAATTCACAAACACAGAAAATAATTATTTTTTGGTTTGGACTGGAGTGTACTTTCGGGGGTTACAGCACCCTTTAACGGTCAAGCCAGCCGGCCCTTTACTTATGACACAGGCGCACGCTTGGCACTACTTTGTTGATGCACGTGCGGCTACTGCGCACACAATTCACAAACACAGAAAATATATTATTTTTTTAGCACTTGGGGGGAGCACCCCTGATGGACAGAGCACCCCCTGGACAACACTACAGCACTCCTTTAGGACTGGGACACTGCACAGGACTTTGGAGTGGACACAGCCCCTATGGAGAACTGACTGCACAACACAGTCCAGCCAGCCCCTATGGACTTTGAAGTAGTGGACACAGCCCCTATTAACAACAGCAGCACAGCACAACACAGCCAGCCCCTATGGACTTTGAAGTAGTGGACAACAGCAGCACTACACTACACTACACTACACAGCCCTAACTCCCACCCTCCCTCTTCACTGTCCACAGCCGAGTGAGAAAATGGCGCCGACGCGGGTACCTTATATAGGATCCAAAACCCGCGAGACTCGGAAGGCGGGATGATGACGTTTTGCCTCGATTTCAGATCCGAGTCAGGCGGGAAAAGTCGAGCCTGACTCGGATCGGACTCGGATCGGGGGGGCTCGGGGGGGTTCGGATTTCAGAAATCCGAACCCGCTCACCCCTAATACAAACAAACATCCTGAGACACCAACCTTTCGGGACCACAACGTCCCTTTGTCAAGGTCTTAAGGTGCCCACACACATAGCGATTTTTTTTCCCGATCTGGCCGATTCCAACACATTGGAACTACAGATCGGGTAAAAAATACCCAAATCGTGAGTCCCCACTCACGATCACGATGCGATGCGCGCCCCCGCAGGTCGCACATCGCATCTTCAGATATGCTGTGCAGTATGGCAGATCTGACAATCTAGGACACAATGCACTGTAAGAAAGTCTGGCTGCAGGAGATCGTATGAAGATTGGACAGCATATCGTGTGCATATCGTGCGCTGATCGTGTGCTGATTGTGTGCATATCGTGTGCAGATCGTGTGCTGATCGTGTGCTGATCGTGTGCAGATCGTGTGCAGATCGTGTGCTGATTGTGTGCTGATCGTGTGCTGATCGTGTGCAGATCGTGTGCATATCGTGTGCTGATCGTGTGCTGATCGTGTGCAGATCGTGTGCTGATCGTGTGCTGATGCAGATCGTGTGCTGATCGTGTGCTGATCGTGTGCTGATGCAGATCGTGTGCTGATCGTGTGCTGATCGTGTGCTGATCGTGTGCATATTGTGCGCTGATCGTGTGCTGATCGTGTGCTGATCGTGTGCTGATCGTGTGCTGATCGTGTGCATATCGTGTGCTGTTCGTGTGCATATCGTGTGCTGATCGTGTGCTGATCGTGTGCTGTTCGTGTGCATATCGTGTGCTGATCATGTGCTGATCGTGTGCTGATCGTGTGCATATCGTGTGCTGATTGTGTGCTGATCGTGTGCTGATCGTGTGCATATCATGTGCTGATCGTGTGCATATCGTGTGCTGATCGTGTGCTGATCGTGTGCTGATCGTGTGCATATCGTGTGCTGATTGTGTGCTGATCGTGTGCTGATCGTGTGCATATCATGTGCTGATCGTGTGCATATCGTGTGCTGATCGTGTGCTGATCGTGTGCTGATCGTGTGCTGATCGTGTGCATATCGTGTGCTGATTGTGTGCTGATTGTGTGCTGATCGTGTGCTGATTGTGTGCTGATCGTGTGCAGATCGTGTGCTGATCGTGTGCAGATCGTGTGCTGATCGTGTGCATATCGTGTGCTGATCATGTGCATATCATGTGCTGATCGTGTGCTGATCGTGTGCTGTTCGTGTGCATATCGTGTGCATATCGTGTGCAGATCGTGTGCTGATTGTGTGCTGTTCGTGTGCTGATCGTGTGCTGATCATGTGCTTATCGTGTGCTGATCGTGTGCTTATCGTGTGCTGATCGTGTGCTGTTTGTGTGCATATCCTGTGCAGATCGTGTGCTGATCGTGTGCATATCGTGTGCTGATCGTGTGCTGATCGTGTGCTGATCGTGTGCTGTTCGTGTGCATATCATGTGCTGATCGTGTGCTGATCGTGTGCATATCGTGTGCTGTTCGTGTGCATATCGTGTGCTGATCGTGTGCTGATCGTGTGCAGATCGTGTTCTGATCGTGTGCAGATCGTGTGCTGATTGTGTGCTGATTGTGTGCAGATCGTGTGCTGATCGTGTGCTGATCGTGTGCATATCGTGTGCTGTTCGTGTGCTGTTCGTGTGCATATCATGTGATGATCGTGTGCATATCATGTGCTGATCGTGTGCTGATCGTGTGCTGATCGTGTGCATATCGTGTGCTGATCGTGTGCTGATAGTGTGCAGATCGTGTGCTGATCGTGTGCTGATCGTGTGCATATCGTGTGCTGATTGTGTGCAGATCGTGTGGTGATCGTGTGCATATCGTGTGCATATCGTGCGCTGATCGTGCGCTGATCGTGTGCATATCGTGTGCTGATCATGCGCTGATCGTGCGCTGATCGTGCGCTGATCATGTGCTGATCATGTGCATATCGTGCGCTGATCGTGCGCTGATCGTGTGCATATCGTGTGCTGATCGTGTGCATATCGTGTGCTGATCGTGCGCTGATCGTGTGCATATCGTGTGCTGATTGTGTGCTTATCGTGTGCTGATCGTGCGCTGAGCTGCCGGGGAGAATTTCAAGGGAAATTGGACACATCGTCGGATCGTAAGTATATCGGTATGTGTGTGGGCACCTTTACCTTGACAAAGGGACGTTGTGGTACCGACATGTTGGTGTCTCAGAATGTTTGTTTAAATACACATCTTTTGAAGTCTCCGAGTGCCGCTGTTTTTTGTAGCTGTTTGTGGACATTGGGTTTGCGGATGGCACCGGAGCTGCTGAACACAGTATGAGTGAGTGCCGATCCGAGTAGGAGTTTATACAGTAAATATAATAAATATATATATATATATATGGAAACCCCCCCCATAAAAATCCTGCATTTGCCCCTGCTATTGCTACAAAAGGTGACTATATTGCTAGTCCTTCAAACACTTATAATTAACATCAGCATTGCCAAAAGAGAACGGCTACATAGTATCTTCCAAGGATCCAGCCAGCTACTCATATAAAGCAAAGTGATTATAGTTTTTGTAAGCTGCAGTTCCCACTGGTGTGTTCCACGCAGTTATCAGGACATAGATATAAACAAAGGGCGATCCCTGTAATGTGCACCATCTCTACAGACAGCGCTATGCTTTATTATTGGTACATCGTTACATGCATGCATTAGGATTAGTTAGATAGTTAGAGAAAGGGTGTTTGAGGTTACGTAGAACCATGAATATTTTGTGAAGTTCATTTATACAATATTGTTGTAATATCCTTGTGGTTCTTACATTGTTGCACTAATCCATTCAAATCCCACTTTCTCCAGTTTCCTGTGATTTCTGAGGAAAATGTTATCCAACCCTCCCAGAGTTCATGTGTAATAAAACCTTCATTGTAGTTTAGGTTTGTTTTTTTAGTAGATGTAAAGGAAGAATATTGTAACTTGTGATTTGCTGATTGTGAAATGTTATCCGTTTAATAAATTGTAACCCTTAATGGAAACACACTACTGTCAGTCTGTGCCTGTAGACCCTCCTTACCTCTCTGTCACTCTGTGCCTGTAGTCCCTCCTTACCTCTCTGTCACTCTGTGCCTGTAGTCCCTCCTTACCTCTCTGTCACTCTGTGCCTGTAGTCCCTCCTTACCTCTCTGTGCCTGTAGTCCCTCCTTACCTCTCTGTCACTCTGTGCCTGTAGTCCCTCCTTACCTCTCTGTCACTCTGTGCCTGTAGTCCCTCCTTACCTCTCTGTCGCTCTGTGCCTGTAGTCCCTCCTTACCTCTCTGTCACTCTGTGCCTGTAGTCCCTCCTTACCTCTCTGTCACTTTGTGCCTGTAGTCCCTCCTTACCTCTGTGTCACTCTGTGCCTGTAGTCCCTCCTTATCTCTCTGTCACTCTGTGCCTGTAGTCCCTCCTTACCTCTCTGTCACTCTTTGCCTGTAGTCCCTCCTTACCTCTCTGTCACTCTGTGCCTGTAGTCCCTCTTTACCTCTCTGTCACTCTGTGCCATTCAGTCCCTCCTTATGTCTCTGTCACTCTGTGCCTGCAGTCCCTCCTTACCTCTCTGTCACTCTGTGCCTGTAGTCCCTCCTTACCTCTCTGTCACCCTGTGCCTGTAGTCCCTCCTTACCTCTCTGTGCCTGTAGTCCCTCCTTACCTCTCTGTCACTCTGTGCCTGTAGTCCCTCCTTACCTCTCTGTCACTCTGTGCCTGTAGTCCCTCCTTACCTCTCTGTCGCTCTGTGCCTGTAGTCCCTCCTTACCTCTCTGTCACTCTGTGCCTGTAGTCCCTCCTTACCTCTCTGTCACTCTGTGCCTGTAGTCCCTCCTTACCTCTCTGTCACTTTGTGCCTGTAGTCCCTCCTTACCTCTGTGTCACTCTGTGCCTGTAGTCCCTCCTTATCTCTCTGTCACTCTGTGCCTGTAGTCCCTCCTTACCTCTCTTTCACTCTTTGCCTGTAGTCCCTCCTTACCTCTCTGTCACTCTGTGCCTGCAGTCCCTCCTTACCTCTCTGTCACTCTGTGCCTGTAGTCCCTCCTTACCTCTCTGTGCCTGTAGTCCCTCCTTACCTCTCTGTGCCTGTAGTCCCTCCTTACCTCTCTGTCACTCTGTGCCTGTAGTCCCTCCTTACCTCTCTGTCACTCTGTGCCTGTAGTCCCTCCTTACCTCATACAAATCTGGTAGGATTAGGAGACACCACACTGCACCAATTCCATATACCTGTTGGGGTCTCACACACAGATACTAGCGATTGTAACAATCTGATGGTCCACACAGCTTCATGAAACAACAAACAGGATTTAATCAGACACAAAGACACATAAAAATTGCAATTACAAATATCAGAAGTATCTGGCAATAAAGTGAGATGTAAAATCAGACCAAAATACAAATCAGTTTATTGTGCCTGATCAGGAGATGTACACAAATCTGATGGTTTACGTACATCTCTGATTTTTGTCGATCAGAGCCCTGAACCTCATCCAGCTACCTGCTAAGTTACCAGCTGAAACACTGTTCGTTTACCAAAGTCCAGTGTTCACTCCAGGAGTTCTAGCTATGCCTTTAGTATTAGAGACTCTGGGCCTCATTCAGAGGCGGTCGGAGGATGCAAGCGGTCGCTCAGAAACTGGGCGGCCGCTTGTATCCTGACCGCCTGCCTCTGTTGCGGTAGTTAGGCTGTGGGTTAACACCCACAGCTCTAACGACTGCCCCGGTGATGGTCGCGATGGTCAGAGACCATTGCGACCATCGGGGCTTACGACGAGACCCTAGGGTAGGGTCTCCCTTGTCATAAGCCCCGGAGAGCTTGTGGCGCTGTCAGAGCCGGAAGCTCTCCACTGACATCACTAGTGATGTCAGTGGGGCCTCCCCCAAACGGCAGGCATTCCCATGGGAACGCCTCCGTTTGGGCTGCCACCCCCCCGGGCCGCCTTCTAAATGGGGCGAGCTGTCAATCAACATTGACAGCTCGCCCCCTTTGGATAGAGACCCGCTACGACCGGCGCTGTCGGTCGTAGCGGGTCTCACGCATGCGCACGACTGCGCCGTCGCCGTCGTGCGCATGCTCTGTGGGGGGCCATTGACCCAGTCCGAGCACATCAGCGCTAACGACCGGGTCTGAATGACCCCCTCTATGTGGTCCAAGTCCAGTAGCATTAATCCTGCCTGTGTCCTATAACTCTTTCCTGCCTATTAGTGCCTGATTCCTATTTTACCCCATATGTTGGAATTTCATAAGAACACCCAGTTTCCTAAATTCAGTAATCTCACCGATTTCAGAACAATGATTCAGTCCGGGAACACAAAATCCCATTCTTCTGACAACAATGGATGAATTTAATGTCAGCTGTGTGAAATGGGCAAGAGGGGTCATTAGGCTTGTCTGGCATGTAAGGGCATGAGGGCACTGTGAGACCTAAAAAGGAGCAAGCTGGGACTCTGGGTTGCCATAAAAAGTTGCTTGTGGATGAGACTGATGGCCTAAGATGCATGGGAGGGCATGTGGAGGGGTCTGATGGCATATAAGGTGCATGTGGGGCAGATGGCATATAAAGGAGCATGTGGGGCCAGAAATCCGAGAAATAAAATGGTTATAACTCTACTGTGGTTTGTCATGTCACTATCAGGGAATCTGAAAATAAAAAGGTGGTAACCACCCATCCAGGATTACTATCTCTTTGGACAGACGTCCTGGTTTCCAACTTTCAGCATTGTCCGGAGCGATACCAATTTGGTGAAAACCCGACACAAAGACTGTGAACACATCTACTCCAAAGATGTGCTAAGGGCCGGCTCTTGCAACTGCAAGTACAGGGACCAGGCTCCATCAGAAATTTCTGGTTAGCCCGCAGCTCAGTAGAGTACAGAAAGCACTGAATGGGTTAGTCCAGGAGAAAGTCACTGCTATATACCTACTACACATGAGCTGGAGTGAAACCAGATCTCAATCCCCTCCCTAATGCGGACACTCGGCTGGAGGTCAGGGACACAGTATTCCACACTTACTAAGGAAACAGCTCACAGAAGTGAGTGTTGCTGCCGGGTACTGTACCCCAAGTAGACCGAACACAATATTTCCCACAGTGTAACGTACTATCATTTGTGGTGGACCTGTCCTAAGATGTGTTTATTTTAGGACATAACACACAGGATGCTGGAAGGTTCCATGAATATCTTGTAACATAATAATACCTATGATACTGTATAACAGCATTTTACATTTGAATGTAGCTCATTATCATTATGTTTTGTTGCTATGGTATTTGTCCCTACACAGCCTGTAACCTTAAGGGCTCCATTTAGCAATGGTACAAATTTACAGCATTATATTTCATTTAGTGTCACAGTGATACACCGTGATACTAGCTATTATTATTATTATTATTATTATTATTATTAGTCCCTTGTATGATATATATATATGAAGTATTAATGCAATGCAGAAAGAATAATAGTTGACCACTGCAGTTACTATTTTAGGGTCTGGTTCTGAGTTGGGGACAAAGCAAAAAGAGCTAACACCTAGTGCAAACCATGCTGCAATGCAAGGGGGGCAAATATATTTATAATTTTGCATGCAGTGTAAATACTCTCTGCTATTGCATGTAGCCCACACATGCTGGGCAGCTTCCTTTTTACACTAAAATTTATATTTCAGTTTGGACACTCCCCTTCCAAATTTTGCTCTCTCTGCACATCTTATATCTGCTCCCTCCCCCAGGGCCCGGTGCTAGGCTTCTCTGTGCCCAGAACCATCCTGTCATGCACTGCCACGCCCATTCCCTCATCCCTGAGCGTATTCCCAATAACGCCAGCGGGTGGAAGAAGGGCGAGATGAGCCGGCCGGTGAGGATTGCCTCCGTTCAGGCAGAGCGCAGTGCAGCACCATTCAGGCTATGACGCTCTCCCTGCTAGCCCGTGCCTTGAGCCACCACTCCCCCCCCCACAGTGCACTATGGTTTTACAGTACAAAGGTGCAAAGTTACCTGCTCTTTTTTTTTTTTGCTCCCAGCTCAGAATTAGCTCAATATTGGACGTGATTCTGGAATGGCTGGTAATACAGCCGTGGTTACAGCCGCTCTCACAATAGCGGTTGCGGGAGTATGCATATGCTAATCTCAGCCTTCCCTATGTGTGGGATGGTGCGACGGGGTGTACGCCCATGACACACCCATAACACACCCATGAAACAGCCCCTTTTTGTGATACCTTTAGGTCATCTCCCACGGATCGCAAACCCCGTCTCAAGTGTTAGCTATTCCATGCTAAGTAAGTGTTTTTCATAGACCCACCAGAACGTCGCAATCCAGGCCGGGATCTGAGTGCAGCTTGGGGTTTTCCTTCTGACTCAGATCTCAAATTGAGGCAAAATGTCATCCTCCCGCTGTCGGATTCTCACGGGTTTTGGATACAATAAATGTACCCAGTCATCAGCACCATTTTCACTCCGGCTGTGGAGAGTGTAGTGAGCAGATGGGTTCTGTGTCTAACCAGGGGCTGCTATGTTCATCCAGGAGCTGCTGTGTCCATCCAGGGCAGGGGCTGCTGTGTCCATTCATGGCAGGGGCTGCTGTGTCCATCCAGGGCAGGGGCTGCAGTGTCCATCTAGGGCCTTCTGTGTCCATCTAGGGCAGGGGTTGCTGTGTCCATCAAGGGCAGGGGCCACTGTGTCAATCCAGGGGGAGGTGCTGCAGTGTCCATCCAGGGCAGGGCAGGGGCTGCTGTGTTCATCAAGGGGTTTCTGTGTCTATCCAGTGACAGGGGCTGCAGAGTCCTTTCAGGGGCACTCTGTCCATCCAGGGCAGGGACTGCTGTGTCCATCAAGGGGTTTCTGTGTCCATCCAGGGCAGGGGCTTCTGTGTCCATCCAGGGGTTTATGTGTCCATCCAGGGGCAGGGGCTGCTCTGTCCGTCCAAGGCTGCCCAGTGTAAAAATAAAATAAATGCTAATAATATAATTTTAAATATGTATATATATATATATATAATTTTTTTTTGTGCTGTACCCCAGTGTACTATATATATATATTTTATTTTACTGTGATGCTGCCGGTCAGACTGCAGTGCAATATTCATACACATATTGTGAGTTGTGACACTGTAAGTGGAACCACAATGTAATTTACATGTATTTTGACACTGTAAATGGTAGCGCAGTGTATTCATAAAAAATAATGTGACACTAAGTGGTAGCATAGTGTATTCATAAAAATTATTGTGACACTATAAGTGGTATTGCTTTGTATTCTTTATAAAAAATATTGTGACGGAAACACAGTGTATTATTCATAAAAGATCTTGTGACACTGTAGGTCATTGATACCGCAGTGTAATATTTAAAATTGGCACAAATTGATGTGTGTGCTGTACCCCACTTCATTCGTGTTTGTTGATATGGATCAGTTGAGAGGAGAGCAGAAACCACCTACTAGTGCTGGAGCTGCTGCCAGTGCCACCAGTCATGATGATACTGGTCTGTCTGCGTTATCTACTAAAGCCGATGGCCAAGGGCATACAGGACTTAAGTCAGGACATCTAAAATCAAAGAAGCAATCTTTCATAGTGGTAAAGAAAAAAACATCAAAGGGAAAGTTAGCTGCAGAAAGACAAAAAATAGGCAATATGCCTTTCACCACATGAAGTGGCAAGGTAAGGCTAAGGCTTTGGCCTTTATTTATGACTGGTGATTCTGCCTCTTATGATGATGTAAGCCCTTCTCCTTGTAGACATTTAAAAAAATGAAAATCCTTAAGGCACAGGAACCAACTGTGCTCTGAGAAATATCATAAATCCCTGAGGAGAGTCTAAGGGCCTGATTCAGACCCACTCGCGAGCGCTGAGTGCTCGCAAGCGGGTCGATGTTGGCCAAGTGCGCATGCGCACAAAGGAGCCGGCTCCGTTGTGCACATGTGCGAGACCCGCATAGCGACGGGCAAGCCGTTGCTATGGGTCTTGCTACAAAGGGGGCATGCTGTCGATGTTGAGTGACAGCATGCCCCCTTTGCGTGCCGGGGGCGTTGCTGACCAGATGGAGGTGTTCCCATGGGAATGCCTACCATCTGGGGCCGGCACCACTGACATCACAAATGATGTCAGTGGGAGTGCTTTTGGCTCTGATAGAGCCAAAAGCACTCCAGGCTTGCGGCAACGAGACCCTATCACAAGGGTCTCGTTGCAAGCCCGATGGTCGCAATGGTCTTGACCATCACGACCATGGTTTTGGCCGCTCGCTATAGCTGTGGGTGGTCACCCACAGCTATGCGAGCGTCCAGGTGGCCGCTCTAAAAAAAGAGTGGGAGGGCACAGATTCAGAGCGAGCGCTCTGAAAGAGAGTCCGGCTCTGAATCAGGACCTAAGTGTGTCAGCGGGTGCCATGTGTGAGACTGACCTTTCCAAAACTGTACTCGAAGAGGAGCTTCTCTCCACCACTTGTGCATACTCTGCAAACGTGGGGATGAGCAGCATAATTCAACATGCTAACATAGAAATCTAGGATGCTTCTGTGGAAGTGCACCAGGATGAGGAGGATATTTGTATAGCTGATGCTAATAAGGATGTTGATGATGAGGTTGTTGATGATGAGGATGTTGTTGATGAGGATTTGTTTGTATAAATCAGGCCCCAGTGGAAGAAACAGTTTTTGTCCATGATAAGGAAAAGCCCATTCTCTGGGCATAAAACAAAAAAATCAGCTTCTTATGTGTGGAATCATTTCTACCCAAATCCAGACAACAATTGTCAAGCCATCTGTACATATTGTCATGCCAGAGTAAGTATAGGTAGGGACCTTAACTAACTTGGAACCTCCTCCCTGTTATGTCATCTACAGCGCATCCATCCAAAGTGTTTGCAAAATTCAGAAACTTTGGCTAAAAAAGTAACAACAAGCAGCCCAGCATCAGCTAGCTCCCTTCTCTCTGCTAGAGCCAAGCACCTGGCATCTTCACCACCAACAGTTTCATCAACAATATACTCAATCATGATCGAAACTAGTCCTGCATCCAATTTGATAAGGCTAACTCTGTCCTCCCCTATCCTGCATTCCTCAGAAGAATCATTTAGCGCTATGCCTGCTACTGCTGCTGGGAAGGGGACCAGGAAGACTACTAGTAGTAGGTCAAAAAAAGAATTGACTGTTAAACAATCCTTTGCAAGTATGACAGCAGTCACCCAGTTGCATAGTGCATCACTGATGCCAATAACATCTATCCTGGTATTAGATGTGCGTCCAATATCCGCCATTAGTGAAGATGGTTTTAGACAGTTAATTGAGGTCACTAGAAAAGCAAATCCCAGCCTGTACAGGGACATTAAAAAACTTAATAAGTATCCTCCAAATTGCCGTTGTACCCACTGTCCACTTAACCACAGATGTGTGGACAAGTGGAACAGGGCAAACTAAAGATCACATGACTGTAACAGCCCACTGGGTAGGTGTATTGCCTTTAGCGGCACCAGCAGCAGCAGATTCTAAGAAACAGCAGCTCATTCAGAGGCAGGCTACTCTGTGTATCACCATTATCACTAAGAGGCATACTGCTAACAACCTCTTAGAAAAGCTCAGGGAAGTCATTGCAAAATGGCTTACCCCGTTTGGACTCTCCTTGGGATTTCTGATTTCTGACAACAACACCAATATTGTGAGAGCATTACAGCAGGGTGAATTCCAACATGTCCCATGTTTTGCTCACACAATCAACTTGGTGCAAAATTTCTTAAAAAATTACAGGGCCGTGCAGGAGATGCTCTCTTCGGGCCCGCAAAATTTCTAGACATTTTTGCCATTCAGCAGGTACATGTAGAAGATTTCAGCACCTGTAAGAAATGTTGAATTTTCCCTGTCATCAGCTGAAACAAGAGGTAGTTACAAGGTGGAACTGCACCCTTTCTATGCTTCAACGGATGGAGGAACAGCAAAAAGCCATCCAAAGCAACACAATGAACTATGACATAGGAAGAGGAGGGGGAATGTACCTTACTCAAGCTCAGTGGAAAATACATTGCTTGTTGTGCATAGTGCTGAAACCATTCAAAGTAGTCACCTGTGAAGTGAATTCAGACACTGCCAACTTGAGCCAGGTAATTCCTCTAATTAGACTGTTGGAAAAGCAGCTTGAGAAACTAAAGGAGGAGCTGAAACAAAGAGATTCTGCTAAGTACAGTACGTCGGACTTGTAGATCAAGTCTTTTATTCGCTTTGCCAGGATCCAAGGGTTGTCAGGATCTATCAATCGGATCAATACATTTTGGCAATTGGGATCCTTAGTTTAAGTCATACATTGTGTCTTTCTTCCCAGCGGACACAGATCTGAAGATATGCAAAGAGCTGTTGGTAAGGAAATTGTCAGCTCAATTGGCACATGATGCAGCGATGGCTCCTCCTTCAGTTTCTCCAGCAAGTGCGGCTGCCAGGAAAAAAATTAACTTTCCCAAATAAAAAAAGACCCACCGGTGATGCACATGAGTCAACACAACCAAGTTTTGACATCTGGGCGGGTCTAAAAGAATTTGATTTAATTTGGATAAACTGCGCTCTGGGGATTTGGATTGGATCCACAATCTGTGGCAGCAGTTGATAGAGAGGGGTCCACCTCTGTTTTAATTGGTTAAAGAGAAGGAAAGTGCGCTCAACTGATTGATGTACATGTTTATGTGCTCAGAAATGATGGCCTCAGACTATAGTGTAATGATAAATAAACGTATTTATTAACTAGTGGAATACTTAAATGGATGAATAACCCTAATGTTACTTTCAACCAGGGTAAGTGTGGCAACACTTGTATTGTCCTTCCTCTCCTACTCACTGCAGGGGGGGGGTGGTTTTACTTACAGGGATAACTCTCCATATGATTTGTGCTCTTGGCAACTATCATATGTTCCCAAGGGAAACTGTAGTGCAGCCATCAGTTAGTGAAAATGTGGAAACCTCTCTCCCTATTTCATTGTGGGGTGTAAGCGTCATCTTCATCTGGCAGGGTGATGAAACCTCGCTTATAGAATTCACCAAATACTGTACATTAATGACAACGAGAACAATTTGGTTTTCACAACCACATACAGTCAGACAGAAATCAATGTTCTTGATCTTACAGTTTATATAGAACAGGGACAGATACAGACAAAAACATACCAGAAAAAAGTGGATGTAAACAGCTATATTTTATCAGAGAGCGGGCACCATCCGAACTGGCTGCAAAATATCCCTAGCAGCCAGTTCAAAACAGTAAAGACAAAATTGTTCAGATATCAATACATATAAAGAGCAAGGCGAGGCATTGAGAAAACAATGTATAGAGGAGAAGTATGATGAAAAATTAGTAGAAGCAGCATTTATATTTGGAGACGGACAAAATTGAAAGAAACAAACTTCTTGAACATACAATTAGGAACAATAAAAAACCTGAAAACTCCTTCATCACACAATACAACAGAGACAATAAAACACTGAAGAAAACCATGGAAAAACACTGGCATATACTACTACAGGATGAATTACTTGCAGATCTATTACCACCGAAACCAACAATTACATACAGAAAAGCACCAGATATTAAGAACAACTTAATTTCAAGCCATATAACACCTCCTGTTAGAACACAGAGGACCTCATTCAGACCCGCTCGCAAGCGCTATGTGCTCGCAAGTGGGTCGATGGTGAAGGTCTTCGTCCAAATAGGCATGTCAGACAGTCCATTTCACCACTGGATAAAAAAGGCTATTTGGAGGCCCTTGCACAAACTGGCTTTGCTTTACATGAGCTGCCCACCCTCCAGTGTATACTCAGAAAGAGTTTTCAGCACAGCCGGGAACCTTATCAGCGATCGGCGTAGGAGGCTACTTCCCCAAAATGTGGAAAAGTTGATGTCCATCAAAATTAACTACAAATTTCACGAGGAAGATCTTTACCGCCAATTACATCCAAAAATGACAGAGGCACCTGAGGCCAGGAGCGTAGAGAGCGCCGCTGGGCCCCGGTAAAGAGGGGGTGTGGCCTAATCACGGAAGGCATGGCCACGCCCCCTTGGGGAAAAAAAAAACACATACTTTTGCCCCTCAGCCCGGTGCAAAGCCAGGGGGGGTGCGATCACGCGATCAGTGTGATCGCTCCACCTCTCAGGCATAGGAGAATGCAGTGGCTACTGCTTAGCAGCTGCGAGCAATCTGCCACTGCATCGGGCTGCTGCGAGGGAGGGAGGGGGGGCAGTGCCGGACCCGGGCCCCCACCGGGCCCCTCTGGAAGCCCGGGCCCGGTTATATTGTACCTGCTCCCCCCCTCCTCTTGGCGCCCCTGCCTGAGGCTGTCATGGTGGTATCCAGCAGGGACGAATTCATATCATGTAAAGATGATGTATGAGGGTGAGGAATCGGATGATGGTGCCTCTGTACAGCCAGTTTGTGCACGGAGAGATCATTGCCAGCAATGTCAGCTGCCCGGTGGTAGCTTGTTTTGTGGGGGCCCAGACAAACCAATCGCTTCAGCCACAATTGGCAGTCCCTGTCACTGAAGTGATTGGTTTGTTAAACTGTGCATGTCCTGTATACTATATACAAAGGCGGGTGGAAGGGCCCAAAGACAATTCCATCTTGCACATCTTTTCTTTGCCTTATGTGCTGTTTGGGGCAATGCTGACTAACATTTTTAATGTTATAGTTTATTTAACTGCCATCCTGTCTGCCACTGCAGTGCCACTCTGTGCCATGTTGGAAGCTGAACTGCCACAGGTTAGTGCCGCCCACTGCTATTGCTTAGCTTATTCAGCCAGCTAGCTCGATGCAACCTTTCGGCCTAAACTGGATGAAATCAATATTGTGAGCTGTGAGGTGGTCAAAATTGACTGGAAATGACTGGAAATAAATGTTATTGATTTTAATAATACTATAGGGACAAAAATAGGCCCAAATTATGTGATTTCAGCTGTATTTATGATTTTTTTAGAAAAAAAAATACAGATCCAAAACCAAAACACGCAAGGGTGGTTTTGTAAAACCAAATCCAGATCCAAAACCTTGAAGGAGATATAGATCCAAAACCAAAACTAAAACACAGGGGTCGGCGCACATTCCTAGTTTTTGAGACTTATCGCACATGCGCAGTAGCAAAACATCACTTATCTGTGTAAATATTGTCACCGCATCCCTATCTGAATCTGGTTCATTATCTGTATCCTCACAGCAATGCAAGCACTACTTAAATCTACATTAAGTGTAATTAATATATACCCATTTATGTTATTTATTTCACTCAGTATTAAAAATAGTTGAAATACAGCTGTCTAATGATCGATGAGAAACATTTTGTATTTTAGGGCTTTACAGCTATAGATGTATTATCCTTTGGAAAAGCCTCTAACTCGCAAATTTATTTCCCAATATACTGCATTTACTGTAGCTAGAATGAATAAGATTGTCACTTAGAACTATTAAAATACTTTAGTGAAGTATTTAAATTGTGCCCCAGGTTACAAGTAATCTGAATATTGCCTACTAGGTAAACCGCTAATATTGTTGTCCAATGGTCCATGACAATGTACTAATGTAACAGAACACTTCCATATGGTTTTATTCAGTTATTTGGGAGAGTTATTACGGTATCTTTTTTTAATGTCATCAAATATTAAAACACTATTGTCGCTGTACAGTTGGTATTGAGATTGTACCGTGTCAGCCTAGGGGGAAATCACTGGCAATTACACTGATTGACCACCTGCCCCACCTTATAGCGCCCTACAAATAAATTGTAAGATATTATAAAAAATTATACTGTATATGTAGATTATTTCAATGCAATGCATGTAAAGTGTAAACTGTTTATTCACATGTTATAGTACGGTTGTGTCTATCAGAACAATAGTGCATTGGCATGGAGAGAGTTAAATAGAGAAACAAATAAATAGAGATCCTACTTGTACATTGTACCTTTGTCACATTAGCGATGCAACTAAGATGCACAATCAGTACAAGACCGTGTGGTGGATGCATGGCGAGACGTAGAAGCAAATTCTGCGACGCGCCGAACAGGATATCTGGGGCAGTTTGAGGATAGGTGGATGTGGAGATTTCTGTAGCGAACGCAATGCGCTAACTAACACGTGCAGCAACAATGCCAGAACAGAGCCCAGCAGTGTGACCGCTTACCACTATCATGCGCGGTGCTAGTAAAGGATATGCAGAAACATCTACTTAACACTGCAGCAGTCCCTGAGTGGGGGCAATGGTGTATCTACCTATTGGCCAGGATGGCACTCGCCAGGGGCGCGGCCAAAGGGGGGGGCGCCATTCGGCAGTGCCACCAGCAGCCAATGGGTGGACTACCCCGCTAGTCCCCCGGGCCCTAAGTGTATGGCAGACCGCAGTGATAGCGGTCTGCCCTACACAGTTACAAACACACAGCCTCCAGCGGCAGCTGTCTGTTTGTTATAGCAGCCAGCCAATGAGAGTCAGACAGACTCTCATTGGCTGCTGTGCCCACGGAGGGAGCCGGCTGGAGATCACTCATGAGCTTCGCCTTCTAGCTCCCCCAAGCAGCAGGTGATGGGAAAGACATCATGACATCTCTCCCATCCCATAGTGCAGAGCGAGAGTGGGTCCGGAGGAGTGGATAGTGGCGGTCATCGGCTGGAGCAGGGATCAGGTAAGTTACTTTTTTTCTTTTTCTGGCACAGCACAGTGGGGGAGTGTGGCTACTAGGGGTCACTGTATAGGGGGTGGCAACTACTGGGGGCACATTATGGGGGGATGGACTCTACTGGGGGCACTGTATTGTGGGGGCTGCTACTGGGTGAACATTATGGGGGGGATGGACGCTACTGGTGGCACTGTATTGTGGGGGCCGCTACTGGGGGCACAGTATGGGGGGATGGCCACTACTGGGGGCACTATATTGTGGGGGCCGCTACTGGGGGCACATTATGGGGGGATGGCCACTACTGGGGGCACTATATGGGGGGACTACTACTGGGGGCACTGTATAGGGGGACTACTACTGGGGGCACTGCATAGGGGGACTACTACTGGAGGCAATGCATAAGGGAGACTATTACTGGGGGCACTCTATAGGATGGATTACTACTGGGGGCAGTGCATAGAGGAGACTACTACTGGGGGCACTGCATAGGGGGGACTACTACTTTAGGGAACTTCCTGAAATTATGGGGGGAGGGGGGCACAAGTCCATTACCTTGCCAGGTGCGCTCGGATCCCTAGATACACCCCTGAGAATAGCATTATTATTTACAAATAGCTTTGCCTAGAAACATTAGATTTAAGGGTATATACTGTATCTCCATTTTACTAAATAGCCCCGAGAGAGAGAGAGAGAGAGAGAGCAGAGTGATCGGGAGAAAGACGTGGACGCAAATTGGCTCTGTGCTGCATCCTATATCCAAATGCCGCAGGAGCCATCTTTTGCAAAGAGACACCCACCGACAGCTTCTCAGATCCGCCGCTTACGTCCGATGTCGCAGCATTGAGCATTGGGAAAAATCTGTTGCACCATCGAACCTCAGAGCGAATCTATGGTTGCTCAGAATGTCTGTCGCAACTGAGACGCCGGGGCCAGAACCACTGCGGCTGAAGACTCAGCCACTGGCAGTGACACACCCCCAAAATGTTTGTGACACGCCTGAATTTTACTCTCCACTCCGTTACCTCCCCAAATGGTCATTTAGAGAAAGTCTATTGGGGTGATGATTACAATAAGTGTCAGGCAGAATGTGACAGTGGGCCTGATTCCCGATTATCGGGAAACTGCGCATGCGAGTGTGCAGAATAGGCCGTCCATAGTCACATGCAAGCCCTTGATTTCCTCTGCCTGATTGACAGATAGAGGCATTTAAGGAGTGGTGCGGAGGCGGTTGCCGTTCACGGGAATAGGGGGCATCCCCCCCCCCCGTGTTTTTTTGGGAGTGGACAGGCCAGGATCTGCGTTGATCAACGCAGTGTTCTGGGCTCACAAGCCAGCCAGCCTGAGTAAACTGAAGCTTACCCGGTACCATCCACCATCAAGACCATCAACTACCAGTGATCCCAGCCTGCGACCTCTGTTGCAGTGCTGGAATCACAAATGCAGCAGGGGGTGTCAACCACCTCCTGCTTCATTTGCATTATTGCAAGGATTGCAATTGCAAAGCTGCCTGCGTGCCTACATCATTAATCTATAGCCTGCGTGCATACATCATATATCTATAGCCTGCGTGCATACATCATATATCTATAGCCTGCATATATACATCATGTATCTATAGCCTGCGTGCATACATCATATATCTATAGCCTGCATGCATACATCATATATCTATAGCCTGCATGCATACATCATATATCTACAGCCTGCGTGCATACATCATATATCTATAGCCTGCATGCATACATCATATATCTACAGCCTGCGTGCACACATCATATATCTATAGCCTGCATGTATACATCATATATCTATAGCCTGTGTGCATACATCATATATCTATATCCTGCATGTATACATCATATATCTATAGCCTGCATGTATACATCATATATCTATAGCCTGCGTGCAGATTTGCAATTGTGATCTTTGTGGACTCAGGCCCAGTATCTATAGCCTGCATGTATACATCATATATCTATAGCCTGCATGCATACATCATATATCTACAGCCTGCGTGCATACATCATATATCTATAGCCTGCATGCATACATCATATATCTACAGCCTGCGTGCACACATCATATATCTATAGCCTGCATGTTTACATCATATATCTATAGCCTGTGTGCATACATCATATATCTATAGCCTGCATGCATACAGCAGGCTATGCATACATCATATATCTATAGCCTGCGTGCAAACATCATATATCTATAGCCTGCATGCATACATCATATATCTATAACCTGCATGTATACATCATATATCTATAGCCTGCGTGCAGATTTGCAATTGTGATCTTTGTGGACTCAGGCCCAGTATCTATAGCCTGCATGTATACATCATATATCTATAGCCTGCATGTATACATCATATATCTATAGCCTGCATGCATACATCTTATATCTATAGCCTGCATGTATACATCATATATCTATAGCCTGCATGTATACATCATATATCTATAGCCTGCGTGCAGATTTGCAATTGTGATCTTTGTGGACTCAGGCCCAGTATCTATAGCCTGCATGTATACATCATATATCTATAGCCTGTGTGCATACATCATATATCTATAGCCTGCATGCATACATCAGGCTATGCACACATCATATATCTATAGCCTGCGTGCAAACATCATATATCTACAGCCTGCATGCATACATCATATATCTATAGCCTGCATGCATACATCATATATCTATAGCCTGCATGTATACATCATATATCTATAGCCTGCATGCATACATCTTATATCTATAGCCTGCATGTATACATCATATATCTATAGCCTGCATGTATACATCATATATCTATAGCCTGCGTGCAGATTTGCAATTGTGATCTTTGTGGACTCAGGCCCAGTATCTGTTAGGCCACATAGAGAGTCTTTAGCCAGGATGCCAGTTTATTGCATACTTGCCGACAATCAGCTCCCTCCTTCCAGGAGGGAGCTGATTGTCGGCTAACAGCGGGGGGGGGGGTTGGTCACTGACATCACAATGGGGACTGAGCCTGGGGCAGGACCGCGTGATCACGTCATTTGGCCCCGCCCCCTCTTCATAATGCCGTTATTTTCGGCATTGTGAAGCAGGGGGCGGGGGCCATGATGACGCGATTCAGCATGTATCGCGTCACCAACCCCCCTGCTGCGGGGGTTTCAAGTTTATTCTGGGGGAACGTCAGGAGGGCTGGGGGATTCCGGGAGGCTTGTCTGCCTTTCCGGGGGGCCGGGAGTGGAACCCGAAAATTGGGAGGCTCCCGGCCATATCGGGAGGGTAGGCAAGCCTGGTTTATTGATATCATCAGGGTATCAAGTAACAGCAGTAACACAGTGGTATCAGCGGTAAGCAGATTAGTAGTACAGCAGGGGATAACAGCGGTATTAAGGTGTCTCACCACAGGAGCCAAGTACTGCGCCTCTGCACGGTACTGTGACACTCTACATAGATGGTGCCAGTAGCCAAGCAGGGACGTCATCAGGTCACGCAAAATGTATCTCCAAATATCAAATGAATTCCAGGCCACACACTTTTAGGAATGCACTCAGAACTTGTGACGTCAGTGATATTATCTTCACTCACCACAAAGGTGATGCTGACAGTCTTCCTTTCCATGTACTTAGGTGGTCCATGGTACTGTATGTTGTGCTGCAGGACAAGTCTATTGCACCTCTATTCTCACATTTTATGTTTTTATCCTGTCCCAGAATAGGGTGCGAGAACATGGAAACTCACATGTTTCACACCCCCCCCCAATGTAAAATGGCAAAACTCGCATCCAGATGTTTTACCAATGTGAGGATACAACAGGGCCAATGTAATAGAGTGCGAGTTTTTAACTCGCACACTATTACTGACCTTAAACTCGAAAAATATTAGACCTGCTTCAGGCTAGCGACTATAGAGTTACACAGAAATTTGCACAGATCAATGAGCTCCGTGCATACTTCTGTGTGACAAAAACACAAGTAAAAAAAAAAGTAGGGTTCCCCAGAATTTTCATCAACCAGCACCGGGCTAAGTCAGCCAGTTCTGGTTGTGGAAATACAGGAGACAACATTAGTGTATTTGAAAATTTATTTTCCACAACCTGCGCAGGACACTTTCTAGCAGGGATGTAATGCTACAGCCGTGGGACCTTTTCACCGGGTCCCCAACCAAAAGAATTCATCACTTGACCGGGCTCCCTCAAGAGGTAGGGGCTCCTCCAATAAAGAGGTTCCCCCTCTCCAGGGCACCAAAGGCCTGGGCTGATAGCCCGGGGCTATCCCCGGCACCACTAGGGGGTGGTCACGGCCGCTGCCACCACCGCCAGCTAGGAGACTAGACGGCTGACCCTGTTGCAGGTCATGGCAAATAGACCACTGCCCTCTGCATCCTAAGGACTGTCGTGCTTCTAGGCACCCTGAGGGCCACATGCAGCTGCTGTAGGGCAGAGTACATCCCTAGTTACAGCCCTGCCAATATCTATGTATGCTAGTCTGTGTAACTCTGTGTGTCTATGTACCTCTGTATCTGTAAGCCTATACATGTGTGAGAGCCTGCTGTGAGTGTGACTGTACATCAGACTTGCCAAATCTCTGAAACAGAATAGGACCTAGAGGGGGGGTGGGGGGTTTTGGGCAGTGGCGGCGGGGGACCTGTGAAAATGTTGATATGGGTCTAGTTATGCCCCTGAGTGTGAGCCTATGCATGTGTGAGAGCCTGCTGTGTGTATAGCATACTTCCCAACTTCTTCTGTTTCCTTCCCGGGAGAAGCCCGGGGAGGAGAAACAGGTGGGTGGAGTTGGGGGCAGGGCCGGGCGGGTAGCGTAATTAAGCCCCACCCCTCGCTGCAATTTGCAGTAAACAGCACATTTTTTTAATAGGGGGCAGGGTCAAATGACATGATTCTCATAGAATCGCGTCATTAGAGCCGTCCCCTTCCTCCGGATCCTACGATCACCAGGAATATTTTCCCCATACTCCCCACTTCACTAGGAAGTGCCTACCCTTCCGGGGGCGCGGGGGGGGGGTTACCCGAAAAATCATGAGCCTCCCGCGACTTTCAGGAGGGTAATCAACCCTCGGGTATAGTGTACCCAGAGATAGATTATGAGTGGCATATACAACATAATAATACCATACAGTGTCTAACTATGGGGGACTGTTATTGCTGTGATTTACTGGAGATCCATTGTCTCCTGCAGTTTGGTAAGAGGGCGCCATAATGTGAAATATAATATAAATGTATCAAACTATAAATAATTTCAAAATGTGATTCTTGCCAAGTTCTACAAAATCCTTTTAATAATATAAGACACAATAATCACTATACAATACATAAGCATTCTATATAAAGCTGACGGGGTAATTATTATCATTATCACCACAGAGAGAGTTGGCACAGTCCACACTTATAGAACTTTTGTATAACAATGTTTAGCTGCCAAGTGACCCCCAAAAATCATCATTCACACAGCGCAAATCTCTGGAAAATCTGGGTGGAAATTCAGTGCAATAAGTAGAACCGTGTGGGCGTCCTTACATTTACTGTCAGACACGTAACCGAGTAGTGACCCTCGCTGCCGGCGAGATTTATTATCTTCTGTGATACCAAAGCATCATTCACATATCACAAAAATAGAGGTTTTCTAAAATAAGCAATATATATAGAAAATATGAAATAATAGGAAAAGCGTTTTACTTGGCTTCCGAGTTTAAGTAAATTTATGTTAGAAATATCAGAGAACATATAAACAATTTTCACAGAGACAAATGTAAAATAATGTTTAATGAAATGGTTAATAACAAGGGCCTGAGTTAGCTGCGGCCAGGCTGCGTCTTTTGGAGGTCGCCATTCTGTGCCTTTAAGCAAATGCCGCAACAAAGTCCTTCCCTGCTGTACATGGATGTGCGAGGACTGAGACGCAAACTGCCAGAATCTGTAGACGCTATAAAACCGCCTGGTGCATCTTTAGACGTCTCCATCAAACAATCCGGGGGGCGCTCCCCACCCCTCCGCAGTACCTACAGAAACCCCCGCAGTGGGGGTTGGCCAATGACATGATTCACGCTGAATTGTGTCATCAAGACCCCATCCCCTGCTTCACAATGCTGGTGTAGCGGGGCCAAAATTATGCGATCGCGTGACGAAGCCCCCCGTTCCGCCCGCAAATGCTGGGTAATATGTCCGGGCACAACCGCTTATGCCAACCTGGCTGCTCCCACCTGGAGGGGGCAGCAAGACTGTCGGCAAGGATGCCCGACACTAGCAGGGGAACTGGCGGCTGACTCACGCCAGGCAAGTCGCGCTGCGTGGCGCATTGGGACGAGATGTATGAGGACACACTTCTGTTTCTCCTGGGTCTCTCTGCGGCATCTGACACTGTGGCCACTCTCTTCCCACACATACCTTAGGTCTTCCCGACACTGGGCCCCATTCAGAGATGGACGCTAAAGTCACTACGGCTGTGTGAAAATATGCAAATGTCGCAGTCACCGGGATTTGTACTGAGAGGCCCCAACAGCTCACCTGCAGCTTTCCTGATAAGGCACCTTATAGTCTATTTGTTCTATATAGGATTTTCACCACTTAACTGACGATTTAATTCTCAGAAAACCGCTCAGAAATAGTATTTATTTTTACTACTTAATAATTAATAAAGTTCAAAAATTATTTTAAAAACTATATTTAAATATTTTTAAAAAAAGATATATATCTAGGGGGTGTTTTTCAATCCTCCCATCTCTACGTGTCCATAGGCCCCCATTATAAAATAACTACCGTTCTCCTTTAGGCAATAGACCTTTCAGGTGTCATAAATCCTAATATCCCCCCACACCTCATTAATAGTAAAAAAAAATCCCTATTTTCTAAACCAAACCCCCTCGTAAAAAGACCCTTTTTTCCTGTGTCCGACTAAGGAGAACCTATTGGGATTTACATTTGAGCTGTATGCAGGCTCTCTCCTGGTTGCCTGTGTGACTTCACTCGCTGGGGTTCCTTTCCTTGCATTACATATAGGCGTGATCGCCCAAGACGGACCTGCCTATTGCCCGATCACTACCAAGGAGTTATCCAGCCTCCGCATGCACCTATATTGATGGTTGCAGTCTTCTGGGGCTCCCGTTTGCTCTTGATCGCGGTGCGGTTTGGAGGGACTCAAAGCCAGTGAGTATTATTATTGGGGACAATTTGCTGGTATAGCTACTGTATCATCCAGGTGCAATTCAGCCCCCCACACCCATTCTACCAGCGGTTGTAGTCTGTTGGGGCTCCCGCTTTTCATCGATTGCGATACAGTTGTGGAGGGGTTTAAATCCAGTGAGGATTACCACTGAGTATAAATTGCTAAATAGAACTACCAGCTTGATATGAATTGATATCCCTATATGGAGTTTAATTAGACCGGACTATGGTCCTGATTCAGACTTGGGAATAGAGGCCCTCATTCAGAGGCGGTCGCACGGGAGCGATAGGTCGCACCCAAAGTGATCGAGAATATGCAAAACGAGCGCTCAGTCGCAACGCACATCGTAAGTGCGGAAACACCCACAACAATGAAAGCACACCTCCTATCTCTATGGCCTAATTCAGAGTCGGTCGCAGGCGGCAACCTACGTCAGCACGATTAACCCCTGTTACATTGTTAATTGCCTACAAACATCGGTTGAGGCAGAAACCATCGCCTGCACTCGCATTGCTTAAGGTAGACCCTGGGCTACCCTTAGCTCTGCGAGCAGTAGCATCATTATTGCAACGAGATGACGTGTGTGATGACTCACTCAGTAATATATGCACGCCCTTAAAACGCCCTTTTTAAGGTTAACCACGCCTGCGTGCGCACCACCACACCCCCGTTCACAAGCACCTTCCCCTGTAACCACCCACAAATGCCACGAAATGTCAATCACAGCTACGACCTCGTAGTGACTAGCGAGCAAGAGGATTGCGGTCGGGAAGACAGGCTTGCGCACGTGCACTGCCATGTACATGCATGTGCAGTTGAAAAAAACATAGCTCGCTACGACAAATCGCTCCATGCGACCGCCTCTGAATGAGGTCCAGAGAGAGAGATCTCTCTCTCAACTGATCATCTTGGTGACACCATGCTGCACTGCAGGGGGGCAGATTTAAAATGTGCAGAGAGATTTAGATTTGGGAGGGAGGTGTCCAAACTAACATCTAAAATGCAGTATAATAATAAAGCTGTGCAGTATTTGTGGGCTGCATGTAAAAGCAGCCAGTATTTACCCCACATGCAAAAAAATGTATGTATTTACACCCCTTGCATTGCAATATGGTTTGCCCAGGTACACAGCTAAGTGCTATCTCTCTTTCTATTCCCAACTCTGAATCAGGCCCCATATATTTAATTTTTTTCTTGCAAACAAAGATTACCTAGATTTATTCCATGGAGGACTGATCTAAAGCTGAATGTTTTAAATGCTTGTGCTGTTTCCCTGTGTTATTTCTCTGGAGAACATTGCTACATTTTTTAAAGTGTGCTGGGAACAAGAAACTATTTTCCTTTGAGAAAACACTGTCAATTTGATACATTTTTAAAGTGTCATTTTTTCATGGCAAGTTTGTAACACTTGGAATACTACTGCTTTGTTTGCACATTCTTAGTGGGTTATATCCGCTATAAGAATAGTATACTAATAACTTGTACTCCCTATTTGAGATTAAGGAATATTATGTGATTGTATTGATTGGTGTATACTCCTGGGAGTTATTCAGATTTATGTTTTAATAAATATATTTAATTCATTAATTTGTTTATTATTAGTTCTAAGTACTACATCACATCACTTTCTTTTGGTTTAATGATTATGGGTGGTATTTAAAGTGTTGCATTGCCAGAATTTTTGCCTACATCGCGCATTTTAGCCATGGAAACTTACCATGCACGTACCCGCACTGCGCCTTATTCAATTCCAAAAGACGCGAAAACGGTGACACCTGAAGTCAGAACAGGCGAAAAGTGGTGTCAGAATCGGGGAAATCAGCCTGAACCCCCAAAAAGATGCAGAAACATTGGGGATCAATGTAGTAGTGCCCAATTAGCCCAAATACAACTATTAGGGGTACTTACGTTCGCACACTTGCCACTAATTAGCGTCTTTGCACAAGTGGTGAAGACTGGCATAAAGCAGGATTTATTGGAGAAAATAAGTATTCCTGGTAAATTTGGGGTACCTAAAAATGGGTGCTAGCATATTTTAATATCTCTAAATTGCAGTTTTAATAAATGCGAATTTCCTCCCTCATAAAAGCACCTGCAATCCCAAAAACACTTGACACCTTCTTAGAGCACCCCCAGTACCTTATTTTGCTAGTTTGCGAACTTGTCCCCCCACTTTGTGCTTTTTTATCCCCAAATTCAAAGTACTTTTTTGGGGTGTTCTTAACTTTTTGACAGAATTTTTTTGACACAGTTGCCCATTGGGGGGTTGTCCTAAGGGTTCTGAGTGGTTTCCGTACCTTTGCACCCCAAAACAAAAATGCTGCACTTCTTTTCTCGTGTTATTCAGAGACAAATCTTTTTCGCCTATTACTGTACATTGCATTGACTTTCTGCGTACGAGAAAAGTGGATGGAATTGAATACGGAGATAAGTTTCCAACAGGCGAAAAGTTGCAATTGGCGATACCTTTTTGAAGATCTCGGCGGTCGCTTCTAATTAAATACGGGCCTATGTGTTTTATGTTTTTTATTAGAGATGTGCGTCTGACCATTTTTGCTGGTTTTAGTTTTGCCAAAACACCATGACTGGTTTTCGTTTTGGATTTAGATTTTTTCCAAAAATTGGCAAAAAAAGCTAAAATCGTATAATTTGGGCCTTTTTTTGTTCCTAGAGTATTATTAACCTCCATAACATTATTCCAGTCATTTACAGTCAATTATGACCACCTCGCAGCTCACAATATTGTTTGCCAAAGGCTGGCTGGCTAAACTAAGCAACAGAGCAGCGGCACAAACACACGGCAGTTATTACAGTTTACATTTTTTTTGCATATTAGTAATGTACTAGCTATAACCAATCAAACTAACTCACAAGGACGTTCAATAGAAAACAATACAACAAAGACATTTACTAAGAACCATGCATGGAATATCCTTGCTGTAAATTGGTCGTAGTTAACAAACAGCAAAGAAGGAAAAACCCTCCAGGGGGCCCTCGGCTACTGACGACTGTCACTCTGTGCCTATGGAAAACCTGATTAATCAGCCATTTGTTGAGCAGTTCCACAAAATCTCCCCAACCATGAAAACAGTGCTCCATACCTACAGGTCGGATACAGCATGGGTCAGATTCAGTGAGGGTCGTATATAGCGTGGTACTGAGATTTTGTGGTGTATTGGTGAAACCGGGCGCTCCTGTTGAGGGTAAGCGGGCCGTGAATGGTAATGGGTTTTCCCTAGTGAAAACCAAAGTCTGAATTATGTGTCTAAAGGTAGGTATTACCATGTATTTAGACGCTCCTCAACATAAATGCTGTGACGGAGTCGACCGTATAAGATGACATAGGTCAGAGAAGACATAAAATAAAATTTATTCATGAATACAAGGTGATGCATGGAATATAAATGCATACAGTCAAGACGTGCTGTAGATTCAAAAGGGATGAGAAATCACAGAATCAGTTGATAAATACTGGGTGAGGCAGAAAAATGGTATCTGCCATGGACATTAGACATATGCAATAGGTGAATTATATATATTGTGGATGAATCAAGGCATGAAACATAAGACAAATGACAGGTCTGGTGAGTTCTGATTGCAGCTGGAAATGTGACTCCTGTTTTTAAAATAAGCACTATCGTGCAATGTACAAATAAATGGTAATAATTGTACACTTGGTAGTAGGCAAAAAAGTACAGGATATCATACCCGGTGGGTGATGGGGAGCCAGCGGGTGTTGAATTGCAGGGTGCCCGGGTTGCCCTGCAAGGCTCCTTACGCTTTACCCAAATGGAAATCAGGTCCTGTGGAAAAAGTCCAGAGTCCTTGGAAGTGATTACAGGTGTAGCTTGCCGACGCGTTTCGAGATACTGGGTCTCTTCTTCAAGGCTGTAGCATACCTGTATTGCTGGGGGTCTTTTATAGCAGTCTCTGGGTATGAGGTGCACTTGCTAAAGCTTCCTCCTTGCCCCACTTCCGGTTTTGGGCGGAAGTGATGTCATCAGTACTTTAGATCTTCTTTTTAAGGAATCCTGGCATCTTTCTGTGCGGCCCAGGATAGCAATGTGTTGATTACCAGAGTAGGTGTCTTTATTGAAGGCTGTTGATGATGGTTATCTTATCAATGTGTGGTTATGTTCGCCAAACCGGAAGTGCTCTAGCGGCCATCTTGGTAGTGCACAAAAAAAAAAAAAAGAATTTTTTTTTTTCCCCTTCCCTTTTTTCCCCCATTCTCTTCCTCTCTTTCTTCCTATGTCTCCTTTTTGAAAGCTGACATTTTGTAGGAATAGAAGAATGTGTCCATATATGTTATTGTTAGCTTGATTGGTGTTCTGTATTCCACTTGTAGATGACTTTTCTTGGTATGTGATGCCTCGTGAAAGGAAAGAAGGTGAGATTAGTTAGATGATGTATCAGGTGACATGAAGTGGGGATGGGATATAGGGGTATACAGGATGATCACAGAAACCATTTTATTTCGAAATCTGCATTTAAGCCTTTTGGTACAAGGGTTTGTAAATTGAATATACTTTTCATCTCTGTACGTGCCAGGTTTCTCTCAACATTTCTATCTCGCCAGGTGGGTTTTATCTGTTTGAGACCTGTGAAATATTTTATGTGATTGGCTGAACATTGATGGTGTGTACGAAAGTGATCAGACAGATTATGAGTCATGACCCCTTTCTTGATATTTCGGAGATTTTCTCCTAACCGAGTTTTGAGAGGTCTTGATGTTCTTCCAACATATCCTTTTTCGCAAGAACAGACAATCAGGTACACTACGTTGATGGAGTTACAGGTAATAAAGTCTCTAATTTTTAATTTAGAGCCATTCATCTCTATTTCTGTGTATTTGGTGGTTGTGACTTTGATTTGTCTACAGGCTATGCACATGCCACAGCGATGAAAGCCTTTTGTCCTGATTGGGTTAGGGGGTTTTACTTCCAATGCACTTCTGACGAGATGGTTTTTTAGGTTGGGTGCTTTCCTATTGGTGAACTGGGGTTTAGTGGGAATTATGGTCTTCAAGACAGGATTTTCTTGTAAAAGGTGCCAATGTTTTCTTATGATAGATTCTATTTTTTTGTGGTCTGAATCATATCCCGTAATGAATGACCATTGGAGTCTAGATTTTTTTGATTGTATATTTCTGGGTCGTTTGGTTTTCAGGAGATTGGATCTTTCTGTCTGTAATATGGTTGTGGCAGTGTCTTCGAAATCTTGTTTTTTGTAGCCCTTCTTTAAGAACTCTTTCTTCATTTATTCTATTTGGAGTTGACACACATTGTTTTCACTGCAATTTCTTCTGATCCTGGTGAACTGTCCCTTGGGGACACCATTAAGCCAATTCTGGTGGTGTTCACTACTTTTCGGGATGTAGTTATACGTGTCTGTTGGTTTGTTGAAAGTCTTTGTGTGTATCATATTCTCCTTGATGTATACAGACAAATCCAGAAAGTGTGTTTCGTTTTTGCTTTTATTGAATGTCAATATTATATTCTTGTTATTGTTGTTAATCTGTTTGCAGAAATCATCAAGAGTTTCTTCTGTTCCTCTCCAAATGAAGAGGATAACATCTATATAACGATTCCAAGTTATCACATTGTTACTAAAACATTCTTTTGTGTAGATCTCGTTTCGCTCCCAGTACGCCATGAACAAATTTGCGTAACTGGGAGCGAAACGGGTACCCATGGCTGTACCCCGTTTCTGCAGATAATATTCACCATCGAAGAAGAAGAAGTTGTTTTCTAAAATAAATTGGATTGACTCTTTTATGAAAGCTTTCTTGTTTGTGTCATATTCTGTTTCGTTTAGGAACTCAGAGATGGCTTCTTCTCCTTGGGTGTGTTCAATGATGGTGTACAGGGATGTTACATCTGCAGTGACCAGGATCATTTCTTCTTCCCAGGATACCCCTTGTAGTTTCCTAATTGTGTCCGAGGTGTCTTTGAGGTAAGATGGATTTCTGACGACGAGAGGTTGTAGCAGGGAGTCTATGATGGCGGAGAGGTTAGAGGTTAGGCTCCCAGTCCCTGCGATGATGGGCCTTCCAGGTGGTGACATAATGCTTTTGTGAATTTTGGGCAGTACGTAGATGGTTGGAGTGACTGGTTCTACAATGTTGATGAAACCATACTCTTCTACGGTTATTGCACCTTTGTCCAAATGTCTTGTGATGAGTTTTTGGAAGTTGTTCCTAATGCGTAGTGAAGGATCAGTTTTTAGTTTTTGATAGGTAGTGGTGTCCGATAGTTGTCTCAGGACTTCTTTTTTATAGTCCTCTTTATTGAGGATGGTGATTCCTCCTCCTTTGTCGCATGGTTTAATTACTATATTTGTGTCTTCTTTTAGGGATTTCATCGCTTCTCTTTCTTTTTTATTCAGGTTCTGGGTGTGTTGTTTGTGCTTTTTAATTGTTTTGAGGTCTTCAATAATCAATTTTTGGAAGGTTTCTATAAAGTTTCCTTTGATGTGAGCTGGATAAAAGGTCGATGGTTTTCTAAATGTAATGGGTCTTTCTTCTTCTGCCTCATTTACTACATGATTATTTGATAGGTCTTCATTTGGAGTGTTTAATTTTTTTAGTTCAAAGAATTTTCTCAAAGAAATTTTCCTGATGTACTTTTGTACATCGATGAACTTATCGAATTCGTCGTGTGATGTAGTAGGTGCAAATTTAAGTCCCTTTTTTAGCACGTTCTCTTCGGCTGTTGTGAGAACTCTAGAGCTTAGATTGTAGATGATTTGTCTTTCTTCTGTTGGTTTAATGATAGTTGTTTCTTCAGTTTTCTTCTCCTTTTTCTTTTTATTTGTTTTTGGTTTCCCAGCTCTTGTGCCTCTTTTCTTTTAGTTTTCCCCCTATACCTTATTTTTCTTTTTGTGTCGTTTTTTATTGTCATTTTTTCTTTCCCTTCCTTTCTTTGCGAAAAGGGGGTTCATTCCTAATACGTGTTTCGTTCCATTGGGAGGTGCTTTCTTCTTCCCCTATATACCCTATATCCCATCCCCACTTCATGTCACCTGATACATCCTCTAACTAATCTCACCTTCTTTCCTTTCACGAGGCATCACATACCAAGAAAAGTCATCTACAAGTGGAATACAGAACACCAATCAAGCTAACAATAACATATATGGACACATTCTTCTATTCCTACAAAATGTCAGCTTTCAAAAAGGAGACATAGGAAGAAAGAGAGGAAGAGAATGGGGGAAAAAAGGGAAGGGGAAAAAAAAATTCTTTTTTTTTTTTTTGTGCACTACCAAGATGGCCGCTGGAGCACTTCCGGTTTGGCGAACATAACCACACATTGATATGATAACCATCATCAACAGCCTTCAATAAAGACACCTACTCTGGTAATCAACACATTGCTATCCTGGGCCACACAGAAAGATGCCAGGATTCCTTAAAAAGAAGATCTAAAGTACTGATGACATCACTTCCGCCCAAAACCGGAAGTGGGGCAAGGAGGAAGCTTTAGCAAGTGCACCTCATACCCAGAGACTGCTATAAAAGACCCCCAGCAATACAGGTATGCTACAGCCTTGAAGAAGAGACCCAGTATCTCGAAACGCGTCGGCAAGCTACACCTGTAATCACTTCCAAGGACTCTGGACTTTTTCCACAGGACCTGATTTCCATTTGGGTAAAGCGTAAGGAGCCTTGCAGGGCAACCCGGGCACCCTGCAATTCAACACCCGCTGGCTCCCCATCACCCACCGGGTATGATATCCTGTACTTTTTTGCCTACTACCAAGTGTACAATTATTACCATTTATTTGTACATTGCACGATAGTGCTTATTTTAAAAACAGGAGTCACATTTCCAGCTGCAATCAGAACTCACCAGACCTGTCATTTGTCTTATGTTTCATGCCTTGATTCATCCACAATATATATAATTCACCTATTGCATATGTCTAATGTCCATGGCAGATACCATTTTTCTGCCTCACCCAGTATTTATCAACTGATTCTGTGAATTCTCATCCCTTTTGAATCTACAGCACGTCTTGACTGTATGCATTTATATTCCATGCATCACCTTGTATTCATGAATAAATTTTATTTTATGTCTTCTCTGACCTATGTCATCTTATACGGTCGACTCCGTCACAGCATTTATGTTGAGGAGCGTCTAAATACATGGTAATACCTACCTTTAGACACATAATTCAGACTTTGGTTTTCACTAGGGAAAACCTATTACCATTCACGGCCCGCTTACCCTCAACAGGAGCGCCCGGTTTCACCAATACACCACAAAATCTCAGTACCACGCTATATACGACCCTCACTGAATCTGACCCATGCTGTATCCGACCTGTAGGTATGGAGCACTGTTTTCATGGTTGGGGAGATTTTGTGGAACTGCTCAACAAATGGCTGATTAATCAGGTTTTCCATAGGCACAGAGTGACAGTCGTCAGTAGCCGAGGGCCCCCTGGAGGGTTTTTCCTTCTTTGCTGTTTGTTAACTACGACCAATTTACAGCAAGGATATTCCATGCATGGTTCTTAGTAAATGTCTTTGTTGTATTGTTTTCTATTGAACGTCCTTGTGAGTTAGTTTGATTGGTTATAGCTAGTACATTACTAATATGCAAAAAAAATGTAAACTGTAATAACTGCCGTGTGTTTGTGCCGCTGCTCTGTTGCTTAGTTTAGCCAGCCAGCCTTTGGCAAACAATATTGTGAGCTGCGAGGTGGTCATAATTGACTGTAAATGACTGGAATAATGTTATGGAGGTTAATAATACTCTAGGAACAAAAAAAGGCCCAAATTATACGATTTTAGCTTTTTTTGCCAATTTTTGGAAAAAATCTAAATCCAAAACGAAAACCAGTCATGGTGTTTTGGCAAAACTAAAACCAGCAAAAATGGTCAGACGCACATCTCTAATAAAAAACATAAAACACATAGGCCCGTATTTAATTAGAAGCGACCGCCGAGATCTTCAAAAAGGTATCGCCAATTGCAACTTTTCGCCTGTTGGAAACTTATCTCCGTATTCAATTCCATCCACTTTTCTCGTACGCAGAAAGTCAATGCAATGTACAGTAATAGACGAAAAAGATTTGTCTCTGAATAACACGAGAAAAGAAGTGCAGCATTTTTGTTTTGGGGTGCAAAGGTACGGAAACCACTCAGAACCCTTAGGACAACCCCCCAATGGGCAACTGTGTCAAAAAAATTCTGTCAAAAAGTTAAGAACACCCCAAAAAAGTACTTTGAATTTGGGGATAAAAAAGCACAAAGTGGGGGGACAAGTTCGCAAACTAGCAAAATAAGGTACTGGGGGTGCTCTAAGAAGGTGTCAAGTGTTTTTGGGATTGCAGGTGCTTTTATGAGGGAGGAAATTCGCATTTATTAAAACTGCAATTTAGAGATATTAAAATATGCTAGCACCCTACAAACATCGGTTGAGGCAGAAACCATCGCCTGCACTCGCATTGCTTAAGGTAGACCCTGTTCTACCCTTAGCTCTGCGAGCAGTAGCATCATCCTCTAACTAATCTCACCTTCTTTCCTTTCACGAGGCATCACATACCAAGAAAAGTCATCTACAAGTGGAATACAGAACACCAATCAAGCTAACAATAACATATATGGACACATTCTTCTATTCCTAGAAAATGTCAGCTTTCAAAAAAGGAGACATAGGAAGAAAGAGAGGAAGAGAATGGGGGAAAAAAGGGAAAGGAAAAAAAATATATATATTTTTTTATTTTTTTTTGGGCACTACCAAGATGGCCGCTGGAGCACTTCCGGTTTGGCGAACATAACCACACATTGATATGATAACCATCATCAACAGCCTTCAATAAAGACACCTACTCTGGTAATCAACACATTGCTATCCTGGGCCGCACAGAAAGATGCCAGGATTCCTTAAAAAGAAGATCTAAAGTACTGATGACATCACTTCCACCCAAAACCGGAAGTGGGGCAAGGAGGAAGCTTTAGCAAGTGCACCTCATACCCAGAGACTGCTATAAAAGACCCCCAGCAATACAGGTATGCTACAGCCTTGAAGAAGAGACCCAGTATCTCGAAACGCATCGGCAAGCTACACCTGTAATCACTTCCAAGGACTCTGGACTTTTTCCACAGGATCCGATTTCCGTTTGGGTAAAGCATAAGGAGCCTTGCAGGGCAACCCGGGCACCCTGCAATTCAACACCCGCTGGCTCCCCATCACCCACCGGGTATGATATCCTGTACTTTTTTGCCTACTACCAGAGGCGTCACTAGGGTTGGTGTCACCCGGTGTGGTAGCTCATGGTGTCACCCCCCCTCCCACATGGGCCTTGTATCACACCACACGGGATCCTTAGTGCAGTGTTTGTACTATCACTAAATATATGTTGAATCAATGGGCAGCAAGAGTTTCCATTTGCAGATGGACAAGCACTCGCATTACCTCTATGGAATGCCCCTTATTCAATGCCCCCAGTAGTAGTGCCCCTTATGCAATGCTCCTATAGTTGTGCCCATTATGCAGTTCCCCCTGTAGTAGTGCCCCTTTATGCAATGCCCTCTGTAGATGTGCCCAATATCCAATGCCCCCTGTATTAGAGCCCAATATGCTGTACCCCCTGTAGTGCCCCTTACACAGTTCCCCCAGTAGCGCCCATTATACTTTACCACCATTAGCACTCCTTATGCAGTGCCCCAGTAGTGCCCTTATACAGTGCCCCCAGTATTGCATCTCTTATGCAGTGCCCCCAGCAATGCCCCTTAAGCTGTGCCCCCAGTAGCGCCCCTTATGCAGTGGCCCCAGTATTGCCTCCCTTATGCAGTGCCCCAGCAATGCCCCTTAAGCTGTGCCCCCAGTAGTGCCCTTATACAGTGCCTTCTGTATTGTCTCTCTTATGTAGTGGCAAGTGCCCCCAGCAATGCCCCTTAAGCTGTGCCTCCAGTAGCGCCCCAGTGCCCCTTAAGCTGTGCCCCCAGTAGTGCCCTTATACAGTGCCTTCTGTATTGCCTCTGTTATGTAGTGGCAGTGCCCCCAGCAATGCCCCTTAAGCTGTGCCCCCAGTAGCGCCTCTTATGCAGTGCCTGGTGTGCTCCCAGTAGTGCCCTTATACAGTGCCCACAGCAATGCCCCTTAAGCTGTGCTTCCAGCGCCCCTTATGCAGTGGCCCCGGTCCCCAGTAATCCCCCTTATGCTGTGCCCCCCCTGTGCAGTGAGTCAGTACTTACCTCTGGGTGTGTCCGGGTGGGGTGCTCACTTGTCTTGAGTCCTTCTTCTGTTCTTGACATGCAGCGCGCTCACAGGCACCTAGTCCCTCCTCCTTCTCCATCAGGCTGAGCGGCTCCCAGAAAAACAAGCGGAGCCGGCGTGCGCGATGACGTCATCGCGGCCGGCGTCCAGAACCGCACACAGGCACAGAGAGATTCTCTGTGCCTGTGTGTGGCTCTGGACGCCGGCCGCGGTGAGAGAATATGCAGCTCACCCCGGCGGCGGGCAGAGCAGAGAGGACCAGCGTGCGGCAGGACGGACCTGCATATACATTAAAAAGTGTCTCCTCCGGCTCCAGCAGCATGGTCGGCAGTGGTGCCGTGGGTGCAGGGGCGGATTGGGAACTAAAAGTGGCCCTGGAAAAATTTCTGGAAGTGGCCTCACATGGGCGGCACCAAATCAACTGTAGGCAGACCAAAACACCAAAGTAGGCTGGATTACATCACTATACCTGGAGGTATCAGTGATAGGCAAGACTAAAGCTGGCCATACACCAGGCCAACTTTTCTCTGGGATACGTTCAGTATCCCGGCACAGGGGATGCCGGCTTAGAATACCAGCGTCTGAATCCCGACAGATGGCATCCTGAAGGTAAGTAGCGGGGTTAGGGGGAGGGTTGGGGCTTAAGTACTAGGAGAAGGGTTAAGGTTAGGCACTAAGTGGGGGTTAGATTTAAGGTGTGGGGAGGGGGAGGCTAGGTTTAGGCATTTGGGGGAGGAGGTTAGGTTTAGGCATCCGGGAGGGAGGGCTAGGGGAAGGGGGAGGGTCAGGATACCTACCAAAAGGTGTCGTTATCCTAAACCTGTTGGGATGCAGACGTTGGCACCCTCTCAGTGCAGCCAACTTCTCTCTAACTTTTGAAGTCACAGAAGTAGGCGGAAAGTGTCTGCATGTTTTGAATAAATATTTGGTTAGGCACACTGACACCTCACAGGTGCTACACAGAGTGACAGGGCATACACATTATAGTATACATATACTAGGGCTGGTGATGACACTCTTTCTTTCCCCCTCAGTGGGAAAGGAATGACAGAAAGGAGCAGTTAAGCTACATAAGTGACAGGAACCTTTATTGAAACAAAGTGACAGTGTACAGTGTGTGAGCGAGAAAGAAAGAGACAGAGATAGGAAAAGAGGTAAGGGGAAAATACATAAGGAGAGAGAGAGAGAGAGAAAGAGAGAGAGAGAGAGAGAGAGAGAGAGAGAGAGAGAGAGATATATGGGGTGGTATATAGAGAGGGGAGTACAGATTCCCCTTGTTAATATGTTGCACTCTCTCACTAATTAAAAGCTGTCTCCATGTTCTGTCAGTATTACCCCTCACTGTAGTCACTGCCCCTTGGAGGATGTTCACCCCAGCGGCAGCATTACAGTAATTATTCTGGAGGAATCAGTTTTTGGTGATGAGTCCCTTGCCACCATGCTATTGCTCTTAACTGCGATCACTGCCAGTTTTTCCCCGTTTATCAGCATGACGTGTGCAGGGGATACAGGGCCCCAGCAGCAGTTTGGGCCATATAGTAATGGCATCCCCTGCATCATGGGCTGTCATTAGATATGATGGGCCCAGTACAAATGAATCACAGCGCCCTGTTCCCCCCACCACTGATCCAGTGGATGCAGAGGTATTCCATGGGGCCCTGGTACCCAGAGTGAGTGCATGCAATAATGTAATACATAGTACTGACATGTGTCAGCTGCTCCTCAGACCTCACCACATACCCCAAAATTTACCTACATGCCAACCAACATGTCACATTCCCTATCCATATCTATTTTTCTTGTGTGCGTGTGTGTGTGTATATATATATATATATATACACACACACACTCACAAAAACACTAGTGAATAAATTGACCCGCCATCTGCTGCTCACCTCAGCCAGTCTGCTTCTCCTGTCCTCTCCCCCTCCAGTCCCATTATACTTACCCCCCTAGTTCCTGGTCCTCTTCATTCCTATTGATGCGGCAAACACCTGCACGTCACACCTAATGTGCATTGCAGGCGCAGTGGGAGCTGGGACACTGGCCGTGTATGTTAGGTGCCACAATTCATTCATATACGGTTTAAATTTTATAATAATAACTATAAATATAGTATAGAAGTTTATCTTCACATATAATATATATATACATACACAAAATATAAACATATATAATATAAATACATAAACTAGAAACATAAAATTGTGCTTACCTGGCAACCTTTAGGTGAATGATGTGGTGCTGTACACGGCCTTGCTTCTGTGGTCTGCGCAGCTTCTGATGGCAGTCACCAGTCATGGAGGAGGGGGGTGGAATATGCACACATGATGAGGTAGCAGAGGTACTGGATGGGGAAACAAGCAGAGGGGCAAATGGAGATGATGGCAAAGGTATAGATGGCAAAGGAGGCAGAGGCACAGCAGGGGGAAGTATCACAAGTACATATAGGGGTGGACAGATGGAGTATGAGGCAAAGCTATAGATGCAAAAAGGAATAAGGCATAGAAGGGGGAGGGGCAGAGGCACACATGGAGGGGGGAGGGGCAGAGGCACACATAGAGAGGAGAGGGGCAGAGGCACATATTGGTGGGGGTATAGAAACACAGATGGGGAGTGCAGGAGCAGAGGTACAACTGATTGACTCTAGCCCAGCCAGGGTGCAGGGGGAAGGAGGAGGAGTTGTAGGGGACCTAGGAGGTGACAACGTGTATTGCAGTCAGGAGAGGAAAGTGAAACTCAGCTAGCCGGAGAGTGAGCCTAAAGTCACTTGCAAGAGTGGGGGAGGGGAGCACACACCACCAATGCCCCATATAAAACCTGGCTGGATCTAATGATGAAAACTGATAGAGGTGATGATTCCAGCCCAAACTGCTTCTGACTCGCAGGCAGATACATGTGTCTGTGAGAGAGAAGCAGGCTGCAGCCACGATCATCAGCACAGGCGGGTCCCTCTGTCAGATCTGTGCAGTGCCCTGGTACTTTCTGTACCTTCCTTTATGCCCCTCAGCTCCATCTGCCTCGCTGGCGCTGCCCCGCCTCTCCAGTCTGCTCTGCCTGGCATTGAGTCTCAGCCCAGTCAGCTGACTGCCTTAGCCCCGCAGGCTGGCTGAGCTGAGTCTTTCACTTTAGGCTGCCTATTAGAATGGAAATATATCTAAATCCGCCCCTGCGTGGGTGTGCAGCCCGCGGGTGTGACATGCTGCTCTTCTTGGTGTCACCCCCTTGAAGGGTGACACCCAGTGCGGGCCACACCCCCCGCACCTCCCTAGTGATGCCACTGCCTACTACCAAGTGTACAATTATTACCATTTATTTGTACATTGCACGATAGTGCTTATTTTAAAAACAGGAGTCACATTTCCTGCTGCAATCAGAACTCACCAGACCTGTCATTTGTCTTATGTTTCATGCCTTGATTCATCCACAATATATATAATTCACCTATTGCATATGTCTAATGTCCATGGCAGATACCATTTTTCTGCCTCACCCAGTATTTATCAACTGATTCTGTGAATTCTCATCCCTTTTGAATCTACAGCACGTCTTGACTGTATGCATTTATATTCCATGCATCACCTTGTATTCATGAATACATTTTATTTTATGTCTACACTGACCTATGTCATCTATACGGTCGACTCCGTCACAGCATTTATGTTGAGGAGCGCCTAAATACATGGTAATACCTACCTTTAGACACATAATTCAGACTTTGGTTTTCACTAGGGAAAACCCATTACCATTCACGGCCTGCTTACCCTCAACAGGAGCGCCCGGTTTCACCAATACACCACAAAATCTCAGTACCATTTCCCTAGACTAGTGAAACCAGGCAGCACCATGCTGAATCATTATTCAAGAAGATCTGAAGATGTCAAAGAAGTCTTCAATATTAACTTTAACACTGAAGAAATTGAAATAAATTCAGAGAATCTTGAAACAGCCATGTACAAAATGAGTGAATGGCTATTAAAAGAAAATAAACTATGGTGGGAGGTGGCCACCCTGGGCAAATATCGTACAGAACAAGTTATTCCTAAAGGCCTCAGACTAGAAAAACACCCCTCTTTCACAGATGCCACTGAGGACTTTATTCAGGAATGGTCCAAGATTTTGGATACATGTTCTTTTTCTCTAATAGATCTTATCATAAATGAGAGAAAACAGAAACTAAAAGATACACAGGAGACGATTGAAACACTGAAAACATTGCTAGAACCATTTAACCACCTCTCTACATTCAAAACTTTAGAAGAAGATATATGCCTCAAAATCGAACAAAATACAAAGGATTTAATGAAAAAGAAACAAAGGAAACTACAAAGAGACTTTGATTTTTACAAATTTGGAATAACAAAATCAAAGAAAATTAAAAATGGACAAAAAGAAGGAATACCCCCAAATAATTATAAAAAAAACAAAAAACATACAAGAAATATCCCACTTAATTGGAGACATCAGAAAAAAGAAAATGATAGAAAAAAAGAAGAAAACGAAAATGAAAGACAACATGAAAGATGGAGAGAACCCTATCCCAGGTACACACCTAAGTGGAGAAAAATACTGCGTCACACACCACCTTTTCACCAGTTTACGTATAAGAATGAGCCATACTATCCCAGTCTGAGAATAAACAGAAGACCCAACAAGACAACAATAAAAAACAGATTTAACATTGGTTATAAAAGGTCGTTTCAAAGGTATCAAAGAACTCCAAGCCCAATAAAGACCTACACCCCGCAATGGAGAAACCGAAATAATGAAAAATTAAGGTTCCACACACCAAACAGAAGTAGAAGAGATTCCCACAGAAAAAGGACTCCAGAACGCAGGAGGAATAGAAAATTCTTAATAACCCCTCCTGACGGCCACTATAGATTACACGGAAGAGGAGTGAGACACCTGGAAAAAAAAAGCACTCCAGAAAGCACCCCACAAAAATCCAGAAATAGAAATAGAAGACACTCTGAAAAGAGAGAAAAAGGAGACATCCCCATAGTGTTTGAATTAAATTCAGACCTGGAAAACACAAACAGAGAATCATCTTGAACAAATAGGAATGATAAAAGTCCACACTAAAGAAGAATCACTATAGACAGATGGCCAAGAATAACCACTCCCTCAGATCAACACAACCCATGAGGAAACTCTATATTGGTAGAAAAAGAAAGCACCTCCCAAGGGAACGAAACACATATAAGGAATGAACCCCCTTTTCGCGAAGAAAGGAAGGGAAAGAAAAAACGACAATAAAAAATGACACAAAAAGAAAAATAAGGTATAGGGGGAAAACTAAAAGAAAAAGAGGCACAAGAGCTGGGAAACCAAAAACAAAGAAAAAGAAAAAGGAGAAGAAAACTGAAGAAACAACTATCATTAAACCAACAGAAGAAAGACAAATCATCTACAATCTAAGCTCTAGAGTTCTCACAACAGCCGAAGAGAACATGCTAAAAAAGGGACTTAAATTTGCACCTACTACATCACACGACGAATTCGATAAGTTCATCGATGTACAAAAGTACATCAGGAAAATTTCTTTGAGAAAATTCTTTGAACTAAAAAAATTAAACACTCCAAATGAAGACCTATCAAATAATCATGTAGTAAATGAGGCAGAAGAAGAAAGACCCATTACATTTAGAAAAACATCGACCTTTTATCCGGCTCACATCAAAGGAAACTTTATAGAAACCTTCCAAAAATTGATTATTGAAGACCTCAAAACAATTAAAAAGCACAAACAACACACCCAGAACCTGAATAGAAAAGAAAGAGAAGCGATGAAATCCCTAAAAGAAGACACAAATATAGTAATTAAACCATGCGACAAAGGAGGAGGAATCGCCATCCTCAATAAAGAGGACTATAAAAAAGAAGTCCTGAGACAACTATCGGACACCACTACCTATCAAAAACTAAAAACTGATCCTTCACTACGCATTAGGAACAACTTCCAAAAACTCATCACAAGACATTTGGACAAAGGTGCAATAACCGTAGAAGAGTATGGTTTCATCAACATTGTAGAACCAGTCACTCCAACCATCTACGTACTGCCCAAAATTCACAAAAGCATTACGTCACCACCTGGAAGGCCCATCATCGCAGGGACTGGGAGCCTAACCTCTAACCTCTCCGCCTTCATAGACTCCCTTCTACAACCTCTCATCGTCAGAAATCCATCTTACCTCAAAGACACCTCGGACACAATTAGGAAACTACAAGGGGTATCCTGGGAAGAAGAAATGATCCTGGTCACTGCAGATGTAACATCCCTGTACACCATCATTGAACACACCCAAGGAGAAGAAGCCATCTCTGAGTTCCTAAACGAAACAGAATATGACACAAACAAGAAAGCTTTCATAAAAGAGTCAATCCAATTTATTTTAGAAAACAACTTCTTCTTCTTCGATGGTGAATATTATCTGCAGAAACGGGGTACAGCCATGGGTACCCGTTTCGCTCCCAGTTACGCGAATTTGTTCATGGCGTACTGGGAGCGAAACGAGATCTACACAAAAGAATGTTTTAGTAACAATGTGATAACTTGGAATCGTTATATAGATGTTATCCTCTTCATTTGGAGAGGAACAGAAGAAACTCTTGATGATTTCTGCAAACAGATTAACAACAATAACAAGAATATAATATTGACATTCAATAAAAGCAAAAACGAAACACACTTTCTGGATTTGTCTGTATACATCAAGGAGAATATGATACACACAAAGACTTTCAACAAACCAACAGACACATATAACTACATCCCGAAAAGTAGTGAACACCACCAGAATTGGCTTAATGGTGTCCCCAAGGGACAGTTCACCAGGATCAGAAGAAATTGCAGTGAAAACAATGTGTGTCAACTCCAAATAGAAGAAATTAAGAAAGAGTTCTTAAAGAAGGGCTACAAAAAACAAGATTTCGAAGACACTGCCACAACCATATTACAGACAGAAAGATCCAATCTCCTGAAAACCAAACGACCCAGAAATATACAATCAAAAAAATCTAGACTCCAATGGTCATTCATTACGGGATATGATTCAGACCACAAAAAAATAGAATCTATCATAAGAAAACATTGGCACCTTTTACAAGAAGATCCTGTCTTGAAGACCATAATTCCCACTAAACCCCAGTTCACCAATAGGAAAGCACCCAACCTAAAAAACCATCTCGTCAGAAGTGCATTGGAAGTAAAACCCCCTAACCCAATCAGGACAAAAGGCTTTCATCGCTGTGGCATGTGCATAGCCTGTAGACAAATCAAAGTCACAACCACCAAATACACAGAAATAGAGATGAATGGCTCTAAATTAAAAATTAGAGACTTTATTACCTGTAACTCCATCAACGTAGTGTACCTGATTGTCTGTTCTTGCGAAAAAGGATATGTTGGAAGAACATCAAGACCTCTCAAAACTCGGTTAGGAGAAAATCTCCGAAATATCAAGAAAGGGGTCATGACTCATAATCTGTCTGATCACTTTCGTACACACCATCAATGTTCAGCCAATCACATAAAATATTTCACAGGTCTCAAACAGATAAAACCCACCTGGCGAGATAGAAATGTTGAGAGAAACCTGGCACGTACAGAGATGAAAAGTATATTCAATTTACAAACCCTTGTACCAAAAGGCTTAAATGCAGATTTCGAAATAAAATGGTTTCTGTGATCATCCTGTATACCCCTATATCCCATCCCCACTTCATGTCACCTGATACATCCTCTAACTAATCTCACCTTCTTTCCTTTCACGAGGCATCACATACCAAGAAAAGTCATCTACAAGTGGAATACAGAACACCAATCAAGCTAACAATAACATATATGGACACATTCTTCTATTCCTACAAAATGTCAGCTTTCAAAAAGGAGACATAGGAAGAAAGAGAGGAAGAGAATGGGGGAAAAAAGGGAAGGGAAAAAAAAAAATTTTTTTTTGTTTTTTTGCACTACCAAAATGGCCGCTAGAGCACTTCCGGTTTGGCGAACATAACCACACATTGATATGATAACCATCATCAACAGCCTTCAATAAAGACACCTACTCTGGTAATCAACACATTGCTATCCTGGGCTGCACAGAAAGATGCCAGGATTCCTTAAAAAGAAGATCTAAAGTACTGATGACATCACTTCCGCCCAAAACCGGAATTGGGGCAAGGAGGAAGCTTTAGCAAGTGCACCTCATACCCAGAGACTGCTATAAAAGACCCCCAGCAATACAGGTATGCTACAGCCTTGAAGAAGAGACCCAGTATCTCGAAACGCGTCGGCAAGCTACACCTGTAATCACTTCCAAGGACTCTGGACTTTTTCCACAGGATCTGATTTCCATTTGGGTAAAGCGTAAGGAGCCTTGCAGGGCAACCCGGGCACCCTGCAATTCAACACCCGCTGGCTCCCCTGTACTTTTTTGCCTACTACCAAGTGTACAATTATTACCATTTATTTGTACATTGCATGATAGTGCTTATTTTAAAAACAGGAGTCACATTTCCTGCTGCAATCAGAACTCACCAGACCTGTCATTTGTCTTATGTTTCATGCCTTGATTCATCCACAATATATATAATTCACCTATTGCATATGTCTAATGTCCATGGCAGATACCATTTTTCTGCCTCACCCAGTATTTATCAACTGATTCTGTGAATTCTCATCCCTTTTGAATCTACAGCACGTCTTGACTGTATGCATTTATATTCCATGCATCACCTTGTATTCATGAATACATTTTATTTTATGTCTACACTGACCTATGTCATCTTATACGGTCGACTCCGTCACAGCATTTATGTTGAGGAGCGTCTAAATACATGGTAATACCTACCTTTAGACGTATATAGCGTGGGTCAGTTACTGCATACAGTGCAGGATACAGTGTGGATTGGATACAGTGTGGGCTGCATAGAGATTGAGTGTGGGTTAGATACAGTGCAAGTCGGATACAGTGCAGGTCGGATACAGTGCGGGTCGGATACAGTGCAGGTCTGATACAGTGCGGGTGGGATACAGTGCAGGTCTGATACAGTGCAGGATACAGTGTGGATTACATACAGTGCAGGTCAGATACAGTGCGGGTTGGATACAGTGCAGGTCTGATACAGTGCAGGATACAGTGTGGATTAGATACAGTGCAGGTCGGATACTGTGCGGGTCAGATACAGTGCAGGATACAGTGTGGGTTAGATACAGTGCAGGTCACATACAGTGCAGGTCAGATACAGTGCAAGTTGGAAACAGTGCAGGTCGGATACAGTGTAGGTTGGATACAGTGTGAGTCAGATACAGTGCAGGTTGGATACAGTGCAGGTCGGATACAACGTGGGTCGGATACAGTGCAGGTCTGATTCAGTGCGGGTCGGATACAGTGCAGGTCGGATACAGTGCAGGATACAGTGCAGGTCACATACAGTGCAAGTCGGATACAGTGTGAGTCAGATACAGTGCAGGTCACATACAAAGAGGGTCAGTTACAGTGCAGGATACAGTGTGAGTCAGATACAGTGCAGGTCAGATACAAAGAGGGTCAGTTACAGTGCAGGATACAGTGTGGGTTGGATACAGTGCAGGTCGGATAAAATGTGGGTCAGATAAAGTGCAGGTTGCATACAGTGCAGGATACAGTGTGGGTTGGCTACAGTGCGAGTCAGATACAGTGCAGGATACATTGTGGATTGGATACAGTGCAGGTCAGATACAGTGCAGGATACATTGTGGGTTGGATACAGTGCAAGTTGGATACAGTGCAGATCGGATACAGTGCAGGATATATTGTGGGTTGGATACAGTGCAGGTTGGATACAGTGCGAGTCAGATACAGTGCAGGTCGGATACAGGGCCTGTTTCAGCAGTGCATGCTAGTGCACTGCTGAACGCAGATTCTTGATGTTTGGGAAACTGCGCAGGTGCAGTACCCATTTTTCAAGTGTGCAGAAAGGGTCCCACTAATGCCCTCGCAGACTGGCAGCATCCTTGCAGTGATTGACAGTTTGCTGCCATTTGTGGGCAGGAAGCGGACAGTGATACGGGGGAGGGGAGAAGCCAGGATCTCCGTCGGCTGACGGAGATTTTTCCTGGTCTCTTCCTCTGAACTGTGGTGGCTGCCTGTGGGGATCCCATGGGTCACCACAGTTGGCTGATGGTATGCAGATTATCCGATGCTGCGTTGGGCAACACAGCTCGGATAAGGAATGCACAGGGGGCGTGATGCCTCCTGCTGCTTTACCATATCTGCAAGGATCACAATTGCAAAGCTGCCTGCGTGCATATATCATATCTATAGTCTGCGTGCATACATCATATCTATAGCCTGCGTGCATACATCATTTATCTATAGCCTGTGTGTATACATCATATCTATAGCCTGCATGCATACATCATATCTATAGTCTGCGTGCATAAATCATATATCTATAGCCTATAGCGTGCATACATTATATCTATAGCCTGCATGCATACATCATATATATATATATATATATATGTATATATATATATATATATAACCTGCATGCATACATCATATATCTATAGCCTGCGTGCAACTTTGCAATTACAATCCTTGCAGAATCAGGCCCACAGTGCGGCATACAGATTTGCTTGGATACATTCCAGTGCGAGTCGGATACATTGCAGGTCAGATACAGAGCAGGTTGGTATACAGTGAAGGTTGGATACACCAATGGTGAGCTTACTCTGATCGGGGTGCCAGCGGTGTTGGCAATGTGGGGGTGACTGTGGTGTTAGGTGTGCGGGGCGGTGGCATTGTCCTCAGTGCATGAGTGGTGTAGGTGTCCACAGTGCGGGAGTGCTGGTAGTGTTCTTCATGCTGAGCTGCCGGTGGTCTTGGCAGTGTGGGGGTGCCTGCAGTGTTCTCTGTGCTGTGGTGCCGGTGGTGTCAGCAGTGCATGGGTGGTGGCAGAGTCCTCAATGTGGGCGGTGTCAGCAGTGCAGGAGTTCCGGTAGTGTTCTCTGTGCAGGGGTCCCAGCAGGATCAGCAGTGCAGGAGTGCCAGTGGTATCCTCAATGCTGGAGTGCCGGCTGTGTCGGCAGTTTTGGGGGTGGCATCAGTGTCCTCAGTGCGGGAGTACTGGTGTTGTTGGCAGTGCAGGAGTGCCAGTAGTGTTCTCTGTGTCGGGGTGCCAACAGTAGGCAGTACAGGAGTGCCGGTAGTGTTCTCAGTGCGGGGGTGCCAACAGTGTCGGCAGAGAAGAGTGCTGGCAGTGTCCTCAGTGCAGGGGTGCTGGCAGTGGTGGCAGTGCGGGGGTGGCAGCGGTGTCCTCAGTGTGGAGTTGCCAGCAGTGTTGGCATTGCTGGGGCAATATGGATTGGTGTGGGGGGGGTCATTTGTTGGACTGATGGGGGCATCATGTGACCAGCTCACATTCTCATTAGGGATGACCTCTATGGCTGGGAATGTCCCTCTCTGTCCAGTCCCCTGGCTGCAGCAAGATGAAAGTTGCGCTATAGGCGGGGTTACCCTGACCCCTCCAAGGAGACAAACATCAGGAAAGTTTTACAGAGATGCAGTACATGGAAACTTCTGTCCTGACTATAGATGAGCGATAAACTGTCTTCTGATTACATTCTACAATTATCATACAGTTCTATCACAGTTCTGGGGCCAGAATCAGGAAGCTGTGAACACAATAATGTGATTTATGATAATCAAACACAAAAGTCATGAATATCATATGACAACTATACAGATACAATTTGCTGTGTAATCTAATTTTATTTTGCAACTTGTTTCCTTAATATATTTGTATATTTATTATTTATTATATTGATACAATTCATCTCCCTTTAGTACAGGGTTGAATCTCCCATTTCCAAAATGCTTGGGACCAGGGGTATTTTGGATATCGGAATATTCTGTATTGTGGAGTAATTGCATACAATAATGCAATATTTTGTGGATGGGCACCAAATCTAATCACAGAATGCATTTATGTTTCATATACACCTTATACACACAGTCTGCAGGTAATTATTATCCCTTCGATCAGATGCTGGGCGCCTGTCTACCGGCATCGGGGAAATGACAGGTGTCTAAATATAGACGCCCGGCATTTCACCCTCACCGGGATATGACAGTCGGGAAGCCAGGTGTCGGTATTAAGGCAGCCGGTTTCCCGATTGTATACCCCTTATACACACAGCCTGCATGTAATTATATACACCTTATACACACAGTCTGCAGGTAATTATTATCCCTTCGATCAGATGCCGGGCGCCTGTCTACCAGCATCGGGGAAATGACAGGTGTCTAGATATAGACGCCCGGCATTTCACCCTCGCCGGGATATGACAGTCGGGATGCCGGCTGTCGGTATTAAGGCAGCCGGTTTCCCGATTGTATACCCCTCATACACACAGCCTGCATGCAATTATATACACCTTATACACACAGCCTGCATGTAATTATATACACCTTATACACACAGCCTGCATGCAATTATATACACCTTATACACACAGCCTGCATGTAATTATATACACCTTATACACACAGCCTGCATGCAATTATATACACCTTATACACACAGTCTGCATGTAATTATATACACCTTATACACACAGCCTGCATGTAATTATATACACCTTATACACACAGCCTGCATGCAATTATACACACAGTCTGCATGTAATTAAATACACCTTATACACACAGGGCCTGATTCAGAGCCGGACGCTCTGACAAGAGCACTCACTCTGAATCAGGGCCCTCCTACCTAATATTGGAGCGGCCTCCTTGCCGCTCGCATAGCTGTGGGTGACCACCCACAGCTTATGCGAGCTGCCAAAAAGATGGTCGCGATGGTCAAGACCATTGCGACCATTGGGCTTGCGACGAAACCCTGTGGTAGGGTCTCACTGCTGTAAACCCAGGAGTGCTTTTGGCACTATCAGAGCCAAAAGCACTCCCACTGACATCACTAGTGATGTCAGTGGGGCCGGCCCCAGACGGTAGGCATTCCAATGGGAATGCCTCCGTCTGGGCAGCAATGCCCCCGGCACACCCACCAAAGGGGGCGTGCTGTCACTCAGCATCGACAGCACACCCCCTTTGGTGTGAGACCCATAGCGACAGCTTGGACGTCGCTATTCGGGTCTCGCGCATGCGCACGACGGAGCTCCCTCCGTCGTGCGCATGTGCACTAGGGCACCATCGACCCGCTTGCGAGTGCTCTGCACTCGTGAGCGGGTCTGAATCAGGCCCACAGTCTGCATGTAAATATACACACCTTATACACACAGCCTGCAGGTCATTTTATACAATATTTTCAATAATTTTGTGGCTCAAACAAAGTTTGTGTACATGCATGAAATTCATTTATGTTTCATATACACCCTATACACACAGTAAATAGAAAATGTATAATCTTACAAGCGCTCTCCAACAAACAGATAATTCTAATCGAAAATAAAATTTAAAGAAAAAAGATTTTGAAGCTTTAAGATCTCTGAAAGGAGATAAAGACCTGATTATTAAGCCTGCGGATAAGGGTGGATGGGTGGTCCTAATGAAAAAAGGGAACTATATAGGTGAGATATATAAACAGTTAATTCATGGAATCACTTAGAAAAAGTTAAAAAGTGACCCAACAATAAAAATTGGTCAAGCTTTATTGGAATTGACCATGAATGCCTTAGAGAAGGGAGTTATTTCTAAAAATGAGTGTGATTTCTTGAATATACAAAATCTGTCTATCCCTACTATGTATATTCTCCCGAAAATTCAGAAGGACCCCCTCCACCCCCCAGGCCGTCCAATTATATCAGGATGCAATAGTTTAACTAGCAAACTTTCAGCTATGATAGACTTCTATCTCCAACCCTTTGTACAAACTACAAAAGCCTATTTAAAAGATACAGGTGATATGATACATAAAATCTTGGAATACACCTGGCAGCAAGGCAACTTTTTATGTACAGCTGATGTGAGTAATTTGTACACCATTATTGAATTGGAGAGGGGAATAGAAGCTGTATCCTATTTTTTAAATAAGAGTGAACTTTGTAAATTTGACTAAGGAGTTCATTCTGGAAGGTATCAAATTTATTTTATTGAAGAATTATTTTTATTTTGATGGATGTTTCTATTTGCAGCAGGTGGGCACTGCCATGGGCACTAGGTTCACCCCCAGTTATGCGAATCTATTTATGGCATACTGGTAAGACCACCACATATGGTGTGGTGGTGGTCAAGTGGCGAACCTAGTGTCCTGGCAGCGCATTATAGATGACATCTGTTTTGTTTGGAGAGGTAGTGAAGAATATCTTTTACATTTTTGCAACACTTTGAACATCAATGATTGTTCAATTAAATTGACCTTGAATTGTAGTCAGGCGGAAGTATCTTTCTTAGATCTTAGCATCTATGTCAAGGACGGTGAAGTCAATACTAAAACTTTTAGAAAAGCGACAGACTCTAATAGTTTTTTACATAGAAAGAGTCATCATCATGCAAACTGGCTGGATGGGATTCCATTCAGCCAGTTTGTGAGGATTAAAAGGAATTGTACTGATAAAGATATTTGTGAACAACAATTGAATTAAACTACTGATCGGTTCCGAGCAAAAGGATATTCTAATCATGTGTTATTAAAAGCAAAAGAAAGAATAGATCAGATTGAATGAAAGGATCTACTTAAGATTAAGGAGAAAAAACAGGATTCCAATGACAAGTTACAATGGGCTTTTATTACACAGTTTAATACTTCTTTTAAAGATATTGAAAACGTTTTTAGAACTAATTGGAAGCTTTTATTACAAGATCCCATTATAGGTTCTGCTATACCAGAGAAACCATTATTTATTTATAGAAGAGCACCAGCACTTAAAAACCAGCTGGTAGGAAGCAGTTTAGATTATGAAATAAGACAAAGTATTAGATCCAAAGGTTTCCATCGTTGTGGAGAATGTTTAATGTGCAGAACTGTGAAGTCCAATGATCGTAAAAAGATGGATTTCGAGATTAAAGGAAAAAGGTATCCGATTAGGGAATTCATCACTTGCAATTCCAGGAATGTGATTTATATCCTGGAGTGCGAGTGCGGTCTTTTTTATGTGGGTAAAACCAGTAGAAATTTAAAGGTTAGACTACCGGAGCATATATATATAACATCCGCAAGGGACTTGAGACGCATACTGTATCTGCACATTTTAAGAGGTATCATGCAGGGAAAGAGAAATGTATTAAAACTTTTCTAGGGATCCAACAGATATTACCTAAGTGGAGAAAACGTGATATTGAGAAAAGACTTTCTCAAACAGAGATGAGGTGGATTCACCAATTGGGGACACTTGTACCCAAGGGGCTCAATGGTGAATTCGAAATTAAATGTTTCCTCACCTAATAAATCCACTTTTTAATTTTTAACTTTGGTCTCTGGATATATGTATTAAGTGTTAAGTGTATCATTTTTGCTGCTATCCTAATTAAGCACTTTCCTAGCATACTAATGTATATATATATATATATATATATATTATCTTTGTCTTGATGCTGCTACAGTTCTTTTATATTTCTCAAATGCTGCTATAGATTTTGCATTTTTTAATTTTTTATTTTTTATGTGTGTTTCTCTTTTGGGTCTCTGCCGATTGGACTAAGTGCAAGCTCTAACAGCACTTTATTAACAAGTTTTTGGATCGTATATTAAAAGGTTTTAAATAAAGTTTAAATATTCAGGATAAAATCATGTGTTTGCATGAAAGATCGTGCGTGGAACGCACTACGGAACTTCCGGGTATTGTGGAACGCATTTAGCCATCATGTGATCGCATGAGAGATCGTATATGGAACGCATTTTGGAACTTCCGGGTGGTGTGAAACGCATTCAGCTTCCGGCTTCTGGTGGAGACGGAGATAATGCTTTAAGTGAAAACAGCTGCAAGCTAGGAATATACAAGGTATATTTGGGTAAGCCTAAACATGCTTCTGGCGAAGGACAACTGTGTCCGAAACGCGTTAAGGGTGGCTCACTTCTTATTGGGACCCTGAGTGTCTAGCAGCGCTTTTATCGCCTCCCTACTTCTGGTGGACCTGACGATCCGGACCTCCGGCTCACCTTTCCCTTATGTGAACTGGGACATGGGATGGTTCTTCATCTGATATTTGCTGATGCTGCTTGCCTATGGGAATTTGTTATATGCTTATAACCTACTTCATGATTGTAAGTGCAACTTGTAATTAAAGATTTTTCGTTTTAAAAGCAATCTACACTATATTTCTTTTTATTCCATGTGTCTTTGCATACCTGGTGTTTATCCATGAGAACATAAGGGCACTATATATTTTTCAGATCTACAGCCAGCCACTTCATATATAGAAGCTTGGAATCTGCTCTTTAAGAGAATATTGTGGACATTCATTCATATAAATGGACTCTTCAGTACTCATCGATCCAAGGGTGATTTAATCATTTTTTTGGTTGATGTACACACATTGTGGTGGTAATAATATATGTAAATGTGGTAATTGGAGAGCGCTTGTGAGATTATACATTTTCTATTTACTTCTTTCCATGTTATGAGTATCTGTTTGGGTGTATACCCACTTTGTATTACTCCAGTAGCACTCTAATTTTTATTGCGCACTCCTTCAAGGCACTTTCAGTTGAGACCCTATACACACAGCCTGAAGGTAATTTTATACAATAGTTTTAATAATTTTGCACCTTAAACAAAGATTGTGTACACTGAGCCATCAAGAAGCAAAGGATTCACTATTTTAGTCATGCTAAAAAAATGAGGTATTTCGGAATATTTGGATATGGGAGACTCAACCTGTATATCGGTTATTCTGCTCCCATAACCGGCTGTTGCCACTGTGGCTATTCCTCTGCTGTGTTTTTATTCTGCATTAAAAGAGCTTACAATGCACTTTGGGCCTGATTCATTACGGATCACTATTGCGATCGCAGCTCCGTAATCACACGCAGGTCTTCTGCGACAATATGCTAATTAAGCACAGCAACACCCACTACTGCTATCTCATATCCATAATACCTTGCAGTCCTGAGTATACATTGGTAACATCGAGTACCATCGGCCCCTCACACAGAATTACAGCAGCCCTGACCTTACTTAGACATCGCTAACCTCGTTGCATGCAGTAAGTAAGCTGCGTAGGGAATTGCAATGGCTAATTTATGCACACTCATCCCCAATGCTCACTGCCTGTCAATCACTCTGCTATGGTTCGCCATGATCGCAGTGCGACTGCAGTGGTACCTTCATGCACTGCAATGCATACACATGCGCAGTACGCAACAAGCGTCCGCCTGCGTACGCTTTAGCCATTGCTATGCTTGCTGAATCAGGCCCATTGTGCTGCTATTGGGAAGTAGACCACAATACTCAATTATTATGCATGAAGTTCAAGTACGTTGCTTCCCAGCGCACAGCAAAGGTGACATCACACGCTCCTCAGACAATGGGCGACATTGGACCTGATTCAGACCTGCTTGCTAGGAAGCGGTCGCTCATAGCTGTGATATTTCGCAATGTGTGCATGGGTATGCATCGCAGTGCGTGTGCGTGAACCACTGCGAGAGATCGGTAAGCGTTCAATCGCTGCGCATAGACAGTCCGGCAGAGTGAGTGACAGGAGAGGCCGTTTGTGGGCAGTGAAAGGGGCTGGCCATTAAAAATGGGGGAGTGGAGGTGCGAACGCAGGCGTGCCTGAGCATCTTACCGCCGTTTCAGAGACATGCATAATTAGTAGACAGGGTCATAGTACACGTCACCTGGTTGTATTTCACACTGAAGTGATCGCATTGCTTGCGGCAGGGTATAGAGAACCACAAGTGCTGCGATCGCTGCTGCATGGTGCCATGTATAATAATAGGTGCAGTCTTATGTATTTCTGTGAAAGGCCTAACATTGTCTGCCAAGGCCTGTAGTTGTCTTACAAGCCTATATACTGTAAGACCTTTTACCAACAGCTTATTAATACTCGAGGTGTGCCCGTATGGTGCAGGCATCCTCAGCTTGCGTGCCCTGCCACCCTCAGTTCCTGTACCCTGCCACCCTCTGCTCACTTGCCCTGCCACCCTCTGCTCACGTACCCTGCCACCCTCAGCTCACGTACCCTGCCACCCTCAGCTCCTGTACCCTGCCACCCTCAGCTCACATACACTGCCACCCTCAGCTCGTGTACCCTGCCACCCTCTGCTCACGTACCCTGCCACCCTCAGCTCACGTACCCTGCCACCCTCAGCTCCTGTACCCTGCCACCCTCAGCTCATGTATCCTGCCACCCTCAGCTCATGTACCCTGCCACCCACAGCTCATGTACCCTGCCACCCTCAGCTCATGTACCCTGCCACCCTCAGCTCATGTACCCTGCCACCCTCAGCTCATGTCCCCTGCCACCCCCAGCTCATGTCCCCTGCCACCCTCAGCTCATGTCCACTGCCACCCTCAGCTCGTGTACCCTGCCACCCTCAGCTCGTGTACCCTGCCACCCTCAGCTCGTGTACCCTGCCACCCTCAGCTCACGTACCCTGCCACCCTCAGCTCGTATCCCCTGCAACCCTCAGCTCGCATACCCTGCCACCCCCAGCTCCTGTACCCTGCCACCCTCAGCTCGCGTGCCCTGCCACCCTCAGTTCCTGTACCCTGCCACACTCTGCTCACGTGCCCTGCCACCCTCAGTTCCTGAACCCTGCCACCCTCAGCTCGCGTGCCCTGCCACCCTCTGCTCACGTACTCTGCCACTCTCAGCTCATGTACCCTGCCACCCTCAGGTTGTGTGCCCTGCCACCCTCTGCTCATGTACCCTGCCACCCGCTGCTCATGTACCCTGCCACCCTCAGCTTGTGTACCCTGCTACCCTCAGCTCCTGTACCCTACCACCCTCAGCTCATGTATCTGCCACCCTCAGCTCATGTACCCTGCCACCCTCAGCTCATGTACCCTACAACCCTCAGCTCATGTACCCTGCCACCCTCAGCTCATGTACCCTGCCACCCTCAGCTCATGTACCCTGCCACCCTCAGCTCATGTCCCCTGCCACCCCCAGCTCATGTCCCCGGCCACCCTCAGCTCATGTCCACTGCCACCCTCAGCTCGTGTACCCTGCCACCCTCAGCTCGTGTACCCTGCCACCCTCAGCTCGTGTACCCTGCCACCCTCAGCTCACGTACCCTGCCACCCTCAGCTCGTATCCCCTGCAACCCTCAGCTCGCATACCCTGCCAACCCCAGCTCCTGTACCCTGCCACCCTCAGCTCGTGTACCCTGCCACCCTCAGCTCGTGTACCCTGCCACCCTCAGCTCACGTACCCTGCCACCCTCAGCTCGTATCCCCTGCAACCCTCAGCTCGCATACCCTGCCACCCCCAGCTCCTGTACCCTGCCACCCTCAGCTCGCGTGCCCTGCCACCCTCAGTTCCTGTACCCTGCCACCCTCAGCTCGCATGCCCTGCCACCCTCTGCTCACGTACTCTGCCACTCTCAGCTCATGTACCCTGCCACCCTCAGGTTGTGTGCCCTGCCACCCTCTGCTCATGTACCCTGCCACCCGCTGCTCATGTACCCTGCCACCCTCAGCTTGTGTACCCTGCTACCCTCAGCTCCTGTACCCTACCACCCTCAGCTCATGTATCTGCCACCCTCAGCTCATGTACCCTGCCACCCTCAGCTCATGTACCCTGCCACCCTCAGCTCATGTACCCTGCCACCCTCAGCTCATGTATCCTGCCACCCTCAGCTCATGTACCCTGCCACCATCAGCTCATGTATCCTGCCACCCTCAGCTCGTGAACCCTGCCACCCTTTGCTCACATACTCTGCCACCCTCAGCTCATGTACCCTGCCACCCTCAGCTCGTGTGCCCTGCCACCCTCAGCTTGTGTGCCCGGCCACCCACAGCTCGCGTGCCCTGCCACACTTTGCTCACATACTCTGCCACCCTCAGCTCATGTATCCTGCCACCCTCAGCTCATGTACCCTGCCACCCTCAGCTCATGTATCCTGCCACCCTCAGCTCATGTATCCTGCCACTATCACCTCATGTACCCTGCCACCCTCAGCTCATGTACCCTGCCACCCTCGGCTCGTGTCCCCTGCCACCCTCCGCTCACTTACCCTTCCATCCTCAGCTCGTGTACCCTGCCACCCTCAGCTCACGTACCCTGCCACCCTCAGCTCACGTACCCTGCCACCCTCAGCTCGTATCCCCTGCCACCATCAGCTCACGTACCCTGCCGCCCCCAGCTCCAGTACCGTGCCACCCTCAGCTCTCGTGCCCTGCCACACTCAGTTCCAGTACCCTGCCACCCTCTGCTCACGTGCCCTGCCACCCTCAGTTCCTGTACCCTGCCACCCTCAGCTCACGTGCCCTGCGACCCTCTGCTCACATACTCTGCCACTCTCAGCTCATGTACCCTGCCACCCTCAGGTTGTGTGCCCTGCCACCCTCTGCTCATGTACCCTGCCACCCGCTGCTCATGTACCCTGCCTCCCTCAGCTTGTGTACCCTGCTACCCTCAGATCGTGTATCCTGCCACCCTCAGCTCGTATACCATGCCACCCTCAGCTCATGTACCCTGCCACCCTCAGCTCCTGTACCCTGCCACCCTCAGCTCATGTATCCTGACACCCTCAGCTCATGTGCCCTGCCACCCGCAGCTCGTGTACCCTGCCACCCGCAGCTCGTGTACCCTGCCACCCTCAGCTCGTGTATCCTGCCACCCGCAGCTCATATCTCCTGCCACCCGCAGCTCATGTCCCCTGCCACCCGCAGCTGATGTACCCTGCCAACCGCAGCTCGTGTACCCTGCCACCCTCAGCTCGTGTGCCCTGTCACCCTCAAATCATGTACCCTGCCACCCTCAGCTCCTGTACACTGCCACCCTCAGCTCATGTATCCTGCCACCCTCAGCTCATGTATCCTGCCACTATCACCTCATGTACCCTGCCACCCTCGGCTCGTGTCCCCTGCAACCCTCAGCTCATGTACCCTGCAACCCTCAGCTCGTATCCCCTTCCACCCTCAGCTCGTGTACCCTGCCACCCTCAGCTCACGTACCCTGCCACCCTCAGCTCGTATCCCCTGCCACCATCAGCTCACGTACCCTGCCGCCCCCAGCTCCAGTACCGTGCCACCCTCAGCTCTCGTGCCCTGCCACCCTCAGTTCCTGTACCCTGCCACCCTCTGCTCACGTGCCCTGCCACCCTCAGTTCCTGTACCCTGCCACCCTCAGCTCGCGTGCCCTGTCACGCTCTGCTCACATACTCTGCCACTCTCAGCTCATGTACCCTGCCACCCTCAGGTTGTGTGCCCTGCCACCCTCTGCTCATGTACCCTGCCACCCGCTGCTCATGTATCCTGCCACCCGCAGCTCATATCCCCTGCCACCCTCAGCTCCTGTACCCTGCCACCCTCAGCTCCTGTACCCTGCCACCCTCAGCTCATGTATCCTGACACCCTCAGCTCATGTGCCCTGCCACTCGCAGCTCGTGTACCCTGCCACCCACAGCTCGTGTACCCTGCCATCCTCAGCTCATGTACCCTGCCACCCTCAGCTCCTGCACCCTGCCACCCTCAGTTCATGTATCCTGCCACCGTCAGTTCATGTACCCTGCCACCCTCAGCTCATGTATCCTACCACACGCAGCTCATATCCCCTGCCACCCGCAGCTGATGTCCCCTGCCACCCGCAGCTGATGTACCCTGCCACCCGCAGCTCGTGTACCCTGTCACCCTCAGCCCGTGTGCCCTGTCACCCACAAATCATGTACCCTTCCACCCTCAGCTCCTGTACCCTGCCACCCTCAGCTCCTGTTCCCTGCCACCCTCAGCTCATGTATCCTGCCACCCTCAGCTCATGTATCCTGCCACCCGCAGCTCATATCCCCTGCCACCCGCAGCTGATGTCCCCTGCCACCCGCAGCTGATGTACCCTGCCACCCGCAGCTCGTGTACCCTGTCACCCTCAGCCCGTGTGCCCTGTCACCCACAAATCATGTACCCTTCCACCCTCAGCTCCTGTACCCTGCCACCCTCAGCTCCTGTTCCCTGCCACCCTCAGCTCATGTATCCTGCCACTATCACCTCATGTACCCTGCCACCCTCAGCTCATGTACCCTGCCACCCTCGGCTCGTGTCCCCTGCCACCCTCAGCTCACGTACCCTGCCACCCTCAGCTCGTATCCCCTTCCACCCTCAGCTCGTGTACCCTGCCACCCTCAGCTCACGTACCCTGCCACCCTCAGCTCGTATCCCCTGCCACCCTCAGCTCGCGTACCCTGCCACCCCCAGCTCCAGTACCGTGCCACCCTCAGCTCTCGTGCCCTGCCACCATCAGTTCCTCTACCCTGCCACCCTCTGCTCACGTGCCCTGCCACCCTCAGTTCCTGTACCCTGCCACCCTCAGCTCGCGTGCCCTGCCACCCTCTGCTCACATACTCTGCCACTCTCAGCTCATGTACCCTGCCACCCTAAGGTTGTGTGCCCTGCCACCCTCTGCTCATGTACCCTGCCACCAGCTGCTCATGTACCCTGCCTCCCTCAGCTTGTGTACCCTGCTACCCTCAGATCGTGTATCCTGCCACCCTCAGCTCGTATACCCTGCCACCCTCAGCTCATGTACCCTGCCACCCTCAGCTCATGTACCCTGCCACCCTCAGCTCCTGTACCCTGCCACCCTCAGCTCATGTATCCTGACACCCTCAGCTCATGTGCCCTGCCACCCGCAGCTCATGTACCCTGCCACCCGCAGCTCGTGTACCCTGCCACCCTCTGCTCATGTACCCTGCCACCCTCTGCTCATGTACCCTGCCACCCTCAGCTCCTGTACCCTGCCACCCTCAGTTCATGTATCCTGCCACCGTCAGTTCATGTACCCTGCCACCCTCAGCTCATGTATCCTGCCACCCTCAGCTCATGTACCCTGCCACCCTCAGCTCATGTATCCTGCCACCCGCAGCTCATGTCCCCTGCCACCCGCAGCTCATGTCCCCTGCCACCCACAGCTGATGTATCCTGCCACCCGCAGCTCGTGTACCCTGCCACCCTCAGCTCGTGTGCCCTGTCACCCTCAACTCATATACCCTGCCACTCTCAGCTCATGTACCCTGCCACCCTCAGCTCATGTATCCTGCCACCCTCAGCTCATGTATCCTGCCACCCTCAGCTCATGTACCCTTCCACCATCAGCTCATGTACCCTGCCACCCTCAGCTCATGTACCCTGCCACCCTCAGCTCATGTATCCTGCCACCCTCAGCTCATGTACCCTGCCACCCTCAGCTCTTGTACCCTGCCATCCTCAGCTCATGTAACCTGCCACCCTCAGCTCTTGTACCCTGCCACCCTCAGCTCATGTACCCTGCCACTGTTAAAGATAATAAGACATAAAAGTTATGAATATTAAAAAAATATTAGAAAAAATTAATTTTTCTCTACTGTGTAATCAAATTGCAATTTGCTAAGTTTTACAATATGTATTGTTTATTTGGTGCCCTCCCTCCTCTGTAGTACAGCGTATCAGTCTTTATTACCTGCAATTGTCGCTGTTGCTGCTGTAGACGTTTAGCCTATGTCTAAGATGTCTGCACAGACTGTAGCATACAGAGGGGAAGTAACAGAACAGCAGAGATCATATAATAAAGTCGCATTTAGGTGCAAAATTTGCATTTAACCACAGCAACCAATCAGACACCAGTGTTCCTTCTCTTATTTGCATTAGAAGACAAAGCCAACTGGATACGGACAAAACGTAGGGAATGTGGCCATTGCTTTATTTGGTTTCAGGCCAGAACCTCCTGGATTTTGTTTGTGAAGCGATAAGTTGTGATAGGATGAAAGAGCTGACACTTCATTAGTGAGGGGTATTTCCCGAATTGCCCATTCTAAATTAAAGTTGTAGAGCAAGACCAGGCAACCTGCGGCACTCCAGCTGCTGTGGAACTACACATCTCAGCATGTCCTGTCACAGGTTTAGCGTCACCTCTGGCAGGGCATGCTGGTATGTGTAGTTCCACAGCGGATGGCGTGCCAGAGGTTGCCTTGCCCTGTTATTGAGCATTTCTTGCCTGTAGTCATTCTGGATGTCCTGATGGGAGTTGGCAGCAAAATGGGAGTAAATTTAAGAAAACAAAGTGCAGAGAAAAATAGCGTATTTCTGCGCGTATACAGAACGGCATACACCGCTACATCAGCTGCACATGTGACTAGTTTACGGCAAGTTATCATCGTCAGGGCTTATTTGCATCTGCCCAGTAACAGGTGCAAAAGATACATATAATAGATGTACAAATGTATATAATCGCTGGTCTCCGAGAGCCTCATTTCTGTACTTCTGTCTTACTGTACTTTGATAGTTCTTAATGCAGTTGCGCCTGTGATGTGATCCGTAAAATGCGTGATAGATATATAGTAATTGTTCTGCGCTGTGTGTGCTTTGTACACTACGTGTCTCGTTCACACTATTCCTTTGTAAATGTAAGTTTTTAGCACTAATTAGTTCATGAAAGTGCATTGGAAAAAAACATTCCCTTAATTTCACTTGCGCCCGTCACACCAAAGCACAGTAAGGGGGTATATGTACTAAAGTGCATGTTTTTAAGAAAAGGAGTTGTTGCCCATAGCAACCAATCAGATTCTAGTTTTTATCTTCTATAAGGTGCTAGATAAATGTTAAGTAGAATCTGATTGGCTGTTATGGGCAACATTTCCACTTCTAAAAACCCACATTTTAGTACATATAACCCTAAGATCTCTAACATGGAAATTAAGATTTTAAAAGGCCCCCCTGAACCATTTGGAAGGGGCAAACTGCACTCATACTACCAGTAAATAAAACTCACTGTATTTCTAATGTCCATTTTTGTGAATTAAGTTAATTTTACATATAAAATATTTTAAAAGTGAGTTGAATTTGCTTTATTTAAAGGAAGAGATAGAGGACATATCAGACAGAATATTAGTATTAATACCACAAATATTAGTATTTGCCAAAACATGATTCACTCTAGATGAGATCCCATTGGGCTTTTGTCAGGCAATCATAAAGAATTGGGTGCACCTTCATTATCAATAATACAGCCATCTCCGCTATGATAAATTACATACAGTAAAAGCCATTTTAGTCAATATGGCAAACTAGATGATCGATGTCTGCAGAAAAATGGCATCCGGGAAGCATTGATGTCATAAAACCACATGCAAACCACGTACAAAAGTGTTTGCGTAAATAATGTTTGTTTTACATAAGGAAATCTTAGTTCTTAAAGAAAAATATTGGAAGATAAGGTTTACAGAGCCACAATAAACCGCCAGCGCGTGTGAATGCATTGCGTTATAATATAATGCTACTATACTTAGCGTGAACAAGCCCTGAGAACTAATATAACATCAGCTCTTAATACTCCACACTTTAATGTCTCGCTTGTTTAAGATATGTACAATAATTGGGAACCAATTCAGTTTTATCTGACATTTCAATCTGTGAGCAATTTATCAAAGACAGAACAAAGTGGCCGAGAACGCTCGTTAAATGAAATACATCTTATTAAAATATTAATGATTAATACAGAGGTTTTTCTTTCACAATGACCTGAAAGTAATAATGTAGAGTGGGTTTTAATTTTTTTTCTGTTTGGAGAAAAACAAGTCAAGTAAATGGCAAGGCCTTGGGGTGCGTGCCCCATGTAAAGATGGTATTGGGAATTAATTGTAATAAAAACTGCCCTGCCACTGAGTGACTTATTCCCTGAGATGCCCCCTCATCCTACCTGAGGACCCAAGTACTGCTCACTGAGGCAGCCATTCCCGGTGCTCCTCCACTAGTCCTCCTACAACACCGGACAAAAAATGTGAGGATGGACGGAGAGCAAAAGGACCAATCACAAACCACAATGGAATGTAGGTCAAATACAGAGACAGCTGATACAGACAGAGGGCCTGATTCACCAAGGATCGTAAATGCGATCTCATACGCATTCGGCCGATTGTTACGCACTGCGCATAGGTGAAAGCTGCAGTGCGTGTGCGCGAACCCTCCAATGCGATCAGGACCCATCGCAGAGTGAATGACAGGAAGTAGTGTTTGGGTGTGTTGACAGGAAGGGGGGGTTGGTGAAACGCAGGCGTGCCAGTGCGTGTCAACGCCATTACAGGGGCATGTATAAATTTGCCACAGCGGCAGCATTATCGGCATGAGCTCTAGCTGCGTACAGCAATTTCTGGGTAAGGTCTGACCTGCCTTAATTGTACATGAGGCTCCGAGGTACTCGATGGTACCGATGTTTTTGCAAACTTGCAAGGTATTACGGATGTGAGTAAAAGGAAGTGGGCGTCTTTATGTTGTGCATCAGCGATCCTTGCTGCATCTAGCCGCGAGTTTATGTATGTGCAGGAATATAACATAAAAATAACATACCAAGCAATGAAAGCTATGGGGTAAGAGGGTTTTGGATTAAAGGATTTTTTTATACTAGCCTATAATATTTTTCCATTTATTTTATTATGGTTCAAAATATCTGGAGCTTATACTGTCACAGGTCGAACTTGACGGACTTTTGTCATCTTATTTTTACTTTTTCTTTTTAACTAATATACTGTACTTTATGGAGGCCACATTAAAGACTTAAAAAGATACAGGTCACAACTCTGCCGTCACACAACAACCATCTCCTAATGCGATAAATTGTACATTACTCAGCTTGGTAGGAAAAAAATATATAAATCATTCCAGTAAGAACAGTAATATAAAATTGTGGCTTATTGGATCAACCTAATGGTCTATCACAGGTGCATGGTCTATCACAGGTGCATGGTCTATCACTGGTGCATGGTCTATCACAGGTGCATGGTCTATCACTGGTGCATGGTCTATGACAGGTGCATGGTCTATGACAGGTGCATGGTCTATCACAGGTGCATGGTCTATCACAGGTGCATGGTCTATCACATGTGCATGGTCTATCACAGGTGCATGGTCTATCACAGGTGCATGGACTATAACAGGTGCATGGTCTATCACAGGTGCATGGACTATAACAGGTGTATGGTCTATCACAGGTGCATGATCTATCACAGGTGCATGGTCTATCACCGGTGCATGGTCTATCACAGGTGCATGGTCTATAACAGGTGGATGGTCTATCACTGGTGCATGGTCTATCACTGGTGCATGGTCTATAACAGGTGCATGGTCTATAACAGGTGCATGGTCTATCACTGGTGCATGGTCTATAACAGGTGCATGGTCTATAACAGGTGCATGGTCTATCACTGGTGCATGGTCTATAACAGGTGCATGGTCTATAACAGGTGCATGGTCTATCACTGGTGCATGGTCTATAACAGGTGCATGGTCTATCACAGGTGCATGACATGAAGGTGTTTACTCTAGACTAGGAAAATAGAAAAAATGTCTCCCAGCTCCCTGCAATAGACCAGCAATAAGATTTGAATGCAGGATGCAGTCAGGATACCAGCGGGCGCTATCCCGACACTGACTTCCCAACATGAGACTAAAGATAGGCGTCGAAAGCCCAACACCTATCATTAGCCTTGCTACAAAATCCGGACAGCCGGAAAACGGAACTAAGGTAAGCCGTGTGTCTAAGTGTTTAGCTGGGGGGGTGTAGGCATCCCCCAGGAGGGTTAGGGTAGGGAAAGGGGGGGGGTTAGGGTTAGACACAACAATGGAGGGTTAGGGTTAGGTACTTCTCTGGCAGGGTTAGGTTTAGGGAGCGGGGAGGTGGTGTTATGTTTAGGCACTAACGGGGGGAGCTTAGGGTTAGGCACTAATGGGGGAGGTTAGGGTTAGGCACTAGGGGTAGGTTAGGGTTAGGCACCAATAAGGGAGGGTTAGGGTAGGGAGATGAGAGGGTTAGGGTACTTACCAGCTGCAGTCAGTACTTCGATCTGTCGGGCTGTCACTGTCGGTATTTGATCTGCCGGCATTACATACCGATTCCTTTGAATACTACATGGTAATATAAATTCAGAGATCTTTGTTGCATATATATTCGCAAGATATATTTAAGCACCTCGCCGTGTCATGGCGTTTCTGTAGCAGTGTCCCTAACGCTAATGGGCGTATTCATCAATGCTAAAAATTTCTCAGGAGGTAATTAGGTTTGGAGGTCGCATAGAGTTATACCTTATTACCGGAAGAGTTCATCATTCCTCTTCTCCATAACTATTTATTCCGAAAAGCTGTCATTTTTGCGATGACATCTTTTTTGGAAATAGATAGTTTTCCCTTCCTATACCTAGCTTACCGCAGCTGTAATCAGTGCTGCACATGTGCCGTTACATCTGTAAAAGCAGCGCATGCGCAGCACTACCTACAGCTGCAGTAATTGTGTCTGTCCCAACCCCCCCTCCTCCTCTGCTCACCTCCCCCCTGTCCCCCAGCTACCTGGCCACTGCAGCCGCCTCCGGCTCCATCTGCTGTAATGACACTGTGTTCTCCCGGCAGAACACAGTAAAGTTTAGAAAAAAAACACAACTTTTTTTTTTCTAAACTTTACTGTGTTCTGCCGGGAGAACACAGTGTCAGCGCAGCAGACGGAGCCGGAGAAGCGACCAGAGTGACGAAGGGAGCGGAGGATGACCTGCCCAGGTGACAGCAGTTAAGTGTCACCTGTGATAACACAGAATTATGTTGATGTATATGTTCCTTCAGCAATTCACGAATATATGCATGTTTATGTTTGTTTATTTTTCCCTACATTGCAATGTAGAATATATAGAAATGTTTAAGATGATATTCAGTATTTGTATAGTTGTGTGAGGTGCAGCTGGGTCGCATTTGTCGAATGGTCTCAACCTTGGAGAGGATTAAGGCCTACCCTTTCCCTTACAAAGTCAATAGATGAGTCCCTGTTGCATCAGTTATTTTGTTTAATATTTTATCCAAAGGTATCTTAAATTATGTATTAATAAGTATATAGAGATTAGTGTTTATTTCTATGCAGGTGTGATTAACTGCGGATATATGGATAAGTTAGAACTGATGAAGCAGCCATTTATTTTAATGGTTCAGCAAATAAAGACTTGTTGGTTTAAATCTGTGTCCGTTTTACCGTGAGCAAACTAGCAGCCAGTCTCAGATTTTATAAATAAAGAGGGCTAATCAAGATAGCCTTGGCCTACAAGATGCAGGAACTAGAAGCTACAGGGGAACAGAACATGAAGATAACATTATATTATGGTTAGGACATAACCAATTAGTGTCTAGCATGTATGAATATTCATTTAATTAATATTCGCCATTTTGAATGTATTGAGGTTATGGACAGATGATAGTATAAAGTATTGACCAGGGACAGAGTCTGGGGGGCAGTCGGAGAGAGGGAGCACATAATGAGAGTCTGGGGTGCTGGTGCCGTTGCCGTACGTATGTATGAAATTGGCTGACTGATGCTGCACTGGGTGTCACAGATTTATTTTATAAATATTCCTTACTGCTGCTAATATATTCTATGTCTTTTGTTGTAAGTCTGCAATGGCAAAGTACATGTATAATTACGCTGTCTTTAAGTAAAAGCATTGTCATTTATTTTAGAATCTGTATTGGCGTGAATTATTTAATTTCTTCTTATAACAAGTAAGGTTTATAAATAAATATAGAACACATCGCGTTATCACCTGCTATTCACCACCTCAGAGTGGCGGATAGTAACACCATCAAATTCCGAAAATACATAATTTTCGGAATTTGATGAATAGCATAATTTCCACATCCCCATACTAATGTACTAATGTACTAACGTACCCATACTAATGTACTAATGTACCCATACTAATGTACTAATGTACCCAGACTAATGTACTAATGTACCTGTACTAATGTACCCATACTAATGCACTAATGTACTATTGTACACATACTAATGTACCCATACTAATGTACTAATGTATGGGAAGTGTGGAAATTAACACAGGCGGACTTAACCAGGAGATATCAGTGATATCTTCTGTGGTAAGTGTATTCATGAATACTAATATAACTGTAATAAAGGAAAATGTCCTTAAAAACGTTATTTTAGTGTTAATGAATAGGCCTGCCAATGATAATAGCACCACTCTGGGTCATAATTGCATTCTGCTCTGTCACATGATAATAGAACATACATTGATATATCTAAGTTAAGAGCCAACTCACCTGGTGGTACCCCAGAATTCTCCAAATAGCACTATAGGAACCAGCACTCCTTCCCATTGCTGGTCCCATGCAAGCCTCTCAAAACTGTAATATAAAATAGTGGTTGATCAGATCATCCTAATGGTCTTTTACAGGTGAATGAAATGGAGGGGTTTACTCTAGACTAGGAAAAATATTCCCCAGCTCACTGCCATAGACAGTACATATTCCCCAGCTCACTGTGAATAGTACAGTACATGGTCATAGAAATCAAGAGATCTGTGTTGCATATATTTGGAAAGATATGTTTAAGCATCAGGCTGCGTCATGGCGTCTCTGTACCGGTGCTCATTCCAATAAGATCTCTATGACTGGGAACTTTTTGAATCGACCATTCAGTATTAAACTAAGATGATGATGATGGGGTAAGTGATGACTTTTGCCAGCATTATTACAAAGTCATCTGTCAGGGAATAATTTGCTTACTTGCGCTAATCCTAGGTATAATCAGGGCGAGAAGGATCGAGATAAAATGATGGTATTTTGGGATAACATGGACTGAATCTGGGCATAAAGTGACTCACGGGAAAAAAATCTCCTTTTTAGGATGATGTTGGCTCCATTAGCACCTGGCGGGGAGAGCTCAGGATGGACATCTGCATACCACCTGAATAACTTCCCATCCCGCAGCATAATGCACCAGAAGTTTACTGTACGGGTGACTTTATATCTGTATTAACCATAATAGTAATAGGTAATATGCTAATAATATAATAATAGTAATCGGTAATATGTTAATAATATAATAATAGTAATCGGTAATATGCTAATAATATAATAATAGTAATAGGTAATATACTAATAATATAATAATAGTAATCAGTAACATGCTAATAATATAATAATAGTAATAGATAATATGCTAATAATATAATAATAGTAATAGATAATATGCTAATAATATATTAATAGTAATCGGTAACATGCTAATAATATAATAATAGTAATCGGTAATATGCTAATAATATAATAATAGTATTAGGTAATATGCTAATAATATAATAATAGTAATAGGTAGTATGCTAATAATATAATAATTGCAATAGGTAGTATGCTAATAATATAATAATAGTAATAGGTAGTATGCTAATAATATAATAATAGTATTAGGTAATATGCTAATAATATAATAATAGTAATAGGTAATATGCTAATAATATAATAATAGTAATAGGTAATATGCTAATAATATAATAATAGTAATAGGAAGTATGCTAATAATATAATAATAGTATTAGGTAATATGCTAATAATATAATAATAGTAATAGGTAATATGCTAATAATATAATAATAGTAATCGGTAACATGATAATAATATAATAATAGTAATAGGTAATATGCTAATAATATAATAATAGTAATAGGTAATATGCTAATAATATAATAATAGTAATCGGTAATATGCTAATAATATAATAATAGTAATAGGTAATATGCTAATAATATTATAATAGTAATAGATAATATGCTAATAATATAATAATAGTAATAGGTGAAATGCTAATAATATAATAATAGTAATAGGTAGTATGCTAATAATATAATAATAGTAATAGATAATATGCTAATAATATATTAATAGTACTAGGTAACATCCTAATAATATAATAATAGTAAAAGGTAGTATGCTAATATTATAATAATAGTAATAGGTAGTATGCTAATAATATAAGAATAGTAATAGGTAATATGCTAATAATATAATAATAGTAATAGGTAGTATGCTAATAATATAATAATAGTAATAGGTAGTATGCTAATAATATAAGAATAGTAATAGGTAGTATGCTAATAATATAAGAATAGTAATAGGTAATATGCTAATAAAATAATAATAGTAATAGGTAATATGCTAATAATATAATAATAGTAATAGATAATATGCTAATAATATAATAATAGTAATAGGTAGTATGCTAATAATATAATAATAGTAATAGGTAACATGCTAATAATATAATAATAGTAATATGTAATATGCTAATAATATATTAATAGTAATAGGTAATATGCTAATAATATAATAATAGTAATAGGTAATATGCTAATAATATAATAATAGTAATAGGTAGTATGCTAATAATATAATAATAGTAATCGGTAACATGATAATAATATAATAATAGTAATATGTAATATGCTAATAATATATTAATAGTAATAGGTAATATGCTAATAATATAATAATAGTAATAGGTAATATGCTAATAATATTATAATAGTAATAGGTAATATGCTAATAATATAATAACAGTAATCGGTAACATGCTAATAATATAATAATAGTAATAGGTAGTATGCTAATATTATAATAATAGTAATAGGTAGTATGCTAATAATATAATAATAGTAATAGATAATATGCTAATAATATAATAATAGTATTAGGTAATATGCTAATAATATAAGAATAATAATAGGTAATATGCTAATAATATAATAATAGTAATAGGTAGTATGCTAATAATATAATAATAGTAATAGATAATATGCTAAAAATATAATAATAGTATTAGGTAATATGCTAATAATATAAGAATAATAATAGGTAATATGCTAATAATATAATAATAGTAATAGGTAGTATGCTAATAATATAATAATAGTAATAGGTAACATGCTAATAATATAATAATAGTAATAGATAATATGCTAATAATATATTAATAGTAATAGGTAGTATGCTAATAATATAATAATTGCAATAGGTAATATGCTAATAATATATTAATAGTAATAGGTAGTATGCTAATAATATAATAAATGCAATAGGTAATATGCTAATAATATAATAATAGTAATAGGTAGTATGCAAATAATATAATAATAGTAATAGGTAACATGCTAATAATATAATAATAGTAATAGATAATATGCTAATAATATATTAATAGTAATCGGTAACATGATAATAATATAATATTAGTAATAGATAATATGCTATAATATATTAATAGTAATAGGTAATATGCTAATAATATAATAATAGTAATAGGTAATATGCTAATAATATAATAATAGTAATTGGTAACATGCTAATAATATAATAATAGTAATTGGTAACATGCTAATAATATATTAATAGTAATAGGTAGTATGCTAATAATATAATAATTGCAATAGGTAATATGCTAATAATATAATAATAGTAATAGGTAGTATGCAAATAATATAATAATAGTAATACGCAGTATGCTAATCATATAATAATAGTAATAGGTAATATGCTAATAATATAATAATAGTAATAGGTAATATGCTAATAATATAATAATAGTAATAGGTAATATGCTAATAATATAATAATAGTAATAGGTAACATGCTAATAATATAATAATAGTAATAGGTGATATGCTAATAATATAATAATAGTAATAGGTAGTATGCTAATAATATAATAATAGTAATAGGTAATATGCTAATAATATAATAATAGTAATAGGTAACATGCTAATAATATAATAATAGTAATTGGTAACATGCTAATAATATAATAATAGTAATTGGTAACATGCTAATAATATAAGAATAGTAATAGGTAATATGCTAATAATATAATAATAGTAATAGGTAGTATGCTAATAATATAATAATAGTAATAGATAATATGCTAATAATATAATAATAGTAATAGGTAAAATGCTAATAATATATTAATAGTAATCGGTAACATGATAATAATATAATAATAGTAATAGGTAATATGCTAATAATATAATAATAGTAATAGGTAATATGCTAATAATATAATAATAGTAATTGGTAACATGCTAATAATATAATAATAGTAATAGGTAGTATGCTAATAATATAATAATAGTAATAGGTAATATGCTAATAATATAATAATAGTAATAGGTAGTATGCTAATAACATAATAATAGTAATACGCAGTATGCTAATCATATAATAATAGTAATAGGTAATATGCTAATAATATAATAATAGTAATAGGTAATATGCTAATAATATAATAATAGTAATAGGTAATATGCTAATAATATAATAACAGTAATAGGTAATATGCTAATAATATAATAATAGTAATAGGTAACATGCTAATAATATAATAATAGTAATAGGTGATATGCTAATAATATAATAATAGTAATAGGTAGTATGCTAATAATATAATAATAGTAATAGGTAACATGCTAATAATATAATAATAGTAATAGGTAACATGCTAATAACATAATAATAGTAATACGCAGTATGCTAATCATATAATAATAGTAATAGGTAATATGCTAATAATATAATAATAGTAATAGGTAATATGCTAATAATATAATAATAGTATTAGGTAATATGCTAATAATATAATAATAGTATTAGGTAATATGCTAATAATATAATAATAGTAATAGGTAGTATGCTAATAATAAAATAATAGTAATAGGTAGTATGCTAATAATATAATAATAGTAATAGGTAATATGCTAATAATATAATAATAGTAATAGGTAATATGCTAATAATATAATAATAGTATTAGGTAATAAGCTAATAATATAATAATAGTAATAGGTAGTATGCTAATAATAAAATAATAGTAATAGGTAATATGCTAATAATATAATAATAGTAATAGGTAATATGCTAATAATATAATAATAGTAATAGGTAACATGCTAATAACATAATAATAGTATTAGGTAATATGCTAATAATATAATAATAGTAATAGGTAGTATGCTAATAATATAATAATAGTAATAGGTAATATGCTAATAATATAATAATAGTAATAGGTAATATGCTAATAATATAATAATAGTAATAGGTAATATGCTAATAATATAATAATAGTAATAGGTAAAATGCTAATAATATAATAATAGTATTAGGTAATATGCTAATAATATAATAATAGTAATAGGTAATAGACTATAATATATATGTTCTCATTCACAAGCATCAATACATATATTACTCAATACATCCCCCTAGCGGTTGGGTATGAAATGCCTTCAGTCGGGACGCCTGCTATCAAAATGCTAATAGTAGCATCCCGATTATCAGAATCCCGACAGGGGTCGGGTAAGTATACTAACCCTCACCCCTTGTCCCCCTAACCAGGGGCGTCTTAAGAGGGGAGGGGGCCCATGTGCATTTCCCATCTGGGGCTCCCTCCTCTCTCCCCGGCGGCCGGCAGCTGACTGACGTGGCTGGCCGACCACCACGGCATCAGTAGACTCTTTGCACTAGAGTGTGTCCAGAGACTACTGCACATGCACAGATCGTCTGGGAAATGGTGCAGTCACTGTTTTCCTAGTGATTTCCTCACTGGGCATGTGCAAAATGCAGTAATAATGGCCGAGGCTGGCTTTTTTTGTGTTTTGAGCAGTGCTGAGACACCCGGGACCACGAAGAGGTAAGTTTTAGATATTATGTGTGCAGGGTGTGTGGTGCGGGCCCCCCCTGGACCTGAAGTCTGTGTTCACCACACACCCTGCACCTATTATATATATGCCCCTGCCCCTAACCCTCCTTTCCTACACCTTAACCCTCCGCACCCCACACCCTAACCCTCCCTGTTAGTGCCTAAACCTAACCATTCCCCTTTAGTGCATAAGCTCTCCCAGTGGTGTCTGACCTTAACTCCCCCCCCAGTTGTGCCCATCCCTAACCTCCCCCCTAAAGCCTAACCCTAATCCCACTGTGGTGCCCAAACCTAACCGCCCTCCCCTCCGCGGCTAACAACTAAGTGTACCTCCAATCGGGATGCCGGCAGTCAATTTTCCGGTGTCGGGATTTAGATAGGCATCAGGATTGCGATACCTATCTTTAGTCCTGGGTCGGGCTTCCGACATTGGGATTTCGATGGCTGGCATCCCGTTCGCTGGCATGCTCACTACATCCCCTAGTAGTGACCTGATGAGTAGCAGCATTATTAAGCTTCCACTACTCTCATATACAAAGCTAATCCCGGGGGTCCTGATCCCAATCTACAAATCCCCAGTGACGTGATGATTAATCTTTGCTAATATTCATAAGGGCTTATTTACCAAAAATATTGTGCCGGAAATTCCTCAAAACAGACATTTTTACTTTTATCTATGGTAAACTATATCTCCCATTATTCTGTTTAACGTTCCAATTTGCCTAAATGCTTTCTCAGTAGGGTACTATTCTCTTCTGTGGTGAAAACTAGAGATGTGCGCTGACCCCCATGTTTTGGTTTTGGATCTGGATTAATCTTCGTGTTTTGGTTTTGGATCTGGGTTGATTTTTTTATTTTTCTTAAATTGATAAAAAGTTTTTAAAAACAGCTAAAATCATGTAAATTTTGCCATCATAACTGCAAATTTGGATTTAAAATCCGAATTCCCAACCGCAGGAAAATCAGAACCGCGTCTCGGATCTGTCTGGATGCACAAAATTTGGGTGGATTCGGATTTCTGGAGAACCGAAACCACACATATCTAGTGAAAACCCTACATTGTATAGTGTCCGCTGCACATATGGATGTTGTAAAGTCTGAATAGGTTGCTTTATATTATTACAACCCTCTTTGTTCCATGCGTTCACCACAGTTGCAGCCAGGAAATGCTCATTTCACGATTGGAGAGATCCGACTATGCACAGAGCGAACTGGCCACTCTCATATCCTCCGTCAAGGTGCAGCGCCTGCACAGTCTGAAAATATTTGCATGATGCTGCGGTACCCCAAGCCTGGGAGTACCCCTTATTAGCATTTTTTTTAATGTAAAAGTACCTCCTGGGACTATGGACTGTTCCCCCCTGTTATGGACTCTACTATGGCAGGGCACCAGATAAAGATTCCCCCATAGAGGGGGAGCGCTACTTGTTTTCGAGACCTGGATCAGCGTGAGAGCACGCGACCCTGGCGGGAAGGACAGTCGGCTCGCACAAGGGGACCCGGATGGAGGTGTAATACCCCGACAGGTGTATTAAACGTGTAATGTGAGGTTTTCTGATCTTACCAGATTGAAATGGTTTGCTTGATTCCTCTTGGGTCAGAGAGGTAAAGAGGGTTATCCACATACAAATAAAATTATTTAATTTGCAGGAACGCTGGAACTTAGGCTGCAGGATGAATGAATGGTTCCACACAACCCTTACTACTATGAAAACACAGTAACACTTTACTACATAACAGTTTATTGTACAGGAACACTGGATCTGGTGCTATTGGAATTCAAATGTTAGTATCCCACAAAGATAACATTTACAGTGACATATTACATGTTCTGATACTGTCACATTTTACATAAACACTTTGAAACATTTAATACAGTTTTGTATCATCTATTCCTAAGTGTAACAGTAATTAGTCTGAACACAATACACTATACTCCTATCAATAGATCTAAGTGCGGACTATACTAATTCCCCAATAGAGTCTATACTTGTTGGCCAGTGATGCTGTCGTCGGTGCATATAGAAGGAAGTCAGCAGCTTCGCAGTTCGGGGGGTTTTAGCTCAAATAAACTTTGTGTTGTTTGCGAAAGTTGTATCCTGACCGTTTTTACTATCACGATCTGAGGGTTATTATACGAATTATACTTGTCTGTGCAGGGTGTAAGCAGAGTACCGTATTCAGGGCCTGATTCAGAGCCGGACGCTCTGACCAGAGCGCTCGCTCTGAATCAGGGCTGGGCTACCTAAAATTAGAGCGGCCCCTTGGACGCTCGCATAGCTGTGGGCAACCACCCACAGCTTATGCGAGCGTCCATGATGTCGAAGTTGAATAATTGAGTGAGACAAGTTCAGTTTAAAATTTAATCGCAGCGACGCCATCTTGCGAATGGCCACAAGACTCCATTTTGGAAATGAGATCGCAAGACACCATTTTGTGTGGTCAGCATTAATTCAAGTTATAACCCAGGACCTAAGGACAGATGGCAATGTTTTTGTTTACCTACCAAGGGCAACAGGAAAAACCAGCTGTCTGAGTAGAAGTAAATAAGAAGAGACAATGGGTATTTACTATTTTTACATACAAATTGGGAATCCCTGGATGCAGATAAAGTATAGTTGTGGCAATTGTAATATAATATCTACACAATTGGATTTGCCTGAATCCTAGACAAGATGGCTCCAAATCCCAGTTTGAGGTGATAATACATTTGCACTTCACACAAGAGTCTGTGAGAACAAAAGAGGTTTTGTTTTCCTTTGAACACAGCAGGTGGGGGCCTGCTGACAGAGGGCATGTAGAATTACAACCCTCAGCCATCCACACTGCTGGATGTTCACTTCGTGTATGAGAGATTATGCACTTAAATCTCACCCATTAATAACTAGCGTCCTTATATCAAACCCCGAATACCCACACACTACATATTCGCACATAAGGTTCCATAAGCATCAAAATGTATGATTCAAGTTGGTTAAGTTAGTTTAAATGCTAAGAAATAGAGGTTTTTGATATCTAAGGTATTATACATGATAAGCATGGTGTGTTTGGTTTCGTTCTGATGCGTACGCTTTTTACAGAATCCCGGTGTTATCGGTGGAGAGATCGCATCATGCAAACTCAAGTTACGGATCGCAGAACTTATAAGCAACAAAATGTTTTAGTTGATGGAATCTTACAGGAGGCGTTACCAGAAAGACCCCGGCTGTTAGAGGCAAGAAAAGTCTATTTGAAACAACCTGTTAAATGTGTGGTTACATATGCTCCTCCTCTGGGAACCAATGAGATCAGCAGGAAGTTTCCCCTTTGTCCTGTTTCAGTCTGGGGGGGAATAAATACATGTGTCCAAACACTGGTTTGCCAGTTTATGCTGAATTTTGGGTGAACTGAGGATATCTAGTCAGAAGTCTATCTCTGGGTCCAGAGGCGCAGCGTATGTATAACCGTGCTTGGTCTGTATTATTTCCTTTTACGCCTAAATTATGTATGTATAGATTGCGTGTAACTGACTGTACTTTTACCTGAATAATACTTGTGCGTTGGAACCACAGATTCCACTCCTGTCTTTATTTGCGGTCATACTGCGTACGCAATTAGCGTTGTGTTTAGAGGTTTATAGGCAGGTTTTGTCTTAGAGGTTCTAGGCAGGTGAATCTTAGAGGTTTATAGGCAGGAATGTATTAAAAGGTTTATTTACAAATTTAACAGTGGGGGCTCATCGGTTTATCACACTATCTGATACACGATAACACTCCGTCAGTCCTCTCTCAGCAAAAGGGTGGAGGTGCCTTTTGAAGGACGCATTAGTCTTTCATTTCAACAGTGTTGCTGAGAGCGTACTGCCGGTTATTGTGTAGAGGAAGCGCTGATTAGAATCCAGGGACAAGAGAGGAAAAAAAAAGTTTTTTATCTCTGTTGATAGAACCTTACGTTTAGAGGGGTGCCGCAGTATTGAGTATGCGGCTGAGATGCATTTTTGCGTACGCAGTTAAAAAGTCATTATACGCTTGTGTGGTAGTCGCATAATTGTGTATGCGGCCGGTCGCACTATAAGCGTATACGCACTTCCGGTTCTGCTGCCATGTGTTTGAACAAAGCCATTAAGGTTTAAATTTTTTTCTATCTACCAATATCTGGGTTAAACCTTTATTTTCTGCGCAGAGAAAAAGTGTGTAACAGTGAGTATGTGTTGGACAGTTAAGGGTATCATATGATCCTTAAGGGCTAGGTGCAAGGGCTAGCCTAGCCGCTCGGTAAGCAGCTTACCGTTCAGTACACAGAGCAGGTGTATGGTTTGTTATTTTTGTTAGGGACCGGCTCTCAGTGTGACTGCAGTGTTCAATAAAATTTGAGCATTGTAGTTGAGCCGCACTAGGTGTGATTGTGAGCTGAGAGATAATAGGTGAGCGGGGCGCATCTAGAAATTTCATCAGTAGGTGAGCGTGGCGCATCTAGAAATTTCATCCGTAGGTGAGCGTGGCGCATCTAGAAATTTCATCCGTAGGTGAGCGTGGCGCATCTAGAAATTTCGTCCGTAGGTGAGCGGGGCGCATCTAGAAATTTCGTCCGTAGGTGAGCGTGGCGCATCTAGAAATTTCATCCGTAGGTGAGCGTGGCGCATCTAGAAATTTCGTCCGTAGGTGAGCGTGGCGCATCTAGAAATTTCGTCCGTAGGTGAGCGGGGCGCATCTAGAAATTTCGTCCGTAGGTGAGCGTGGCGCATCTAGAAATTTCATCCGTAGGTGAGCGTGGCGCATCTAGAAATTTCATCCGTAGGTGAGCGTGGCGCATCTAGAAATTTCGTCCGTAGGTGAGCGTGGCGCATCTAGAAATTTCGTCCGTAGGTGAGCGTGGCGCATCTAGAAATTTCGTCCGTAGGTGAGCGGGGCGCATCTAGAAATTTCGTCCGTAGGTGAGCGTGGTGCATCTAGAAATTTCATCCGTAGGTGAGCGTGGCGCATCTAGAAATTTCATCCGTAGATGAGCGTGGCGCATCTAGAAATTTCGTCCGTAGGTGAGCGTGGCGCATCTAGAAATTTCGTCCGTAGGTAAGTGAAAGTATCTTGATTGTCTTTCACCAGTTTAAATTTTTATTGAAAAGCGTAGGAGTTGTCTCAGAATGGGAGCCACGCAAACAGTAGAAATGTTAGGCAATGATGTGCTGCTAATGGAGGTGGATCAGCCCGTCGTATTATGCATACTATATATGGTTTAATATGACGAGAAAGAGTGTTAGACCATTTCCCAGAACTGGTAGTTTTGATAAAAATGTGTTAGATAATGTCCAGGATCACATCAGTATGGTGCGATCCCGAGAGAAAAAGATTAAGTATTTTGAATGTTTAAAAAATATGGCAGCATGAAGGGGATGCTTGGCTTAAAAATGTGCAAACGACGCAAACTAGCGTTGCGAACGCATTGCCAGAAAATACATCCACGACGCTGAGATGCAATACGGGCGAGCCGCAAAATGGCACGCACGTGCGGCAAAGTAGCGTCGTGGAGAGTATTGCCAGCAGTTCATGCTCACCTCCCCCACCTTATGTGGATGGAGGTGCAAGTACGGTTACCAAAAATACCAATAAAAATGTAACAAGCAACTTGTACCCTCTCTTAAACAACCATAAAGAAAGTGTTTATGATATGGATGATGAGCCTATTGTAATGTCTGCCATTTCCCATGCTGTGCAAATGATAGATGCTGCATCACCACAATCACGGGTGGTGCCGCCATCTCCATCGGTAACAGCAAGGGAAGTGTTAACACACTCTGCACCCATAGAGGAAGTTGTTAATACCATACGTAGCAGCAGCAGATTAAACCCCCAGCCAGGTAACCAGGTCAGAGGTAGCAACGCTGCCGGTCTGCATCCCATTCGGACAATCACTGTTCCGAATGGAAATGCAGATGCAAATGGTGTAGTGCCCACGAGGGAAGTAGTAATGCATTGTCCATGGACAAGAGCAGAACTGAATTCCATCATAAATGATTTCCCCAATCCCAAAAAGGAACTAGCCAAATGTCAAAGATTTTTGAGAAATTTGGGTAGTTCTCATGAGCCCACTAATAAAGATTGGCGTGTAGTGTTAAGGGCCTGCCTGCCACACAATACCGACGTGACAAAATTTATCACGGACTGTGTATTGGATGGAGACGTTCCCTTAACAGACCAAGTAAACCAAGGTAACATTTCCCGCATTGTGACTCAATTGGGTGTATATTTTCCAGTAGTAGTTAACTGGAACAAAATCTTCACAATTAAGCAAAAGGAGAGTGAAACTGCAGAAGACTATTGCGACCGGGCTCTGCAGGCTATCACCCAGTACACTGGGATAGAAGATATTAAAGATAGCACTCACCACAGGGGAATGATAGTCACGGTACTCATGGACGGTCTGATAGACGATTTAAAGATTCGGGTTCAGACCTCACAACCTGGCTGGAGGGGACTTACAATAGATAACCTCATAGAGTCTGCCATAGAACATGATAAAAACATCTCCAAAAAGAGAGAGACCCAGAGCGAAAAACTAATGGCTGTCAGTATACAAGCTCTGGAAGGAATGACAATAACATCACAGCCAACCGACACACACACCTGCACCTGAACAATTACACGTCCTCACCAATCCCACACCACAGCAAACACATCCTTACCCCACATATCATACACAACCACAGGTCCCATACTCATATTCCCCACAATATCCTTACCCTCCTATCCTTAGACCATACCCACCACCTTTCCCTCTTGCTCAAATCCCACAACAATCTTTTCATCCACCCCGTTCAAAATTATGTTTTAACTGTCACCAAGTGGGACACGTAAGTAAGTACTGCAAAGCGAAGAACATCACACAGGAACACGAGTTTCCCATGAGTTCATAGGTAACCCCAGTATCTTCTCCCAGGCCTTATATGACTGTTTATAATTTTTTCAACCTATCAATGGATCTGTTCTAATGTAAAATGTGGATGATTTATTGTTGAATTTTGGGTCATGTTTAAATGATATTAAACTGTTGTGCTTTATCTCCCACTCATAGGACACAAGGTTGCTAAGGATAAACGGCAGCCATGCCAGGCTGAGGTCGACTACTCGGAAAACCATCCAACCCAGCGGCACAGGCATTATTTAGAGCAGTAGCTATTAATAACAAGATTTAATTGCAAGAACCTGTATGCAGATACTATATCCCTAGAATTATTAAAAGTGATAGGGGGACTTATTTTACAGGTGACATTTTCAAGAACATGCGTAAGATGATGGGTAACAACACTAAGATTATCCCAGACTGTCTTTTCCTTTATTTGCCCCCCTTTCAGATACTGTCCAAACAGGCAGCCTCATGTGAAAAATTGATAATGAGGTTACTGTGCAGGGTCTCACGAAGATGAATGAGAATAACAGAAATTGGAAGTGTTATTAACTAACATGTCTAATGCAACCTGTCATGATGTCAAATCTGGAAGAATTTGTTATGATCCAAATTTTTTTTAGCTCAGGTTGTTTGACTGATCGGTGGAAAGGTCCGTATCTGATGATACAGCATCCTCAAAGGGTGGCCAGGGAAGATACGTGGATCCATTCCGCTCACTATAGGGAGGTTAACCAACCGGTGGAGATACAAGGCAGAGACAAGGCCGATAACGTGGACCTGTCGATTGCGAGCTTGTGCCGGAAGGATTGAAAAGGTGACGGTGAGATCTCTGAGCTAAAGAAATGTGTAGATCAGTGCTTCAAGCAATGGAGTGGTCTGCTGTGGTCATCCTAGTTCTTTTTTTTTTCCAGAGTTTTATTTATTTTTTTGTCATGATGATCTGTTTGGGGATGCTCGGTGTCTGTGATGGGGGACCAATAAAGGAGATGTGAGCTGATGGCGGAGCGGATGGAGTGGAGTCAGGAGGAGGAGTGCTATACCAAAACAGGGGAGTGTCGGTCCAATTTCAGTACAGTAAATTGTTGTGAAAATGTGAATAATAATATTAAGGAAGAACTGTATTTCAATCCTGAGTTATGACGTAGTGTATAACAATGTAGCCTGAGTTTGAGTGGTCGTGCATGGATATAACGTTTATGTTGTTTTAAGTCATCTTAGGTAATGCAGTCCCAACCCCTTCCAAGGCTCTCCTTATAGGATAGGTGCATCCCCACATCTTTCCCATGATCCCTTAATGATCCACGGTGTGCGTATAAGGGCAGTTTTATGTCCCTCCCGGAGACGCATTATCTGAATGGTTCAAATGAACATACTGTGTCATACCATAATAACATTGAACGGTATATTCTCATGCATGGCTAAACAGATTCAAATAGCAGATTGTGATAGCATGTTGTTTGCTATCAAAGGGTGGACTGTCGAAGATGAATAATTGAGTGAGACAAGTTCAGTTTAAAATTTAATCGCAGCAACGCCATCTTGCGAATGGCCACAAGACTCCATTTTGGAAATGAGATCGCAAGACACCATTTTGTGTGGTCAGCATTAATTCAAGTTATAACCCAGGAGCTAAGAACAGATGGCAATGTTTTTGTTTACCTACCAAGGGCAACAGGAAAAACCAGCTGTCTGAGTAGAAGTAAATAAGAAGAGACAATGGGTATTTTTACATACAAATTGTGAATCCCTGGATGCAGATAAAGTATAGTTGTGGCAATTGTAATATAATATCTACACAATTGGATTTGCCTGAATCCTAGACAAGATGGCTCCAAATCCCAGTTTGAGGTGATAATACACACCTGCACCAAGAGTCTGTGAGAACAAAAGAGGTTTTGTTTTCCTTTGAACACAGCAGGTGGGGGCCTGCTAACAGAGGGCATGTAGAATTACAACCCTCAGCCATCCACACTGCTGGATGTTCACCTCGTGTATGAGAGATTATGCACTTAAATCTCACCCATTAATAACTAGCGTCCTTATATCAAACCCCGAATACCCACACACTACATATTCGCACATAAGGTTCCATAAGCATCAAAATGTATGATTCAAGTTGGTTAAGTTAGTTTAAATGCTAAGAAATAGAGGTTTTTGATATCTAAGGTATTATACATGATAAGCATGGTATGTTTGGTCTCGTTCTGATGCGTACGCTTTTTACAGAATCCCGGTGTTATCGGTGGAGAGATCGCATCATGCAAACTCAAGTTACGGATCGCAGAACTTATAAGCAACAAAATGTTTTAGTTGATGGAATGTTACAGGAGGCGTTACTAGAAAGACCCCGGCTGTTAGAGGCAGGGAAAGTCTATTTGAAACAACCTGTTAAAAGTGTGGTTACATATGCTCCTCCTCTGGGAACCAATGAGATCAGCAGGAAGTTTCCCCTTTGTCCTGTTTCAGTCTGGGGGGGAATAAATACATGTGTCCAAACACTGGTTTGCCAGTTCATGCTGAATTTTGGGTGAACTGAGGATATCTAGTCAGAAGTCTATCTCTGGGTCCAGAGGCGCAGCTTATGTATAACCGTACTTGGTCTGTATTATTTCCTTTTATGCCTAAATTATGTATGTATAGATTGCGTGTAACTGACTGTACTTTTACCTGAATAATACTTGTGCGTTGGAACCACAGATTCCACTCCTGTCTTTATTTGCGGTCATACTGCGTACACAATTAGCGTTGTGTTTAGAGGTTTATAGGCAGGTTTTGTCTTAGAGGTTCTAGGCAGGTGAATCTTAGAGGTTTATAGGCAGGAATGTCTTGCGCATGCGCATGCGCATTTGGGTACCAATGACCCGCTTGCGAGCATCCTGCGCTCGCGAGCGGGTCTGAATGAGACCCTCAGTGTACTCACTAGTGTTCCCTTGGCAGCTCTTCAGCAGTACAGTGCTTTGCAGGCAGGCAGCTCCAGTTGTCAACCAGTGGCAACAGATGTACACTCCCCGGCTGGGAAGGAACAGCTTAACCCCGTCAGATAGGCCTCCTCTCCTGCAGGCTGGTCTCCACGCCTTGTCACTGCTCCACCCCAGCACTATGCTCGGACTTCTCTCTCTATCGGCAGTCACCAGAATGTGATGCACACAGTGCCGTGCATGTTAGCAGCACAGTCTGCTTCCTCTGCTGTCTCAGGTGAGTGTGCTGCATCACTCTCTCCTCAGTCGCACCACTGTTAGGGAGTCTGTGTCAGTTCAACTGTCATCTCTGCTGCACATGCCAGCTCCTGCCCACCAGAACCAGGCATCCGGAAAGTTCTGGCACTGCAAACCACATGCTACAAAGAGTTGTGCTGGCCACTGAAGTGGGGTGGGAATAAACTGTCCATTACCCCCAAAACAATCAGCAGAGTCCACTATTCTACATTAAATGCAAACAGTCCCCTTTTAATACAATAAATATATAGCTGATTATTAGTGGGGTACCACAGAGGAGTTAAGTTGAAATGGCCCAGAGTCCTGAGGCGGCAGAGTAGAGCGCAGGGTGCACGCGCTCACCGGGACTTCCGCAGCACATCAGAGGGGGACGGTCCCGGAGTGAGGCCGGAGGAGGAGCGGTTGATCGGACCTGTCTGGTCGAGAAGCGGGCTGTGGGTGCCCGCAAGTTTTAAGGCTGGCCAGTGGAGGGAATCGGAGCCATCCCCCTTGCAGGTTTCCTGTGGTTGACCCTGCCTCGGAGGCGGGACAGGGGAGTGTATGCTGGGTGGAGTCTCGTCAGGACCGCCCGATCCTCAGTCACCAGCTAGAGAAACTGTATGTATGGGTCATATCCCACCCCTTTGATAGAGAGTGCAGGGACAGACACAAGCATGTTTGGGAACGTCTTACAGCGCCCCTCTAAAGAAGTAGTCTGCTGACACTCTGTATAAGACACCCCTCAACTCATTACAGGGTGTAGATGTTAAAATGCAGCCTTTTGGACACACATATGTTTTGCTGAAATAGTTGCAGTATACTGTAAGTGAGGAGTCAGCCTGTCTGTCTGCAGGACCACTAGGATTATAATTACTGTGATTTATATCCCGGGCACCGTTTGCAAACACTACAACAACCAGACATCTCTCTTGCATGCAGAAGTAACAAAAAACTTATATTGGTTTTGTGCAGAAAATAATAGAGGGTTATATTTTACCTATTATTGTTATTGCATGTTTGTATTTTCCTGGTTGCATGTCTATTGTTTAACTCTTCCTTTGGCAGTCGGATCTTGGGGTTCCAGAGTTCCAGTTATAATAAATTACCAGATACCAGAGTAATTTTCCTGTCTTGAAGTGTGTATTTCAAATTGCATTGTATATTGTTATTCAGTATTACTGATGTAGAAGGCACTGATATTGGTGAATAAATACCTCATTTAATTGTGCCCTATTACCTGTATCTAAATCATCACCTTCCTGAAGACTCCAAGACTATCCAGGGCAGTGTTGCTTGGTAACAAATCACTCCAACACCCCACACTTAAGCTGGGTACACACGTAAAGATTTTCTGTCCAACCATCCAACTAGATGATTGGTTGGAATGAAAATCTATTAACGTATGGGAGTAACTGATGATCAGCAATTTGCTCCTAAATACCAGAAAACAGATGAAAATGACGTCAGACAAGTTTGTTAAATGTTTGATCTAAACAATTTGTTCAAACAACAGTTTTTGTCCATTTTCCGGCGTTTGGGAGCAAATTGCTGATTGTCATTTACTTTCATCCCTTACCACATTCTCATTCCGACCAATCACCTAGTTGGATGGTTGGGACAGAAAATCTTTGTGTGTACCCAGTCTTAGAACAGTATACCCTGGCGGGGTGATACAATGCATCCACTTTTGGATTTGCATTTGACTCTATTGGCTCTGAAGTCCATGCCGCACCCTTCTCACCTCTTGCCCTCCCAGTGTATTTTAAACAGGCTACCCTGGTGTTAATGCCCCTGCTCAGAGAATTTCCTATCGATGCTAATGGGAAGTATAAAGGGCACACGTGGGGGGGGTCTACACTTCCTGTTTGGAAGTGGCGGAGATCAGAGAAGAATGTTGCACGGAACCATCAAGGTTGTCTTTGTGACTTTTACTTGTACACAAGACCAATGACGTCTCATAGCCTCTTGCTACAATCTTTACGGACATCTGCAGTAAAAGCCGCTCTGAAGCCTGTGTTAAGGATCTGCCAGTAATGCAATGAAGACGCTATTATTTATCTTGTATAATATTTCTCTTTTGCAGTTTAGAAGCTACTTAATGCTACTGGAAGCATAAAAATGTTGCACATAAGGACTTTGGAGATGTTACAGCATCTCAGCTGCAGCCGTTGGTACATAGCCATGGCTTTATGATCCAGCTGAGATCTATCAGTGACAGATGATACTGGTGGGGCACTGACTGTTGATGCTATCACGCTACAATACATCCTAATTTCTGCCTCCTGAGACCCAACATCTGACAATCATAACCGGCAACCAGCTACCTTACATATCTCTTTGTTTAATAAGATCATTTAAGGCCTGTTTCTTTTTGTCTTGACATAATGAAAAGCTCTGAACATGGAGTTCCAAATCTGTGTCCTGGGTCATTTGCATTCATGGCTGCTTGTTATTTACAGCCTGATTATCGCGCTGTTATTGCAGACATTACAATCTTGGAATAAAGGCGAACATTTCTAGTTTTTCCATCTGCAAAGTTATTGGTGTCTGTATCCGACTTTCTACAGTTTTATGTTTACCAGATAGAAATAAAAACTTTATTTAAAAAAAAAAACTGCTTATGTGCTAAAGCACACGCACAGAGGCCCTGATTCAGAGCCGGACGCTCCTTTTTGGAGCGGCCTCTTGGCCGCTCGCATAGCTGTGGGACCATCGTGACCATCGGGCTTGTGACGAAACCCTGCGGTAGGGTCTCGCTGCCGTAAGCCCAGGAGTGCTTTTGGCTCTATCAGAGCCAAAAGCACTCCCACTGACATCACTAGTGATGTCAGTGGGGCGGGCCCCAGACGGTAGGCGTTCCCATGGGAACACCTCCGTCTGAGCAGCCACGCCCCCTACACGCCCAACAAAATCACCATTCACAGCACGCCGCCTTTGGTGTGAGACCCATAACGACGGCTTGGCCGTCGTTATTCGGGTCTCGCGCATGCGCAAAAGGCCGCATGCGGACTTGGGCAACATTGACCAGCTTGCGAGCGCACAGCGCTCGCGAGCGGGTCTGAATCAGGCCCAGAGTACATGCAAGATTCTCTCATCAGGAAAAGTTATGTCTTTTCTTTTGTATCTGGAATGTTCTCTCTGGCTGGTTTACTGGGACAGTTATAAGGGCCTGATTGAGACTTAGAGCAAGTAACTGAGGGCCTGCTACAGAGATGGATGGATTTGCAGAGCCGCACACAAGCATTTCACCACAAGTCCCTGCTTCATTTCACAGCCCAAGCATTACAACACACCCCCTGCATCACACCACAGCCCCCTGCATCACACCACAGCTCCTGCATCACACCACATGCCCCTGCATCACACCACACCCCCTGCATCACACCACAGCCCCCTGCATCACACCACAGTCCTCTGCATCACACCACAGCCCCTGCATCACACCACAGCCCACTGCATCACACCACAGCTCCTGCATCACACCACAGCTCCTGCATCACACCACAGGCCCCTGCATCACACCACAGCCCCCTGCATCACACCACACCCCCTGCATCACATAACAGCCTCCTGCATCACACCACAGCCTCCTGAATCACACCACAGCCCCCTGCATCACACCACAGCCCCTGCATCACACCACAGCCCCTGCATCATATCACACCCCCTTCATCATACCACAGGCCTCTGCATCTCACCACAGCCCCTGCTTCACACCACACCCCCTGCATCATACCACAGGCCTCTGCATCACACCACAGCCCCTGCATCACACCATAGCCCCTGCATCACACCACAGCTCCTGCATCACACCACAGCCACTGCATCACACCACAGCAGGGCCTGCATCACACCACAGCCCCCGCATCACACCACAGCCCCTGCATCACACCACAGCCCCCTGCATCACACCACAGCCCCTGCATCACACCACAGCCCCTGCATCACACCACAGCCCCCTGCATCACACCACAGCTCCTGCATCACACCACAGCCCCCTGCATCACACCACAGCCCCTGCATCACACCACAGCCCCCTGCATCACACCACAGCTCCTGCATCACACCACAGCCCCTGCATCACACCACACCCCCCTGCATCACACCACAGCCCCTGCATCACACCACAGCCCCCTGCATCACACCACACCCCCTGCATCACACCACAGCCCCCTGCATCACACCACAGCTCCTGCATCACACCACAGCCCCTGCATCTCACCACAGACCTCTGCATCTCACCACAGGCCTCTGCATCACACCACAGCCCCTGCATCACACCACTGCCCCCTGCATCACACCACAGCTCCTGCATCACACCACAGGCCCCTGCATCACACCACAGCCCCCTGCACCAATCTGTCTTTACCCATCTGCACTGCTGTGTCTCCCCATGGTCATGCCACTCTCTACCGCCATCCACGTTGCTGTCCCCCCACCCGCACCACTGTTTTCCACCCATCTGCATTACTTTGTTCCTCCACCCTATCTGCACCACTGCTTTTCACCCATCTTCATTACTTTGGCTACCCCCCCTCTGTACTGCTTAATCTTCCCTCCTTTACACGCCTTTGTGTCTACCCTATCCACGCTGCTCTGTCTCCTCCCCCATCCACACCACTTTTATCTCATCTGCACAGCTCTGTTTTTTGCTTAGACCTCAGTTGCATAGACTGCATGTGTGTATTCCAATGAGAACACAATTCTGTGAATTAGCAGCTCACCATTTTGTGAGTGACAGCAATCTCATTCTGTGAGAGTGCTGAATCTGCAGTGAACTGCAGGGTGTGATGGCATACCATATCTGTATTGCACAAGGAACATGTCCATTAAGGCATCAGCCTTAATGATCGTAATTTCATTGCTTTTTGAGTTTGAGTGGCACAAAAATCAGTAGGTTTTGTGAAATTTCAGATCATGTCTAAGAAGCCGTAATGCAACATGTAAAACCGTAATTATCAGGATTTGGATGAGCAAATCGGGCCATCTGGGCAACACAATGGTACACTAACGCAGGTGAAAGAGGGGACAGCACATAGGAGGTGGTTTGGGAGGTGCAGAGTGCAAGACGGCTACAGGGGAGGCTGTAGGCATGCGGGATAGCGGCAGCAGTGGTGGTGCAGAGCAGTGTCAGCGGTGCAGTGCAAAATGGGGCATCAGCAGGTGACAGAGGGCTCACTGGTAGTGTGCATGCAGCTGAGAAAATAAAATCAATAAGTCACAGATGCACGAATGCAGCAGTGAGATCCATCTACGCATCTATGTTAAAAATTGAATGTGTAAAATAAAAAAAGGTGCCCCCCCCGAAAGCACAACCAGCAGCTGGCTTTGGAAAGCCAGTACTGGTTGTGCTAAATACAGGAGACAAATGACATAGGGGTCCCCCGTATGAAGCACAGCCACCACCAGGATTTTCAGAACCAGCTCTGGTTGCTAAAATATGGAGGACAAATGACGTAGGGGTCCCCCATATTCAGTGCAACCAGCACTGGGCTCTGAGCCAGCCCTGGTTCTGCAAATACAGGGGGAAAAATATGTAGGGTCTCCCTGTATTTACCAGAACCAGCAACGGACTATTTCTAGTGTGGGGGTGATGCCACAGCCAAGGAAGCTTTTTCACCGGGCCCCCCAGCCGAAGCATCACCCCTGGCCGCTAGCCAGCCCAGACTGGGGATCCCTGGGGAGCTGGGGACCCCCCCAATAAAGAGGCCCCCCTCTCCAGGGCACCCCAGGCCCAGACTGATAGCCCGAGGCTATCCCCAGCACCCCTGGGCAGTGGGTGCTGGGTTGACCATGTAAAGTGTGGTGCAAGTAAAGTTAAAATATTGGATTTTGTTGTGAAACTACAGTTCCCAGCAAGCCTCCCCTGCATGCTGGTACTTGGAGAACCACAAGTATCAGTATGCAGGACATTACGGGCCTGGTGGTACCTGTAGTTCCACAGCAAAAGCAATATTAAAAAACCATAGAACACACATACTGTACCATAGAAAAGTACAATATTATTAAAACATACATGCACACACACATACTCTCACATGCATACACACTATCTCACATACCCCGCTAGAAAGAGTCTCGTGCTGGTTCTGGCAAATACAGGGGGTCCCTACGCATATTTTGGCAACCAGGACTGGTTCTAAAAAGCCTGGTGCTGGTTGTACTTCATACAGGGGACCCCCATGTGATTTGTCCCCTGTATTTAGCACAACCAGTTCTGGCTTTCCAAAGCCTGGTGCAGGTTTTTTTTTAAATTAAACACAGAAGTACAGACGGGTCTCACTGACCCATCCCTGCTTCTGTGTTTGTTTTTTTAAACACAGATGCAGGTATTATGAATATTCCAGGTCCGAGCCTACATCTGTGTGCTGCTACCTCCCCCGGGTCCTAACACCTGCTACACCGCTGCCTGCACTGCCGCCGCTAATGCCCGCTACTGTCCCCGCTTCCCGACCACAGCTAACGCCCGCTAACCCCTACCCCCTCTCCCCTGCATCCCGGCCGCAGAAAACGCCGGCTTCCTTCCCCCCCGGACCCAGCCACCGCCCCTGCTACCGCCAACAAAAGGCTGCCATCTTGCTGCACCCAATTGAAGCCACTGTGAATACACCTGTTGAAGGCTCCTACTGTGGCTGTGCAAGGAATTGAGGGGGTCATTCAAACCTGGTCGTTAGCGCCAATGCGCTCGGACCGGGTCGATGGCCCCCACAGAGCATGCACACGACGGCGCCGGTGCCGTCGTGCGCATGCGTGAGACCCGCTATGACTGACAGCGCCGGTCGTAGCGGGTCTCGATCCAAAGGGGGCGAGCTGTTGATGTTGATTGACAGCTCGCCCCATTTGGAAGGCGGGCCGGGGGGGTGGCAGACCAAACGGAGGCGTTCCCATGGGAACGCCTGCCGTTTGGGGGAGGCCCCACTGACATCACTAGTGATGTCAGTGGAGAGTTTCCGGCTCAGACAGAGCCAGAATCTCTCCGGGGCTTACGACAAGGGAGACCCTACCCTAGGGTCTCGTCGTAAGCCCCGATGGTCACGATGGTCTCTGACCATCCCGACCATCACCGGAGCAGTCGTTAGAGCTGTGGGTGTTAACCCACAGCCTAACGACCGCAACAGAGGCGGGCGGTCAGGATGCAAGCGGCCGCCCAGTTTCTGAGCGACCGCTTGCATCCTCCGACCGCCTCTGAATTAGGCCCTGAATCTTCCTATCTCTATAATGGCGGGTTCGTGAGGTAATACAGTAGTTTAAAAACCATAACTTTCTCAATTACCTGAACCCCAAAAGGCCCTATTCTGAAACAATAGCGACCTAATAAAACAAACCCCAAGTCTAAATTTGCCCCCTACCCTGAGTTATGCTTCCCAAAAATTCCCCATAGAGTACAGCAGAGAAGTTATCCTAACTGAGAATGTCAGAAAAAAGTGACAGTTGGAGCTTTAGATTACTCCCATGTCCTCACTTTTTATGATTTTGCCCTAAAACTTGGCATGCAGCACCCAGTGACAGTTCTACCCGTCCATTTAAAAATTTCCAATATGTTTTGAGGTGTAGCCCCTTAAACACCCTGCCCCCCTTTCATCAGCCTTAGTATAAGGGCCCTTATATATATATATATATGGCCTGATTCACTACCGTACGCAACTGCGATTGCAATAACTATTGCGCACGCAGTTCAACTGCGATAGTATGCTTATTCATTGCAATCGCTATTCCCTCGCAGCATTTCACAAGGACGCCCACACATCCATTATGTTGAGCAAGACTGCAAAGCCATCTGTACAGCCGAGCACCATCGCAGCCTCACGCACACTTGCACAAGCCCTGACCTTACTCAGAAATTGCTAACAACTATGCACGCTATCAGGCCTCAGGCTGTATATGCCATCGCAGTGGATAATTTATACATGCCCCTGCAATGGCGCTGAAACGCACAGGCATGCCCCCTACCCACAAATGTCACTTCGATGGGTCTGCGTAGTCACTGCAATCAGCATACCATACATGCCGACTTGGGGTTGGGGGGTGGGGCCGGTGGAAATTGCGTAATTAAGCCCCACCCCATTGTGGGAATTCGATACTATGATGCATATTTTAATTAGGGGATGGGGCTAAATGACACAATTCTCATAGAATCGTGTCATTAGGTCCCACCTCCAGCGCCCGGACCCGCCGATTGCCGCTAATAGTCTCCCCATTCTGCCTACTTCACTATGAAGTGTGTGCCTTCTGGGGGTGCCGTGAGTTATCCGAAAAACCAGGAGCCCCCCACGAATTCCAGGAGGGTAGGCATGTATGCAGTATACACATGCGCAGAACGCAAAAATTGGCCGATTGCGTGCATAATTGCAGCGATGTACGGTAGTGAATCAGGCCCTTTGTCCAGACTAAAACTTGCGGCTAAATAAATATAAAGTTAATATTAGGTTTAGCCATTAATTTACAGTATGTTTCACAGATATTGATGGACTCTGAACAACACGTACAGTAAAAGGATAAAGACACCTGCGTTGCTGTAATTGCTCGCCATTTCCGGGCAGGTTAGATGTAATGGACTTTGGTGCAGAAAGCTTTAGCGTGTCATAACAATGAAACTGGATTGCGCTCCTCAAATTGTCCCTCTTCACATATGTCAGCTGACGCTCTGCCGCGAGGCTTCCTGACCTTTACAAATTGCACATTCTTCAGTGAAATGTTCCTTGTTAAAAGCGATATAGACAGAACACCAGGCGATAATATGCAAATCAAATTATTTTTATTGCATAAAGTACCTACAATAATGATATAGGAGCCTGGGGAATGGGAGGCTTTAAAAGAGAGACAGAGAGATCTGCGATTAATGAGAGGCATAAAACTGGTACTTATATTACTGCCCCCTGATAGGGGTTATTAAAGGATTCTGTATAATCTGGTTCTGGGCAACTGTATCTGTAATATGTATGTTATAGCAGCTTATTTACTAAAATACAGCTATAAGAATGACGGCAATTGACGCTAATCACAAGGATAAAATTAGGGATGTGCATCGAACCCCGTGTTTTAGTTTTGGTTTTCGATCTGAATTTTTTAAATTAAAAAAATAGATTCAAAGTTTTAAAAACAGCTAAAATCATGTAATTTATGCATCCAAAACCCGAAATTCAGATCCGAATTCTGAACCGCAAACAGATCAGAACCGCGACCCCGACTTCCCCGGATCTCCTCAGGAGATTAGAACCGTGACTCAGATTTACCCGGATTCACGAAATTCGTCTGGATTCGGATTTCTGGAGAATTGAACTGCACATCTCTAGATAAAATAATCACTTGTCACCAGTATTTATCAAGAAAATATCACAGAGGCATCAGAGCAATACTCAGCTGCCCCGACAATACTGGCCTGGTGTGGTACGGGCTACCGCGTTGCTTCGCTGGACTGGTCTATGCGCATATGCACGTGACGAGGAACTGATAGCCCAGATTTTGTCTTTCAATTCTACTAATAAAAAAATTTCATAAATAAATTATAAATATAAAAACAACATATAAATAAAAACTTAATACATAAAATATTATTTATAAAAAAAACATATTTCAATCATTTTGATCTGGTATTGCCATCATCAGTGGTGATAACAGGACAATAATTACAGAAGTACGTGTACTGCCATAATAATGTTAAATACTCTTCACCATTCAAACATACTGGGAAGATGTCCCCGGGATTCTGGACCTCATTCAGAGTTGGTCGTTGCGGCCACACGGTCGTAAGGTAAAAAGGGCCGGATATGCAAATGAAGCGCTCGCAAGTTGCATCGTTAAGATGGGATCGTTAACAGGACGAGTGAGGGGAGGATGCGGCCGTAAGACTAAAAATACACCCCCTTCTCGTTCCCATTACACGTCATCTCCGGGCATATAAGGATTAATCGAGACCATCGGGAACCATCGGAGCTGGTCGTAGAGCTTAAGTTTGACCATACCCTCTCTTAAGCACTACGATCAAGTCAGTGTAAAAACCTCCCATGTCACGTGTGCCATGACACTACTTAGTTAATTATGCACTCTCATAAGACGCCGTTTGCATAGTCAGGCACGCCTGCGTTCGGATCTCCACTCCCCCGTTCTCAAGCACCTTCCCCTGTTACCACCCACAAACGCCTCATCCTGTCACTCAAACTAACGACCTGGCCAAGTTGAAGGAGAGAATAATTTCTGATCGTAATAGCTAGTTTGCGAATTTTACGCATGCGCAGTTTAGCGAACATTGGTGGCGTACGACCGCAACGACCGACTCTGAATGAGGTCCTCTGTGTGGCATATGTAGTATATCAGAGGCTGTACAAAGAGAAGGTTCTTACAATCTACAGCCAGTTGGCCAAACGTAGATCTCCACCTGCAGAAACCTGGCCCCTGCCCAGGATTCCTCCAGACAGTCCGGATCTGAATACTTCAGCTCTCCGTCACTAGGTGCAGTCACTGTGATCACATCACGGCCGGGCTGGCCTCTGCTGCTCTGCCTCCAATCCACTCAGTCTCCATGGCCAAAAGGTTTGGTGAGAGAAGGTGGCTGCGGGTAGGACATGAGGCGGAGGAGCGGAGGGCTGGCAGGACTAGAGTGATGTCAGTGGAGTGAAGCAGACAACTGGTGGAGAGGGCTGGACCTTTGGTGGTGAAGGTAAGTAAGGCATGGGCATAACAGAGGGTGTTGAGGGTGCTATATATAATGAGCATGAAGTGGCCACTGAGGCTGGCATATAAAGGGGCATAAAGTGTATGTGTGCTTTGCGCTTGAATTCCTATATATAAAGCTGATCAATATGGTATGAACAAATGTAAAAACTTAAAATCAAGCGCTTTTAAATATTCTATAGAAAAGACAGACTTTTCAAAATAGCCAAAATATGGGCTTATATTTGTTATAACAGTAACTCTACCACAATAATATTTGTGGATATGAGCGCTGTAAGATAAAACTTTTATTATGCATATGATGTTTATAGTCTTTACAGACTGTTGGAGGAATGGGTGGTTGTAACAGCAATGTCCCGATAGTATTAGTCCGTATAAACAGCCCTTAACTGTCCCTACCTTACTGCCAGTTATTGGCTTCTCCCTCCCGGGTTTCCTCTTTCTCACCAGCTGTATATGCAGTGACCGCGGCGTGTGGAGGTGATGACAGTCGTTACGCGGCTAGACCCAACACTCGCAGGGGATCGCTGAAAGTTTTCTCCCTCCGGGGATTCCTCTTCCCAACACGGCTCTCGCGGTGTATGGAGCCCGCAGTGCTGGGTGATGATGTCAGGCGCTGGCGAGTCTTCCCGAACCTGGTTACAAACGTACTGTGAACCTTCCCTTTGTCTTCCTTAACTCTCCAATGCGTTTCAAACCTGATATGGATCTTTTTCAAGGATGAGTCTGGAAGTTGTTTAACTGCCTTTAAGTACTAAACTTTATTCTCCAAACAGGAAGGGGTAAAACCAGAAATCCTCCAAAAATAGCGGCAACAGCATGTTTTTGGGACTCCATTAAAAAAAATTTAAAATTATTTTTATATAGTCTGTCTTTTCTTATGATAAAAGTATATTAAAAAAGTTACTATGTTAAAAAGATATATCGGAGGGATATTCTAAAAATAATATTTTATAAAAAGGCTTTCAATTCCATATATATATTTAACCAATTAGGTTCCAACGTATTTAGAGTGAAGATCCATTTAGTTTCTGCTTTTTTTTTACTTGTTTACCAGGTCTTCCCCTCTCCAATTAGTTATTATTTTTTGGATACCAAGGAATTTTAATCCTTTAGGGTTTTTGTCACGGTATTTAAGAAAATGGGCTGAAACATTATACATACTTAATCCTCTCTTAATATTATAAATGTGCTCTGAAAGTCTAGTCTTAATTTTTCGTTTAGTTTGCCCGATATATTGAAAACCGCACGGGCACTCAAGCATATATATGGCTCCTTCTGTCTCAAATGAGATGTTGTCTCTAATTGTAAAGGTTGCTTTTGTTTCCTTGGACTGGAAGTCTAATGTAAGTTTCGCACTACTAAACTGTTGTTTGCAGCCCATACATTTGGTACAGTAATAAAAGCCATTTTTGTAGACTTTTTGAATATTCTTCTCAACAGGTAAAAAACTTTGTGTTAGATGTTGTTTTAGGCATTTGGCTTTTCAGTAAACAATTTTAGGCTTTGGGAGTATGAAGTCTTTAATATCTTGATCCAATTGTAGTATATGCCAATGTCTAGTCAGAATGTTTTCTATTTCTTTATGATTTCCATTGAATTGTGTGATAAAGAGTGGTTGTGTCTCCTATTGTTCTATATCAATTGGTTTGTATGTTAAAAGTACTTTACGGTCTAGAATAGATATTTTTTGAATTTCCTCTTCTAATTTTTGTCCTTGGTAGCCTTTTTCCATAAAGTTTCTTTTCAGCTCTTCGCTCTGTTTTATATAATTGATGTTATCCGCTCAATTTCTTCTAATCGTATGGAATTGTCCTCCCGGGATATTCTCAATCCAACTTCTGTGGTGATTACTATTATATGGTAACCAGTTATTACCATTACATTCTTTAGTATGTGTTCTTTATGAATATGACTCTCCTTAATAAATATTTCAAGGTCTAGGAACACTAACATTTATTTACTGAGATTTGTTGTAAATTCCAGATTCATATTATTTTCATTCAAATAGATGAGGAATTTCTCAAGGTCCTCCTTCAGGCCACTCCACACAAAGAAAACATCATCTATGTATTTTCTCCAACACTTAATATATTTTAAAAAATGTTGTTGCTCCATATATGTTGGTCCTCCCACTATGCCACAAATAAATTGGCATAGCTGGGGGCAAAAGACTTACCCATAGCTGTACCTTGCTCCTGGATGTAATAGTCTCCGCCATACCAAAAATAGTTATGGCAGAGGATGAAATCAATATTGTCCATAATAAAGTTCATCTGGGTATTTGGTAATTCTGATTGTGTAGAAAGGTAGTATCTACTAGCTTGGCATCCTATTTCATGATCAATTACTGTGTATAATGATTTTATATCACTGTGTATGTAAAGAAACATGAATGAACGGGCTCTACAGATTGCATTTAAAGGGGCATGACAAGCTCTGTTTGCATATTGCCAGCTGGAGGCATCACTGTGTGGCATTTTATAAATTGGGGCATTATATTGTGGCATATAACCAATTGGGACATTATTGTGTGGCAAATTGTGAATTTGTCTCGCTTTTATGGCTTATCGTTTTTTCACATACTTAGCAGTATAAGTACTGTGAGGCAATGGTAGCGGCATCCATCTGCGTATATGATCTTGTGATATTTGCGAGATATTGCACACGCACTCTAGAGCTGGCCAGGAGGCATTAGGCTGATGTGCTGCGGGACTTGACGAAATCCCTGGAGGGGGCAGCTTTTTCTCCCCCACTCTGGCAGCCTAGATGTTAATCCATCTAGGTACTATTGCTTTGTGAGATATGCAGTTTGTGACCCATTCTGATGACAGCCTCCTGCAATGTCACTCCAGCCTCCAGCCACTTGTGTCTCTCAGGCTTGACCCCCTCCCCGTATCTATCAGCATACTCCTCTGTGTTCCTCAGCTTCCTCCCTCCTACTGTGTCTATCAGCATACTCATCTGTGTTCCTCAGCCTCCCCCTCCCCCTGTGTCTATCAGCATACTCCTCTGTGTTCCTCAGCTTCCTCCCTCCCCCTGTGTCTATCAGCATACTCCTCTGTGTTCCTCAGCTTCCTCCCTCCTACTGTGTCTATCAGCATACTCCTCTGTGTTCCTCAGCCTCCCCTCCCCCCTCTCCCTGTGTCTATCAGCATACTCCTCTGTGTTCCTCAGCTTCCCCCCTCCCCCTGTGTCTATCAGCATACTCCTCTGTGTTCCTCAGCCTCCCCCCTCCCCCTGTGTCTATCAGCATACTCCTCTGTGTTCCTCAGCTTCCCCCCTCCCCTGTGTCTATCAGCATACTCCTCTGTGTTCCTCAGCTTCCTCCCTCCTACTGTGTCTATCAGCATACTCCTCTGTGTTCCTCAGCCTTCCCTCCCCCCTCTCCCTGTGTCTATCAGCATACTCCTCTGTGTTCCTCAGCCTCCCCTCCCCCCTCCCCCTGTGTCTATCAGCATACTCCTCTGTGTTCCTCAGCTTCCCCTCTCCCCCTGTGACTATCAGCATACTCCTCTGTGTTCCTCAGCTTCCCTCCTTCCCCAGTCTCTATCAGCATACTCCTCTGTGTTCTTCAGCTTCCTCCCTCTCCCTGTGTCTATCAGCATACTCCTCTGTGTTCCTCAGCCTCCCCCCTCCCCCTGTGTCTATCAGCATACTCCTCTCTGTTCCTCAGCTTCCCCCCTTCCACCCTCTCCCTGTGTCTACCAGCATACTCCTCTTTTTTCCTCAGCTTCCTCTCTCCCCCTGTGTCTATCAGCATACTTCTCTTTGTTCTGCAGCCTCCCCCTCTCCCTGTGTCTATCAGCATACTCCTCTGTGTTCCTCAGCTTCCCTCCTCCCCCTGTGTCTATCAGCATACTCCACTGTGTCCCTCAGTCTCTATCCTGTGGAAGGGGGAGCAGGAGAGACACAGAGGAGAAGGCTGAGAGCCACAGATGGAGGGGGAGGCTTAGAGACACAGATGGGTAGGTATGTAGACACAGGGGAGGGGATTGCGGCTGAGAGACACTGGTGGAGACTGGTTGACACAGTGGAGGAGGCTGATTGACACAGAGGGGGAGACTCAGAGCCAGAGGGGAGGGGGAGGCTGAGAGACACAGATGTTTAGGTATATAGACCCAGGGGAGTGGATTGAGGCTGAGAGACACTGGGGGCAGGAGGCTAAAGTGATGGTGCAGGAGGCTGTCCCCTACAGAAAGCTGAAAAGACAGGTGGCAAGAGGCTTTAAAGGCAAGAGGCTGGAGAGGCACTAGGGTGTGACACAGGGGCACAATTCTGGTTGAACCTCTGTTGTATGATGATGACACAAACAGCTATCTTCTGGACCATGTGATCTCCTACATGAATAGAGAGACACTGTCTGCCCAGGGAAGATCAGTTTTCTCAGAGGTTCCTCTTTCTACAATATAGGTAAGATGGAATACAAACCCTCCAACATGACCCACTCCATTAGGTACAAAATGCTCTGCTCCTGGACTTCCTTCTTAATTTATGATTGAAGCCACCTGTGTTGAAACACCCTTCTCATGAAATAATTGGCTCAACTCAGGTGACTGCAATCATTGCTTAGTTGGGAAGTCCAGGAGCAGAGCATTTTGTACCTAATGGAACGGGTCATGTTGAAGGGTAGGGGAATAGAATGGAGAGGAATGCTCCCAGAGTAATGAGAAAAGGGTGGCGTGGCATGCTGATATGCCTCCATTTTGAGTGGCCACATGACGCATGACCACGCCCATTTTTTTCCTCACACACCTTCTGTGCACACATACAGTGCCACTAAGAAATTATTTCTGATTTCACCACTGGTCACACTACACATGCGGCAAATCTCATTACCTGTGACTTTGAGTACTTACTCCCACATGTGCAATCATGTACTTGTACATGTAAGCCATTTGGAGCAGAGGGGGCTATGACCCCATTTTGTAGGTGTGCTGAGGCCAGGTTCTGCACCATCTGACTTCTGGCATGCTACTAAATATTTTCAAGACATTTCTGAGATGTGCGTCTCAATCGTAACTGCGACTCTGTGCGCGTGGACTCTGGATTCATGCGTAGTAGAAAAAAATTTGCTTAACTGCATCTGACATTGGTCGTGCGTCCGCCCTATAGTTATTATGGTACAATTGCTGTCACTTTAAAGATGACTTTATAATTGGTGCACTATAAATCACGCTTTTCAGATTTCCAAGCATTTAGCTCTCTGCAAACAGTGTGAGTGTCGGCCAGCGTCTGCTTCTCCAGTTGTCATGTCTGGCGTGTTCTGCTGTGAGTTCCCTTGTTTACCTTGGAATGAGGGAGAATCACGTTTGCAGCATAAATCATTTACTTTAGAATCAATTAATTTATGCATCTTCCACCAGCATCCAGCTTATTATCATATGCTCATGTTTATCAGAGCCAGGTACGGCAACCGTCTATTAATTTCATTTACCCACATTCCTTTTTGTTTTGTTTTTCTTTCATTTACTGTTCAAGGTTAAAAGTAGAGATGACTGGGTCTGGTTCACTTAGAACCGGACCCAACTGAACTTCGCGATCTGGGTCGAGGTCCGAGTCCAGCTCGGGTTTTCCCACCTGACTCAGATCCCAAAACGAGGCAAAATGTCATCCTCCCGCTGTCGGATTCTCGTGGGTTTTGGCATATTATAAAGGTACCCGGTCATCTGGGCCATTTCACTCCGGCTGTGGAGAGTGTAGTAAGTAGAGGGGTGCTGTGTCAATATAGGGGCTGCTGAGTCTATCCAGGGCAGGGGCTTCTCTGTCCATCCAGGGGTTGCTGTGTCCATCCAGGGGCAGTAGCTGCTGTGTCCATCAGGGGCTGCTGAGTCCATCCAGGGAAGGGGCTGATGTGTCCATTCCGGGTCAGAGGCTGTTGTGTCCATCCAGGGGTGCTCTGTTCATCCAAGGGTGCCCAGTGTAAAAAAAAAAAAAAGATAATCATATAATTTAAATATATATATATATATATATATATATATAAAATAGCCACGGGCTGGGCACTCTTCCTTCGGGAAGTATATGTTGGGTGCCTCCCGCAAAACAGGAGTAATAACATGCAAATGGCAGTGGCACTCCAAATAAATAAATATTAGAATTGGGTCAATAGACCACAGGCATTTTATTATAGTTCATGAACTATAATAAAATGCCTGTGGTCTATTGACCCAGTTCTATTATTTATTCATTGGGAGTGCCACCGCCATTTGCATGTTATATATATATATATATCTATATATATAAACAAATCACTCTAGCAGCACTCCTCTAAAACCAATGTATGCAAAAGTGAAGGTGCCTTCACATAAAACTCCAGATGGATGGATTACGATATGTAACAGCAGAATGGGCGGCACTCATTGCAATAATATAAACAGGAGACCAATTACGCCAATGTTTCAATGTCTTTATCCAAACATTTTCCTCATGGCATGCCCTGAGGAAAATGTTTGGATAAAGACATTGAAATGTTGGTGTAATTGGTCTCCTATTTATGTTATTGCAATGAGTGCCGCCCATTCTGCTGTTACATAGCGCAGTGCAACATTCCAACCTGTATTGTGACACTGTAAGTGGTAGCGCAGTTTATTCCTAAAAAATATTGCGACACTGTAAGTGGTAGCGCAGTGTATTCATAAAAAATATTGTGACACTGTAAACGGTAGCGCAGTATATTCCTAAAAATTATTGTGACACTAAGTGGAAACGGTGTAACATTCATACACATATTGTGACACTGTATGTGGAAACGCAGTGTATTCATAAAAAATATTGTGACACTGTAAGTGGAAATGCAGAGTAATATTCAATATGTATTGTGACACTGTAATTAGTAGCGCAGTGTATTCATAAAAAAATATTGTGACACTGTAGGTCATTGATACCACAGTGTAATATTTAAAATTGGTACAAATTGACATGTGTGCTGTACCCCACTTCATTCACATTTTGTTGATATGCAGAGCGATCAGTTGAGAGGAGAGCAAGAACCACATACTAGTGCTGGAGCTTCTGCCAGTGCCACCAGTCATGATGATACTAATCCATATACATCATCTACTAAAGCCTATGCCCAAGGGCATGCAGGGATTAAGTCAGGGCATCCAAAATCAAGAACCAATCATTTATAGTGGTATAAAAAAAACATCAAAGGGAAAGTTAGCTGCAGAAATACATAAAATTGGCAATATGCCTTACACCACTTGAAGTGGCAAGGCCTTTATTTATGACTGGTGGTTTTGCCTTTTATGATGATGTAAGCACAAGTGAATATGCTGACATAGAAATCGTTGATGCTTCTGTGGAAGTGTACCAGGATGAGCAGGATATTGGTGTAGCTGACACTAATAAGGATGTTTATGATAAGGATGTTGTTTGTGTAAATCAGGCACTAATGGGAGTCACAGTTTTTGCTCATGATAAGGAAAAGCTAATTGTCATGCCTGGGCACAACACAAAAAACTCCACTTATTATATGTGGAATTATTTCTACCCAAATCCAGACACCAATTGTCAAGTCATCTGTACCCTTTGTCAGCCAGAGTAAGTACAGGTAGGAACTTAACTTAACCATCTAGGAATTTCCTCCCTGTTACATGATCTACAGCGCATCCATCCAAAAAGTTTTTGTGTTTTGTGTTGACTGTACGGCGTCACCAGTGGGTCTTATGGGAAAGTTTTATTTTTTCTCAGCAGATGCACTTGCTGGAGATACTGAAGGAGAAGCCATTGCTGCATCACATGCCACTTGAGCTGACAATTTGCTTACCAACAGCTCCTTGCGTCTCTTCAGATCTGTGTCCATTGGGAAGAAGAACACAACGTATGACTTTAACCTTATATCTTAAATCTTGTGTTTTCTCTGGTCAGCTTGTCCACATATCTGTGGTTAAGTGGACAGTGAGCACCATGGCATTTTGGAGGCCACTAATTAACTTTTTATTAATGTTTCTGTACAGGTTGCCAATTGTTTTTCTAGTGAAGTGGAATCCTAATGGAATTTGGAAACAGGCACACAGGACCTCAATTAACTGTCTTAAACCCACTGAATTATTGGCGCATATTGGACGCAAATCTAATACCAGCATAGATGTTATGGCATCAGTGATCTGCTATGCAACTGGTTGACTGCTGTCATACTTGCTCCCCCTTGCAAATGATTGTTTAATAGTCAATTGTTTTTAAAAGTACTACTAGTAGTCTTCCTGGTCTCCTTCTGGGATGAAAATCCACTCCAAGCAGCAGAAGCAGGCATAGCGCTCAAGGATTATTCTAGTGCAAGGACCGATGTGAATGAGTAAAATCTTTTTTTGTAAATGCCTCCCCTCCTCCCCTCCCCTCCTCTCTCATAAATTTGCTTTGGAATCAAAAAACTTTAACTACACCTTTAACTACATAAATACTTCAACTCCTTAAGGCCTCTTGAATAATAAAAACATTTGTTTCCTGGTGTACCATGTTGGAAGTTGAACTGCCACTGCAATCTTTGACAATCTGAATGCCAAAAATATCCAGACATTTTTATGGGCATAGACAGCATGTCCTGCATGCCCCTTTAATTTGCTAAAAATATTCGGAACCATAAAGTTGATATTGTGGGCAAAACATGGGAACCTATTGTTCACCCATGCTCTCCCATCCTCTCTCATTAAATTTACTGCCAATCAACCCATCCTTCTCCCTGTCTTCAGCTACATACATACTCCAACTCCCTCAGGCCTATTGTGCCGTGTTGGAAGTTGAACTTCCATGTGTTTGTGCCCTCTATTGTTGCTGCTTAGCTTAGTCAGCCAGCTAGCTTGGTGCAAATTTTGGGCCTAAACCAGATGAAAACAATATTGTGAGTTATGAGGTGGTCAAAATTGACTGGAAAGTAGTGCAAATTAATGTTATTGAGATTAATAATACTGTAGGAATAAGAAAAACCCAAATTATGTAAGTTTAGCAGTTTTTATAATTTTTTTATAAAAAATATAGATCCAAATCCAAAACACGCAAGGGTGGTTTTGGCAAAACCAAATCCAGATCCAAAAGACAAGGAGATACAGATCCAAAACCAAAACACGGGGGTCGGCGCACATCCCTAGAAATCATACCACCTGCACGTTTGTCGAATGGGCTCAGTTGAATGTGTGTGCAGCCATAAAAAGCTATCCTGACTGCATAGCACTGTGACTCCTGGCTAGGGAAGCAGATGCAGGTATCCATTAGTGGCTGAAATGCCGCCATTACCTGAATGGTACCATGAGAATGCTGATTGAGATATCCCAAGAACTCTACCCATCACAGACTGAAAATTACCAGTAGCCAAAAAGTGCAACACAGTCAGAAGCTTATGCAGGCCTGAGACAGAGTGGGAGGGAACGTGCTGTGTCAGGGTCTAGGTCCAGTTTGACTAGGTCATACAGATGGAATATGTTGTTACGGTTCACCCGGGACATCTCTATGACCTCGCCATTGGCCAATGCGTTCAGGTTCAAATGCCTCCTAAAAAAATGTGGCCTAAGCAGCCTTTGTGGTACCTGCATTACCTCCTGAGCCTGTTCAGTTTCCGTTCCGTACCGTGGCAAAATAGCCCTGGAGAACCCCAGAACACCTTTATACATAGCAGATTTATTTTGTAGCCATTAATAGTTACTGTATGACTGAAATATTGCAGCTGGGTCCAGGGCTGCCATCAGGAATTGTGGGGCCCGGGTCTAACAAAAATAGGCAGGCCCCCCCAGCCCCCACTCAAGCCCCCGTTCCCCCGCTGCCTGGGAGAAAGCTGTCCCCTAGCCAGTTCTACTCCCCACATCTGCAACAACTGACATGCTGCAATAATAAAAGATTCATTACACTTACCTGTTTTGGCTGCAGCCTCCGGCTCGTCAGTCCTCAAGCCGCGGCTCCATTCTCATTCGGCGGCGCAGCGATGGTGACGTCACGTTGCGCCGACTCACAAGTTGCGGCAGGTAGGAGTCTCGGAGCGAGGCGGAGAGGGAGTGTGTCAGTGCGGAAGCTAAGTGAGAAGTGACTCAATATAGGTCACTTCTAATGTGTGGCGTCGGGCGGTAGTAGTGGGCGGCTCGCTCTTAGGAGCGGGCCCGTCACTCTTTATAGAGGTAGCGGGCGCCGGCGGCAATAAGAGCGGGCAGGCAGTCACACTTCTATTGTGTGGCAGCAGAGGGTAGTAGCGGGCGGGCCCCCTAAGTGTCCGGGCCCGACTCTCCAGACCCGGCAGTCCCCCCCTGATGGCGGCCCTGGCTGGGTCAACTAGAAAGTCATGGCAATATCTTTATCATCATAGCTCAAACATTGTAATACTTTCTGTATCAGTAAAATGTGGGTGATGTAATGAAAAAAACAGTTTTGGATCACAGCGATTTCCACCTTGTGTTGATATATACAGTGGGTTTCCCATTACGCTGGAAATTATAACTCTCTAGGTAAGAGGTCTTCCAATGATGAAGAGCCTGGTGACTTTTTCAGCAGTGCTCAATTATAGTCCCCGAGCGTATTTTATGCCTCTGAGAAATGTGATATTTCTAAATAGTCTCTTCTGGACATAAATTAAGCTTCTCCTTTGAAGTGGCATCAACAACCTTTCAAGTTATTGGTTGCACCCTAGATAACCGACCCGGCATCTGCGTGTTTTACTGGCTGGGTCACCGTACTTTTCGCTGCTTGTAATGTGAATGATCTCATTAACTTTTGCAGAGCTGTTATTTCTCTGACACTGAAGCTATTGGCGTGTCGTTTTCATGGCTTAATGCAACAAATGATACCTTTTTCCTAAGTGATTAGGGGGGAGGTGGAAATTGTGGACATAAATCTGTGGATTATTATAACTGCAATCAAGTATCACAAGGAAAGCTGCTGGGGCTGTGCCAATAACATGGGGATATATGGGAATGCAGACTGTGCCAGGTATATCAAGGGTAATGGATGCCAAAAAGGATGTGTCCTGGTCACGTCAAAGGGCCTGATTCAATACGGATCGCAGTACAGCGTACGCACGCAGGTCAACTGCGATTGTATGCTAATCCTTAGCGATCGCAATGCTGCCGCACCACTACCTAAGGACGCCTACTTCACCTACACACATATACGTAATGGTTAGCAAGACTACAAAAACATTGGTACAGTCGAGTAGCATCGAAACCTCACGCGCAGGTAAGGCAGGTCAGACCTCACTCAGGAATTGCTTAGTTCAGCGCACGCAATGGGGCTAAAGGCTACGTATGGTATCGCAGTGACTAATTTATGCACTCCCCTGCAATGCCATTGAAACGCACTGGCACGTCTGCTTTCAGCTAACCAGCCCCCCATCACCACCCACAAACGGCACTTACTGTCACTCACTCTGCGATGGGTCTGCGTATCCTCTGCGATGCATGTGCAGAATGCAACAATCGGCCAATTGCGTCCATATAAGCAACTGCGTTTCTTGCTGAATCAGGCCCAGTGAAAAGTCTGGAGGTCTACAGTATATTGCAATTATGTCTTGCCCATCGGCAACAGTGAGCCTCGGGTATTTAACAAGATGTTTTCATCACTCTCTGGGCCTAATTCAGACCCGCTTGCGAGCGGTGAGCTCTCGCAGGTGGGTTGATGTTGGCCCAGTGCGGATGCGCATGATGGACCCGGCTCCTGGGCAAGCTGTCGCTATGGGTCTCGCTTCAAAGGGGGCGTGCTGTTGATGGTGAGTGACAGCACACCCCCTTTGGTGGGCATGCCATGGGCGTGGCTGGCCAGACATAGGCGTTCCCATGGGAATGCCTAACGTCTGGGGCTAGCCCCACTGACATCACAAGTGATGTCAGTGGGAGTGCTTTTGGCTCTGATAGATAAACTGTTCATATATATATATTGAGGAAAGTGATCCAATATCACATATCTGTAAGTGGCAGATGTCTGTGAACCTTTCGGCTTAGCAGATATTTTGAAGGTGAAATTAGAGTCAGTTATTTTCAATCAATATGGGGTAACAATCAGGTGTCAGTGGACAACCTGTCTTTCTAAAAGAAACAGGGATCTATCAAAGTCTGATGTTCACAACACATGTTTGTAGAAGTGGATCGTGTCATGAACAAAGGAGATTTCTGAGAACCTCAGAAGATGAGTTGTTGATGCTCATCAGCCCGGAAAAGGTTACAAAATCATCTTCAAAGAGTTTGGATTCCACCAATCAACAGTCAGACAGATTGTGTACAAATGGAGAAAATTCCAGACCATTATTACTCTCCCCAGGAGTGGTCGACCAACAAAGACCATGCAAAGAGTAAGGCGTCAAATAGTTAGTAAGGTTACAAAGGAACCCAAGGTAACCTCTAAGCAACTGAAGGCCTTTCTCACATTACCTAATGTTAATGTTCATGAGTCCATTATCAGGAGGACACTGAACAACAATGGTGTGCATGGCTGGATTGCAAGGAGAAAGCCGCTGCTCTCTAAAAAGAACATTGCTGCCCGTCTGAAGTTTGCTAAATATCACCTGGACAAGCCAGAAGACTATTGGAACAATGTTTTGTGGACAGATGAGTCCAAAATAGAGCTTTTTGGTTTAAATAATGTTTGGAGAAAGGAGAACACTGTATTCCAGTATGAAAACCTTATACCATAACACGGTGGTGGTGGTATCATGATTTAGGATTTTTTTGGTGCATCTGGACCAGGACGGCTTGCCATCATTGATGGGACAATGAATTCTGAATTATGCCAGAATATTCCAAAGGAAAATGTCAGGACATCTGTCCATGAGCTGCATCATTCGACCACAGAATGGTTAAAGAATAAATTTCAAGTTTTGGAATGACCAAGTCAAATTCCTGACCTTACTTACTTACCAATCGAAATGTTGTGGAAGGACCTGAAGTGAGCAGTTCATGGGAGAAAACCCACCAACATCATAGAGTTGAAGGTGTTTTGCATGGAGGAATGGGGTAAACTTCCTCCAAGCCGATGTACATGACTGATCAACAATTACCGTAAACATTTAGAAGCAGGTATTGCTGCACAAGGGGGTCATATCAGATACTGAAAGCAAAGGTTCACATACTTTTGCCACTCACATATATGTGATATTGGATAATTTTCCTCAATAAAAAAATTAGCATGTCTAATATTTTTGTCTCATTTGTTTGATTTGGTTCTCTTTAACTACTTGTAGGGCTTGTGTGAAAATCTGATGTACAGGCCAAATTTCAGCAGAAATATAGAAAATTCTGAAGGGTTCACAGACTTTCAAGCACCACTATGCATTTATATATATACATTTTATATATATATAAATGCATTTTGAAGTTTGGGACTTAATATTTACTTATATATTTATATATAATTATTAACTAGGGTTGCAAATTAAGCTGGCCATAATACCCCCCACCTTCTCCCTCCTTCCAAAATGGTAAACACACTCCTGTAGTACATTTATGAGGTGCACCAGGGAGTCTGAGTATGAGGGAAACTACTGTAACTCAGAGGCCCGAGGGTATGTAGTGGAAGGAAGATAAAAAATAATAATCGAATGATTAATTAAAAATAAATAAATTGAGAAGTGGCCTTGTATCTTCTTGTTCATAGTATAATAATATATAATATACTAAATAATATATAATAATAATAATAATAATAATAATAATAAAATTTCTCCATAATTCTGTACATTTTATTTATATTTTGTGAGGCACCACATTATTTCTGCTTAAAAATGAGTTGCAAATTAGTTATGTGTTAGAACAATAATCTAAAAAAAATGTTTGTCTATGCAAAAAATACCAACACCTATGTCCCCAAACAACCCATAATGAAAAGAAAAGCGGTACACCCACCCTTATGTTGTATATTAAAAGGGATATACACAGTTTTACAAACCAAGCAGTTCATCGACAGGGACTGCCACTTTTGTGGCTGATGTGCTTGGTTTGTTTGGGCACCCAACAAAACAAACTACCAATCGGCTGCAGACGGCTAACAACATTGTTAATCATCTGTACACTGGTAAGATGTCATTATTATCCTACTCACCCTCATCATTGTTAAAATCATCATCACCACACAATATTAGCTCAACCCCACTTGAATCCACAATTACTGAAGTCTCTGTAAGTTGTTACAATTGGAGATAAAGGTCTTCCTCATACAATTTGTAGTTAATTTTTATGAACATGAGTTTTTCCACATTTTGAGGAAGTAGCCTCCTACGTCAATCTCTAACAAGGTTTCCGGCTGTGCCAAACACTTAGGGCCTGATTCAGACCTGTTCACAAGCAGCCGCTTGCTTGTGCATGGCCGATGTTATGCATTTGCGCATGCGTATGCATTGCAGTGCACATGTGCAAACTAATTTAAGCAATCGGGAAGCACTTGCTCGGCCAGCAAAGACAACCCAGTGGAATGAGTGATAGGAGAGGCCGTTTGTGGGTGGTAACAGGGGCAGGGCAATAGTAACGGGGGAGTGGAGGTGCAAACACAAGCATGCCTGAGTGTTTCAATGCCGTTTCAGAGGTGTGCATAATTAACAGGCAGTGTCAGAGTACACGTCACATGGTTGTTTTTTACACAGAATTGCTCACAGTGCTTGCGGTAGGGTACAGTCAACCACAAGTGCTACAGTCAGATCCAATGGTTTCCAATGTACCGATGGTTGTATATACTTCCTGTAGATGATGTACGCCAGTGGGCAGCTAAAGACAGGCTGGTGGGCAACTATAAACACAAAGTGATTGCTTGCCAAGATATAGTGGGCGTGCTTATGCCATGCCGCATGATCACCTGCCTTGACGTTACTTAGCTGAATTTGCATACGCTGTGAGCGAGTGGCCGCATCTAGGGAACGGGTCTGCATCACGCCCTTATTCCGAATACACACTGGAGAGTGGGTGGCTTAATTACACCAAAGCTAGTTTGTACAAGAGGCTTCAAATTGCCTTTTTCCGCTCAGTAATCAAAAGAACTGTGTGGCATAGTAATTTGTACATTGTTGTTAAAATACTACTTGACAATTCATTGATGCTTAGTTTATCAGATTGAATCATGGTAGAGTTTTCAATAATTATGGGCAATTCTTATAAACCTGGCCAGATGTCAAAATGGTGTTTCACTTTTGGGCTCTGAGTGGACTTATCATTCTCACCCCCAGTGGGTCTTTTGGAAAAGGTAAGTTTTTTCCTGGTAGCAGCATTTTCTGGAGAAACTGAAGCAGGAGTCATGGTCTAGTTATGTGCCATATGAGCTGACAACTTGCTGGGAAGGAACTTTTGTATCTCTTAAGATCTATGTAAGTTTGAAAGAAAGACATTACGTATGACTTAAACCTGGGGTCAAACATGGTTGCCAAAATGTAGTGATCCAATTGCAAGATCTTGACAACCCTTTGGCCCTGGCAAAGCGAATAAAGAACTTGATCTACAACATACTAAGCAGAATCGCTTCAGTTCATCTCCTCCTTCAGTTTCTCTAGCTGCTTTTCCAGTAGTTGTATTAAGGCAACACCTGACTCAAACTGGCAGTGTCTGAACTCACTTCATTAGTTACTACTTTAAATGGTTTCAGTAGCTTACATAAAACAAAGTATTCTGAATTAAGGTACATTCCCTGTTCTCTCACTATGTCATGGCTTGATGTGTAGGTTTGGATGGCTTGTTGATGTTACTCCATTTGCTGAAGTATATTATGGGTGGCATTCCATCTGATCACTACCTCTTGCTTAGCTGGTGGCATGGCAAATTCAATTGTTCTTGCAGCCACTGCAATTTTCTACATGTGGTTGTTGAATGCCGAAAATGTCTCTACCTTTACTTACCTTGGCTTCAAAAATGGTACAGATGGCTTGACAAATGTTGTCAGGATTTGGGTAAAAATAATTCCACTTAAAAGAGATGGCTTTTTTGGTCTTTTGCACAGGCATGACAATGGCCTTATTCTTATCTTGGGCAAGAACTGCTGCCACTGGTGGCTGACTTATTTTGACACAGGGCCTGATTCAATACCTATTGCAATTGTGAATGCAATAGCGATTATGCACACAGTTCAACTGCAATAGTATGCTAATTAATTGCTTCCACAGCACTACACAAGGACGCCCACTTTACCTTACACACATCCGCAATGTTAGCAGGACTGCAAAACCATCGGTACAATCAAGTATCATTGCAGCCTCATGTGCACAAGCTTTGACCTTACTCAGAAATTGCTAACTTCATCGCACGCTATGAAGTCTCAGGCTGCATAGAAACCTGCAGTGGCTAATTTATGCATGACTGTGCAAAGGTGTGCGTACGCACTGGCATGCCTGCGTTTCTCCAACCGCCCCCCATCAGCACCCAGAAACGACACCTCCAGTCATTCACTCTGCAATGGGTCTGCGTAGTCACTGCAATCAAAGTCCCGATCGCAGAGGCCAGTTCGCACACATGCACTGTAATGCATATGTATGCACAGTATGTAGCAACCATCCGATTGCATGCATAATCGCAGTTGCAAACGGTAATGAATCAGGCCCACAAATAACATCCTCATCATCAACATCCTAATCATACACAAAAATCCCCCTCACCCTGCACTTCTACAGGAGCATCCTCAATTTCTAGGTCAGCATCTTGACTTGTGCTGCTCATTGATACATTTGCAGAGGGCACAGAAATGGTGGAAGGAGGCTTCTCTAAGAGTACAGTGTCAGAAACGCCACAGCACTAGTACTGGATTGCTGCTCCTTCTCTTCTATCGCCTGTCCCATATTGTCTCACAGCGCTCCAAGTATAAGGATGGCACCCTAATGATGTTATATTTTGTAACACACAAGTTTAATATTATTACAATTTCTTAACAGTGCCTGAGCACTGTTAAGAAATAGCTGGATGACATTATAATCATGTGTTTTTTTTTCATTTTAGTAACATGCACAGTGCTATAGTCCACTCCTCACAGAGTGCTGTAGCCAGCCCACAATACACAGTGCTGCATCCAGCCCACAATACACAGTGCTGGATCCAGCCTACAATACACAGTGCTGCATCCAGCCAATAATACACAGTGCCTCTGCTTTTAGTCCTGCTAATATTTTTTTATTTAGTGCAAACTAAGTGCTCCTTTACTACCCATACACCTCCCTTCGGTCTCCAGTGTGTAATGGTACCCAATCACGAGGGAGAGATTTTTATATGCAGTCCAAAAAATGCAAGATCCGACGCCAGGATGATGACGCAATCCAAAACACGAGAGATCTGGCGCCAGGTAGATGACATTTTGCTCTGGTTTGGAATTTGAACTTGGCGGGGAGATCCGAGCCGGGGCTCGGTTTGACTCATATTCTAGGAATATGAACCCACACATCTCTAGTAGGGAGGGGGTGGAGCTGAAATAACATAAACAATCCAGCTCCACCCTCTAAATGGTCAGCTACATCTCCTCCCCGGACTTCTCCCGGTGAGAAGAATTAAAAAATGTCGGGAAGTATGGTATGGAGCTTGTTTGGCATTGTTTATCTATTAAAATGTATCATTAGTTTGAGATCTCAGACATGTCTGAAACTAAGAACATCATAAAAATGAGAACACATCAAAGAGTTAAAAAAATTACAAAAAAACAGATAATTCTTAGACCCTATGTAACTGTTATAAATTGACCCATCCCTCACAGAACGCTGGTTATACTGTACCTGCTGTAGCATGTACAGGGAAGGTTACGCAGACTAATTGGTTCTATACCATAAGGCAGACAGAGAAGCGATTATTTGTTAGTCATTAAACATTGTAGTTGAACATGAGGTTAAATGCAGTCACCTGACCTCCCAGCAGTTACTCTGCCCCCTCTCTAAGGACAAATCCTTATACACCTTCCAGCCGAAATAGTTATGTAATATCGTCTTTCCTTGGCATCGCTCCACCGGCCCTCGTGGTAATAATCTGCTCATTTTAAAGCCGAACTGAAAAGAATCTAATTGGAAAAAAATTACTGACAGAATTAGCAAAGTTTATTTAAACTATGACAAAAGCTAAATTGGTGTTGCCTGCGCCCCACTGCGAGTTTATAGACTGTCATTTTGGCGATTGTACTAGTGGATTTTTTGAGCAGCTGGAAATTTTGTAATCATAGACTCTGGTGGAGCAGAAAGAGTACTCAGTTATACTCCATCCATACCACCCTACCGAATCCTCCGGTGCACATATGGAGAATGTGTGAGCTGAAATGTTTCTGTGGATAATTGCAACTTGGAGTTAAAGTTTATATGATTATACAGTAAGTAGCATGAATGTGGTGTAAAAGTCAGCAGATTGCTTTGAACAGTATATCCTAGCCTCATTGGCAAACCTATAATGGGTACAGAGTGTGCGGTGCACATTGGGGGGGCCACATCCTGCCCCCATATACTCTGCGTCCGCACTGCCACATCAGAGATTACAGGGAAAATGTTGTGACAGACATTTCCTAGAGACCTGTGCATGTGCCCTAGGATCTGGCACGATGCAAGAGTCTACTGAGCTAGAGAGGAGGGGGCCGCACAGACCCTACTGAAGCAGGGGTAAATTTTTATGGGGAGGAGATCTTTATATATATATATGTATTCAGTATGTCACACATATATTATACACACATGTATACACTACACACACACATTTATGTCACACAACCTGTACAGTACACACACATACACACATGTTGACCATACACCTGGATATGTCACACCTACATTACACACACACATACATACATGTAGACATAAACCCGAATATGTCACACATATACGTTACATACACACACATATACGTTACATACACACACATATACGATACATACACACACATACACGTTACATACACACACATATACGTTACATACACACACATATACGTTACATACACACACAAATACGTTACATACACACAAATATATGTTACATACACACACATATACGTTACACACACACACATACACGTTACATACACACACCTATACGTTACATACACACACATATACGTTACATACACACACACATACGTTACATACACACACATATATACGTTACATACACACAAATATACGTTACATACACACACATATACGTTACACACACACACATACACGTTACATACACACACCTATACGTTACATACACACACATATACGTTACATACACACACACATACGTTACATACACACACATATACGTTACATACACACACATATACGTTACATACACACACATATATATTACATACACACACATACATGTTACATACACACACATATACGTTACATACACACACATATATATTACATACACACACTTACATGCCCTTGCAGCAGCTGCGAGTTGTAGATTGGAATGAGACTAGAGGCACCATGTTATTAAGCCCCCCCTAGCAGCAAAATGCCACAATTTGCAAGTCTATCGGGAGGGGCCGGGGCCAAAATGACGCCGCCCCCTCCCCATTGACCTGCGAATCACGCCATTATGCCACAAGGGGGCTTAATAACATGGTGCCCGCTCTCATTTCTGTCAAGGGGGTTTTGCTGGGTACTCAGAACCCCCCCTCCTGTTATACTATGGTGATTTGTATTGTCATACTCTGATGGGAGTTTCCAAAGCCAACGCATGATATTGAGATTAATCATTACCATGCAGCTCCTGCCCCCTCCTCTGTGTGAAAAACTCTGCCACCTAGAGGTGATGGCAGTCAGTGCTTCTCCAACAGAAATGCGCTGTATGTAAGAAAGAGTTCTTGCACATGATATAATAAAAATCAAAGAGCCCCTCAATGGGAATAGCAACATTGATGCTGATATTAAGTTGTAGGTTAATTGTGTGTAACATAGGCTAAAACTGATGCTCACAAGAAACCTTTGTTACTTGTCATATGCTAAGACGGTATGTAGTCAGGAAGTGGTGGAAATGGCGACCGCCAGCTTCCCGACTGTGAAATCCCGACATGGGACTAATGATACAGTAGGCGTCTAAATACTGATGCCTATCATCAGCCCCATGCTGAAATCCCGATGACCGGTATAACGAACGTAGGTAAGCTGGGCTTCGAGACCTGTTAGCCGCAGGGGGGGGTTAGGTTTAGGGAGTCCCAGAGGCACCCCCCTGGGAGGGTTAGGATTAGGCTAGGGGAAGGGGGGTTAGGGTCAGGCACTCCTGGGGGGAGATTAGGGTTAGGCACTAGGGGGCGATATTAGGGTTAGACACCCGAAAGGGTGGGTTAGGGGGGGGAGTGGAGGATTAGTATACTTACCAGGCGCGTCGGGATCTTCATCTGCCGGACTTCCAGCGTTGGTATTTCACCCACCGGGCTTAGGTCTGGCGGTATGTCATACCTATACCACTAAGACATACGCATCACAAGTTGCAAGTTCAAAATTAAGATGTTTTTTACGTCCATATGCTGACCCCAATAGACGTGTCCAGGTACGCACGCCTAAATCAACCCAGAATGTACATGCGCGTATAGGATGAGGAAAGAACATTAGAGAATGTACAAAGCAGCATGTGCTATCATTATGACTACTCGCTATTAACAGAGGAACCCTCATCATCCTCTACAGCAATAAATACACAAATGTTACATAAACGCTGCGCATTTATTGTGTACGGCCACATCCCCTCACCCCAGCTCTTTCGGTTTGTATAGAGCTTGATTCATAGTACTGTACATTGGGCCTGATTCAGAGCCGCTCGTAAGCGGCCGCTCATTCGCTCTGAGCGATGTTCGCACAACTGCGCATGCGTATGGTTCGCAATGCGCATGCGCAAACCAGTCATTGCGTTTGTGGGTGGTAACAGGGGAAGGTGCTTGAAAACGGGGGAGTGGAGATCCGAATGCAGGCGTGCCTAACGGTGAAAAGGGCGTTTAATGGGAGTGCATAATTAGTAAAGGAGCGTCATCGACCACGTCACTTGGTTGTCTTTTAGCCTGAACTTCTCGCAGTGATAGCGGTAAGATAATCCTACCACAAGCACTGCCAGCAGTTCAGATGCCTTTCGATGTTCCCAATTAATCTAATAAATAACGGAGATGACGTGTGATGCAAACGGCAAAGGGGCGTCCTTACAAAACAGCGAGCGCATTTTTCGGATGTTCGCTCAGACATACCACACAGAGCGAGTACTCAATTTAAATATCCGGCCCCTTTTTAAGAACGAGAGTCCGCAAATATCGTCCGGGCCTGAATCAGGCCCATTATGCATTTATTCTCTATGTATTGCCCAGTGATAATGTCAGGTGACTTCCCTGTTATTACCAATGAAAGGTCACATGGAGAATTGGATGTACTGCGCCTGTGTACGAGAAAATGTGTGACCATAAATCCCTATAAAGAGTCACAACTTACACTTACTACCCTATATATTATACACTGTTTGGGTATGTTGCCGCTTGTAGAACTACAAACATCAGGTTACCCATGGCTAGAACTACAAGGTCCAGCAAGCTCTTGCAGCCAGGGTCTGCTAGGAGCTGTAAATCACTGGGAAATAACCACAGCAACTGAAAAGTTTATTTTGGTACAAATAATTGTGGTAAATGGCAGGGTCATAGCTAGTCACTGTCTGTCTGGTGATAGCGTGGGTGATGCCGCTCTAACGAATCAAAGGGTGCCATGTTGTCCCTACAGCAAATGCTACATCACCAGACTTACTACAGTGTATTATACAATTCAAAGCATCTTTGGAATATACAGTATGCGGCATGCTGTATGCCCACTGATGACTTGTCAACTAAGCAGACAAAGAAGCTGCTATGGAATATGGGCAGGATGTACTAAAGGGAAAATGCGGTAAAACCCCGCCAAAATGCAGTTTTCATGGGTTTTACTGTATTCCTCATATGTACTAAGCAGCTTTGTCCCGATGGGTAACATCATTTTCACATGCCGTTACCCAATAGGAGCCTATGGGCTTCTTTTCGGGACGCCTCCCCTGACAGGGATCCAATTGGATCCCTCCCATCACCCTCGCAGCCAGCTGCTTTTTGCGTATGCGCAGAAGGATGCCATAGGGACATCTGGGGCCATTGCAAAGGACAGCTCTTATCGGGAGGGCTGTTCTTTGCAATTTTAATTGCATTTCTAGGTACATGCCGCAGTAATCAACTGTGGTATGTACCCTAATAGAGGCGGGATTTACCGCATAGCTGATGCAATGCTTAGTACATCCCGCCACATGAGAGATGATAATAGGAGGAGTAGCCGGGATCCCGACAGTAAGTTTTAGGGAGATGGTTAGGGATTAGCGTTAGGCACTAGGGGGGAGGGTTAGGCTGCAGGAGGGGAGGGTTAGGGTTAGGCTGTGGGGAGGGTTAGGATGTGGAGGAAGGGTTAGGCTGTGGGGGTGAGGGAGAATTAGGCTGTAGGGGGGTTAGGGTTAGGGGAAAGGGTAGGGTTAGCATACTTGCCAGCTGGGTTGGGATTCTGCCAGTCAGGATGCCATTGTCAGTATTCTCATCACCGTGGCTGTAAAATTCTGCAGATTATGAACAATGAGACAACACACTCATATTTGCCTGCTCTCCCGGAATGGCCGGGAGGCTCCCGTAAATCGTGTGGAACTCCCGTTTTTCTGGAAAAGTGGAGAAGTCTCCTTGCTGCCGCATATCCCCGGACCCCCCCTCACCCCCACACACAGCTCTACAATGACGACGTGATTCGTGCTGAATCACTTCTTCATGGCCCCACCTCCTTGCTTCACAATGCCGGTAATCTCTACAGTCCAACTAGTAATTTCTATAACAGAAAAGTCCAGTGTCAGCCCTGTTTTGGCACATGGTGCAGAATCACAGTCACATTCAATGTCGAATGTAGCATGCACACAAAGTTGGAGTTGTGATTGAGACGCATGGAAGATGCAGAGACTTGGAAATGTCTTGAAAATGTAGTGGGCATTCCTGGGCGATGGCAGGGAGGTAGATTAGCGGAAACACAGAGAAAGTCTATCTTATGGGCGTCTTATAGTTGGGTCCTTCCCAGTGGCATCTGTCCCCGCGGTGTCACCTGGTGCGGGGAGAGATACTGAGCGCGCCTGCAAAAAGGGAGCATGACCTCGTGGAGAGGGGCCATGGCCACGCTGCAAAGGGGCATAGCCTCGCGGCCCATTCCCCCTGTGGTTACTGTAATTAAGTGCACACAGTGGGGAAGGGGGTGCCGGAGGTGTGGAGTGACTGCCCTGTTTGCAGTGCCGGCTCCCTCACAGTGTCAGGAGCCAAGTGCTGCACTTAATTATACAGTGCAGCCCCCGGCTCCTGTCACTCAGGGGGAGTCAGCACCTTGGTGTCACCCCTCGGCAGATGACACCCGGGTGCGGCCTGCACCCACCCTGTGATGCCACTGGCCCTTCCATAGAACGCTACCCACTCAGTTGCCTAAAGCCAAGAGTATATTACAGCCCAGGAGTACTCAGGGTCTGATTCAGCAAGGAACGCAAGTGAAAGAACGCACGCACTTGCCCGATGTTTTAGCACTGCGCATGTGTATGCATCGCACTGCAGTGCGATCGGGTAAGGGTACACAGACTACACGCAATGTGTACGCAGACCCTTCTGATATTGATTGACAGGAAGTGCCGGTTGTGGGTGGTGACGGAGAGGGTGCTTGGGTGAACGCAGGCGTGCCTGTACATTAGGACGCCATTATAGGGATGTGTATAATTAAGGCAGTGCGGCGGCATACACAGCCAGATGACTCAATGCACGCAAGAAGCGGCCAAATCCTGCGCCAGGTCAGGTCATCCTCTATTAGGCGTCCGGGTCGGATGGTTTTCGATGTTACCGATGTTTGCGCTGTCCTGCGTACGGATGGAGCATTGAGTAAAGGGAGATGAGCGGCACTATGCATTGCTGGGCGTCTGCATTCTTGCGCTGCGGAGGCCTTGCGTATGCATTAATTAGCATATACACACAGTGGCCGGGTGCGTGCGATCTCTCACATTCATCCCTTGCTGAATCAGGCTCTTAGGGCCTGATTCAGAGCGGACGATCTGACCAGAGCGCTCGCTCTGAATCAGGGCCCTCCTCCATGAAAATGCAGCGGCCTCCTGGCCGCTCGCATAGCTCTTGGTGACCACCCACAGCATATGCGAGCGGCCAAGAAGATGGTCGGACTTGTGACGGAGACCCTGCGGTAGGGTCTCCCTGCCACAAGCCCTGGAGTGATTTTGGCTCTATCAGAGCCAAAATCACTCCCACTGACATCACTAGTGATGTCAGTGGGGCCGGCTTCAGACGGTAGGCGTCTGGCCGCCACGCCCCCGGCACGCCCACCAAAGGGGGCGTGCTGTCAATCAACATCGACAGCACGCCCCCTTTGGTGCAAGACCTGGATCGATGGAAAGCCCGTCGCTCCCCGGGTCTCGCGCATGCGCACGACGGAGCTCCCTCCGTCATGCGAATGCGCAGTGGAGAACATCGACCCACTTGCGAGCGTACTGCCGCTCGCAAGTGGGTCTGAATGACCCCCTTAGTCAGGCTTCCAGTGCTCTGCCTAGAGCTACAGAGGCAGCTCTACGCTGGGGCTAGGTCTATGCCTCTGCAAGCTCCTAGGAATCCATTCTATTAGGAGTGAGCGGGGCAGATTGCATCGCAATGGCATGGAAATGCCAGTAAGTGATACTGCTCTCGGCTTCAGCTAAAGGGAACGTCCCAGGAGAGGGACATAATGAGGACAGCTGAGAAAATGGTCCGATTGTCTGAAACAGGGCGCGTTTTCATCAAAGTGACAAATATACTTTGATTTGTTGGTAGCTACAAAGGGGATAAGCATAAGACATTTTTAACAAGAACTAGTTTTGGAAACCTGAATCCACATTCTCTGATCCGGAGCCCAGGAGCCACCGGTGGGAATGACTTTGTGCCTAGTAGTCAGAAGGACACATACTGTATAAATAGTTGGAACCAAATTCTGAGCTACTATTGTTTATCGCAGTGACGCACATTTACGGAATGCGAGCTCTCGAGTGGGATCTGTCACTTCAATGTGTGAAAATGAATAGTAGTAAAAGACAATAGTGGTTGTAACATAACAAGATGATGAAACAATCCACCCACGCTCCGCCAACGCTACGAAGAAACTCAACTAAGCATCAACTGGCAGATAAGAGATGTGAGTCAGCAATAATATATTAAATTGACCTTAAGAATAAAAAAGAATTTAGTGACATAGAGCTGTCACATCTTTCAGATTAGAAATGTTTGTCTTCTTTTCTTCTTTGCGTTATTATAACCAGTACAGGAATACTGAGTGCTTTCTTTTTAGCACTTTTACAGTTAATGCGCTATGGTAGGTTCGGGATGTAGTTAAAAGACCGATGGACGCAATGCCGCCAGTCTAAATCCCGACACTACCTGCCCGACATGTGATTTAAGATAGGCGTCGAAATACCGATGCCTATCTTAATCCCGACGCCGGAAGACTGACTCCCACCATTCCGATCGTCGCGTGCCAGGTAAGTATAACACTTAGCACAGGGATGGGGTGGTTAAGTTTAGGGACCCCCGGGGAAACTTAGGGTTAGGCACCCCCCCTGGGAAGGGTAGGGTTAGGCTAGGGGAAGGGGGGTAAGGGTCAGGCACCACCGGGGTTTAGTTAGGGTTAGGTTTAGGATGCGGAGAGGGGGGTTAGATTTAGGTACCCCTGGGGGGAGGTTAGGGTTAGGCACAAGGGGGGGAGGTAAGGGTTAGGCACACCTAAGGGAGGGTTAGGGGGTAGAGGGGAAGGTTAGGATACTTACCACCGGGCGTCGGGATCTCCTTCTGTCGGCCTTCAAATGTCGGGATTTGAACAGGCGGCTGTTGAGCCGTCAATATTTCAATCCCAGTAGGTTCCAGTTAAACCAGTGTACCATTTTACCAGGGTATAGCCTGACCCACTAGGGTACTGGGGAGATTGCCAGGGGGCCCCAGTGCCAGATGGCCCCTGCAATCATGCACAAGCCGGTCGCTGGCAGTTGCCGTGACTCTTTTTTCTAAGTTTAAAATTAATTTACATCAATTATGTGTCATCTGGAGGGAAGGAGTCAGGCATCAGCTAGTGCCACTGAATTTGCTGCTCAGTGCTTACTGTACCTCATGACCCCATGTCTTCTCCTTAAGCTGCCTGTGGGTTCTGTAGACCTCCGTGCTTTTGATTTGGTTTTGCCAAACAACCCTCAAAGGTTTTGGTTTTGGATCTGGATTTCTTTTCAAATTTATAAAAACAGCTAAAATCATGTAATTTGGGAATATTCTTGTTCCTACAGAATTATTGACCTCAATAACAATTATTTTCAGTCCTTTACAGTCAATTTTGATCACCTCACAGCTCGCAATATTGTTTTCACCCATAATGGCCAAATGCTGCAGCGAGCTGACTGGCTAAACTAGGTGGCAGAGCAGCGTCACAAAAACATGGCAGTTTAAAAAAAGAATATAGCACATCTAGGAAACATACAGTAGTGGCACTGTAGAGTCAGAGAGGATGGCAGTTTAATATAAAACTATACGATGCTAATGTTTTCATCAATCAAGAACTAGATCACAGGCCAGAGGCCAGCACACCTAACTAGAGGTAGAGTACTTACGGGAAGCCAGGTAAGGCATTGATTGATTGATTCATTCATTCATTGATTACAGAATATAACTATAAATTAAAAAAAAAATCATAAATGGAGCAAGCCATTAAAAAACAAGAATCCAAATGAGATTGATTAATTGATTGATTAGTGTTGTCAATTTAACTATAAGAAAAATAAAACAGAGAAATGGAAAACGCTTCTAAAAAACAAGCATCCAAAATCCCAAGTAGATTTTCAAAGTGGAAACAGAATCCAAACTACAAAACACAGGCCTCAGGATTCAAGACAGAGGGCCTGATTCAGACCTGCTTGCAAGCGATATGTGCTTGCAAGCGTGTCGATTGTTAGGCAGTGACTGCGCGTGCGAGAGCCCCGGAGCAAGCTCAAAAAGCACTCGCTCCGGCGCTCGCATCCAAAAGGGGCGGCTGTCGATGTTGATCGACAGCTCGCCCCGTTTGGAAGGCGGGCGGGGGTGTGCGGGTGGGGGTCTATTAGAGCAGGAAGTCCACTGGGTCTCATCGCAAGCCCGATGGTCATGATGGTCTTGACCATCGCGACCATCACCTGGCCACTCGCATAAGCTGTGGGTGGTAAACCACAGCTATGCGAGCAGCCAGGAGGCCACAACTAAAAAAAGAAGCGCCCACCCTGATTCAGAGCAAGCGCCAGAGTAACAGCATAGTCCAATTGAATACTTAATTATATGATTTGATAATACTAGTCTGTATCTGCTGAGAAGCTACAGGAAATGTGGCCTATGTGCCTGCATGAGAAGCTGGTGATGGATGGCATTGCAAGATACAAAAGAACATGAATGCCCCAGTAAAGTACAGTATTATACGGGATCAGTATGTATTACCCCCCCTAACACTCCCTTAGGGTTGCCTAACCCTAACTTCCCCCCAGTGCATAAACATAACTTCCACCCTAAGTGGATAAACCTAACCCAGGCTTGCCTACCCTCCCAAATTGGTCGGGAACCTCCCGAATATAGGGTGCCGCTCCCGACCCTCCGGAAAGGTAGACAAGCCTCCCGGAAGGAGGGAGCTAAATGTCAGCAAGTATGACCCAAACCCCCGTCCCTGTAGGCTAAACCTAAGTCTCCGGGGGGTGCCTAACCCTAACCTCTCCCCAGGTGTACCTAACCCTAGCCCCTGCTTCCCCTAGCCTAATCATAACCCTCCCAGGGGGGTGCCTAACCCTAACCTCTCCCCAGGTGTGCCTAGCCCCCCCTTCCCCTAGCCTAATCCTAACCCTCCTGGGGGGGTACCTAACCATATAACCCTATCCCCTGCTTCCCCTAGCATAATCCTAATCCTCCCAGGGGGGTGCCTAACCATAACTCCCTTGGGAGCCCTGACACCTAACCCTCCCCCCACGGCTGTCTTTGCCCAGCACCTGGCTTAACTTCGTTCGGTATGCCGGGCGTCAGGCTCCCGGCGTAGGTCTAATGACAGGTGTCGGGATTTTGACGCCTGTCTTTAGTACCTTGGCGGGATTTGACAGTCGGGAAGCCGGCGGTCGGCATTTTGACCGTCGGCTTCCTGACTACATCCCTAATATAGAGTACACTGCCTGTCAAACACACAAAATCTTGACAAAACTCATAATGAAAAGTGGTGCATGATGGAATTGTCCTTGGGACCTCCCTCACATCCTTGGGTGTGTGTCGGACCATTTATTGATGGTTTTGGTTTCTGTTCTAATTCGTCAACCTGTTTTGTTTTTGGTTTTGATCTTGGATTTGGTTTTGTATTTTTTTTTTTTAAATTTGGAAAAAAAAGCTAAAATCACATAATTTTATCGTTCTTTGTTCCTAGAGTATTATTAACCTCAATAACATTAATTTCCACTCATTTCCAGTCAATTTTACCACCTCACAGCTCACAATATTGTTTTCATCCAGTTTAGGCCAAAAGGTTGCACCGTGCTAGCTGGCTGACTAAGCTAAGCGACAGCAGTGGACGGCACAAACACAAGGCACTTCAACTTCCAATATATGCACATGAACAATATGTTTTTTTTTTTTTTACTTTGCAGCTCGGTTCAATATTGTCACAGGGCTTATACACAGCCGAGTGACATTTTTATGACCACCAGCTAACCGCCATGTGCAGCACTGACAGCAGCTAGACGGGCTGGGAGTGACTCAATAAGGTGCTGGTAGGTTGGCACAAGTATCTGGAGCCATGCTGACTGCAGTGCATCCCACAGCTGCTGGAGGGTGCCTGGTGGAATATGCATAGAGCGAACACAATGATCGAGGTGGTCCCACAGATCGTTGATTAGGTTCAAGTCCTGGGAATTAGGGGGCCAGGGAAGTATTTGGAAGTGTTGGTCGTGCTCGTCCAACCACTGTCGGACATTTCTAGCCATGTGACATGTCGCATTGCCTTGCTGGAAGATCGCATCCACATGTATTGCTCTGCAAGGATGGCTTCATAACCAAATCGGTTGAGGGTGTCTTCCACATGGATGACTGGGCCCACAGAATGCCATAAAAACATTCCCCAGACCATAACGCTGCCATCACCAGCTTGTGTTCTTCCAACAATGGTTGCAGGGTCTTTGTTCTCCGATGTTTCTCGTCTGACAAGTCCATCCATTTGATGAAGCAGAAAACGTGACTCATCAGAGAAGGCAACCCTTCACCAATCAGCGGAGGTCCAATTACAATAGAGGTGTGAAAATTGAAGCCTTTTCCACCGATGCACCTTCGTTAGCATAAGTGCAGCGACCATCCGTTTGCTTTGGAGCCCCATACGCAGCAGGGTTCACTGAACTGTCATTTTAGAAACACGTCTGGTGGACCCAGGTTAATTTTGACGGTGAGCTGCTCCACTGTATCATGTCGGACGGCCATCGCGCACCTCTCACATCAATGGCACGTGGTGCTCCGCAGATTCCATGTTGATTATTCACAATGGTGCCATTTGTCCAGTCATGATACACCTTCACCACAGCAGCACGTAAACAGTTCACAACTGCGTTGTTTCAGAAATACTGCCACCCTTGGCCAATAATCATCTGAGGCCATTTACAGATGTGTCCTGCTACATCTTTACTCCATACACCATGTAGTGCGCCCTGCTAGTCGCGCTGTGCCATGGCGTATTGAGTCGCATCGTAATGTACTGAAGCACTGGAAAAGCCGGAGAGCGTAATACAACTTTCTGTCCACCAGATGTCGCTTTTCTGAAACTGCACTGGGCATGTGTTAAACCAATACAATGCAATGTCTGTAGTACCGCCCCTAATTGGCTGACTGAACCTGTCAGTAGGTACGCTATAGTTGTCATGGATCGAGAGCTGTCATTGAGGGTGTAATAAAGGATTAAATCATTTGGTGTGTAAGTCCTGAGTACACTTTTGAAAAACTATTTATAAATGTGTTCTGCCATCAATATTACAGTATATTATGCTAGATACAGGTAACGTATCAGCAAGATACAGTAACATCTAATTTTAGAAAAGTCAGTGCCAGTCCGTGTAAAGTTTGTAATGTGATCATAGCACCCGCTCCAAAGATTTTAAAGTGCCACAGTGACGGCACTTACTGCTGTGTACCGATTAGCGACATGTTGTACGAGCTCCTTGTAGTGCTGACATTGCCGCAAATGTGCGGCATAAAACACACAGGCCCTGATTCAGAGCCAGACGCTCTGACAGAGCGCTCGCTCTGAATCAGGGCGTTTTTTTTTTTTTATGGAGCGGCTTCCTGGCCGCTCGCATTGCTGTGGGTTGCCACCCACAGCTAATGTGAGCGGCCATGATAATGGTCGGAATGGTCAAGACCATTGCGACCATCGGGAGCCGAAAGATCTCCCACTGACATCACTAGTGATGTCAGTGGGGCTGCCCCCAGATGGTAGGCGTTCTCATGGGAACTCACTCAACATCGACAGCACGCCCCCTTTGGGGCGAGATCTGTAGCGAACGATTGCCCGTCGCTATCAGGGTCTCGCGCATGTGCACGACGGAGCCGGCTCTGTTGTGCGCATGCGCTCTGGGCCACCATCGACCCGGTTGCGAGCGCTCAGCGCTTGCGACCGCGTCTGAATCAGGCCCACAGTCAGTTGTAATCCAGAGACACCTATTTCTGGGCTGAGAATTGTAGTTCATTGTTGGTTTTATACACCACTGTTCAGACCCCACTACTAATTTCTAAAGCTGCATACACACACAAAACGATTTTGTTACCAACGATTTTATGAACGATTTTCTGTCAGTTTTTTTGAAGTGTAATGAACGATTTTTTTGAACTACAAACGATTTTTGCGTTCAGTTGGTCAGTCTGACAACTACAAACTACAAACTACAAATGTGAACGCGCATGAACGATAATCGTTCATCATTTTAACTCAGAAAGTGAACGATTTTTACAACAATTGAACGATAAATGATATCCTTAACGATAATCGTTCAAAAAACCATTGTGTGTATGCAGCTTCAGACATGCCATCGCTGTGTTAGCGCCTCACACCCCTTTTGCAGTGCCGCAGTGACCAGCGCTTACTACTGTGTACCGATTAGCGGCAAGTTGTACAAACTCCAAGCAGCAGAGCAGTGTCGCCATTGCCGGAAGTGTGCGCCAAAATGTCACAGTCAGTTTGCGATCTAAAGATACCTCTTTCTGGGCTGAGATTTTTGATTCATTGATGATTTCATACAGCGCTGCTAACATCCCCACTACTAATTTCTAAGGCATGCAATCACTGCCGAAAATATAGCCTGCCATTCACAATTACTATAGTCCTGGGGAGCTCATTCAGACCTGCTCGCAAAGCTTCGGCCGCTCGCACTGACCGATATTTGCCCATCTGCGCATGCGTATAATTTGCAATGTGCGTGCGTAAGCCAGTCTCTGTGATTGGGAATCGTGCGCTTGTAGTACACAGACCACACGGTACTGTGAGTGACAGATAGCGCCGTTTGTGGGTGATAACAGGGGAAGGTGCTTGTGAACGGGGGAGTGGTGCTGTGAACGCAGGCATGTCTGACCGTCATAACGGCATTTAATGGGCATCCATAATTAGCAAAGGTGCGTCATGGGTGCGTCATTTGACTTGAAGTACTCACATTGCTTGCGGTAAGGTAGAGCTCCCACAAGCACTGCGAGTGCTTCCGATGGCTCTCGATGTTTCCGATGGTTTTAAACACTTACTGGAGATGATATTAGCTGCGGGCGGCAGGGGGGCAGCATTACACTATTTTGCAATCGCACAGCCGCCGCTCGCTAAAACATAGAGGGCATCCTTATGCCTTGCCACACGATCATGCTATTAGAATACCCGGCCCCTTTTTGATGCGAGCGCAGCTTAGCATCCGGGTCTGAATCAGGTCCTGTATACTGTATTAAAGACACAGGCCCTGATTCAGACCCACTCGCGAGCGGCTGTCCGCTCGCAAGTGGGTCGATGTTCTGCACTGAGCATGCGCACGACGGAGGGAGCTCCGTCGTGCGCATGCGCCAGACGCGACGAGCGAAGGAAAGTCCTTTGCTCGTTGTGTCTGATCAAAGGGGGCGTGCTGTCGATGTTGATTGACAGCACGCCCCCTTTGGTGGGCGTGCCGGGGGCGTGCCTCCCTGACGGGGGCGTTCCCACGGGAACGCCTCCCGTCAGAAGCCAGCCCACTGACATCACTAGTGATGTCAGTGGGAGTGATTTTGGCTCTGATAGAGCCAAAATCACTCCGGAGCTTGCGGTTGAAAACCTCAACCGCAGGCTCCGGCTCGCAGTTTCGATGGTCGCGATGGTCACGACCATCGCGGCCATCAAACTGCACGCTCGTATAGGCTGGGGGTGGTGACCCACAGCTATACGAGCGTCCAGGAGGACGCTCAATTTTTATGGAGGGCGGCCCTCATTCAGAGCGTGCGCTCTGCTCAGAGCGTATGGCTCTGAATGAGGGCCACTGTTTACACTCAGTAATACTGTACAGTATGTGATTGGTCCACCAGTCAGGGCTTATTGTTCTATTTTATTCTGCTGTGCCATACTGTATCCATCCACTGCTGTATTAATCACAATTATTCACAATTATTCAGTGGAGCACTGGCCACCAAGCGGTGAAGTTGTGTATTGCATCCCGTGGATACTGTCAAGTCTCACTGCGTCTTACCGCATTATGCTGTGCTATTCTCATGCTGCTACTTAGATGCCTGTATGGCGCGCTATGAGCAAAGATGTAGCCAGACACATCTGTACAGCAGAGTACAGCACAGCATACAGCAGAATGCCCCCCTTTACACATAGACTTAGAGCAGCACAGCCACTTGTGAGTCTGGACACAGCACATCCTATATACAGCAGAGTATAGTGCAGCATATAGCAGCGTGAACCCCCTATACTCATTTACTAAGAGCAGCACAGCCACTTCTTGTTAGTCTGGACACTGCACAGCCTTTATACATCAGAGTACAGCACAGCATACAGCAGCATGCCCCCTCCTATACACATTACACATTGACTAAGAGTAGCACAGCTACTTGTGAGTCTGGACACAACACAGTCTATATTCAGCATAGTACAGCACAGCATACAGCAGCATGCACCCCTATACACATTACACATTGACTAAGAGCAGCACAGCCTTGTGACTGAGTCTGGATACAGCACAGCCTATACAGCAGAGTACAGCGCAGCATACAGCAGCGTGATTGGCGGGGAAATGGCGCCAAGTCTCGTCCATGGCACCTTGTATAGAATCCAAAACTCACAAGAATCCAACGCTGCGAGGATGACATTTTGCCTCGAAGTGGAGTCCGAATCAGGTGGGAAGACCCAAGCCACTGCTCGGATTGCCTCGGATTCCAGGAGTACGGGTGGGTTTGGATTCCAAGCAATCTGAATGGCTCATCTCTTATACATATAAAGAAAAAAACTACTTATCTGCATCCAGGGAATTCGGTGAGCTCCTCTGTGCCTCCAGACAGCTTATCGCTGGGATCCTGCTGTACGACCCCGGCATCTGACTTGTTCTGTGTACTGATATGCTGGTTTACAGCACAAGTCAGATGCCGGCGTCACAGTGCATGAGCCTGGCAATCAAAGGATTACAGATTACCATGCAGGTAAGTGTCAGGTTAGTGGGGGAGAGGGTGAGGTGTTGCCAAAGGGGGAGGTGGTGGTCACGGGGGTGGTGATTAAAGTGGAACCAGACTCTGCACTTCCCTTTTCTGCACCAACCTCTCTGCCAAACCCTGTCTGCCCTAGAATCTCTTCACATCCCTGTCTGACAGACTCCTCCAGTCCCTGTGTCAACTTGTCTGCAGTTTCCCAGTCTGCACCAGCCTCTCTGCCCATCACTCTCTTCCAGCTTCTCACTGTCTGACCCTGTCTATATCAGCCTCTCTATTTCCTCTGTCTGTGCCACTCTGTCCTTCACCTGTCTGTGCCAGTCTCTCTCCTTTCTTTGTCTTTTGCAAGTCTCTGTCCATCCCCTGTCTGTATCAGGCTCTCTTTTCCCTGTCTGTGCCAGTCTTTGTTCTTCCCGTCTGTGCCAGTCTTTGTTCTTCCCCAGTCTGTGCCAGTATCTGTCCTTCCTCTTTTTTTGCATCTCTGTCCTTCCTCTGTCTGTGTCAGTCTCTTTCCTTCCCCTATCTGTGCCAGTCTCTGTCCTTCCCCTATCTGTGCCAGTCTCTGTCCTTCCCCTATCTGTGCCAGTCTCTGTCCTTTTTTTATCTGTGTCAGTCTCTTTCCTTCCCCTATCTGTGCCAGTTTCTGTCCTTCTTTGTCTGTGCCAGTCTGTCTTTCCTCTGTCCGTACCATCCACTGCTCATACCATGTCTGTGCCAGTCTCTCACAGTCTCCTCATTTGTGCCTCTTCCTCTCCATTACACCATAGGCTAATAGGGGGTTTGAGGCACTGCTAGGCAGATATTACTGAATGGTAATTCATTATTCACTAAGATGCATATGTATCAAAACAGGAAAAGCTGTATTTACTGGTAAGAGGCGGGATGGCAAGTTCATGATCACAATATGATAGGATAGCCTTATTTGCAAGGTATACTTTTAACTATACGAATATATGAAAGTACGCATGTCCTCCATGGCTGGTTTATGCCCCCTCTAGTGGCAGCTAGACACACCCCTCTGGTCAGTGGCCACTCCCCTCCGTGGCAGCAAATAGACTTCTTTGTGATCCTGTGCCATGGCACTCCTCAGTGGGCCTGTAATCCCCCAATCCAGCACTGTATTCCTTCTCTGAGCTACAACTCACTGTTTTACACTTTTCAACTCCAAAGTCTAATTTTACCAGTTATTTGCCAGAAATGCTTTAAATCTGCATCTCTAGGATCAGAATTTGACCACAGTTTGTTTTTGGATGGTGAATGTTTGAAAAAAGAAAAACTGGCACAACATGGGAAATTCATGGAATCCACTAACGTTCCACACGTGGCACCAAGAGTGAAAGGTTTGCCGAGAGAAAAAGTGTGATGGAGACAAAGTTTTGCAGCTAATATTGAGCAGCGATAAATTCCTTTTTGTTTTTTTACTAAACATATTGGGGAAACACTGGGAGCTATTTTGAAACTGCAGCACATATTGCAGCATGTACCACAGTAGCTGCCACTGACCATCAGGGCATCTTGGTGTTGGTTGAGCCTCGAGAACCAGCCTGTCCTTTATGTCAATGGCTGCCAGTGCATGGCGCATCTTATAGATTCACTATTGCAAAGTAAAACGAATAACACAGACATGTTTTAAAATAAAGTTTAATAGTACAAAACTCACGGAAACCCTTTGTTTACCAGATTTATATTAAACCATATCTTCTCTCTTCACTGTTCATTGCAATATATCATATTCTAGAGGTTTATTTAGTTTTTACACTAATAATAGAAATAACCTACTCAAGCTACCCAATCTCAAATTGTCACGGTGGGAGAGGGGACAACAATACGGTTCCCCCTTACCTAGGCTCCCCCTGCTTATGTGAGCATGTGCAAAGCTCGTCCCCACTCTGAGGCTAGTCCGGGGCCCTCACCAGGGTGACCAACGTTGCTGGACAGTCCTACTGCTGTCACTTATGGAAACATGCCTTCACTTCTCACAGATTTTACATTTTTCTCTTAATATTTTGCTGTTTTGGGAATTAATTTTTATGTAATCTTCTTTCCTGACGGAGTTTACCGATCACTCAAAATGGAGCTGGCCAAGAACCATATCAAAATATTATAGCAAAAACTGTGAAGTGTGCAATCCTTACGTACTGTACATGTAGGTCGGGGGATTGGAATGAATGACCGCCGGACCTATGCCCGACAGTTCAAATCCCGACAGCTGGAGACTGGCAGTGAAGATCCCGACGGGGTAAGTAACTTCACTAATCCTAACCTTTTCCCTCCCCCTAACCCTAATCCACCTTTAGGGGTGCCTAACCCTAACCTTCCCCCCCAGTGCCTAACCCTATTCCCCCCTGTAAGTGCATAAACCTAACCCCCCCTTCCCCGCAGTCTAAACCTAACCCTCGTAGGGGGTTGCCTAACCCCCCTTTCCCTAGCCTAACCCTCCCAGAGGGGGGCCTGACCATAAATCCCCCCCCAGGAGCCCTTGACCTAACCCTCCTCTCCTGCGGCGGTCCTTGTCCGCCGCCCGGCTTACCTTTGTTTGGTATGTCAGGCGTCGGGCTCCAGGTGTAGGGATAATAATAGGCGTCAGTATATCGACGCCTGTCATTAGTCCCCTATCGGGATTATACAGTCGGGATCCGGAAGTCGGCATTTCGACCGTCGACTTCCTGATTGCATCCCGTAGGTCGGTGTGGGTTACAAGGGTAAAGCACTGTTGCCAAGAAGCAAGAGGTGAGTGAGATCAGGGCCGAAACTAGGATATCTGTCACCCGATGCAAGACAACAATTTTGCGCCCCCTCCCTTTCTGTACCTGAAGTTTGTCCTTGCTCCTCCATGAGGCAGTGCACTATTCAGACGCCCCTGGTATAGTGACTTACATTATTCCACACACCATAATGCCCATTACACATTGTGCCACACACTGTAATGCCTATTACCAAAGTGCCACTTACATATTTGCCCGACACCATTTTATACACCATAGTAAGGCTTCTAATTACTTTAAAATTACCTGCTCATTGTCAGGGGTTTCATGCTTGTTGCCATGGGGTTTCATGCTTGTTGCCATGGGGTTTCATGCTTGTTGCCATGGGGGTTTCATGCTTGTTGCCAGGGGGTTTCATGCTCGTTGCCAGGGGTTACATACTCGTTGCCATGAGGTTTATGCTTCTTGCCATGGGGTTTCGTGCTCGTTGCCAGGGGGGTATATGCTCATTGCCAGGGGGTTTATGCTCATTCCGCATGGAATTTGCTGAAAACGGACATCCAAAAATGGCTGCCGCCAAGGAGGAGACAGACACTAGAGGGCCAGTAAGGACCTCTAGCATTTGTCTCCTCTTTGGCCGCGGCCAATTTTTGGAGGGTCGAGTCAGCTTATTTCACCCCCTGCAATCCGGCACCCGGTGAAAGTGCACCTCTAGCCCCCCCCCCTAGTTGCGGCCCTGGTGAGATTGCCCATGTGCTGTTATCTGGAAATAGAGGAAAGGATTTTTACTTAATTTATCTATGACAGTAAAGTAACATATTTCAAGTGTTGCATTTTTTTTCATTGATATTTGCATCTAAATGCTCTATGAGTGTACAGTACATGTTGGGTTAATGAAAGTATAGGCTGATGACTTCAGGTTATTTTGTACAGTGAAAATGCTCTGTGGCCTCTCACGGAAGGCTCTATTTATTAACATTATTTTTACTAAAATTAAGTGAAAAAGGGTGATTTGTGTTTTCACACCCTTTTCACATTACAGTATTTTAGTTTCACAGAAATTTACTAAAGGGCAATTGGAGTAGAATTCGTAAAATTCTACTCCAAACCCAATGCGAATTTAGTTGGAAATATCACACTACAACCACATTTTAAATACAGATTGTAGCAACTAGAGCCCTAAGCAATTTACACTTTTGAGGCCTGGCTCACATATTGATCTCAGCAAAGTGCACTCTCCTCTCATCCAGCGTCCCAGTCACCGGACTTGCTACCGTCATGGATTGTAGAGAAAACTGCAGGGTGACACAAACCTCTGGTCCTCACTGCAGCACAGAGAGCAACAGCATAAAATAGGCTGCGAAAGGTGAAAGAGAAAGTACTCTGCCCATACTTGTCTACTCTTCCTGAAAGTCCAGGAGACTCCGGGATTTTTGGGGAGTCCCACTGACTCTTGGAGGAGTAGGTCACTCTCCTGTATCCCGCGCACTTCCCAGTGAAATGATGAGGTTCCCAGATGAGAAGTATCTGACCCTACCTCCAACAGTGATCAGAGGGGTACATCTCATTTGGGCAGTCTCAATTTTTGGGAGCCTCCCGGCCATTGCAGGAGAGTCAGCAAACATACCTCAGACCAGGGATGGACTTGGGCTCCAAACCAGCCCTGGCATGAATCCCTGTGTGTGCGCTGTAGACGTGTGTACTTGCAAAAAGGGGGAGTTGCTTTGCCAGTCAGAGGCGTGGGCGCACCACACGGGTGTAGTATCGCCACAGGGGCATGGCCTCGCCGCACACCCCCGTCTATTAGTATCCCAGCTGAGCAGTGCGCCAGGAGGCAGAGTTTCAGTCCAAATGTGAGGAGGGTTGTGAGGGGACTATAATGTGAGGGGGCTATGATTTGAGGAGGGTTGTGCTGCGGGGTGGTATGATGTGAGGAGGGCTGTGCTGAGGGACTAAGATGTGAGGAGGACTGTGCTGAGGGGCTAAGATGTGAGGGGGTTATTATGTGAGGAGGTTCTGATGTGATGGGGGGCTTTGATGTGAGGAGGGCTGTGCTGAAGGGGGCTGTGAGGGGAGAGGGTTTTGCTGTGCTGTGGGAGCATGTTGTGATGTGGGGAGAGGGTTGACACTGGAGGCACAGAGGAGATGGTGCTGGGGCAAAAAGTAGATGGCAATGGGGGCAAAGAGGAGCTGGAGTAGGACAGTGGGATGTATTGGAGAGACCCAGGTGGATGGTATTGGAGAATGACAGGTGAATGGTGGTGTTGAGATACAGGGGGGTGGTACTGGCGAGAACCTTTGTTGCATGTTGATGACATTGGCTTTATTCCTACGCTAACAGGCGGCTTCTGGACCATGTGATCTCCAGCATGAATAGTGCATACCGACAACTGCAAAGACACAGCCGGTCCAGGGAGGATCAATTTCTTCAGCGGTTCCTTGTTGCAGAGAAATCATACAGGTAAGAAAATACTTATTCACATGTTGTGTTTATTCACCGGAAAGAGGAACTGGGGGCATATCCATCAGCTCCCAGAGCAGTAGGCATGCCCCCAGCAAGATGAAAACAAGGGGAGTAGCTTGTGGGCGTAGCATTTCACATGCGGCCACACCCCTAACCACAAAGCCACACCCCATGCCACTTTTTAGGTGCGCGCCTTCGCACATGGGGCCACTTTCACAGTTTTTCCAGGGCCACTTTAAATTCCCACTCCGCCCCTGACTACAGCACCTTGATGTCCTCTGACAGGACCGTCTGTGTACAGTATATCGCTGCAAGACCAAGGTCCACTATGTAAATGACCTCAGATGTGTAACCCAGAGATTCATCTCATCCAGACACAGAACAAGCTGCAGTTTAAACTTTTCACAAGGTCTCATTTGTATTCAGGTCAAAAATGTCACTTACGTTTTATTTAATTACTTCAGTTGAGAATGTTATCGCTGACTCATGTAATTACCTGATTACCTGTCAGTTGTAGGTTGTTCCAGCTACTGTATGTGGGTGGAATATTTTACTCACTTGTTACATTATTCCTACTATAGTCTATTATATTAACCCATCTTCATTTCACACAATGAGGTGACGGCATCCACTCCCGGCACCTCACATAGGGTAATGGAGCATCAGTAATCTACGCACAATATTGCGAGATGGCCTGTGGGTGCTCATAAGCGTAATAGCATCTGCCCTCTGCCATGGCCTCTCTCAGTACTGCCCATCAGTAATCATGTGACTGTATCTACCTATAGCTTTCAAGCCTTAATGTTTTTCTACACCACCCCACACGCCCCCCACCCCACTCCCCCGGCAAGTTACTGTAAGAGGGTCAGTGTACAATCCAGAGAGCAAGAGGGAGGGGGCAGAGAGCTGGAGGTAGCGACTGGGAAGAAAGAGGCGGAGAGCAGGAGGGAAGGGGCAGGGAAAGGAGCTGTTGCAGTGCATTCTGGGTAAGGACCTGGATGCTGCAGTCCCCCCAACGTAAAAAAAAAAAACATTCATTGTTACATATCCAAACCCATACATTTTGTATGGGCAAATGTAAAGTGACTTGCGCAAAACCTCACAACTTTTCCATTCCTGGATGAGACACATTGGGCGAAGTCCCTGGGAAAGGGAGCGGACCCTCGCAGCACCCGCTCCGAGATGCTGAGCTTCCCCCAGGTTCTCCCTACATAGGGGACTACCTGAAAAATTGGGAGTCTGCCGTAGGTTCCGGGAACGTAGGTAAGTATGATTTGCACCCCTCGCATTAAAACATGGGGCCTGATTCAGACCCACTCGCAAGCGGCTGTCCACTCGCAAGTGGGTCGATGCTGTGCACTGCGCATGCGCATGACGGCGGGAGCTCCGTCGTGCGCATGCACCAGACGCGACGAGCGAAGGAAAGTCCTTCGCTCGTTGTGTCTGATCAAAGGGGGCGTGCTGTCGATGTTGATTGACAGCACGCCCCCTTTGGTGGGCGTGCCGGGGGCGTGCCTCCCTGACGGGGGCGTTCCCAAGGGAACGCCTACCATCAGAAGCCGGCCCACTGACATCACTAGTGATGTCAGTGGGAGTGATTTTGGCTCTGATAGAGCCAAAATCACTCCGGGCCTTGCGGTTGAAAACCTCAACCGCAGGCTCGGAGTGATTTTGGCTCTATCAGAGCCAAAATCACTCCCACTGACATCACTAGTGATGTCAGTGGGCCGGCTTCTGACCATCGCGACCATCGAAACTGCACGCTCGTATATGCTGTGGGTGGTGACCCACAGCTATACGAGCGTCCAGGAGGACGCTCCAGAATTATGGAGGGCGGCCCTCATTCAGAGCGTGTGCTCTGCTCAGAGCGTACGGCTCTGAATGAGGGCCATGGTTTGTTCCAGGTGCATAGTTACTCACTCTTGCTTTGCTCTAAACTCTGATCAGCCCAATTGTGTCAGCCATGCGGCTGGCTCCTGTGCAAGTGCTGCCCCAGGGGCCAGAAGGAGTAGAATACCCCTGAGTATGTACAGTATTTTCAGCCCCCAGGGTTTGTTCTATTTACATAGTCACATCCCGTATTTTATTGCTTGTGGATTTCACTCTATATTGTTCTACCTATCACTTTTCTATGCTCTATTACTGATAATAACTATCCTGCTAATAATTCCCTTTTAATATTATAGTTAAATATCTCATCTTCTCATTGATTCCTCTGTCTCCTCCTCTTATTGATCTATTGCTATTGTGCTTACGGGCCTCAGTTACAATTTGGCATAAATACATTTTTGTGGTATAAATTTACGCTTTACCATAATGCACTCACATCACAATGCATCTGTATCAATGGCGGCTTAAGAAAAGAGGGGAACCGTGTGCAGTGTCCATGAGGGCAGGTCTATACCTAGTTGTCCGGGCCACCCTGGCACAGTAAAGAACATGACACCTCTCCACCACCACCCCACCCTCCGTCATCCATATAATCATTTTTGTTTATAGCTTGGCCATCTGTACTGTATAACGCTTATTATTGAAGACCCTACCTGTAAAAACTTAAAATGTAGAAGGAGTGGTAATATACAATTGGGGGAAGTGAGACAGCGGACTTAGTGGGACATTGATGAAGAATGAGACTGTGTAGTGCTGTAATAGTGGCAGGAGGGTTGGTATTTGGGCAGGGTGGATGGGAGAGATGGAGGACATTAGTGGTGTAGTAGGACAGAGGGAAGTAGATGGAAGAGGACTGAGGAGCAAGATGTGAGGCCTTGTAGGATATATACAAACAAGGGGCAAAATATAGAGAATACAAGGAGGGCATGACATAAGTTAGAGTGTAGATAGGGGGGCATGACCTGAGTTAGAGTGAAGATAGAGGGGGGACATGACCTGAGGTAGAGTGTAGAAAGGAGCCATGACCTGAGTTAGAGTGTAGGTAGGGGGCATGACCTGAGTTAGAGTGAAGATAGGGGGGTATGACCTGAGTTAGAGTGTAGATAGAGGGGCATGATCTGAGTTAGAGTGAAGATAGGGGGGCATGACCTGAGTTAGAGTGAAGATAGGGGGGCATGACCTGAGTTAGAGTGTAGATAGGGGCATGACCTGAGTTAGAGTGAAGATAGAGGGGGGAGATGACCTGAGGTAGAGTGTAGAGAGGGGTCATGACAGTAAGTTAGAGTGTAAATAGGGGGCATGACCTGAGTTAGAGTCAATAGAGGTTGGCATGAACTGAGTTAGTGTGTAGATAGAGGGGCATGACCTGAGTTAGTGTGTAGATAGGGGGGCATGACCTGAGTTAGTGTGTAGATAGGGGGGCATGACCTGAGTTAGAGTGAAGAGAGGGAGGCATGACGTGAATTAGAGCGTAGATAGGGGGTATGACTTAAGTTAGAGTGTATAGAGGGGGGATATGACCTGAGTTAGTGTGTAGATAGGGGGCATAACCTGAGTTAGAGTGAAGAGAGGGAGGCATGATGTGAATTAGAGTGTAGATAGGGGGGCATGACTTAAGTTAGAGTGTATAGAGGGGGGATATGACCTGAGTTAGTGTGTAGATAGGGGGCATAACCTGAGTTAGAGTGAAGAGAGGGAGGCATGATGTGAATTAGAGTGTAGATAGGGGGGCATGACTTAAGTTAGAGTGTATAGAGGGGGGACATGACCTGAGTTAGTGTGTAAATAAGAGGACAAGAACTGACTTAGAATTTAGAGACCTGAGTTAGAGTGTAGAGAAGGGGCATTACCTGAGTTAGAGTGTAGAGAAGGGGGGTGACCTGAGTTACAGTGTAGAGAAGGGGGGGTGACCTGAGTTAGAGTGTAGAGCGGGGGCATGAACTGAGGGCCTGATTCAGAGATGGACAGATTGCAATTACGATTGTCAAGAGTCCGGACACCACTGGACAGAGCAAGTGCAGCTCAAATTAATTAATAATAATAAAAGTGTCCACCCCCGAACGGAGATGGCCGATGTGTGAAGCTGCTCCTGGAAGCCAGCAGCTACCACTTCATTTTTGGACCCTGCCGCGGGTTTTGACAGCCGGAATTCCGTCGCTACCAGTTCAGGGAGCGTCCCAGCAGTGCATGGAGAGGTATTTGATCCTCTCCATGCCTAGCAAACAGCGCCAAGATCGGGAGAGGCGTGAAGATGGCAGCTGCGACCTCCCTGCAAACACAGCCCCAGGCTCCTTCTCCACCTCCTTCTCCTTCAGCAGCTGCCTCTCAATATGGGTAAGCCCCTACTCCTGTCCTAGCCTCCTATGCAGGTCCTTGTAAATAGTGAAGGCTATTAGAGACACCATGACCCTCTGATGCAGGAACAAGCAGACTCCTTCAGGCAGGCACTGCAGGAGTCTAACAATAAAATTGTGCAGCCGCAGAATTAAAGTGCAGGTGAATAAAGCTAAAATGGGAGAGGTGTTCCAGGATGAGGGAGAGGTGCTCCAGGATGTGTTTACAATGAGACAGCAGTATAACACCCTTCATTAGCAACATCTTCATACTCTTAATAAGTGAGATGATTTAGAGAACCAGTCAAGAAGGAATAACTTACGCATTGTGGGGTTACCTGAAGCCATTAAGGGTGAGTCACTATCACGTTTTATTACTACAGGTACATCTTTGCTGGAATTACTGGAAATTAGTGACTTTTACACTGACATGACTATCGAACCAGCACACTGTAATGGTCCACCCAGAGACAAACCAGATGCCCGGCTAAGAGTGGTGATATTTCGTTGCTTGAATTTTCTTCATTGCGAGGCGATTTGGCAGGCTTCTAGGAGATGACGCCCTCTGGTCTGGGAAGGTCACAAGCTGTTTATCTTCCAAGATTATTCTGCAGAAGTAACCAGGGCTCGTAAAGCTGTTGCTTCAGTCTGTGCTGGCCTGGCTATAGAGAATCAGCATTTTGCATTATTATTCCCAGCAAGACTTTGTTTACTGAAAATTCCTATCTGGATCTCTCAACCGCAGATGACGCAGCTGCATATCTTCCGGAAGAAGCTAAACCCGTGACTGGTGATTCTTCTCCTTCTCATTAGGACTCTAAGGGGTGACCGCTTGATTTAGGAGATGCTAATTTATAGTTGATATATATGTAATCTCCTCTGTTTTGTACACGTGCCTTTCATCCATTCTCTTTACATTGATGGATGTGTTTAGATTAGGGGTGAGCGGGTTCGGAATTCTGAAATCCGAACCCCCCCGAGCCCCCCCGATCCGAGGCCGATCCGAGTCAGGCTCGACTTTTCCCGCCTGACTCAGATCTGAAATCGAGGCAAAACGTCATCATCCCGCCTTCCGGGTCTCGTGGGTTTTGGATTCTATATAAGGTACCCGCGTCAGCGCCATTTTCTCACTCGGCTGTGGACAGTGAAGAGGGAGGGTGGGAGTTAGGGCTGGCTGGGCTGTGTAGTGTAGTGTAGTGTAGTGCAGTGTAGTGTTGTGCTGTGCTGTGCTGCGCTGTGCTGCTGTTGTCCATAGAGCTGTGTCCACTCCTCCAAAGTCCATAGGGGCTGGCTGTGCTGCGCTGTGCTGCTGTTGTCCATAGGGGCTGTGTCCACTCCTCCAAAGTCCATAGGGGCTGGCTGTGTTGTGCTGTGCTGCTCGGGTCCATAGGGGCTGTGTCCACTCCTCCAAAGTCCATAGGGGCTGGCTGTGTTGTGCTGTGCTGCTGTTGTCCATAGGGGCTGTGTCCACTCCTCCAAAGTCCTAAGGGGCTGGCTGGACTGTTTTGTGCAGTCAGTTGTCCATAGGGGCTGTGTCCACTCCAAAGTCCTGTGCAGTGTCCCAGTCCTAAAGGGGTGCTGTAGTGTTATCCAGGGGGTGCTCTGTCCATCAGGGGTGCTCCCCCCAAGTGCAAAATTTTTTTTTTTTTCTGTGTTTGTGAATTGTGTGCGCAGTAGCCACACGTGCATCAACAAAGTAGCGCCAAGTGTGTGCCTGTGTCATAAGTAAAGGGCCGGCTGGCTTGACCGTTAAAGGGTGCTGTAACCCCCAAAGTGCAATCCAAACCAAATAAAAAAATATTTTCTGTGTTTGTGAATTCTGTGCACTGTGGCTACACGTGCATCAACAAAGCCAAGCGTGCGCCTGTGTCCCATAAGTAAAGGGCCGAATGGCTTGTCCGTTAAAGGGTGGTGTAACCCTCAAAGTGCGCTCCACAAAAAATAAAAAATTCTCCTTTTTTTCTGTCTTTATGAATTGTGTGGGCTGTAGCTGCACCTGCATCCTAGCTGCACCTGCAGCAGCGCCAAGCGTGCATCTGTCTGTTAAAGGGTGGTGTAACCCCCAAAGTGCACTCCAACAAAAATAAAACATTTTCTTCTGTGTTTGTGAATTGTCTGCACTGTACGTGCATCCTCAAAGCAGCACCGCCAAGCGTGCGTCTGTCTGTTAAAGGGTGGTGTAACCCCCAAAGTGCACTCCAACAAAAATAAAACATTTTCTTCTGTGTTTGTGAATTGTCTGCACTGTACGTGCATCCTCAAAGCAGCAGCGACAAGCGTGCATCTGTCTGTTAAAAGGTGGTGGTGTAAGCCCCAAAGTGCACTCCACAAAAAATAAAAAATTCTTCTTTTTTTTCTGTCTTTGTGAATTGTGTGGGCAGTAGCCGCACCTGCATCCTCAAAGCAGCAGCGACAAGCGTGTGTCTGTCTGTTAAAGGATTACATCGGTGGCAGCATCCAAGTAGGCATGTCAGACAGTCCGTACCTGTACTGGCAGGAAAAAGAGGCAATTTGGAGGCCCCTGTACAAACTGGCTCTATTTTACCTGAGTTGCCCCCCCTCCAGTGTGTACTCCGAAAGAGTGTTTAGTGCAGACGGGAACCTTGTCAGCGAAAGGCGTAGGAGGTTGCTTCCACAAAATGTGGAGAAGATGATGTTCATAAAAAAGAATTATCAACTCTCCCAGGGAGACCACCCTCCAGAACGTACAGAGGGACCTGTGGTGGTTGATTCCAGTGGGGACGAATTAATACTCTGTGAGGATGAGGATGTACACAACACTGAAGAGGGTGAGGAATCGGTGGATGAGGAGGATGAGGACGAAATCTGGCCTCCGTAGAGCCAGTTTGTGCAGGGACAGATTAATTGCCAGCTTGTTTTGTGAGGGCCCAAACGAACCAATCATTTCAGCCACAGTCATGTGGCAGACCCTGGCACTGAAATGATTGGTTTGTTAAAGTGTGCATGTCCTGTTTATACAACATAAGGGTGGGCGGGAGGGCCCAAGGACAATTCCATCTTGCACCTCTTTTTTTTCTTTGCATTATTTACAGTTTGGGGCCTAGTTTTTCAAACTGCCATCCTGTCTGCCACTGCAGTGTCACTCCTAGATGGGCCACGTGTTTGTGCCGCCCACTCGTGTCGCTTAGCATAGTCATCCAGCTACCTCGGTGCAACCTTTTGGACATAAAAACACTATTGTGAGGTGTGAGGTGTTCAGAATAGACTGGAAATGAGTGGAAACTATGGTTTTTGAGGTTAATAATAGCATAGGAGCAGAAAAAAACACAAATTCTGTGATTTTAGCAGTTTTTATGCTTTTTTAAAAAAAAATACAGATCCAAAACACAAAACCCAGAACCCAAAACACGGAAGGGTGGTTTTGGCAAAACCAATCCAGATCCAAAACACGAAGAAAGATCCAGATCCAAAACCAAAACACAAAACACGAAAAGTGGCCGGTGCACACCCCTAGTTTAGATATGCTTACGCATTATTGCCATTTTGTTCTTTAATGCCCTATTTTTATTCGTTTCATCCTGCTGAATTCCTATATTGTTGTCGCTGGTGGTGGCGACTATTCTGTCACTATTTATATACACGCATTCCACTGTTGCATTTTATTTGTGGTTGCACTTATTATGGATGCTTATCTAATGTGCAGTGCGTCTACTAGCTGCGGCCCCTTAGCGCCTTGTCCCCGTGATACTTTATTGTTTGTTATAGTTTTACTGCTTTTACTGCTAGGAAGTCTCCATTTTTTGGCCTGATGGCCTGCAGGCTATTTTTGTCTTGCTTTGTTTTTTTTCTTTTTCTCTATAGAGATCACAATCAGTTTAATTTCCCTCAATTTCCTTTTTTTGTAGTCTCCTTTATAATATTCCCCTTTTTTTTACCCCTTGTCTTGATCATTGCAATTTCTCACCGAGGTATTTTTGCTACCAGTAATGTGAATAATAGAGGATTGATTGCAGTACCGATTTGCTCCTTGCTGACCTTACCATACACTACACTATCTATATATATATATATACGCTGACGTTTCTATATTTCCTCATCCTCTGATATGGCCCCACTGAAGTTTAGTTCAGGGAATGTTGGTGGGATTAATTACTCACATATAAGAAAATACTCACATATATACAAAAACTAAATATAGATGTTATTATGCTACAGGAGACGCATTTGGTGCCACCCGAACTCCTCAAGCTTAATTGTATGGGTTACTCAGTTCTGTGCTCAGCCTCCTATACCTCTAAGAAAAGAGGTGTTGTCACATTGGTTAAAATTCAACTCTCTCCCAAACTTCTCTCTACATATGCTGACCCCTCCGGTCATTACACAATATCTGAATTGAATATTTTCGGTGACAAGTTCATTATATGCAATTTATATCCTCCTAATGCAGGGGTCAGGGAACTTTTTTACCTTTTACACCAAAATATATTTAGATACGCCCCCTTGATTTGAAAGGAAGGAAATCATATAGTAGTATCCCCATATAATGTCCCTGTAGTAGTGCCCCATAATTATGCCCCTGTAGTAGTGCCCCCATAGTTATGCCCCTGTAGTAGTGCTCCCATTGTTATGCCCCTGTAGTAGTGCCCCCATATAATTCCCCTGCAGTAGTGCCCCCATATAGTGCCCCTGTAGTAGTGCCCCCGTATAATTCCCCTGCAGTAGTGCCCCCATATAATGCCCCTGTAGTACTGCCCCCATATAGTGCCCCTGTAGTAGTGCCCCCATATAATGCCCCTGTAGTAGTGCCCCCATATAGTGCCCCTGTAATAGTGCCCCCATATAATGCCCCTGTTGTAGTGACCCCATATTATGCCCCTGTAGTAGTAACCCCATATAATGCCCCTGTAGTAGTGCCCCCATATAATGCCCCTGTAATAGTGCCCCCATATAATGCCCCTGTAGTAGTGCCCCCATATAATGCCCCTGTAGTAGTGCCCCCATATAATGGCCCTGTAATGCCTCTTGTACAAAAAAAACCCCACTTACCTTAATCCCCGCTCCTGCATCCGCCACCGTCCTGTCCGCCCGGCTGCTCCTCGGAACTATGAGAGAGACGTCATGACGTCTCTCCCATAGTGCGCATGGGGCGAGCCGGAAGCTGGAGTTCAGAAGAGAACTCCAGCCTCCGGCTTACGCGGCGCTGCAGGGAAGGAGCCGGGCGCCCGCTGTTAATAACATCACAGCGGGTATCCGGCTTAAAGCCTCCCACCGGCACAGCCGGAAATGCATATGAATCAGAATGATTCATATGCATGCCCGGCTGTCTGTCCATTACCACCAGGAATTTAATTTTTATCCCATGTGGGGTAATTTACCTGTTTCCTGACCACTGTCCTAATGCATAGTCCAAGTGTTTTTTTTCAGTCTGTATTAGCTAAGTTGTCTATACATTTAGACTCATCTATTATATTTTCAGGTGATTTTAATATGGTATTTTCGGAGTACATGGATAGACAACACCCCTTAACTTGTTCCTGCAATTCTCCCTCACTGGCCTCTGAATTGGGGATCGGTATGAAATACCGCATGTCCGGCGGTTCGAATCCCAACGCTGGAACACCGGCAGTGAAGATCCCAACAGGTAAGTATTTTCTCTATTTACTAACCTAACCCCCCCTAACCCTCCTTTAGAGGTGCCTAACCCTTACCTCCCCCCTAAGTGCCTAACCCTAACCCCTCCTGTAAGTGCCTAACCCTAACCCCCCTTCCCCGAGCATAACCCTAACCCTCCTGTGGGAGGGTGCCTAACCCTAAGTCACCCCCCGGGAGCCCCTAACCTTAAGTGTGGCTGTCCGCGCCTGCTGCCCGGCTTACCTTTGATCAGTATGCTGGTCATCGGGCTCCCAGTATAGGTAAAATGACAGGCATCGGGATCTCGATGCCTGTCATTAGACCCCTGCCGGGATTAGACAGTCGGGAAGCCTGTGGTCGGCATTTCGACCGTCGGCTTTCTGACTACAACCCCTGAAATTGCGGTTATTGGATGTCTGGAGAGTGTTACATCCCACTGACCGGGAGTACACTTGCCTGTCAGCTGCACACGCCACTTTGTCACACGGCACTTTTATTGTCGTAACCTCTTCTATCTAGGGTGGAAGATTCCAGTATTGAACCCATTGGTCTCTCGGACCATGCATTGATATTGTTTCTTAAGGCTCCGGTTGTTGATAGTGGTTCCTATAGACCATGGGGTTTTCCAGCATACCTTGCAAACTATGCTAAATTTCGTAACATGTTAGAGGCAAAGTGGTGTGAGTATGAATCTAATAATATTAATCACAAGGATAACCCTTCCCTGTATTGGCAAACTGCCACATCAGTCCTCAGATGGAAATTTATAGCTTACGTCTCCAGGCATAAAAAAGAATACTCCAAACTTTATTTGCAGTCCCAGTCGGATTTAATCACCAAAAATTTTAAGGTCAATCCTTCCCCGTCTAATAAAGAGATACAGTCAGGTGCATAAATATTGGGACATTGACATTAACAGTTGGCCAAATCAAGAACACTCTCAGGAGGTAGGTGTATATGTGTCAAAGTCAACAATCAAGAAAATACTTCACAAGAGCGAAAATTGAGGGTTCACCACTAGATGTAAACCATTGGTGAGCCTCAAAAACAGGAAGACCAGATTAGAGTTTGCCAAACAACATCTAAAAAAGCCATTACAGTTCTGGAACAACATCCTATGGACAGATGAGACAAAGATCAACTTGTACCAGAGTGATGGGAAGAGAAGAGTATGGAGAAGGAAAGGAACTGCTCATTATGCAAAACATACCACCTCATCAGTGAAGCATGGTGGGGGTAGTGTTATGGTGTGGGCATGTATGGCTGCCAATGGAACTGGTTCCCTTGTATTTATTGATGATGTGACTGCTGACAAAAGCAGCAAAATTAATTCTGTAGTGTTTCGGGCAGTATTATGTGCTCATATTCAGTCAAATGCTTCAGAACTCATTGGACGGCGCTTCACAGTGCAGATGGACAATGACCCGAAGCATACTGCAAAAGCAACCAAAGAGTTTTTTGCGGGTAAAAAGTGGAATGTTTTGCAATGGCCAAGTCAATCCCCTGACCTGAATCCGATTGAGCATGCATTTCACTTGATGAAGACAAAACTGAAGGGAAAATGCCCCAAGAACAAGCAGGAACTGAAGACATTTGCAGTAGAGGCCTGGCAGAGCATCACCAGGGATGAAACCCAGCGTCTGGTGATGTCTATGCGTTCCAGACTTCAGGCTGTAATTGCCTGCAAAGGATTTGCAACAAAGTATTAAAAAGTGAAAGTTAGATTTAGGATTGTTTAGTTTGTCCCATTACTTTTGGCCCCTTAAAAAGTGGGAGGCACATATAGAAACCGTTGTAATTCCTACACCGTTCACCCGATTTGGATGTAATTACCCTCAAATTAAATCTGAAAGTCTGCAGGTAAAGCACATCTTGTTTGTTTCATTTCAAAGCCATTGTGGTGGTGAATAGAGGCCAAAATCTGAAAATTCTGTCAATGTCCCAATATTTATACACCTGACTGTATATCTAAAAGCAAAATCTCACTTTAATATTGTTGTTGATCAGTTTGCTGCCAGTCATACTTTTACTGAAAATTGACAATTTTATAAACATGGCGCCTCCTTTCTAATTTAATTCGTAATCATTCTACCCCCGCCTCTATTGTATCCCTCCTAATGACGATACGGTTAGAAAAGGTCAAGATATCATTGACCTGCTTGGTAACTTTTATAAAGACCTCTATTCAGAATGATTCGCATATTGATGATGGCTGGAAACAGAAATTCTGGGAACATACAACTCTTCCTGTTATTACTCAGGAACAGGTAGATATAAGGAATGGGTATGATATACCACCGGCCGTATGGACGGCGGTTCGATTCCCGTCAGCGGCAGCCCGACAGGAGCAGAGTGCGAAGCAGTGGAAGCCCGACAGCGCTGGAAATCCCGATTGTGGATAGGTAAGTATGTACTAACCAAACCTAACCCCCCTAACCCTCCATAGGGGTGCCTAACCCTAACTTCCCCCCCAAGTGCCTAACCCCAATCCCCCCTCTAAGTGCCTAACCCTAACCACCCCCTTCCCCGCTGCCTAAACCTAAGTCCCCCGGGGGGGTGCCTAACCATTAGTCCCCCCGGGGGTGCCTAACCCTAACCCTCCCTCCCCCTAGCCTAACCCTAACCCTCCCGGGCTGGTGCCTAACCCTAAGTCCCCCCCTGGGAGCCCTAAACCTAACCCTCCCCCCCGTGGCTGTCCGCTCGCGGTGCCCGGCATCACTACGATCGTGATGCCGGGCGCCGGTCTCCCGGCGTTGGGGAAATGTGTTTCCGAAGCCGAGTCGTGATCCACTGATCCCGGCATTTTATAGGCCCATATACTTGCTGGATACAGATTATACATTATTTATGAAAATAATCTCTGACAGAGTAAAACTAATTTTGCCCACTATTATTGCACCGGATCAGACCGGCTTTATTTGGGGATGCCATTCTACTATAAATACCGCAAGGTGATTTCTGTGATACAGTCGACTGCCTTGACTTCTGATAGTCTTCCCAAGTCTATTATTTCAATGGACGATGAGATGGAATTCGACCTTGTCACATGGAATAACCTCTACTATACTTTATCCAAAATTGGTTTCCCTATTCAATTTATATCTCTTTTGTCAACATTATATTCCTCCCCAGCTACCCAGGTGTCTAGCAATGGTTACCTTTTTTCCTCGTTTTATGTTCATTGGGCCACTCATCAGGGGTGTCCCCTATCTCTTCTCCTCTTTGCTGATGTGTTGGAACCTCTTGCGATTTCTCTGCAAGCCTCCACTGATCTTTAAATTGTCCATATTTGCAGACGACATGCTTCTGTTTCTCTCTGACCCTGTTTTCTTCCATCCCGGCTATAATGACATTGTTGTAAAGTTTTTGATAATTTGCGGGGTACAAAATCAATCTTCATGAATCTGAATTGATGCCTGTTGTGAATATCTCCCCTACTGATTTACAACACCCGGCTTATAGCCATTTTCGCATTTTTCTTACTCAATTTAAGTATCCTAGGGGCCTATGCATCAACACTAAAATAACGGTTTTAAGGACATTTTCCTTAATTACAGTTATTTTAGTATTCATGAAGATACCTAACACAGGAGATATCACTGATATCTCCTGGTTAAGTCCGCCTACGTTAATTCCCACACTCCCCATACATTAGTATATTAGTATGGGTACATTAGCACATTAGTACATTAGTATAGGGATGTAGAAATTAGGCTATTCATCAAATTCCGAAAATTATGTATTTTCAGAATTTGATGGTGTTACTATACACCACTGTGAGGTGGCGTAAAGCGGGTTACACTTACCTGCTGCCAGCTGGGCAGTTCCACTGCCGGCTCCCTCCATTGCTCTGGTCCCTTCCTAGGCCCTGTTGCTGCTCTGTGTTTTCACAGCATTGCGGCTGTGAGAACAAAATAAAGTTTAAAAAAAAAAAATCTTCAGCTTCCTCTGCCTGTCCGTGCTGTCCGCTGCAGACCGGGGTTGGGCGGGAGGTCGGGGTCAGCGGCTACAGCCAGCCAGGTAAGTGAAGAGGTGAAGGGGGGGAGTGGACACAGAATTGTCGCAGCTGTAATCTGTGCTGAGCGTGCGCCGCTTTTGTGAACGTAACAGCGTATGCGCAGCACTGTTTACAGCTGCGGTAAGTTAGTGTAGAGAGGGAAAAGTATCTATTTCCCGAAAAGCTGTCATCTTTTCGGAATAGATAGTTACTGTATGGATAGGAGGAATGATGGATTCCTCCGGTAATTAGGTAGAGCTCCATGTGAGTTTTAAACCTAATTACCTCCAGAGAATTTTTAGTTATGATGAATAGGCCCCCATGTATTAATATCCCAGTGACTCTGTCATCATTATATCACCTAAATTATACCCCTATGTTTTCATAATTGACCAAATTCCTAGATGCCTGGACAATGCTGCCGCTTTCCCTTCTGGGTAGAATAGCTCTTATTAAAAGTATAGCTTTTCCCAAGTTGTCCTACTCTATTCCAATGCTCCCTCTTTTCTTAAGTCTATCAGATGTGAAGGCTTTTAGCAAGTTGTCCACTTCTTTTGTATGGAGGGGAGGTCATTCTCGTATTGTAGTGGCTAAACTGCGATTACCCAGATCAAAAGGGGGCTTAGGACTGCCTGACATTCTTACATTCATGAGGGCTGTACATTTCAGATATATCAGTGACTAGTTACTGTGTAGAGACACCTATACGCACCCCAACTGAGTCAGCCATGTTTTCTGCGGCCGCGCTACTTCATTCTCCTAAGCGTCTTATTCCCACCTATATTTTTAATAAAGTATTGTATCATGATACTTATGTGGCTTTGCGTAATATATGTTTTGAAACTCAATAGGCCATACACTTGCTCTAAATATATTCCGTTTCTCGGTAACCCGCTGTTCCCTCCAGAATGTAGTTATGAGTCTGGTGGCCAAAATCCCGGCAAGGGATTTAACATAGCGTCGAAATACCGATGCCTATGTTAATCCCGATGCCGGAACCCCGAAAGGACGCCGGACCGATCGTCCTCAGCCGGGGTAAGTATACACTTAGCCGGGGATGAGGGGGTTAGGTTTAGGCCTCCCCGGGGGGATTTAGGGCTAGACCCCCTGGGGAAGGTTAGGGTTAGGCTAGAGGAAGGGGGGTTTAGGTTTAGGCACTTGGGGGGGAGGTTAGGGTTCGGCACCCCCCGGGGAGGGTTAGGTTTAGGGTGCGGGAAGGGGGGGTTAGGTTTAGATACTAACGGGGGAAGGTTAGGGTTAGGCACTAGGGGGCAGGTTAGGATTAGGCCCCCCTACAGGAGGGTTATGGTTAGGGGGGGAGAGTGGTAGGGATAGTAGACTTACCTGCAGTGTTGGGATTTCCAACCATCCAGCTGCAGCAGTCGGGATTTGAACCGCTGGGCTACAGTCCGGCAGTCATTCATACTGATTCCGTTCCCTCCAGGTCCGGACAACTCTTTGTTCCTTCAGTGGAAGGATAAGGGCATTGCTATGGTGAAGATGTTTTTGACCCTGATGAAATTGTCATTTCTTTTAGTGTTTTTCATGATACCGACGGTATACCCCAATAAACAATTTTAAATGTATCTCCAAATAGTTAATTTTGTTCGCTCTATTACAGTATATCACAAATCACATCCTCATACTCCCCTGATTTGCTTCATAATATATTGTTATTCATATTACTTCATCCATACAAAACTCAATATCTTAGTCTAGATCTTGTTAGCAATTTATACGCTCGAGTTTGGAAACAAACAGTAGCGTCTTGGGGTAGAGATATACCATCTATATCTTCAGCCAATAGTTTGCTTGCACACTACGACTCCAGCCTGAGATATTTACGCTGCTCCTGGTTACAGGACGTCCATATCAAGACTATCAATAGAGTATACAGTACATATCACAAGCTCGCAGGAGCTTTATGGTAGCAGAGGAGTCGGGTAACTGTCCTAAATGTAAACGCCCACACGCAACCTTTTTTCATAATCTATGGTTATGCCCGAAAGTATGCAAATTTTGGGGGAAGGTAGAAGTTTTTATTAATAACATTTTCCATCTAAAACTTAGAACCGATCCTTTGGAGCTTTTATGTGCCAATTTTGCGGAATGGGATCGTGGTATGGCTAAAAAATCTATAATCCCTCTCCTAACTATTATAGTAACTATTGCTAAAAAGGTTATATTACGTTGTTGGACTACTTCTACTCCTCCGTTTTTGGGTTTGGTAAAATTACTAATGCTTACTACTTTATAGTATGATAGGCAAGCTGTTTTTCTGGTATTAGAGACTGGTGTAGTCTCCTTTTACAACAAATGGGGCATTTACATTGATTCGCTCTACTCTTCCACACAGTCAAAGGTATTAAGGTATTTGAAACCACTTCTTGGTACTTATATAGAAATGTGATGTGATGAATGGTACCTATTACTGTGTACTGGTGTGTTTCTATGTCTGGCAGGGGCTGGTTCTAACCACGCTCTGAGTTAATCCATTTAGGATCATTCTTGATCATGGTGACCATTCCACCTCAAATTATTGCATGATTGTTTATCTTCCAATTTCCCTGACCCACCCACCTTTTTTTATTGTATTCCTTTTCTTTATTCTATACTATTTCTATAGTATTTACAATTTAATACAATTTACCGTAATGTGAATTTGAGTTTCTATCTATATGGTCAAATATCTGACTTTAAACTATAGAGTCATCTTTGTGCTAGTGCAGGAATTATATATACATTTGGACTGTTTGTATATTGAACATGGTTCTTTTATACCACTCAACAAACTATTATGGTCTCGCACCGATATTGTTGAATAATTTCATAGTCCTGAGGATAGTATATGTATTTAGTGTATGTTGATAGGCCTATATAGCGCCTCTAATAGATAGATAGATCTATTCTTGGAGGTGCCCCCAGACCTTAATCTGTTCATGCAGCATATAAATCAGAAAAAGGGGGGGGAACTAAATTCTTTGCTACGGTGCACTAATAGGTCTCAGTGTAATTCTGATAATATAATTTCCTGAAGGAAATATATAAAATATAACTTTTATTAAATCATTTAAAACATATAGTGTAATCAGATGTAAGGCGCAATATAGAATAAGTAAAGAAAAAAAGAATGTGAAGATTTAATGAGAAATAGTGATAAAACACCTCCTGTTGCTGACGGTTATTTAAATCCTTTTGTTACAAACTGTTACAGCAGTATTTGTAACCCTTTCATCCCTGTATGTATTATTATAACAATAAAGATACACTCATATATAATATAATGTTGTAGTTTTGTGTTTGTTCCCACTGTTCATATGTATTAGATGCTTAGGAAAATATCTGTTTTCATTATTTCATTCACATTACACAGTGCCAATTTGTTGGAGACAGTATGTATTCATTGGTGTTTTTAGTATGCTCAGTGCATCATCTATAATGGTCATATGCATATAAACTTGGTTATTATATATTATATGCTATTATGCCAAATCAGCCAATGATACTGTAAATGCGACACTGTTAGGAAATAGCTACAATTGTCTCTTCTGATAAACTCCCCCCCCATGATTTATAGTTAAACCCCCACAGCGGAGGGGGCCGGTGACACAATTCACACTGAATCGCATCATTTTGGCCCTGCCCCCTAATCCACAATGCCTGTATTATTGGCATTGTGTAGTGGAGGCGGGGCCAAAATGACACTATCATGTGGCCCTGCCCCCACCATGTCCACAAATGATTGTCACCCGTTGGCCACTCCCCCCTGTCCCGGCCACGCCCCCCATCCTGCCGATCTGCTCCCTCCCGGAAGGAGCAGCCAGAAAGTCGGCAAGTATGCAGTGAATCTGTCTCTGTTGGCCTCTAAAGCATATCCAGCCCTGATCCTGCGCATGTTTATTACTGAAATCCTCACTATATATTTGTATGCACACAAGCAGAAACTAGTATGCGGGACACAAAACCAGTGTAGAGAAATGTCATTTTTATGGTCATTTCGTGTCTGTGAAATGACTTGTGTGACATACAGTATACGCTTTTGTAGCTGCCCACCTCTCTGTTAATTAGTCCGATGTACAGTACACTACAGCCGGCATCTGCCCCGACAACTTTGTGCTCCTGGCAGAAGATATTGCAAAGACCACAGTTGTCTCTCTTTTTAATTTTAAAATCTCCTGAACATCTGGAGTGCCTCTAATGGAGCTTGGGAAACTGCTTAACGTGGAATTGGTAGCCATTAAAGTCACAAACGCCATGAACGACATAAAACTTACTACTCTCCTGAGATCATCCCATTCATTCTGTGCTAAAATATTCCGACGCTGAAACAAGAAAACCCCGTTGCAGGGCGGAATATTCTGCATTGCCGTTTCCTGCCTAATTGCCTGTGTTTCAGGGGTTTGTCATATAAATGTTTTCTACAAGCTGATTGCAGTTTGCTTGGTGTTATGCTTGGTAAATGCTGGGTGTTATGTGTAGTTATTGGTTAACCCTCTAATGCGCCATATCCTGGAGCTGCTGCTTAAGAACACGAGGACAGTGTCATTTTGCCAGAGTTCTTCTTATAAGTACAGTAGGAGCCAGCTAGCTGATTCCTGAAGGAGCATTACGAGGTACGTGGCCAGGATGCTGGATTGATGGAGAAATAGGCTACTATAAAATTATTGTGCTGACTAAAGCCGTCTTCAGATAAGAGCCTGATGGGAGGCTTATAAAACCAAGTGCATGTAATTCAGCATTTGTACAGGGGGAGAATGAACAGTAATCCTGACACTGTCCTAGTTCCTTAGCGGTTACAATGTACTCTGCATTCTAAGATAACGTATATACTCGAGTATAAACCGACCCGAATATAAGCCGAGGTACCTACTTTTACCACAAAAAACTGGGAAAACTTATTGACTCGAGTATTAGCCTAGTGTGGGAAATGGCAGCAGCTGGCAGTGCACCCAGTAGTAATTCCCCCTGGTTGTGCCCCCAGTGGTAATCCCTCCTGGTAGTGCCCCCAGTGGTAATCCCCCCTTTCAGTGCCTCCAGTAGTAATCTCCCCCTGGTAGTACTCCCAGTGGTAATCCCCCCTTTTAGTGCCCCCTGTAGTAATCCCCCCCTGGTTATGCCCCCTGTAGTAATCCTCCCCTGGTAGTTCCCCCAGTGGTAATCCCCCCTTTTAGTGCCCCCTGTAGTAATCCCTCCCTGTAGTAATGCCCCCCTGGTAGTGCCCCCTGTAGTAATCCCCCCCTGGTAGTTCCCCCAGTGGTAATCCCCCCTTTTAGTGCCCCCTGTACTAATCAACCCCTGATAATGCCCCCTGTAGTAATCGCCCCCTGGAAGTGCCCCCAGTAGTCCCCCCCCCTAGTAGAGAGAGACGTGATAAGAATAAAAAAAAATCACTTACCTGAAACTCCCACTCCTGGTCCCGCCGCTGTCCGCTCCTCCAGCCGCTTTGCATGGGAGAGACGTCGTCATGACGACGTGTCTCCCATCACCCACTGCGGGAGCCGGAAGATGGCTCCCGCAGTGGGAGCAGCAGCAGCCGCTGAGAGTCTGACAGACTCCAAGTGGCTGCTGATTACAGCAAACACGCAGCTGCCGGCTCCGGCGGCTGTGTGTTTGGCAGTGTGTAGCGCTGACCGAACTCCGTCCGGTCAGCGCTACACTTGACTCGAGTATAAGCCGAGGGGGGACTTTTTCAGCACATTTTTTGTGCTGAAAAACTCAGCTTATACTCACGTATATACGGTAACATTCTAAGATAATGTACAATGTACTCTGCATTCTAAGATAACATTCTAAGATAATGTACAATGTACTCTGCATTCTAAGATAACATTCTAAGATAATGTACAATGTACTCTGCATTCTAAGATAACATTCTAAGATAATGTACAATGTACTCTGCATTCTAAGATAACATTCTAAGATAATGTACAATGTACTCTGCATTCTAAGATAACATTCTAAGATAATGTACAATGTACTCTGCATTCTAAGATAACATTCTAAGATAATGTACAATGTACTCTGCATTCTAAGATAACATTCTAAGATAATGTACAATGTACTCTGCATTCTAAGATAACATTCTAAGATAATGTACAATGTACTCTGCATTCTAAGATAACATTCTAAGATAATGTACAATGTACTCTGCATTCTAAGATAACATTCTAAGATAATGTACAATGTGCTCTGCATTCTAAGGTAACATTCTAAGATAATGTACAATGTACTCTGCATTCTAAGATAACATTCTAAGATAATGTACAATGTACTCTGCATTCTAAGATAACATTCTAAGATAATGTACAATGTGCTCTGCATTCTAAGATAACATTCTAAGATAATGTAAAATGTACTCTGCATTCTAAGATAACATTCTAAGATAATGTACAATGTACTCTGCATTCTAAGATAACATTCTAAGATAATGTACAATGTACTCTGCATTCTAAGATAACATTCTAAGATAATGTACAATGTACTCTGCATACTAAGATAACATTCTAAGATAATGTACAATGTACTCTGCATTCTAAGATAACATTCTAAGATAATGTACAATGTACTCTGCATTCTAAGATAACATTCTAAGATAATGTACAATGTACTCTGCATTCTAAGATAACATTCTAAGATAATGTACAATGTACTGTGCATTCTAAGGTAACATTCTAAGATAATGTACAATGTACTATGCATTCTAAGATAACATTCTAAGATAATGTACAATGTACTCTGCATTCTAAGATAACATTCTAAGATAATGTACAATGTGCTCTGCATTCTAAGATAACATTCTAAGATAATGTACAATGTACTGTGCATTCTAAGGTAACATTCTAAGATAATGTACAATGTACTATGCATTCTAAGATAACATTCTAAGATAATGTACAATGTAATCTGCATTCTAAGATAACATTCTAAGATAATGTACAATGTACTCTGCATTGTAAGATAACATTCTAAGATAATGTACAATTACTCTGCATTCTAAGATAACATTCTAAGATAATGTACAATGTACTCTGCATTCTAAGATAACATTCTAAGATAATGTACAATGTACTCTGCATTCTAAGATAACATTCTAAGATAATGTACAATGTACTCTGCATTCTAAGATAACATTCTAAGATAATGTACAATGTACTCTGCATTCTAAGATAACATTCTAAGATAATGTACAATGTACTCTGCATTCTAAGATAACATTCTAAGATAATGTACAATGTACTCTGCATTCTAAGATAACATTCTAAGATAATGTACAATGTGCTCTGCATTCTAAGGTAACATTCTAAGATAATGTACAATGTACTCTGCATTCTAAGATAACATTCTAAGATAATGTACAATGTGCTCTGCATTCTAAGGTAACATTCTAAGATAATGTACAATGTACTCTGCATTCTAAGATAACTTTCTAAGATAATGTACAATGTACTCTGCATTCTAAGATAACATTCTAAGATAATGTACAATGTGCTCTGCATTCTAAGATAACATTCTAAGATAATGTACAATGTACTCTGCATTCTAAGATAACATTCTAAGATAATGTACAATGTACTCTGCATTGTAAGATAACATTCTAAGATAATGTACAATTACTCTGCATTCTAAGATAACATTCTAAGATAATGTACAATGTACTCTGCATTCTAAGATAACATTCTAAGATAATGTACAATGTACTCTGCATTCTAAGATAACATTCTAAGATAATGTACAATGTACTCTGCATTCTAAGATAACATTCTAAGATAATGTACAATGTACTCTGCATTCTAAGATAACATTCTAAGATAATGTACAATGTACTCTGCATTCTAAGGTAACATTCTAAGATAATGTACAATGTACTCTGCATTCTAAGATAACATTCTAAGATAATGTACAATGTGCTTTGCATTCTAAGATAACATTCTAAGATAATGTACAATGTACTCTGCATTCTAAGATAACATTCTAAGATAATGTACAATGTACTCTGCATTGTAAGATAACATTCTAAGATAATGTACAATTACTCTGCATTCTAAGATAACATTCTAAGATAATGTACAATGTACTCTGCATTCTAAGATAACATTCTAAGATAATGTACAATGTGCTCTGCATTCTAAGATAACATTCTAAGATAATGTACAATGTGCTCTGCATTCTAAGATAACATTCTAAGATAATGTACAATGTACTCTGCATTCTAAGATAACATTCTAAGATAATGTACAATGTGCTCTGCATTCTAAGATAACATTCTAAGATAATATACAATGTGCTCTGCATTCTAAGATAACATTCTAAGATAATGTGCAATGTACTCTGCATTCTAAGATAACATTCTAAGATAATGTATAATGTGCTCTGCATTCTAAGATAACATTCTAAGATAATGTACAATTACTCTGCATTCTAAGATAACATTCTAAGATAATGTACAATGTGCTCTCCTTTCTAAGATAACATTCTAAGATAATGTACAATGTGCTCTGCATTCTAAGATAACATTCTAAGATAATGTACAATGTGCTCTGCATTCTAAGATAACATTCTAAGATAATGTACAATGTGCTCTGCATTCTAAGATAACATTCTAAGATAATGTACAATGTACTCTGCATTCTAAGATAACATTCTAAGATAATGTACAATGTGCTCTGCATTCTAAGATAACATTCTAAGAAAATGTACAATTACTCTGCATTCTAATATAACATTCTAAGATAATGTACAATGTACTCTGCATTCTAGAATAACATTCTAAGAAAAAGCACAATGTACTCTGCATTCTAAGATAACATTCTAAGATAATGTACAATGTGCTCTGCTTTCTAAGATAACATTCTAAGATAATGTACAATGTGCTCTGCATTCTAAGATAACATTCTAAGATAATGTACAATGTACTCTGCATTCTAAGATAACTTTCTAAGATAATGTACAATGTACTCTGCATTCTAAGATAACATTCTAAGATAATGTACAATGTGCTCTGCATTCTAAGATAACATTCTAAGATAATGCACAATGTACTCTGCTTTCTAAGATAACATTCTAAGATAATGTACAATGTGCTCTGCTTTCTAAGATAACATTCTAAGATAATGTACAATGTGCTCTGCATTCTAAGATAACATTCTAAGATAATGTACAATGTACTCTGCATTCTAAGATAACTTTCTAAGATAATGTACAATGTACTCTGCATTCTAAGATAACATTCTAAGATAATGTACAATGTGCTCTGCATTCTAAGATAACATTCTAAGATAATGTACAATGTACTCCGCATTCTAAGATAACATTCTAAGATAATGTACAATGTGCTCTGCATTCTAAGATAACATTCTAAGATAATGTACAATGTACTCTGCATTCTAAGATAACATTCTAAGATAATGTACAATGTACTCTGCATTCTAAGATAACATTCTAAGATAATGTACAATGTGCTCTGCATTCTAAGATAACATTCTAAGATAATGTACAATGTGCTCTGCATTCTAAGATAACATTCTAAGATAATGTACAATTACTCTGCATTCTAAGATAACATTCTAAGATAATGTACAATGTGCTCTGCATTCTAAGATAACATTCTAAGATAATGCACAATGTACTCTGCATTCTAAGATAACATTCTAAGATAATGTACAATGTGCTCTGCTTTCTAAGATAACATTCTAAGATAATGTACAATGTGATCTGCATTCTAAGATAACATTCTAAGATAATGTACAATGTACTCTGCATTCTAAGATAACTTTCTAAGATAATGTACAATGTACTCTGCATTCTAAGATAACATTTAAAGATAATGTACAATGTGCTCTGCATTCTAAGATAACATTCTAAGATAATGTACAATGTACTCTGCATTCTAAGATAACATTCTAAGATAATGTACAATGTGCTCTGCATTCTAAGGTAACATTCTAAGATAATGTACAATGTACTCTGCATTCTAAGATAACATTCTAAGATAATGTTCAATGTACTCTGCATTCTAAGATAACATTCTAAGATAATGTACAATGTACTCTGCATTCTAAGATAACATTCTAAGATAATGTACAATGTGCTCTGCATTCTAAGGTAACATTCTAAGATAATGTACAATGTACTCTGCATTCTAAGATAACATTCTAAGATAATGTACAATGTACTCTGCATTCTAAGATAACATTCTAAGATAATGTACAATGTGCTCTGCATTCTAAGATAACATTCTAAGATAATGTAAAATGTACTCTGCATTCTAAGATAACATTCTAAGATAATGTACAATGTACTCTGCATTCTAAGATAACATTCTAAGATAATGTACAATGTACTCTGCATTCTAAGATAACATTCTAAGATAATGTACAATGTACTCTGCATACTAAGATAACATTCTAAGATAATGTACAATGTACTCTGCATTCTAAGATAACATTCTAAGATAATGTACAATGTACTCTGCATTCTAAGATAACATTCTAAGATAATGTACAATGTACTCTGCATTCTAAGATAACATTCTAGGATAATGTACAATGTACTCTGCATTCTAAGATAACATTCTAAGATAATGTACAATGTGCTCTGCATTCTAAGGTAACATTCTAAGATAATGTACAATGTACTCTGCATTCTAAGATAACATTCTAAGATAATGTACAATGTGCTCTGCATTCTAAGATAACATTCTAAGATAATGTACAATGTACTGTGCATTCTAAGGTAACATTCTAAGATAATGTACAATGTACTATGCATTCTAAGATAACATTCTAAGATAATGTACAATGTAATCTGCATTCTAAGATAACATTCTAAGATAATGTACAATGTACTCTGCATTGTAAGATAACATTCTAAGATAATGTACAATTACTCTGCATTCTAAGATAACATTCTAAGATAATGTACAATGTACTCTGCATTCTAAGATAACATTCTAAGATAATGTACAATGTGCTCTGCATTCTAAGATAACATTCTAAGATAATGTACAATGTACTCCGCATTCTAAGATAACATTCTAAGATAATGTACAATGTGCTCTGCATTCTAAGATAACATTCTAAGATAATGTACAATGTACTCTGCATTCTAAGATAACATTCTAAGATAATGTACAATGTACTCTGCATTCTAAGATAACATTCTAAGATAATGTACAATGTGCTCTGCATTCTAAGATAACATTCTAAGATAATGTACAATGTGCTCTGCATTCTAAGATAACATTCTAAGATAATGTACAATTACTCTGCATTCTAAGATAACATTCTAAGATAATGTACAATGTGCTCTGCATTCTAAGATAACATTCTAAGATAATGCACAATGTACTCTGCATTCTAAGATAACATTCTAAGATAATGTACAATGTGCTCTGCTTTCTAAGATAACATTCTAAGATAATGTACAATGTGATTCTAAGATAACTAATATATAAGATAACATTATATATAAGATAACATTCTAAGATAATGTACAATGTACTCCGCATTCTAAGATAACATTCTAAGATAATGTACAATGTGCTCTGCATTCTAAGATAACATTCTAAGATAATGTACAATGTACTCTGCATTCTAAGATAACATTCTAAGATAATGTACAATGTACTCTGCATTCTAAGATAACATTCTAAGATAATGTACAATGTGCTCTGCATTCTAAGATAACATTCTAAGATAATGTACAATGTGCTCTGCATTCTAAGATAACATTCTAAGATAATGTACAATTACTCTGCATTCTAAGATAACATTCTAAGATAATGTACAATGTGCTCTGCATTCTAAGGTAACATTCTAAGATAATGTACAATGTACTCTGCATTCTAAGATAACATTCTAAGATAATGTACAATGTACTCTGCATTCTAAGATAACATTCTAAGATAATGTACAATGTGCTCTGCATTCTAAGATAACATTCTAAGATAATGTAAAATGTACTCTGCATTCTAAGATAACATTCTAAGATAATGTACAATGTACTCTGCATTCTAAGATAACATTCTAAGATAATGTACAATGTACTCTGCATTCTAAGATATTCTAAGATAATGTACAATGTACTCTGCATACTAAGATAACATTCTAAGATAATGTACAATGTACTCTGCATTCTAAGATAACATTCTAAGATAATGTACAATGTACTCTGCATTCTAAGATAACATTCTAAGATAATGTACAATGTACTCTGCATTCTAAGATAACATTCTAAGATAATGTACAATGTACTCTGCATTCTAAGATAACATTCTAAGATAATGTACAATGTGCTCTGCATTCTAAGGTAACATTCTAAGATAATGTACAATGTACTCTGCATTCTAAGATAACATTCTAAGATAATGTACAATGTGCTCTGCATTCTAAGATAACATTCTAAAATAATGTACAATGTACTGTGCATTCTAAGGTAACATTCTAAGATAATGTACAATGTACTGTGCATTCTAAGGTAACATTCTAAGATAATGTACAATGTACTATGCATTCTAAGATAACATTCTAAGATAATGTACAATGTAATCTGCATTCTAAGATAACATTCTAAGATAATGTACAATGTACTCTGCATTGTAAGATAACATTCTAAGATAATGTACAATTACTCTGCATTCTAAGATAACATTCTAAGATAATGTACAATGTACTCTGCATTCTAAGATAACATTCTAAGATAATGTACAATGTACTCTGCATTCTAAGATAACATTCTAAGATAATGTACAATGTACTCTGCATTCTAAGATAACATTCTAAGATAATGTACAATGTACTCTGCATTCTAAGATAACATTCTAAGATAATGTACAATGTACTCTGCATTCTAAGATAACATTCTAAGATAATGTACAATGTACTCTGCATTCTAAGATAACATTCTAAGATAATGTACAATGTGCTCTGCATTCTAAGGTAACATTCTAAGATAATGTACAATGTACTCTGCATTCTAAGATAACATTCTAAGATAATGTACAATGTGCTCTGCATTCTAAGGTAACATTCTAAGATAATGTACAATGTACTCTGCATTCTAAGATAACTTTCTAAGATAATGTACAATGTACTCTGCATTCTAAGATAACATTCTAAGATAATGTACAATGTGCTCTGCATTCTAAGATAACATTCTAAGATAATGTACAATGTACTCTGCATTCTAAGATAACATTCTAAGATAATGTACAATGTACTCTGCATTGTAAGATAACATTCTAAGATAATGTACAATTACTCTGCATTCTAAGATAACATTCTAAGATAATGTACAATGTACTCTGCATTCTAAGATAACATTCTAAGATAATGTACAATGTACTCTGCATTCTAAGATAACATTCTAAGATAATGTACAATGTACTCTGCATTCTAAGATAACATTCTAAGATAATGTACAATGTACTCTGCATTCTAAGATAACATTCTAAGATAATGTACAATGTACTCTGCATTCTAAGGTAACATTCTAAGATAATGTACAATGTACTCTGCATTCTAAGATAACATTCTAAGATAATGTACAATGTGCTTTGCATTCTAAGATAACATTCTAAGATAATGTACAATGTACTCTGCATTCTAAGATAACATTCTAAGATAATGTACAATGTACTCTGCATTGTAAGATAACATTCTAAGATAATGTACAATTACTCTGCATTCTAAGATAACATTCTAAGATAATGTACAATGTATTCTGCATTCTAAGATAACATTCTAAGATAATGTACAATGTGCTCTGCATTCTAAGATAACATTCTAAGATAATGTACAATGTGCTCTGCATTCTAAGATAACATTCTAAGATAATGTACAATGTACTCTGCATTCTAAGATAACATTCTAAGATAATGTACAATGTGCTCTGCATTCTAAGATAACATTCTAAGATAATATACAATGTGCTCTGCATTCTAAGATAACATTCTAAGATAATGTACAATGTACTCTGCATTCTAAGATAACATTCTAAGATAATGTATAATGTGCTCTGCATTCTAAGATAACATTCTAAGATAATGTACAATTACTCTGCATTCTAAGATAACATTCTAAGATAATGTACAATGTGCTCTCCTTTCTAAGATAACATTCTAAGATAATGTACAATGTGCTCTGCATTCTAAGATAACATTCTAAGATAATGTACAATGTGCTCTGCATTCTAAGATAACATTCTAAGATAATGTACAATGTGCTCTGCATTCTAAGATAACATTCTAAGATAATGTACAATGTACTCTGCATTCTAAGATAACATTCCAAGATAATGTACAATGTGCTCTGCATTCTAAGATAACATTCTAAGAAAATGCACAATGTACTCTGCATTCTAAGATAACATTCTAAGATAATGTACAATGTGCTCTGCATTCTAAGATAACATTCTAAGATAATGCACAATGTACTCTGCATTCTAAGATAACATTCTAAGATAATGTACAATGTGCTCTGCTTTCTAAGATAACATTCTAAGATAATGTACAATGTGATCTGCATTCTAAGATAACATTCTAAGATAATGTACAATGTACTCTGCATTCTAAGATAACTTTCTAAGATAATGTACAATGTACTCTGCATTCTAAGATAACATTCTAAGATAATGTACAATGTGCTCTGCATTCTAAGATAACATTCTAAGATAATGTACAATGTACTCTGCATTCTAAGATAACATTCTAAGATAATGTACAATGTGCTCTGCATTCTAAGGTAACATTCTAAGATAATGTACAATGTACTCTGCATTCTAAGATAACATTCTAAGATAATGTACAATGTACTCTGCATTCTAAGACAACATTCTAAGATAATGTACAATGTACTCTGCATTCTAAGATAACATTCTAAGATAATGTACAATGTGCTCTGCATTCTAAGGTAACATTCTAAGATAATGTACAATGTACTCTGCATTCTAAGATAACATTCTAAGATAATGTACAATGTACTCTGCATTCTAAGATAACATTCTAAGATAATGTACAATGTGCTCTGCATTCTAAGATAACATTCTAAGATAATGTAAAATGTACTCTGCATTCTAAGATAACATTCTAAGATAATGTACAATGTACTCTGCATTCTAAGATAACATTCTAAGATAATGTACAATGTACTCTGCATTCTAAGATAACATTCTAAGATAATGTACAATGTACTCTGCATACTAAGATAACATTCTAAGATAATGTACAATGTACTCTGCATTCTAAGATAACATTCTAAGATAATGTACAATGTACTCTGCATTCTAAGATAACATTCTAAGATAATGTACAATGTACTCTGCATTCTAAGATAACATTCTAAGATAATGTACAATGTACTCTGCATTCTAAAATAACATTCTAAGATAATGTACAATGTGCTCTGCATTCTAAGGTAACATTCTAAGATAATGTACAATGTACTCTGCATTCTAAGATAACATTCTAAGATAATGTACAATGTGCTCTGCATTCTAAGATAACATTCTAAGATAATGTACAATGTACTGTGCATTCTAAGGTAACATTCTAAGATAATGTACAATGTACTATGCATTCTAAGATAACATTCTAAGATAATGTACAATGTAATCTGCATTCTAAGATAACATTCTAAGATAATGTACAATGTACTCTGCATTGTAAGATAACATTCTAAGATAATGTACAATTACTCTGCATTCTAAGATAACATTCTAAGATAATGTACAATGTACTCTGCATTCTAAGATAACATTCTAAGATAATGTACAATGTACTCTGCATTCTAAGATAACATTCTAAGATAATGTACAATGTACTCTGCATTCTAAGATAACATTCTAAGATAATGTACAATGTACTCTGCATTCTAAGATAACATTCTAAGATAATGTACAATGTACTCTGCATTCTAAGATAACATTCTAAGATAATGTACAATGTGCTCTGCATTCTAAGGTAACATTCTAAGATAATGTACAATGTACTCTGCATTCTAAGATAACATTCTAAGATAATGTACAAAGTGCTCTGCATTCTAAGGTAACATTCTAAGATAATGTACAATGTACTCTGCATTCTAAGATAACATTCTAAGATAATGTACAATGTACTCTGCATTCTAAGATAACATTCTAAGATAATGTACAATGTACTCTGCATTCTAAGATAACATTCTAAGATAATGTACAATGTACTCTGCATTCTAAGATAACATTCTAAGATAATGTACAATGTACTCTGCATTCTAAGATAACATTCTAAGATAATGTACAATGTACTCTGCATTCTAAGATAACATTCTAAGATAATGTACAATGTGCTCTGCATTCTAAGGTAACATTCTAAGATAATGTACAATGTACTCTGCATTCTAAGATAACATTCTAAGATAATGTACAAAGTGCTCTGCATTCTAAGGTAACATTCTAAGATAATGTACAATGTACTCTGCATTCTAAGATAACTTTCTAAGATAATGTACAATGTACTCTGCATTCTAAGATAACATTCTAAGATAATGTACAATGTGCTCTGCATTCTAAGATAACATTCTAAGATAATGTACAATGTACTCTGCATTGTAAGATAACATTCTAAGATAATGTACAATGTACTCTGCATTGTAAGATAACATTCTAAGATAATGTACAATTACTCTGCATTCTAAGATAACATTCTAAGATAATGTACAATGTACTCTGCATTCTAAGATAACATTCTAAGATAATGTACAATGTACTCTGCATTCTAAGATAACATTCTAAGATAATGTACAATGTACTCTGCATTCTAAGATAACATTCTAAGATAATGTACAATGTACTCTGCATTCTAAGATAACATTCTAAGATAATGTACAATGTACTCTGCATTCTAAGGTAACATTCTAAGATAATGTACAATGTACTCTGCATTCTAAGATAACATTCTAAGATAATGTACAATGTGCTTTGCATTCTAAGATAACATTCTAAGATAATGTACAATGTACTCTGCATTCTAAGATAACATTCTAAGATAATGTACAATGTACTCTGCATTGTAAGATAACATTCTAAGATAATGTACAATTACTCTGCATTCTAAGATAACATTCTAAGATAATGTACAATGTACTCTGCATTCTAAGATAACATTCTAAGATAATGTACAATGTGCTCTGCATTCTAAGATAACATTCTAAGATAATGTACAATGTGCTCTGCATTCTAAGATAACATTCTAAGATAATGTACAATGTACTCTGCATTCTAAGATAACATTCTAAGATAATGTACAATGTGCTCTGCATTCTAAGATAACATTCTAAGATAATATACAATGTGCTCTGCATTCTAAGATAACATTCTAAGATAATGTACAATGTACTCTGCATTCTAAGATAACATTCTAAGATAATGTATAATGTGCTCTGCATTCTAAGATAACATTCTAAGATAATGTACAATTACTCTGCATTCTAAGATAACATTCTAAGATAATGTACAATGTGCTCTCCTTTCTAAGATAACATTCTAAGATAATGTACAATGTGCTCTGCATTCTAAGATAACATTCTAAGATAATGTACAATGTGCTCTGCATTCTAAGATAACATTCTAAGATAATGTACAATGTGCTCTGCATTCTAAGATAACATTCTAAGATAATGTACAATGTACTCTGCATTCTAAGATAACATTCCAAGATAATGTACAATGTGCTCTGCATTCTAAGATAACATTCTAAGAAAATGTACAATTACTCTGCATTCTAATATAACATTCTAAGATAATGTACAATGTACTCTGCATTCTAGAATAACATTCTAAGAAAAAGCACAATGTACTCTGCATTCTAAGATAACATTCTAAGATAATGTACAATGTGCTCTGCTTTCTAAGATAACATTCTAAGATAATGTACAATGTGCTCTGCATTCTAAGATAACATTCTAAGATAATGTACAATGTACTCTGCATTCTAAGATAACTTTCTAAGATAATGTACAATGTACTCTGCATTCTAAGATAACATTCTAAGATAATGTACAATGTGCTCTGCATTCTAAGATAACATTCTAAGATAATGCACAATGTACTCTGCTTTCTAAGATAACATTCTAAGATAATGTACAATGTGCTCTGCTTTCTAAGATAACATTCTAAGATAATGTACAATGTGCTCTGCATTCTAAGATAACATTCTAAGATAATGTACAATGTACTCTGCATTCTAAGATAACTTTCTAAGATAATGTACAATGTACTCTGCATTCTAAGATAACATTCTAAGATAATGTACAATGTGCTCTGCATTCTAAGATAACATTCTAAGATAATGTACAATGTACTCCGCATTCTAAGATAACATTCTAAGATAATGTACAATGTGCTCTGCATTCTAAGATAACATTCTAAGATAATGTACAATGTACTCTGCATTCTAAGATAACATTCTAAGATAATGTACAATGTACTCTGCATTCTAAGATAACATTCTAAGATAATGTACAATGTGCTCTGCATTCTAAGATAACATTCTAAGATAATGTACAATGTGCTCTGCATTCTAAGATAACATTCTAAGATAATGTACAATTACTCTGCATTCTAAGATAACATTCTAAGATAATGTACAATGTGCTCTGCATTCTAAGATAACATTCTAAGATAATGCACAATGTACTCTGCATTCTAAGATAACATTCTAAGATAATGTACAATGTGCTCTGCTTTCTAAGATAACATTCTAAGATAATGTACAATGTGATCTGCATTCTAAGATAACATTCTAAGATAATGTACAATGTACTCTGCATTCTAAGATAACTTTCTAAGATAATGTACAATGTACTCTGCATTCTAAGATAACATTCTAAGATAATGTACAATGTGCTCTGCATTCTAAGATAACATTCTAAGATAATGTACAATGTACTCTGCATTCTAAGATAACATTCTAAGATAATGTACAATGTGCTCTGCATTCTAAGATAACATTCTAAGATAATGTACAATGTACTCTGCATTCTAAGATAACATTCTAAGATAATGTACAATGTGCTCTGCATTCTAAGATAACATTCTAAGATAATGTACAATGTACTCTGCATTCTAAGATAACATTCTAAGATAATGTACAATGTACTCTGCATTCTAAGATAACATTCTAAGATAATGTACAATGTCCTCTGCTTTTTAAGATAACATTCTAAGATAATGTACAATGTTCTCTGCATTCTAAGATAACATTCTAAGATAATGTACAATGTGCTCTGCATTCTAAGATAACATTCTAAGATAATGTACAATGTACACTGCATTCTAAGGTAACATTCTAAGATAATGTACACTGTACTCTGCATTCTAAGATAACATTCTAAGATAATGTACAATGTACTCTGCATTCTAAGATAACATTCTAAGATAATGTACAATGTACTCTGCATTCTAAGATAACATTCTAAGATAATGTACAATGTACTCTGCATTCTAAGATAACATTCTAAGATAATGTACAATTACTCTGCATTCTAAGATAACATTCTAAGATAATGTACAATGTACTCTGCATTCTAAGATAACATTCTAAGATAATGTACAATGTACTCTGCATTCTAAGATAACATTCTAAGATAATGTACAATGTTCTCTGCATTATAAGATAACATTCTAAGATAATGTACAATGTACTCTGCATTCTAAGATAACATTCTAAGATAATGTACAATGTGCTCTGCATTCTAAGATAACATTCTAAGATAATGTACAATGTGCTCTGCATTCTAAGATAACATTCTAAGATAATGTACAATGTACTCTGCATTCTAAGATAACATTCTAAGATAATGTACAATGTGCTCTGCATTCTAAGATAACATTCTAAGATAATGTACAATGTACTCTGCATTCTAAGATAACATTCTAAGATAATGTACAATGTGCTCTGCTTTCTAAGATAACATTCTAAGATAATGTACAATGTGCTCTGCATTCTAAGATAACATTCTAAGATAATGTACAATGTACTCTGCATTCTAAGATAACATTCTAAGATAATGTACAATGTGCTCTGCATTCTAAGATAACATTCTAAGATAATGTACAATGTACTCTGCATTCTAAGATAACATTCTAAGATAATGTACAATGTACTCTGCATTCTAAGATAACATTCTAAGATAATGTACAATGTACTCTGCATTCTAAGATAACATTCTAAGATAATGTACAATGTGCTCTGCATTCTAAGATAACATTCTAAGATAATATACAATGTGCTCTGCATTCTAAGATAACATTCTAAGATAATGTACAATGTACTCTGCATTCTAAGATAACATTCTAAGATAATGTATAATGTGCTCTGCATTCTAAGATAACATTCTAAGATAATGTACAATTACTCTGCATTCTAAGATAACATTCTAAGATAATGTACAATGTGCTCTCCTTTCTAAGATAACATTCTAAGATAATGTACAATGTGCTCTGCATTCTAAGATAACATTCTAAGATAATGTACAATGTGCTCTGCATTCTAAGATAACATTCTAAGATAATGTACAATGTGCTCTGCATTCTAAGATAACATTCTAAGATAATGTACAATGTACTCTGCATTCTAAGATAACATTCCAAGATAATGTACAATGTGCTCTGCATTCTAAGATAACATTCTAAGAAAATGCACAATGTACTCTGCATTCTAAGATAACATTCTAAGATAATGTACAATGTGCTCTGCATTCTAAGATAACATTCTAAGATAATGCACAATGTACTCTGCATTCTAAGATAACATTCTAAGATAATGTACAATGTGCTCTGCTTTCTAAGATAACATTCTAAGATAATGTACAATGTGATCTGCATTCTAAGATAACATTCTAAGATAATGTACAATGTACTCTGCATTCTAAGATAACTTTCTAAGATAATGTACAATGTACTCTGCATTCTAAGATAACATTCTAAGATAATGTACAATGTGCTCTGCATTCTAAGATAACATTCTAAGATAATGTACAATGTACTCTGCATTCTAAGATAACATTCTAAGATAATGTACAATGTGCTCTGCATTCTAAGGTAACATTCTAAGATAATGTACAATGTACTCTGCATTCTAAGATAACATTCTAAGATAATGTACAATGTACTCTGCATTCTAAGACAACATTCTAAGATAATGTACAATGTACTCTGCATTCTAAGATAACATTCTAAGATAATGTACAATGTGCTCTGCATTCTAAGGTAACATTCTAAGATAATGTACAATGTACTCTGCATTCTAAGATAACATTCTAAGATAATGTACAATGTACTCTGCATTCTAAGATAACATTCTAAGATAATGTACAATGTGCTCTGCATTCTAAGATAACATTCTAAGATAATGTAAAATGTACTCTGCATTCTAAGATAACATTCTAAGATAATGTACAATGTACTCTGCATTCTAAGATAACATTCTAAGATAATGTACAATGTACTCTGCATTCTAAGATAACATTCTAAGATAATGTACAATGTACTCTGCATACTAAGATAACATTCTAAGATAATGTACAATGTACTCTGCATTCTAAGATAACATTCTAAGATAATGTACAATGTACTCTGCATTCTAAGATAACATTCTAAGATAATGTACAATGTACTCTGCATTCTAAGATAACATTCTAAGATAATGTACAATGTACTCTGCATTCTAAAATAACATTCTAAGATAATGTACAATGTGCTCTGCATTCTAAGGTAACATTCTAAGATAATGTACAATGTACTCTGCATTCTAAGATAACATTCTAAGATAATGTACAATGTGCTCTGCATTCTAAGATAACATTCTAAGATAATGTACAATGTACTGTGCATTCTAAGGTAACATTCTAAGATAATGTACAATGTACTATGCATTCTAAGATAACATTCTAAGATAATGTACAATGTAATCTGCATTCTAAGATAACATTCTAAGATAATGTACAATGTACTCTGCATTGTAAGATAACATTCTAAGATAATGTACAATTACTCTGCATTCTAAGATAACATTGTAAGATAATGTACAATGTACTCTGCATTCTAAGATAACATTCTAAGATAATGTACAATGTACTCTGCATTCTAAGATAACATTCTAAGATAATGTACAATGTACTCTGCATTCTAAGATAACATTCTAAGATAATGTACAATGTACTCTGCATTCTAAGATAACATTCTAAGATAATGTACAATGTACTCTGCATTCTAAGATAACATTCTAAGATAATGTACAATGTGCTCTGCATTCTAAGGTAACATTCTAAGATAATGTACAATGTACTCTGCATTCTAAGATAACATTCTAAGATAATGTACAAAGTGCTCTGCATTCTAAGGTAACATTCTAAGATAATGTACAATGTACTCTGCATTCTAAGATAATATTCTAAGATAATGTACAATGTACTCTGCATTCTAAGATAACATTCTAAGATAATGTACAATGTACTCTGCATTCTAAGATAACATTCTAAGATAATGTACAATGTACTCTGCATTCTAAGATAACATTCTAAGATAATGTACAATGTACTCTGCATTCTAAGATAACATTCTAAGATAATGTACAATGTACTCTGCATTCTAAGATAACATTCTAAGATAATGTACAATGTGCTCTGCATTCTAAGGTAACATTCTAAGATAATGTACAATGTACTCTGCATTCTAAGATAACATTCTAAGATAATGTACAAAGTGCTCTGCATTCTAAGGTAACATTCTAAGATAATGTACAATGTACTCTGCATTCTAAGATAACTTTCTAAGATAATGTACAATGTACTCTGCATTCTAAGATAACATTCTAAGATAATGTACAATGTGCTCTGCATTCTAAGATAACATTCTAAGATAATGTACAATGTACTCTGCATTCTAAGATAACATTCTAAGATAATGTACAATGTACTCTGCATTGTAAGATAACATTCTAAGATAATGTACAATTACTCTGCATTCTAAGATAACATTCTAAGATAATGTACAATGTACTCTGCATTCTAAGATAACATTCTAAGATAATGTACAATGTACTCTGCATTCTAAGATAACATTCTAAGATAATGTACAATGTACTCTGCATTCTAAGATAACATTCTAAGATAATGTACAATGTACTCTGCATTCTAAGATAACATTCTAAGATAATGTACAATGTACTCTGCATTCTAAGGTAACATTCTAAGATAATGTACAATGTACTCTGCATTCTAAGATAACATTCTAAGATAATGTACAATGTGCTTTGCATTCTAAGATAACATTCTAAGATAATGTACAATGTACTCTGCATTCTAAGATAACATTCTAAGATAATGTACAATGTACTCTGCATTGTAAGATAACATTCTAAGATAATGTACAATTACTCTGCATTCTAAGATAACATTCTAAGATAATGTACAATGTACTCTGCATTCTAAGATAACATTCTAAGATAATGTACAATGTGCTCTGCATTCTAAGATAACATTCTAAGATAATGTACAATGTGCTCTGCATTCTAAGATAACATTCTAAGATAATGTACAATGTACTCTGCATTCTAAGATAACATTCTAAGATAATGTACAATGTGCTCTGCATTCTAAGATAACATTCTAAGATAATATACAATGTGCTCTGCATTCTAAGATAACATTCTAAGATAATGTACAATGTACTCTGCATTCTAAGATAACATTCTAAGATAATGTATAATGTGCTCTGCATTCTAAGATAACATTCTAAGATAATGTACAATTACTCTGCATTCTAAGATAACATTCTAAGATAATGTACAATGTGCTCTCCTTTCTAAGATAACATTCTAAGATAATGTACAATGTGCTCTGCATTCTAAGATAACATTCTAAGATAATGTACAATGTGCTCTGCATTCTAAGATAACATTCTAAGATAATGTACAATGTGCTCTGCATTCTAAGATAACATTCTAAGATAATGTACAATGTACTCTGCATTCTAAGATAACATTCCAAGATAATGTACAATGTGCTCTGCATTCTAAGATAACATTCTAAGAAAATGTACAATTACTCTGCATTCTAATATAACATTCTAAGATAATGTACAATGTACTCTGCATTCTAGAATAACATTCTAAGAAAAAGCACAATGTACTCTGCATTCTAAGATAACATTCTAAGATAATGTACAATGTGCTCTGCTTTCTAAGATAACATTCTAAGATAATGTACAATGTGCTCTGCATTCTAAGATAACATTCTAAGATAATGTACAATGTACTCTGCATTCTAAGATAACTTTCTAAGATAATGTACAATGTACTCTGCATTCTAAGATAACATTCTAAGATAATGTACAATGTGCTCTGCATTCTAAGATAACATTCTAAGATAATGCACAATGTACTCTGCTTTCTAAGATAACATTCTAAGATAATGTACAATGTGCTCTGCTTTCTAAGATAACATTCTAAGATAATGTACAATGTGCTCTGCATTCTAAGATAACATTCTAAGATAATGTACAATGTACTCTGCATTCTAAGATAACTTTCTAAGATAATGTACAATGTACTCTGCATTCTAAGATAACATTCTAAGATAATGTACAATGTGCTCTGCATTCTAAGATAACATTCTAAGATAATGTACAATGTACTCCGCATTCTAAGATAACATTCTAAGATAATGTACAATGTGCTCTGCATTCTAAGATAACATTCTAAGATAATGTACAATGTACTCTGCATTCTAAGATAACATTCTAAGATAATGTACAATGTACTCTGCATTCTAAGATAACATTCTAAGATAATGTACAATGTGCTCTGCATTCTAAGATAACATTCTAAGATAATGTACAATGTGCTCTGCATTCTAAGATAACATTCTAAGATAATGTACAATTACTCTGCATTCTAAGATAACATTCTAAGATAATGTACAATGTGCTCTGCATTCTAAGATAACATTCTAAGATAATGCACAATGTACTCTGCATTCTAAGATAACATTCTAAGATAATGTACAATGTGCTCTGCTTTCTAAGATAACATTCTAAGATAATGTACAATGTGATCTGCATTCTAAGATAACATTCTAAGATAATGTACAATGTACTCTGCATTCTAAGATAACTTTCTAAGATAATGTACAATGTACTCTGCATTCTAAGATAACATTCTAAGATAATGTACAATGTGCTCTGCATTCTAAGATAACATTCTAAGATAATGTACAATGTACTCTGCATTCTAAGATAACATTCTAAGATAATGTACAATGTGCTCTGCATTCTAAGATAACATTCTAAGATAATGTACAATGTACTCTGCATTCTAAGATAACATTCTAAGATAATGTACAATGTGCTCTGCATTCTAAGATAACATTCTAAGATAATGTACAATGTACTCTGCATTCTAAGATAACATTCTAAGATAATGTACAATGTACTCTGCATTCTAAGATAACATTCTAAGATAATGTACAATGTCCTCTGCTTTTTAAGATAACATTCTAAGATAATGTACAATGTTCTCTGCATTCTAAGATAACATTCTAAGATAATGTACAATGTGCTCTGCATTCTAAGATAACATTCTAAGATAATGTACAATGTACACTGCATTCTAAGGTAACATTCTAAGATAATGTACACTGTACTCTGCATTCTAAGATAACATTCTAAGATAATGTACAATGTACTCTGCATTCTAAGATAACATTCTAAGATAATGTACAATGTACTCTGCATTCTAAGATAACATTCTAAGATAATGTACAATGTACTCTGCATTCTAAGATAACATTCTAAGATAATGTACAATTACTCTGCATTCTAAGATAACATTCTAAGATAATGTACAATGTACTCTGCATTCTAAGATAACATTCTAAGATAATGTACAATGTACTCTGCATTCTAAGATAACATTCTAAGATAATGTACAATGTTCTCTGCATTATAAGATAACATTCTAAGATAATGTACAATGTACTCTGCATTCTAAGATAACATTCTAAGATAATGTACAATGTGCTCTGCATTCTAAGATAACATTCTAAGATAATGTACAATGTGCTCTGCATTCTAAGATAACATTCTAAGATAATGTACAATGTACTCTGCATTCTAAGATAACATTCTAAGATAATGTACAATGTGCTCTGCATTCTAAGATAACATTCTAAGATAATGTACAATGTACTCTGCATTCTAAGATAACATTCTAAGATAATGTACAATGTGCTCTGCTTTCTAAGATAACATTCTAAGATAATGTACAATGTGCTCTGCATTCTAAGATAACATTCTAAGATAATGTACAATGTACTCTGCATTCTAAGATAACATTCTAAGATAATGTACAATGTGCTCTGCATTCTAAGATAACATTCTAAGATAATGTACAATGTACTCTGCATTCTAAGATAACATTCTAAGATAATGTACAATGTACTCTGCATTCTAAGATAACATTCTAAGATAATGTACAATGTACTCTGCATTCTAAGATAACATTCTAAGATAATGTACAATGTACTCTGCATTCTAAGATAACATTCTAAGATAATGTACAATTACTCTGCATTCTAAGATAACATTCTAAGATAATGTACAATGTACTCTGCATTCTAAGATAACATTCTAAGATAATGTACAATGTACTCTGCATTCTAAGATAACATTCTAAGATAATGTACAATGTTCTCTGCATTCTAAGATAACATTCTAAGATAATGTACAATGTACTCTGCATTCTAAGATAACAGTCTAAGATAATGTACAATGTGCTCTGCATTCTAAGATAACATTCTAAGATAACGTACAATGTGCTCTGCATTCTAAGATAACATTCTAAGATAATGTACAATGTACTCTGCATTCTAAGATAACATTCTAAGATAATGTACAATGTGCTCTGCATTCTAAGATAACATTCTAAGATAATGTACAATTACTCTGCATTCTAAGATAACATTCTAAGATAATGTACAATGTGCTCTGCTTTCTAAGATAACATTCTAAGATAATGTACAATGTGCTCTGCATTCTAAGATAACATTCTAAGATAATGTACAATGTACTCTGCATTCTAAGATAACATTCTAAGATAATGTACAATGTGCTCTGCATTCTAAGATAACATTCTAAGATAATGTACAATGTACTCTGCATTCTAAGATAACATTCTAAGATAATGTACAATGTGCTCTGCATTCTAAGATAACATTCTAAGATAATGTACAATGTGTTCTGCTTTCTAAGATAACATCCAATGTAAGTTTTTTCTCACTTGGGAATACCAAGGGTTTTATCTCTTTCTGGTCACTCCTCAAGGTTACAGTATGTCTCCAAGTAAAATATATGTAGAGTGACCCAATTAAATAATAGAAGATTGCCAATGTACCCAATACAGAAGCAGCACTTTTATACACCTTCAGTAGTAACATATAATGTAGTCAGGTGTAGAAAAGAGCCTGGCTGACGGATGCATTAGATGCATTAGTCTTTTACCACCTACAGTACCTGGCACGGTTAAACTGTGCACATGTGCAGAACAAATCTCCTCCATCTCCTCCGTCCCCCAGTAGTGACGTTGCAGTCTCTGGCTGATATGTCACAGGGACAAACATCAAACTGGGGCCCAAACATCCCTGGCATGTGAATGGCATCCTGGCGCAGATTCCCATGTTTGCCAAACTGCATGTAACTACAAAGAGCACTATTTGCTGATCTCTGCCCCGTGACTGCAGATCACAAAGGGGGGGCAACTGATGATCAGCCCCCCCTGTGATCAGCTCCGCTGTGCTCTGCATAAGGGGAGGGGTGAGGGTTATTGACAAGGGAAGGGTTAATAAATACTGACTGGAAGAGATCTTTGGCCGCTAGGGGGTGGGGAGATCTATTGACACGGGGGTAAATTTACTATAGTGAGAGATTTTAATAGTGATGTTTCCCATAGCAGCCAATCAGATTCTAGCTATTTGCTAGATAGATGTTAAGTAGAATCTGATTGGTTGTTATGGGCAACATCTTCACTTCTAAAAACTGTCACTTTAGTAAATATACCCCAGGGAGTTTACAGCCACTATGATAATGGGGTATTCTTCAATAAGGGCCTATGGGCACTGGTGGTTAGAGGTTTAATGCCACTGAGGGGACTATTACCACTTGGGAAGGGGTAGGTAATCTCGCTGGGGGATTACCACTTGGGAAGAGGTAGGTAATGTTGCTGGGGGATCTACAGTATTACCAGTGTGGAAGGGGTAGGTAATGCCACTGGGGGATCTATTACCTCTGGTGAAGGGGTAGGTAGTGTCGCTGGGGGATCTATTACCACTGGGGAAGGGGTAGGTAGTGTCGTTGGGGGATCTATTACCACTGTGGAAAGGGTAGGTAATGCCCCTGGGGGATCTATTACCACTGGTGGAGGGGTAGGTAATGTCACTGGGGTATTTATTACCACTGGTGGAGGGGTAGGTAATGTCACTGGGTTATTTATTACCACTGGTGGAGGGGTAGGTAATGTCACTGGGTTATTTATTACCACTGGTGGAGGGGTAGGTAATGTCACTGGGTTATTTATTACCACTGGTGGAGGGGTAGGTAATGTCACTGGGTTATTTATTACCACTGGTGGAGGGGTAGGTAATGTCGCTGGGGTATCTATCATCACTTTTTTTTTGGAACTGGGTTTTAAAAAAAAAAAATTATAAAAAGTTTTTTAAAACAGCTAAATTTATGCAATCCATAACCTAAAATTCAGATTTCAAATTCGAATTCTGTAAAGATCAGAACCGCAACTCAGATTTATCCGGATTTCCTTAGGAGACCAGAACTGCGACTTGGATTTATCCCGATTCACAAAATCGTTGTGGATTCGAATTTCTGGAGAACCGAACCGCACATTTCTAGTCTACTGTAAACGGGGCAAATCGACTGATCTCGCACACGGCAGAAATCGCTGAGGGTCACCATTGAATGCAAATAGACAGTCAGATACGCTGATTATTAAATCTTTTTTTAATCATAAAACATTCTGGCCATGTCCAGTAATTACGTTTATAAAAAAAACACGATTCTTAGCAAACGCGCCCCTGCTTGTCAGGATTCATAGATTCTGTGCTCACAGTAATGCTGAACATCAGTGCAAAGGAACAAAATAATCACGTTGCCTCTGCCTCACCACTAACAAAACATAGAGCATCCTAATGATACACAATACAGAGAGCATCCCAGTGACTGCTATACAGCACAGAGAACATCCTAGTGACTACTATTAGATACATGCAATATATGTGCAGTTCTGTATGTGCAGTCCGCTTCCTGGGAATGTGTTAAACTACTGTAATTCATGTAATATGCACTATGCAAACTGGTGTCAGTGGCAAACGCAGGATTTCTAGAGGGGGGTTTCCAAATGCTTGATTTTAGAGCGAGTGTGGCCAGTCCATGAAGAGGGCAGAATTAGTACTTATGCAGCTTTAATATGTGTCATACAATGTGTATTGTTTGTCATAATTCCAGCATATACAGGATCACAGTAAGCCATTTGATGCAGCAGTAGGGCCTCCTACCTGAGCTGAATGTTTTTATTTTAGATGTGGGCACCATTCCAGAGCATTGGAGCATGTCCGGGAGCCTGGAGGAGCAGCAGAAGAACCTACCACTTCCCTGGACATATATGTACATATTGGGCTCTATAGCAGTGCATCCCTAACAGTGCATGTTTTCCAGCTCTCCTAGTTGGTGCACAGGTTATTTATGACTGTCTGAAACATGTTAAAAGATCCACAGGTGGTGCTAATTATTTCATTTGTGATACTGAGAAGAACATGTAGCACTAGTAACATTATTATACTATTATTTATACTGTGGTCTTGGTATGTCCTGGGGGGGGTTTCCAGGCAGACGGAAACCCCCCTGCGTTTGCCTATGGGTGTCACACTCAAATAGATCCAATAATTGTAACTTCTTATTGCCGCTATTGGTAATAAGAAAATACTTACTGTCCAAATCTATCAAAAAAACACATGCAGGTACAGAGGCTCCGAAAGGAGTCCATCCCTGCGACGTGTTAGAAATGAAGTGATTGCATTAGCGGTCACTTAACTTCTATATCGGAACCGCACATTGGTAATGCACATGCACAGTCTACGGCCATTGCCAAGGAGATCCCACGCCCGGTTATTATTGCGGAATATACAGCGGCTAACGTCATCTTCAGCTAAATCTGCCAGTTTCTAGCTGTGGGACCATGGCAGATATAGGAGGCATTGTACATGAGACAGTGCCAGGAAGGGGGGGGGGACCTTGGAGGCCAGGAAGTGGTCAGGGCTGGCAATATGGCAAAAGAACATGACAAGATCAGTATTCATAAAAACAAAACAGATAAGGGAGGCGCTAATAAAAAATAATATATATATATATATGTGTATAGCTGCAAGACAAATGAGCTTGTGTAAGATTATTGCTAGTCAATATAAATCCAAGACGAAGAAAGAGTCCAGCGCTAGTTTGAAAAATATGAATTTAATCAAATATATTGGATATGGCAGAAAAGAATGGATCAAAAAGCCAAATTATGTAACAATATTATTTATAATGTAATATAAAAATGATACAGTAACATTAATATAGCAGCAATTACTAGAATCGACGAGTACATATAAAATATGCTTGGGGTATTTCTAGTGAGGAGGGGGCCTGTGTGCAGTCTCCGTTATGGGCCCCCTCGTCTCTGTTCAGCAGTGCTCTGAACTGTGCACAGCCAGTGCCGGAGTTATAGACTCTGGGCACTAAAGTGTTCCCAGAGTCTATAGCGCATACACAGGTGACCAGGAAAATGGCCGCGGCAGCCATTTTTCCTGTACTGCGCATGCGCAAACGACGGGAAAATGCCCGCTGCGGCCATTTTCCAGATGTTTTCACAGCGCTGGATCCCCGCGCCAACGTGGGACTCCAGAGAGGTAAGTATATTATGGGTGCAGGGTGTGCAGTGCGGGACCCCCCTGGACCCAGGTGCCCATGTTCCCCGCATACCCTGCACCCATTATAGATACGCCCCTGGGATGAACATATATTACAATTAAGGTTCGATGTCCAAACCCTTAATAGGACAAAGTTACAAATATTCTCTCCACATTTTAGAGTCTCACCCAGTCCTGTCACAAGCGGGTTAGCTATAACGGCTCCTCTATATGCAGGGCGCCAAAGATTTATAGCGGCTCACAGCCAAGCCGCAATTTTGCTGTGTGTAGAAAAGCACTATATCTCCGTTGGCGCTGGCGGCTTTGCGGGCAGTACTTAGTTCAGCTTCGTGACAGCCCTTGTGGTCGCCGTTTACATAGGTGACTCCGTGCTGGGTGGCATTGAGGTAAATTACGTGCCTCCAATATTTCCAGCGGCAGGAGGTAAGAGAGAGCACTTACAGCGCAGTATGCTCCTCCAAATTAAGCCTGCTGTTGGTATGGCACACGGAGAGATGTGGAGTAGGCTTTAAATGTTCATTGTCCAATATAATCCAAAACCTGTATAAGGTCCTCTAACCGGTTTCGCATCCAGATGGCAGCTTTATCAAAGAGTGATAAAGCTTTTATTGGGCATCATCATACTTTATTTTCTGTCTAATGCAACATCCCATTTCAGACATACACCGCATACATACAGATAGAGACAGGCGTATCTACCCTAATGGTGCAATCAACAGCTTCTGATTGTGACACATTCTTCCCATATTACTGTATGTCTACGCAATTAGACTTAGGCGGCAACGCTCAATTACAACGTCATTGTAAATAATCCATTCTCCCTCTTCACAATGTACACATCAGTGAGGCCGAATCCTGACATAAAGGAGTCGTAAAACTACATTACACAATAAATATACATTTTGAAAGTCAAAGTATTGTAGTATATATGTGAGATTGGTGCTGGTTCCTTCCTTACACCTCTCAGACAATGATTTCTTAATTAGGGGCTTTTCAGGCATGTTCTTATTGTCTGTTATTGGAGGGACAGCTCTCACAGGTTTACCAGTGTCACCAACTCTAACCAGTGTCACCAGCTCTTGCCAGTTCTCACCAGGGTCACCAGCTCTCACCAGTGTCAAAAGCTCTTCCAGTTCTCACCAGGGTCACCAGCTTTCACCAGAGTCACCAGTTCTCCAGGGTTACCAGCAATCACCAGTTCACCAGTATCACCAACTCTCACCACTGTCACCAGCTCTTACCAGGGTCACCAGCTTTCACCAGAGTCACCAGCAGTCACCAGTTCTCCAGGGTCACCAGCAATCATCTATTCACCAACTCTCACCAGGGTCACCAGCAATCACCAGTTCTCCAGGGTCACCAGCAACCACCAGTTCACGAGTATCGCCACCTCTCACCACTGTCACCAGCTCTTACCAGTTCACCAGGGTCATCAGCTCTCACCAGTGTCACTAGTACTTACCAATTCACCAGGATCACCAGCTCTCACCAGCTCTTACCAGTTCAGCAGGGTCATCAGCTCTCACCAGGATCACCAGCTCTCACCAGCTCTTACCAGTTCAGCAGGATCATCAGCTTTTACCAGAGACACCAGTAATCATCAGTTCACCAGGGTCACCAGCTCTCACCAGTGTCATCAGTGCTCACCAGTTTGGTAAGACAGAACAGTGATGGTATTATTGTGCACATCTATCCCGATGCTTTTGTGATAAAATAGCCTGTTTCAGCTACTATACAACTGTATTTTATGCAGTAGTGGTGGGTACACACTTGTGCGTCTGATAACACGGGAGGGGCCGAGCTGCCTGAAGGCAATGGGTGGAGAGTTGCCTGAATGCTCCTGGTGACTCTACACACTGTAGGCTGTGTGATGACCAGCACTCATGCTGCACTGCTGGCTGCAGGGGGATGTACCAGGCACCCTGCTAGCCAGATGCCCTTCCTACAGTCCTGCACCTGTGCGCCTCTCTTCCTACTAATGTGATGGGGGCAACATTTATTATCTTATGATGTGGGCACAATTTATATAGCCATGAAATAATAAATCTTGTCCTATGGAAGAAAAAAAAACATTTTAAACACCAACTAACGATTAATATCAATATCAATAATCTTTCTCTCTTACTAATAATTAAACAATTTCCCCCATAATATATTAATAAAAAGAGTATTTCCCTCATAATGGAATTATCAATGTTACAGTATTTGCTTCATTATTCAATACATAGCGATTGCCCTCTATATGAGTGTATAGTGTTTCCTCTCCTGATTGGCCCCATCCTGTAGATGGCACCGCATGCATTTTGAGCTATCTCACCCGTCACAACCACTTCCTTCTTTTCAGCGGTTTTGTCGGTGGTTTGTAAACCTGCCGCTTGCTATATCTGGGGGTTTCATTACATCTAATGGGAAGAATATCTGTGGTGCTGCAATGTTTTCTAAAGTCTGGATTCTCTGCAGAAAACCATCAAAAATGTGAAACAGCCACTTAGTAACTATACCCCCTAGTATATATGTACAGTATATCTTTGTCAGAGGCGTTTTAAGGGGAGGCAATCGGGAAGCCGACTGCCTAAATACCGGCAGCCGGCTTCCCGACTGTCTCATCCCGGCAAGGGTGAAATGCCGGGCATCTAGATGTAGACGTCCGCATTTCCCCGATGCCGGGAGACCGGCGTCCGGCATCACAATCGTAGTGATGCCGGGCGCCGCGAGTGGACAGCTGCGGGGGGGAGAGTTAGGTTTAGGGCTCCCGGGGGGGACTTAGGGTTAGGCACCCTCCCGGGAGGGTTAGGGTTAGGCTAGGGGGAGGGAGGGTTAGGGTTAGGCACCCTCGGGGGGGAGGTTAGGCTTAGGCACCCCTAAGGAGGGTTAGGGTTAGAGGGGTTAGGTTAGTGGATACTTACCTAGCCACGATCGGGATTTCCAGCGCTGTCGGGCTTCCGCTGCGTCGCACTCTGCTCCTGTCGGGCTGTCGCTGACGGGAATCGAACCGCCGGCGGTATTTCATACCAATTCCATTTTAAGAGAGGAGGGGGGCCGTGTGCATTCCCCATCTCCGGACCCCTTCTCTCTTCCCGCCGGCCGGCTGTGCAGTGACTGCAGCAGTAAACTCTGGGCCCAGAGTCTACTGCGCACGTGCAGATCACCAGGAAAATGTTGCGCCTGCCATTTTCCCGGCAATTTCCCTACTGCTCATGCACAAAACGCCGGGAAAATGGCTGCGATGACCATTTTCCAGTCTTTTGCAGCTCTACAGCCGACGCAGGACTTCGAAGGGGTGAGTATTAAAAAATATTGGGTGCAGGGTGTGCGGTGTGGGCCATCCCTGGACCCAGGGGCCCGCATGCACCGCACACCCCGCACCCATTATAAGTACGCTCCCCTGATCTTTGTGTCCTACACTGCACTGTCCTGCAGGGCTGATCCATCCCCGTCAGTCTTAGTTTTGCATTCCACAAAAAAAATGGCCCAGCACGCTGATTGGCGTTTAGCGCTGGTCATCCACCAACCTCTTTGCCCTTTAGGTCCTGGCATGATCATTGGCTATTGGTCATCAGATCGATTGTCTATGCGTCTGTGAGCACCTCTGGATCAGGGTCTCATTGTATATAGTATAGATATTAGTCATTGGAGTTTCCATTTACTTTTATTGCAGATATAGGCCCTGATTCAGAGCCGGACGCTCTGACCAGAGCGCTCGCTCTGAATCAGGGCCCACCTCCATTAAAATGGAGCATCCTCCTGGACGCTCGTATAGCTGTGGGTCACCACCCACAGCATATACGAGCGTCCAACAAGATGGTCGCGATGGTCTTGACCATCGCGACCATCGGACTTGCGAGTGAAACCCTGTGGTCGGGTTTCTCAACCGCAAGGCCAGGAGTGATTTTGGCTCTATCAGAGCCAAAATCACTCCCACTGACATCACTAGTGAGGTCAGTGGGGCCGGCTTCAGACGGTAGGCGTTCCCATAGGAACGCCTCCGTCTGGCAGGCACGCCCCCGGAACGCCCACCAAAGGGGGCGTGCTGTCAATCAACATCGACAGCACACCCCCTTTGGTGCAAGACCCGGAGCGATGGAAAGTCCTTCGCTCGCCGGGTCTCGCGCATGCGCACGATGGAGCTCCGTCGAGCGCATGCGCAGTGGGGAACATCGACCCACTTGCGAGCGTACTGCCGCTCGCGAGTGGGTCTGAATGACCCCCATATTACAATTAGACTCAGGTCTTTACCAATGTTGCAGATGCAAAACCCAAATTTTTTTCCCCCCTGTTTCCTGTCTGAAATTACAGTTTTATCCGCATACCAATAAATTCCTTTTTCCCGGTAATCTGATCCCTGGGGGTCTTTAAACAAAAAAGTTACTTTAAAACAATAATGAAACGGTAATTACAATGGGCTTGAAGCTGAAACGGCATGAAGTAACAATGCGTGGCCGTCCTGATCCGCGGCCCGTGTAACAATGGTGGACTGACCCCAGGCTGCAAAGGCTACAGCTGACTTACCTCTGTATTCATGTGCTCTATTAATGTCTGCAAAGCTCTATAGATTTTTATAGCAAAATAAATTCAGATTAAAGCCCTCGGTAGCCTAATACAGTTGTAGAAAGCTCAGATCAATAAAATTTTATCCAGAGTAGAGGATCCAGCTAAATTAAATGACAATTCTTTTTTATATTTTGAATTCATTCACTTTGGACAAACAAAATACCAATATATGAATTAAGAGCTGGCAAGATTGATAAAGGCTGTACAATGATGACTTAAAATAGATTTCCCTACTTGAAATGCATAGGTTACATTTTCCTTATGCAGTCTTTAAATAATTCATTAGCTTCCGAGACAGGTTTATTAAGTCTGCGAATATCACCTTAGAATCCAAAGTAGCTATAACTGGTGTACGGCGCATGGTGCCAGCAGCAGGGTGCTCAGACCGGAATGGGCATGTGGACTGCTATTATCACAGTGCAGGTACAGATGTCAGAATTAGGCTGATGATAATCTTGGTTCCTGTGGAGTGATATTATTATACAAGATATATATCAACATACAAATATAGTAAGAGACAAGGCTTCTTTCCGTCATAGTGACATGTTCCTACAGAGGTCTGTTACAGAGAGGAACAAAAATCAGTTGGAAGATGTCATTGGCAACTATTGGACCATATTATGTGGCCGCTGACCAGTTAACCTTGGATGTGGATCAATGGAAGGGTAGTGACCCCTCTGCTAGGAACAGTGGCGTGGACTCTCACTCTGGTTACACAGTTCCTATTCATCTCTATCATTGGAACCAGTCATGGCTGCAGCATGGCAGTATCACGGTACAATACACCCTAAAGCAGGCCTGGCCAAAACGTCGATCGCGATCTATCGGTAGCTCGTGGAGCTCCCATTGGTAGATCATGACCACCTTGCCTACAGCAATTGGGAATGTTGCTTCAGAGGCCAGCTTTCCAGTGATGCAGTGCATGGGTGATGTCATGTGAGGAGCCTGCGCGCCTGCTGGATCCAGTTTTATCCAGTCAGCATCAGCAAAAGTGACAGCGGGAGCCCTGACAGTGCAGAGCGGTGCCCAGCGTGAAGTCAGGTAAGTTCTGCACATGGGTGTGGGGGCTGTTCTGCACTGGAAGGAGGCACTATGACTGGGGGCACTGCATAAGGGACACTACTTTAGGGGCACTGTGTAAGGGGCACTACTACAGGGGACACTGCATAAGGGGTACAACTACGGGGCACTGCATAAGGGACACTACTTTAGGGGCACTGTGTAAGGGGCACTACTACATGGGGCACTGCATAAGGGGCACTACTACTGGGGGCATTGCATAAGAGGCACTGCATAAAGGGTACTACTACAGGGGACATTGCAAAAGAGACAATATTACAGGGGGCACAGCATAAGGGGCACTACTACTGGGGACATAGCATAAGGGACACTACTACAGAGGACATTGAATAAGGGACACTTCTACAGGGGACATTGCATAAGAAGCACTACTACAGGGGAAATTGCATAAGGGGCACAAGGGGCATTGCATAAGGGACACTACTGCTGGGGCCATTAAATAAGGGGCACTACTACTGAGGTCATTGCATAAGGTGATCTACTACAAGGGGCAGTGCATGAGGCACTACTACAGAGGACATTGCATAAGGGACACTACTACTGGGGCCATTGAATAAGGGGCACTACTACTGGGGACATTGCATTAGGGGCACTACTACTGAGGACATTGCAGAAGGTGAACTACTACAAGGGGCACTGCATAAGAGGCACTACTATGGAGGACATTGCATAAGGGGCACTACTACTGAGGATGTTGCAAAAGGAGTGTGTACTATTTAGCAGCACCTCCAATGGCAAGGCCGCCACATTTCTATTAGATGTATAGAAAACATCCTCCAGATCAAAGGTGTCTTTCAGGAACTGAAGAACTTGATCCTACATTGATCCTCACTCATAAATTTTCTTCAGAATCAAAACATTAAAATAAATAAATTAAAAACTAATCAATCCTTCCGTCCTTTTCCTGTCTTCAGTCCATAAACATATTCCAACTCCCTCGGGCCTCTGCCCTAGTTCTTGATTAATTAAATCATTCTTGGTTTTTAAAGTTCCTTTGGGGTCCTACAGTTTATTATACTGCCATCCTGTCTACCACTGCAGTGCCACTCTGTGCCATGTTGGAAGCTAAACTGCCACATGTTTGTGATGCCCACTGCTGTCACTTACCTTAGTCAGCCAGCTAGCTCGATGCAACCTTTTGGCCTAAAGTGGATGGAATCAATATTGTGAGCTGTGAGGTGGTCAAAATTGACTGGTAATGACTGGAAAGAAATGTTATTGAGGTTAATAATACTGGAGTAACAAAAACAGGCCCAAATTATGTGAATTCAGCTTTTTTTAATGATTTTTTAGAAAGAAATACAGATCCAAAACCAAAACACGCAAGGGCGTTTTTTGGCAAAACCAAATCCAGATCCATAACATGAAGGAGATACAGATCAAAACCAAAATACGGGGGTCAGCTCACATCTCTCATCTGAGACTGCGCACCCCAGGATGCACTGGGGCAGCACAGAGAGACCAGTGTTTCCACTTTCAAACCTAACCTCCCCCGCAGCCTAACCCTAACCCTCCCCATAGAGCCCAACCCTAACCCTCCCCCTAACCCTAATAATTACCGTCGGGATGCCGGCGGTCAGGTGCTGGAGACGGGATTTTGACTGGTGTTGGGATTCCGGTGCTGGCATTCTGAGTGACAACATCCTGACCACCAGGATATAAACTACATCCTCTGCTCCGGAGTGACAGTAATGCCAGAGTGAGACATGGTTGAGACAGGTGGGAGGAGAGTGCTCCCTATCAGAGCCGGCCATAGGCATAGACATTCTAAGCAAATGACTAGGGGCATTCCAGGGCTCTGATGCTGCGCCCCCTCCACGATGCTGCCCCACAGAGCCGGATTAAGGGGGGAGCCCTGGGGGTAAGTACCCCCGGCAGGGGCAGAACTATGGGAGACAATGGAGGCACCTGCCACCTGGTGCCAGCACTGAAGGGGCACCTCCTCATTTGCCCAGAATATATTCACCCTGCTTAAGGCTTTTTATATTAGTATTTTTGTACCTATGTAATAGATAGATATAATACTTATATTTTTCCCATTTTTTATTAGTGGGGGCACCAAATTATAACTTGCCTCCGGGCATCTGGGATGAATTTACCCCCGGGCCCCCCTCTCTGAGGCAGCCACCGCCACAGATCAGTTCTCTATAGCGATCCGATCTCCAGCACCGCACACGCGCACATCGCTGACAGCAGTTGTCACAGCCGCCAGCGCCGCAGAGAAGTGCTGGGAAACTGAGTGACAGCTCAGTTGTCCAATGGCTTGTGAAGCTGCAGCCTGCGGCTCAGTGACTGGCAGGCAGCAGGGAAGGAGGAGGCGGGAGGAAGGGAGGGCACAGCCGCAGCCCGGCCCCTAAGCATGGAGGTGGACATGGCATTTGTTCTCTGAAGAGAGGAATGTGCAGTCTGTCAGCTAGGAAATGTACTGCAGGCAGTTCATTATATTTGTACTAATTACATTTGAAGGCACTGGGTCCTGTGTGTACAAATATAAATATATATATATATATATATATATATATATATACCAATATTGCACTAGTGACTGTAAATCGTCAGATGGTATGAATTATTTAATAGTTAAATAGGGCTGCTAATCCCTAAAAAGGTCCTTTGCCAGAAAAAGCCTATGGAATTAACAATGATAACATTGTTTTTTGGGGAGCGCCTAAACTGGATTATACAACACTATATGGGTTCCAATTCCCCCTTTGTATAGTATAATACATAGAGTGTGTGAGGTGATAATGGTGAATTTTAGATTCCTCCTATCTGGCCTACTAAGAGAACTTTTTCAACCTGAGTCACCCAAATACAAATAATAACTTTCTTTCCTTTTAGTACACAGTTTTATTACAAAACATAAAATCACATTTAAAACTTATTCTCACATATACATAGATATCTTGACCATTGTGGGACAGATGTTAGTACACTTGCTGTCTCTATTTATAGGCACAAGCTCTTTGACAGCCTGTAGGGCCCACTTTGGATCTTGATATCTTGTCACCCAACGCGTTTCATCATAAATGACTTCTTCAGGGGTGTTTGTTAGGGACTGGTTATTTACTTATATCGGAAGTATATATCACCAGGAGAATCAATTTAAGGATGGTGACAATGTAAGCTATTAGCATAGGATCAAACAATAAGTCTCCTAGCCATTCCGTCTTGTTAGCAACTGGTTATCTACCTTTACTGGAGATGTAAATCCACCAGGAAGGTAAGCTTTTAGCCTAGACTTAAAATGTTCAGTCTCTCAGCATACTGCTCAGTTCACCAGTCTGGAAATGAATACGATTTTAATATGCTGCAATCTTTACAAAGGTCTTACGGGACTGAAACTTTGATGCTGCTTGGATTATATCTACATGATTAAATGAAACAAGCATTACTACTTTGGTGAGTGCCCTCTGTTTTTTCCTATACTGTGAAATACTCTGGATTTATAGAAGGACTGGTTTACTGGTTTAGGAGGCTGCACCCCGCTGCTGTGACTCTATGATGTGAGTGCAGGAACTTTTGCTCTATATATATATGTATATTAATAGGATGTATATGTATGTATATGTGTTATGTGTACTATATATATATATATATATATATATATATAGGATCAGTATGATATGCCAGTGGCTGAATAGACGGAAGCCCGATCACTGAAGATCCCGACAGGGGAGATAAGTACCCTAACCCTCCCTTAGTGTTACCTAAAACTACAAGATACAGCCCAAGCGCTGAGGGGTTGATGTTTACTGAACAGATTCAATGTGGTTGTGTGGGGTAGTCAGTCCCACTCAATAAAAAGTACATGAAAGATAAAGCAACCACAGATTCTGTTAGTATAATTAAAAATCACTCAAACCAGTAGCAACAATGTATATAATAAATGAATTATATCTTTATTAAGACAAAGCAGCCAATGCTTATAAATTCAATAAGAGCAATAAAACACACATGTAAATAATGAAATTGCATGTAAATAATGGTTCCTAAAATGTATGAATATAGAGTCCCGGACTTTTGAACAACATTTGGTGAAACCCTCTGAAGAATTCCTCCATACACAAATATAATTTTTGAACTGATGTTGATTAGTTCATCATCCGAAGGAAGGACGTTGAAACGCGTTGGTGCTTGATTTTGCTACATCTACCCGGTTTTTGATTCCTGGAGTCTCATCACTGGCTCTCTCTGCACGTCTACACACCGTGCCTGGCAAGCTTTAAGCCATTCTATCAGCTTGCAGTGGAATATCCTCCATACCCATCCGGGACGCATAGCCCTCTGTTCCTTTCCCCCTGACACGGAGCCTCAGAGCGGCGTCATTCAATTCTTCCCAAGTCTCCCCGCTGGTCAGGTAGAGCACGTGCATCTTGGTCAGACGACCCATTCACTCATAGAGCACGGAGTACATTGTTTTGCCCCTCCTGTGCCGGACCTGGAGCACTAGAGCGACCACCCACTCCCCTCTGCATCTCCATCGTCAGCTGGGTCGAGATCGGGAGGTCTGCCATCTTCAGCCACGGTAACCATCATCCACATTGTATTCATATACCCAGATCTGGGTCTGATCCAACTATACGGAAGGTAATATCGACACCCATTTATTACTTTGTAACTTTTATACCGGATAATGAACTAATCAACATCAGTTCAAAAAATATATTTGTGTATGGAGGAATTCTTCAGAGGGTTTCACCAAATGTTGTTCAAAAGTCCGGGACTAAATATACATACATTTTAGGAACCATTATTTACATGCAATTTCATTATTTACATGTGTGTTTTATTGCTCTTATTGAATTTATAAGCATTGGCTGCTTTGTCTTAATAAATATATAATTCATTTATTATATACATTGTTGCTACTGGTTTGAGTGATTTTTAATTATACTAACAGAATCTGTGGTTGCTTTATCTTTCATGTTACCTAAAACTAACCTCCCCCTGGTGATGCCTAACCATAACCTCCCCCCGGTGGTGCCTAACCATAACATGCCCCCCAGTGGTGCCTAACAATAACCTCCCCCCGGTGATGCCTAACCATGACCTCCCCCTGGTGATGCCTAACCATAACCTCCCTCCAGTGGTGCCTAACCATAACATGCCCCCCAGTGGTGCCTAACAATAACCTCCCCCCGGTGGTGCCTAACCATAACATGCCCCCCGGTGGTGCCTAACCATAACATGCCCCCCGGTGGTGCCTAACAATAACCTCCCCCCAGTAGTGCCTAACCATAACATACCCCCCGGTGGTGCCTAACAATAACCCTCCCCCCGGTGATGCCAAACCATGACCTCCCCCTGGTGATGCCTAACCATAACCTCCCTCCAGTGGTGCCTAACCATAACATGCCCCCCGGTGGTGCCTAACAATAACCTCCCCCTGGTGATGCCTAACCATAACATGCCCCCCGGTGGTGCATAACAATAACCTCCCCCTGGTGATGCCTAACCATGACCTCCCCCCAGTGGTGCCTAACCATAACATGCCCCCCGGTGGTGCCTAACAATAACCTCCCCCTGGTGATGCCTAACCATGACCTCCCCCCAGTGGTGCCTAACCATAACATGCCCCCCGGTGGTGCTTAACAATAACCTCCCCCCGGTGGTGCCTAATAATACCCCCCCTCCCTGTAGCCTAACCCTAATCCTCCTCGAGGGGGGGTGCCTATCCCTAATCTCCCCCCGGGAGTGCCTAAACCTAATCCCCCATCCTGAGGAAGCTAGCATACTTGCCCGAGTCTGGACATTCGGGAATCCAGCGTTCGGGATGCTGACGCTGGTACTGATCTCCGGCATATCGGCGTCAGCATTATGCCAGACGGTGGGATTCCGGCGTTGGTATAAGGACAGCTGGCACCCCATCCGTCGGAAATATATCTACATCCGCATATAAACACTTAGATTGCTGGTGGGATTATCTGATAGGGGGCACCAGTCAAAATTTTGCCTCGGGCACCAAATTGGCTAGGGCCGGCTCTGCCCCCCATACAGAGCCAAAGGAAACAGAGAGATAAGGCTACATAAATAGTCCAGAGTCAGGCTGCAGCTAAGAGAGTCTGTGACTTGTAGTGCAACAGCCAGTAGCAGTGTTCTAGGATATGCTGTTCCTACCTTCTGGGGGAGAAGCTGTGTCCTTCCTCAGTATGGTGAGAGAGACCCATCTATGACAACTAGCGGGTGTGACAGACATTGCTGCTATATATCTACATACTGTAACAGCACTGCAACATAGAGTTATACAGCCTGGGCCCCATCTGTGCACAAAGTGGCCCTGATTCAGAGCTGGACGCTCTGACAGAGCGCTCGCTTTGAATCAGGGCGTCATTTTTTATGGAGTTGCCTCCTGGCCGCTCGCATCACTGTGGGTTGCCACCCACAGCTAATGCGAGCAGCCAGGATGATGGTCGCGATGGTTAAGACCATCGCGACCATCGGGCTTGCAACAAGACCCTTGTGGTAGGGTCTCATGGCCGCAAGCCCCAGAGAGCTTTTGGCTCAAACAGAGCCGAAAGCTCTCCCACTGACATCACTTGTGATCTCAGTGGGGCCTCCCCCAGATGGTAGGCATTTTCATGGGAAAACCTCCATCTGGGCAGCCACCCCTCCCGGCCCACCCACCAAAGGGGGCGTGCTTTCACGCAACATCGACAGCACGCCCGCTTTGGTGCGAGACCCGGAGCGACGGATTGCCCGTCGCTATCTGGGTCTCGCACATGCGCACGACGGAGCCGGCTCCATCGTGCACATGCGCTCTGGGCCACCATCGACCCTAATGCAAGCACTCAGCGCTTGCGATCGGGTCTGAATCAGGCCCATAGAGCCAGCGGTAGACCCATACACCTACCCATACTCTGCTATTAGGCTCTGGATCCCCATACACCTACCCATACTCTTCTAATAGGCTCTGGATCCCCATACACCTACCCATACTCTTCTAATAGGCTCTGGATCCCCATACACCTACCAATGCTCTGCTAATAGGCTCTGGATCCCCATACACCTACCCATACTCTTCTAATAGGCTCTGGATACCCATACACCTACCGATACTCTGCTAATAGGCTCTGGATCCCCATACACCTACACTTACTCTGCTAATAGGCTCTGGATGCCCATACACCTACCCATACTCTTCTAATAGGCTCTGGATCCCCATACATCTACCCATGCTCTGCTAATAGGCTCTGGATCCCCATACACCTACCCATACTCTTCTAATAGGCACTGTATCTCCATACACCTACCCATACTCTGCTGATAGGCTCCAGATCCCCATACATCCACCCATACTCTGCTAATAGGCTCTGTATCCCCATACACCTACCCATACTCTGCTAATAGGCTCTGTATCCCGATTCACCTACCCATACTCTGCTAATAGGCTCTGGATCCCCATACACCTAAACATACTCTGCTAATAGGCTCTGGATCCCCATACATCTACCAATGCTCTGCTAATAGGCTCTGGATCCCCATACACCTACCCATACTCTTCTAATAGGCTCTGGATCCCCTTACACCTACCGATACTCTGCTAATAGGCTCTGTATTCCCATACACCTACCCATACTCTGTTAATAGGCTCTGTATCCCCATACACCTAAATATACTCTACTAATAGGCTCTGGATCCCCATACACCCACCCATGCTCTGCTAATAGGCTCTGGATCCCCATACACCTACTGAAACTCTACTAATAGGCTCTGGATCCCAATGCACCTACCAATACTCTGTTAATAGGCTCTGCATCTCCAAACACCTACCTGTACTCTGCTAATAGGCTGTGGATCTTCATATACCTATCCATACTCTGCTAATAGGCTCTGGTTCCCCATACACTTACCAATACTCTGCTAATAGACTCTGGATCCCCTTACACCTACCAATGCTCTTCTAATAGGCTCTGGATCCCCATACAACTACCTGTACTCTGCTAATAGGCTCTGTATCCCCATACACCTATCCATACTCTGCTAATAGGCTCTGCATCTCCATACACCTACCGATACTCTGCTAATAGGCTCTGCTTCTCCATACACCTACCTATACTCTGCTAATATGCTCTGCATCTCCATACACCTACCCATGCTCTGCTAATAGTCTTTGTATCTCCATACACCTACCTATACTCTGCTAATAGGCTCTGCATCTCCATACACCTACCGATACTCTGCTAATAGGCTCTGTATCCCCATACACCTACCTATGCTCTGCTAATAGGCTCTGTATCCCCATACACCTACCCATACTCTGCTAATAGGCTCTGCATCTCCATACACCTACCTATACTCTGCTAATAGGCTCTGCATCTCCATACACTTATCCTTAATCTGCTAATAGGCTCTGTATCCCCATACACCTATCCATACTCTGCTAATAGGCTCTGTATCCCCATACACCTACCCATTCTCTGCTAATAAGCTCTGTATCTCCATACACCTACCTATACTCTGCTAATAGGCTCTGGATCCCCATACACCTACCCATACATCTGCTAATAGGCTCTGGATCTCCATACACCTACCAATAATCCGCTAATAAAATCATTTTCAATATTTAAAGTGTTATCTGAGTGTTGGAAGTAAAGAAAAGCAAATAATAATTTTATACAATCTGTCCCAAATCTGGCTGCCCAGGATAGATTAGCATGTATGAGGAGCAATATTCCCATATACTTAATAAAAATAAGGGGGGAACATTGGCTACTTGTCTGGTGCCATTAGTTCTACCAGAGGGTGGGGGGGGGGGTCTGATGTTTTATTCTCTTGCTGCCTAGAGTCATAAGTACGCTGCTGATTCTATTTAATGGCTCTGGCAAGTGTTTGCTCGCACTTATTGCTATGAGTATAATATTCCTGAGCACATAGTCAGAGGCCAGGAGCAGATGGCATTGTCGTCTCAAGTAGATAGATCTTCTGGGCTGTTTATGATGGGATTTCAGCTTATAAATGTGGGTAAAATGTTGGCTGTTCCAATTTATAATGAAGCTTTTTCTTATTGTGTGACTGTGAGCTTCATAAGTATGTGTAGGAACGGCAGCTGTGTTCTGTGAGAGAAAGAGGAACTAATACATTGTTATATACTGTGTGTGCCGCCATGGCGGGTGCAGAATTATTCACTTTGGATTGAAGGATGTAAGACAAGCATTGTGTCTGCCTCGTGCAGATGGTGGCACTGGGGACTAAGGTATAGACTGAATTGTGGTTGGAAGCCTTTTAGAGTAGACATGGCCAACCTGTGGCTCTCCTGCTGTTGTGAAACTACAAGTCCCAGCATACCCTCCCACTGATCAGCTCGTAAAGCATGCTGTGACTTGTAGGCTTTACAACAGCTGGAGAGACACAGGTTGGCCCTGTTCTAGAGTTCAGCACTTTATTAGGCAGAAGTATTTGGCCAGAAGATAAATAGTTGTAATGGTCCTGCAATGTGAGCTACGTGGTCCTTCAGTCTCCCTCCGTACCGTATGTCCATCATGGTGAAAAAGATGGACGGAGACAGTCACTGGACCTGGCAGGGGAATGTGAACTATACTGAGCACTGGCAATAAATTGTAAGAACTACCCAGGGTTATATATACTGTATTATGGCTGCAAGGTGTGTTATGGCTGCACAAGGTCCCCTCAATCATCCCTGCTCCCGCTGACTATACCTACTAACTCTCCACCGTGACTGCAGACATCACCAGAAAAGTGGCACAGAGACAGCACCACGGACCCACTCTATGGAAGTAACATCCTGAACACCAGTCAGATGGCAATGGGGGGGAGGTGTTAAGATAGGTTTCTCATGGGAGAAAAGTAACAAATATATAGAAAGAGACTTATTACCAGGCAACGGGGGTCTCGGACGATTGGTATGTCAGTGTGCTCTTTAAGGAGATTTACTGTTAGTATAAAATAGTATAAAAAATAAAACCTCTCAGATCATCTGGCGTGAAGCTAGATGGCTGTGTGAGCGGGGCACGTGCCCCAGGTACCAGAGGGAGAGGGAGGTGCCAGCATGGGAGGTGCAATCACCCATGATCCCCTGTGGGCAGCGCCTCTGCACCCTTTCTGATGTACCCTCCTCCTCACAGTCACCACGGAGCCCACTGACTGACCTCTGTGGTACGTTACGGTATAAGGAGGAAGTGGTATGGTGGAGGGAAGGTAATATTAAGAAGAAAGGGTTGATCATAATTATTGAGGGGAAGGGGTTAATGCTCAAATGGGGATAATCATTATAAAGATTTTTTATTATTCTGAGACTGATGTAATTAGAGATTAATGTACCCGGATGGAATAACCGATGGTGCTCATAAAATTCAAAGCCCGTATCTAATTTGTTGCTATGGGTAACAGCACCAATTTGGACAGTTACGAGTGCAACACTTTCATAAATGTGTATTTATTTCTAGCAGTTTGTGGGACTCAATCGAGCAGATTACTGCACCTCAGAGTCTGCGCCAATGCTTCTCGTCCTGCCAGTCTCTCTATGCCGTCTGGTTTTTGGAAAATAGATCCAATATTTGTCTTGGGTGTGTGTGATAATTTATGATCATTTCTGCCTCGAGATAGTTAACATTAATGAACCTTTGCGGTTATTTTTGATTGATTGAATAATTGCTTTCATTGCTCCTTCAGTAGCTCGCAGTTCATTTACTGTCTCACGGATCATTTGCCCGCTCGCATTTCTACGCTGGTTCACCTCCAGTAATGTCAAGGGAATTACGGCCGATTGATCTTCATGCTACGGCATCAGCCTTCTGTTCCCACCTGTCTCCAGTGATTTCTGCTCCTGATACAATATGTACACCGGATGGGGAATGGTAAATATTGGTTATGCTAAAGAGCGAGTAAATCCACCTTTGAAAAAAAGATTGGTCACAGTCTTTATATATAGAATGTAGGTCAGGTAGCAGAAGGTTTTATAAACAATATCTTCAACTAAAATTTATAATTTACTGTTCCTTTCATCGCAAATTATGTTCCCTTGACCTCTTTTTGCCCACCCATAATCCATATTATAGAATGTAAGCTCTCACAAGCAAGTCCCTCCCCCTTCTGTTTATTCTACATAATTGTGTCACATGAGCACTGCTATAATATAGCTTTTGCTTGTTTGTACCATTTTGTGCAGATGCACTTTGTAATATTATCTACCCCTATGTATGGTGCTGCGGAGCCTTTGTGGCACCACGTTAATAAAATATAATAGTAGAAACAATATTTATTGAGAGGAGACCTTATCAAAGTTTGATTTTTACCAAATCGTAATTTTGTTTGTGGTTTATGTGGCAATTTGCAAATCACTTCGGGTTCTATGTATCAGTGGCGGCAGTGGGGCCCAGTGTACTATCATTTATTACCACTTCATATCGCAGCAAAAAAGGAGATTGGCTCAGATAAGGGCCTGCCCCAGTAATAAGTCTGCATGCAATGTGGACAGGACACAAGGAAGAGGAGGAGCATTGAGAATGACAGTGGGAGGGGTGAGTCAGAAGACAATTCATGATGTCTCTCCCATAGTTCCAAGGAGCGGGTGGCCAGACGAACGGCAGCCAGCCTAGGAGCGGGGCTTAAGGTAAGTATTGTGGGGAGTTTTTGTGTAAGGGGCACTACTAAAAGGGGCATTGCTATTAGGGGCATTACTACAGGGGGTATTACCACTGGGGCAAAACCACTGGGGGCACTACTACAGGGGGCATTACTACTGAGGGCACTACTACTGGGGGCATCCCTACTGAGGCACAACTACAGAGTGCATTACTACTGGGACACTACTAATTGGGGCATTGCATAAGGGGCACTACTAGTCAGGGAATCTGCATAAGGGGCACTACCACTGTGGGCATTGCATAAGGGGCACTACCACTGTGGGCACTGCATAAGGTGCATTACCACTACAGTGGGCATTGCATAAGAGGCACTACTGCTGTGGGCATTCTATTATGGGCACTACTACAGTGGGCAGTATGTGTATTAGGGGCACTACTACTGTGTGCATTGTGTATAAGGGGCGCTATTGTGGGCATTGTGTAAAAAGGTCACTACTGTGTGTCATAACATGAATAAGGGACACTACTATGTGGTGTAATGTGAATCAGGGGCACTATGTGTGGTTTAATGTGAATAATATTGTGCTACTGTGTAGCGTAATTTGAATTGGGGAAACTATTGTGTGACCACACCTCTTTTTTGAGACCACATCCCTTTTTGAGGCCACACCACTTTTTGTGGCACATGTCTACGGTGCTCGCACTCCCTTTATTAAATAAACGCTGGAGAGGGTGAGTTCCACCACTTCTCTAGGACCACTGTAAGTACTGTCTATTGTTAATCGTGAACAACTTTATATATCTGTGAACAACGTAACTCACAGACATATCCAATCCACTGTACAGCACAGCAGATTGCCAATATATCTGAAAGGCGGGCGGGCCCAGTAGAGCGTCAAGCCAGGCACATCAGGTAATTGATTGGTAAACATGACAACCTAGTGTGAACCCAGATTTACACCTCCTTGTCCTCAAAATTAACCAGATTACCCTAAAATATTAATGTCCCTGTGGATCCTCACCCCCCTTCATCTTTGCATTCTGGGTGGTGTCACTTATCTCACACCTGTATTGTGGTCCTGTTTGCTCTACTTCCTTTAGTCTTTCCTCAACTCCACTGCCTGCCTCATTTTCCTCTCGTTACTCTGCCAATGCTGCCAACCTCTGCCAGTTACTCCATTGGCTTCCTATCCCATGCAGAATCAAGTTCATACCCCTCTCTCTCACCCACAAACCTGTCACTCTCACAGCTCTTGCCTACATCTCCAGCCACATATCCTCACTGTTCCTCTCTACAGCTCCAGCCTCATTTCCTCACTGATCCTCCCTACATCTCAGCCTCATTTCGTCACCACTCCTCCATACATCTCCAACCTCATTTCCTCAACGATCCTCCCTACATCTCCAGCCTCATTATCTCACCACTCCTCCCTATATCTCCAACCTCATTTCCTCACTACTCCTCCCTACATTTCCAGCCTCATTTCTTCCCCGATCCTCTCTACATCTCCAGCCTCATATTTCTCACTGCTCCTCTCTACATCTCCAGCCTCATCTCATCATCACTCCTCCTACATTGCCAGCCTCATTACCTCACTGCTCCTCACTACACCTCCAGCCTCATTTCCTCACTGCTCCTCCCTACATCTTCAACCTCATTTCCTCACTGCTCCTCCATCATCTCCAGCCACATAGCCTCACCGCTCCTCCCTACATCTCCAGCCTCATTTCCTCACCGATCCTCCCTACATCTCCAGCCTAATTTCCTCACCACTGCTCCCTACATCTCCTGCCACATATCCTCACCGCTGCTCCCTACAACTCCAGCCTCATTTCCTCACTGCTCTTCCATACATCTCCAGCCTCATTTCCACACTGCTTCTCCCTACATCTCCAGCATCATTTCCTCACCTCTCCTCCCTAAAGCTCCAGCATCATTTACTCACCACTCCTCTCTAAATCCCCAGCCGCATTCCTTACCGCTTCACCCTACTCATTTCCTCTCCGCTGCTCCCTAGAACTTTAACCTCATTTCCTCACCGCTCCTCCTTACATCTCCAGCATCATTTCCTCAACGCTACTCCCTACATCTCCATCCTCATTTCCTCACCGCTCCTCCCTACATCTCCATCCTCATTTCCTCACCTGTTCTTCCTACAAATCCAGCCTCATTTCCTCATTCTCCCTACATCTCCAGCCTTATTTCATCAATGCTCCTCCCTACATCTTCAGCCTCATTTCCTCATTGCTCCTCCCTACATCTCCATCCTCATTTCCTCACCTCCCTACATCTCCAGCCTCATTACATCACTGCTCCTCACTACACCTCCAGCCTCACTTCCTTACTGCTCCTCCCTACATCTCCAGCCATATTTCCTCAACGCACCTCCCTACATCTCCAACCGCATTTCCTCACCATTCCTCCCTACGTCTCCAGCCTACTTTCTTCACCGCTCCTCCCTACATCCCCAAACTCATTTCCTCACCGCTCCTCCCTATATATCCAGCCTCTTTTCCTCACCTCTCCTCCCTACATTTCCAACCTCATTTCCTCACTGCACCTCCCTACATCTCCAGCCTTATTTCATCACCGCTCCTCCCTACAACTTCAGCCTCGACTCCTCACTGCTCCTCCCTACATCTCCAGCCTTATTTCCTCACCGCTCCTCCCTACATCTCCAGCCTTTTTTCCTCATCGTTGCTCCCTATATCTCCATCCTTATTTCCTCACTTCTCCTCCCTACATTTCCAGCCTTATTTCCTCACCACTCCTCCCTACATCTCCAGCCTTATTTCCTCACCGCTCCTCCCTTCATCTCCAGCCTCATTTCCTCACCACTCCTCCCTACATCTCCAGCCTTATTTCCTTACCGCTCCTCCATGCATCACCAGCCTCATTTCCTCAATGCTCCACCCTACATCTGCATCCTTATTTCATCACCGCTCCTCCCTACAACTTCAGCCTCAACTCCTCACTGCTCCTCCCTACATCTCCAGTCTCATTTCCTAACCGCTCCTCCCTACATCTACAACCTCATTTCCTTACTGCTCCTTCTTACATCTCCAACCTCATTTTCTCACCACTCCTCCCTTCATCTCCAGTCTTATTTCTTCACTGCTCATCCCTACATCTCCAGCCTAATTTCCTCACCACTCCTCCATTCATCTCCATCCTCATTTCTTCACCGCTCCTCCCTACATCTACAGCTTTTTTTCCTCATTGTTCCTCTCTACATCTCCAGCCTCATTTCCTCACCGCTCCTCCCTACTTCAGCCTCTTTTCCTCTCCTCTCCTCCGTACATATCCAACCTCATTTCCTCACCGCTCCTCCATTCATCTCCAGTCTTATTTCTTCACTGCTCATCCCTACATCTCCAGCCTAATTTCCTCACCACTCCTCCATTCATCTCCATCCTCATTTCCTCACTTCACCTCCCTACATCTCCAGCCTCATTTCCTCACCTCTCCTCTCTACAGCTCCAGCCTCATTTCCTCACCTCTCCTCTCTACATCTCCAGCCTCATTTCCTCACCTCTCCTCTCTACAGCTCCAGCCTCATTTCCTCACTGCTCTTCCCTACATCTCCAGCCTCATTTCCTCACCGCTCTTCCCTACATCTCCAGCCTCATTTCCTCACCTCTCCTCTCTACAGCTCCAGCCTCATTTCCTCACTGCTCTTCCCTACATTTCCAGCCTCATTTCCTCACCGCTCCTCCCTACATCTCCAGCCTCATCATTTCCTCACCGCTCCTCAATACATCTCCAGCCTCATTTCCTCACCGCTCCTCCCTACATCTCCAGCCTCATCATTTCCTCACCGCTCCTCCCCACATCTCCAGCTTCATTTCCTCACCGCTCCTCCCTACATCTCCAGCCTCATTTCCTCACCGCTCCTCCCTACATCTCCAGCCTCATTTCCTCACTGCTCCTCCCTACATCTCCAGCCTCATTTCCTCACCACTCCTCTCTACATCTCCAGCCTCATTTCCTCACTACTCATCCCTACATCTCCAGCTTCATTTCCTCACTACTCCTCCATTCATCTCCAGCCTCATCATTTCCTCACCGCTCATCCCTACATCTCCAGCCTCATTTCCTCACCGCTCCCCCTACATCTCCAGCCTCATTTCCTCACCACTCCTCCCTACATCTCCAGCCTCATTTCCTCACCACTCCTCCCCACATGTCCAGCTTCATTTCCTTGCTCCCTCCTGCTCTTTTCACCCTTCTAATGATTGCTGCTTCACCTCCTCCCTGATCACTGCTTCCCATTCTCACCTTAATAAATGCTGTCTCTCACTCAGGGGGAGATTTATCAAATCTTGAAGGGAGATAAAGTGGAGAATTTGCTCATCTCACTCAATCAGCTCCTAACTGTCATATTTCTTTTACAGCTGGTAAAATGACATTTAGAACCTGAATAGTTGGTGTGGGTAACTTCTCCACTTTATCTCCCTCCAAGGCTTGGTACATCTCCCCTTCATTCTGACTTTGAACATTGGGCCTGATTCAGTAAGCTAATGCAACTGCGTATGCAGATCGAGCAATTGTTAGCCATTGCGCCTGCGAATAAGCTGCAATGCGCGTGCGCTGCATTCGCACTGTGATTATGGACGCACAGAGGAAGCCATCACAGATTGAGTGACAGGCTGTGATCCTTTGGGGGGTGGTGACAGCAGTGTGGTCCTAAAAACGCAGGTGTGCCTGTCCTTTTGAACGCAGTTGCATGGGCGTGCATAAATTAGCCACTGCGATTGCATACACAGCTTGAGAGCCCTCTGCGTGCAACATAACTTGCAGTTTCTGCGGCAGCTCTGTAATATTAATTATTTATCACACAGACTATTACATTTGCTCCATCTAGTTCTTATGACTTCTATTATCCCTTACTTATAGTGTTACAAAATACTTGTGGTGCTATTTAAATAGAACATAATAATAATTATAATCAAGGCCGGCTCCAGGTGGTGTAGTTCCCTGCGCCATTATTGTTTGGCGTCCCCCAGCATATACAGGGACAGTGATCACAGTAAGCCAATAGATGCAGCAATAGGGCCGTCCTGTCTGATATGAGTGTTTTTATTTCAGATTTGGGCACCATTCTAGAGCATTGGAGCAAGTCACTGAGTTTGGGGGAGCAGCAGTAGAACCTAGCACTGCCATAGACATATATGTACATATTGGTCTCGTCATGCACTGGATAGTGTTATATTATACAGTATTAATAATTAACACTATTGATGGTCTATAGCAGTGCACCCCTAACGGTGCATGTTTTCCAGATCTCCTAGTTGGTGCACAGGTGAATTAATTACTGGCTGACAAGGATCCACAGGTGGTGCTAATTATTTCATTTGTGATACTGAGGATGACATACAGCACTAGTAAAATTCTAGATTACTATTTCTATTCTGGTCGTGGTGTGGACTGGGGAGGGGGGTTTACAGGCAACCGGAAACCCCACAGCGTTTGCCTATGACTCCGTCAGCAGCTGGGCTAACCCCAGCTGTCTCTCTGCACTAAATGAATGCCGCGAGCATTCAGCTTTACTGGCACCGCTGCATTCTGCTTAGCAAAGCAGAGCTGTGGCGGTGCGTGTCCCCGACACTTGGGCCCGTGGGTGGTACAGCTGGATAGTGCCCGAAAAATGGGACTGTCCCGCTGAAACAGGATGGTTGGGTGGCCTGCGCCTCTATGGGGTGGTGCCCCTGCTCGATCGCACTGGTCGAACACCCCTTGGGCTAGCCCGGATAATAAAAATTTAAGAAAAATAATAATACTTATACAAAACTACTTCCTATATAGCATTATTCGCCATTTAATATAACATGGAATGTGTTATATCATGGAGCTGACTCTCTATAAACTTTGACATTATATTAATGGTTAATTTTCCCTTTCTCATAAACCTAAAATCTCCAAGTACTGTATATTTCATTTAGTGGCTTAAGTGGGATCTACCATATGGAAGAGTGGGCCTGATTCATCACCGATCGCATTTTCGATTACGCACGCAGACATCCGATTGTTGCGTACTGCACATGCATTGCAGTGTGTATTTGCGAAAGCTACACTGCGATCGTACTGCGATCGCAGAGACTATGCAGATCCACCGCAGAGTGATTGGCAGGAAGAGAGCATGGTGACGGGGGGGTGGTAGGTGAAACGCAGGCGTGCCAGTGCGTATGTAGGCCATTACAGGGGCGTGCATAAATTAGGCACTGCGTTGCCATACGCAGCTTGAGCTCTCCATGCGTCCGATGAGGTTAGCAATTTCTAAGGTAAGAGCTTGTGCAAGTGTGCGCGAGGCTGCGATGGTACTTGATGGTTTCGCAGACTTGCAATGTATTACGGATGTGAGTAAGGGGAAGTAGGCGTCCTTATGTTATGCTGCGATGGCATAGCGATCACAGGCATTAGCATATTTTCGCAGCGGGACTGCGTGCGTAATCGCAGCTGCGATTGCAATAGCGATCCGTAATGAATCAGGCGCAGAGCCCATAGTAGCCAAATTATGGTTAATAACAGTAATTAAAGAACTCTGACTGGGGAGGACTCACATTTCCGTAACTAGGGGCGTGTGAGTGGCACCATCGCAGACAGTGCAGGGCTCTGGGGGGAACATTGTCGCTGCCCCACAGCCCCTGATTCTGGCTAGCAGGGTGCCTCGCTGCAGCAGGGCCACCCAGAGGGTCCTGTAGATGCCGCTCGGAGCGTCCTCAGTGCTGCACTACCTGGTGTCGGCGTCCCCTCCGCGTGACATCATGATGACATACGATTAGGGGGCGGGGCCGGGCGCTCCAGGCCCCTGGTACGTCGCTGAGGACTCACATCCAGCATGTGTGCCCAGAGTGGTAGTAAAGCTGTGACCCTGTTCCTGGTACCCCAATCTTAACTTCCGGTCCCTGGCACTGCATTCCGCACTTCTCCAGCTGCTGAGGTCATTAGTCTACAGCAAGGACATTTCGCCTGTCAGAGAGGCAGCTCTTCAGCCGTGACATCTATACAATGAATTCCTGCCAGACTTCATTATTACCTAACAACCTGTACATAGAGGGGGAATCTGAAAATGTTCTTTAAGATCTGTTTAATGAAACAGCTGCGCAATTCCATATTCTAATAATAAAAAAGTGTTTATTTAGGCTGTAAAACATTATCCTTTTATCAACCCTTCAAAGGCTTTACAAAATGTGCTGTTTTTTCTGCTCCAAATAGACTTTTTATCGTTGCTTTCTATTGTCACCCGAGATCATTTCCTGGTTTTGTATAAACAAAGTTATATAATGTGTACTATAAAATTGTATTTTGCTGTGGTGGAAACTAAATCCCACCCACTTCTCACTCATTAGCATAAGATTGGGCGGAGGGTTGGGGAAATGGCGGGATGGGTACAGGATGCCGGCGCTTGTCGGTCAGTATACTAACCCTCCCCCTCTCCCTACCCCTAACTCTTCCTCCCCGGTGCCTGACCCTATCCTACCCTCCCTCCTAGTGCCTAAACTTAACCTCCTCCTTCCCGCAACCTAAATCTAACCCTCCTCCTAGTGCCTAACCCTAAACCCTAACCCTAACGCTAACCCTCCCCCCAACCCTGCTACTTACCTTCAGGGTTCCGGCAGTTGGGATGCCGAAGCCGGCATTTTGAGAACCGGAATCCCCATTGTCGGGATATTGACCGCATCCAGAAATGGCAATAGAACTTTCTAGAATGTGCATAGTACAAAGAAGGATAATATTAAAGACAATCAAATGTTGAGAGGATTCAGGGGGAATAGATACCGTACCTGACCATAGAAGTTGTCCCTATTGGCAGATATTACGGTGGTAGGTGGCAGTGGTGGGCAATATGAGGTTAGTCCACACAGCAAAGGGTGGTATTAACCAGTTAGAAAAGTGAGGGTCTCCGTGGGGCCTACCATTACACGGAATACTCAGGGGCACATCTATTCACTCAGGACACCAGAGGAAAGAACATGCTGGAAGCTGGGCATGCACAGAAGGCACAAGTCAGAGGTCGTACCTCCGAGGAGATCTGCTGTGTCCTAGTCCCTGAGGATGCTTGTTCTACAACATTCTACTGCCATTCACAATATGCTTCTTCCCGATCACGATGACCTTTTCTGGCCAGGTGTGTCCTTATTTCTGTCCTGCCCCCAGCTAGGAACTAAAGATGTGCGGGTTCAGTTTTACCCATTCTTTTTGTCAATTTAGGGCAAGTTTGGATTTATCTTCTTTGCTAGCAAAACACATGAGACTTGTATACCAATAAAATCTGGTTTTCAGATACAAATATAACCGAGCCAAAACTGAACCGCTCATCTCTAATAAGAAACCCCCTTTATGGCAACATTTCCATTCCCTGTAGTTTATAGTAAATGCCCACATGTGCACTTAGTCTATGGCAAATGATTGCAGAGGACAGGACAGGTTTATAAAGACCTAAGGGCGTGGATGGGACCTTTCTGCGTTCATTGAGTTATTTCTAAATGCAGTTGCAGTTGTATATGTTGGTAACTTGCTACATTGTGATGAATATAATATACCAGGGCCGCAACTAGGGGGGGGGCTGGAGGTGCACGTGCACCGAGTGCACCGAGTGCACCGATGCACCTGCCGCCAGTGTCCTCCAGCACGGCACCGCAGGGGTTCTCCAAGCCGGTCGCCAGCTGAGATTATATTACCACAGGGCGCCTGGCTCCTTACCTGCTGCACAGCGGTAGGCGGAGGCTGGCGTTCGCCCCTGAACTCCAGCTTCTGGCTCTCCCCATGGGCACTATGGGAGAGATGTCATGACGTCTCTCCCATAGTTCCGAGGAGCAGTCGGGCGGACCAGACAGTGGCAGACGTAGGAGCGGGGTTTAAGGTAAGTAATGTTTTTTTTTGTGTGTGTAAGTGGCACTACAGGGGCATTACTATAGGGGCATTACTATGGGGGCATTACCATATGGGCACTATTATAGTGGCATTACTATGGGGGCATTACTATATGGGCACCACTATAGGGTCATTACTATGGGGGCATTACCATATGGGCACTACTACAGGGGCATTACTATATGGGCACTACTACAGGGGCATTACATGGGGTCATTACTAGATGGTCACTACTACAGGGGCATCACAATCTGGGCATTACAATATGGGCATTACTACAGGGGCAAACCCATCTTCCTGCAGGCTGTGCCGGGTGTGGATCATTAGGTCTATAATAAAAAAGTAGACAATGTTTAGGTAGACAATACAAGTTAGACAGGCAAATAGGACGATAGGGTCTGAAGGTCAACAGGGTTTGAAGGTCGACACACTAAAGGTCGACTAGTAAGAAGGTCGACAGGGATATAAGGTCGACAGAGTCATTAGGTCAACACAGAAATGGTCGACACATGTTTTTTTTTCTAGCCCTAATCTTCACCCTAACCCACTCTCCTGGTGCCTAACCCTAACCGTCTGGGTAGGTGCCTGACCCTAACTGCCCCTTCTGGTGCCTAACCCTAGCCCTCTGGTAAGTGCCTAAGCCTAACCCTTCCTCCTGGTGCCTAACCCTAACCATCGGAGTAAATGCCTAACCCTAGTGTTGATCATTTTTTGTGTCGACCATGTGTGTGTCGACATACTGGCCCTGCCAACCTTCTTACTAGTCGACCTTTAGTGTGTCGACCTTCAGACCCTGTCGACCTTTAGACCCTGTCGATCTATTGCCTGTCTAACTTGTATTCTCTACCTTAACATTGTCTTCCTTTTTACTGTAGACCTAGAGACCGGATACCAGCTGACTGCTTTCATCCTTCAGATACTGGTCCATTTCCAGTTGGTGCTTTTAATCACAAAGCATCTTTTTGCTCTATTGTGTATTCAGTATTTCCTACTGGATGGAAAACTGCCTATTCAGTGAGGCTGAGACGGATGCATTTCTTGGGCACAGATCGTGAATTTATGAAAATTAACATAGTAACATCCAAAAAGTAACAAAGTCAGCCATATGCAGCAACCTGGCAGGAGAGGAGACACAGATGCCTTCTGCAAATAGAACTGTGACAGCGCAACTCGGAATCCTAAGTGACAATGTCAGTATTCACGTTGGAAGATTAATACTTTATAGAACCACAGCAAAGTAAACAAAGATCTACTGTACTTCCTGTGCCCATCTATGGTTATAACTGTGCCAGACGACAGAACTTGTCTTCTTCCTGGCACTACGGATCTTCTTGACCGTGGAGAAGAGAAGAGAAGGTTCAGAGTTTATGCAAATATTGCTGTAAAAATGGCAGGTGATAAAAATAATCTAAATTCAATAAACCCTCCGTATTAGAAGCAAGTACTGTACATGTCCAGAAGTCACTGCCAGGAGATCTCATAAATCAACGTCTCCCTCCTAAAAGTTAACCGAGTAACAACTTAACAAGTGACTTTGATGCAAATTGACCAAAGGAAAAAGTAAATAAAATACAGAGAGGAAAGAGAAGGCAGTGAAAAAAAAATGCATTCATTTATTTTGTGTTGCCCATATCTTATGACATATACAAGACAAATCCAACATACATTCACATGAAGATGCATTTTAAGTAGATTATGTTAAACCCCCCGCTAATCATGAAGCACCAACATACTCTAGTCTCCACTCATCATCGTCAACTTGATGGCGTCTTTGTTGGGGTTTTTTTTAGCAAAATTTGATCTAAATTTTTGACTCATTAGTCAACTTTTGGAGGCACAGTATGTCCACCAAACATACGTGTGGCATTCTTTCTACAATGGATATAAAATATTGTTCGAGAATGTTTAACATAAACAGCTGGAAAACTCTGTGGAAATCACCTACTCAGGATCTATCGAAAGAGCCCCAGACCATTATGCTTCCTCCTCCATGTTTCGTAGTTGGCATCACACTCTGAAGAACCATCGCACCTGACTTATTACTCTACCAGGTAGGAAGCCACCAGCAGCTGTTGCGGTCCCCACTAACATGTTTCAATCTCAAAGAGAACTTTTAAATTGATGTTATGGGGGCCTTCAAAAGCTGCTAGTGGCTTCCTACCTGGTGGACCGATGAGTTGGATGACATGGATGACATTATACCACTTTAGATGCTCTGCTCAGTTTACTACTACATCTGACTCCCACATTGAGATTCCTCCGTGAGTTTGCATTTTGTCTATTTATACTTCACAATTAAAGACGTTTTGACACTATCAAGGTTTTGTTCCACCATCATTTTGGATCATTTGGACATTTGTATGGATGGTCTGGTGGGCGAATAATATGAGATTGTTCTCTGAAAATTAAGAAGATATCTGTGAAGGGGATAAGATGTGCCTATTTAATTTCAGTTGTTGTAAGTGAAAACTTAGGGGGTGACTTGGCAACTTTTTGCTGATATGGTGGTGGTTTTCGGATCTCATCACTCCCCTGTTGATGCACGCACAGACTGTTTTTATGAAATGATCCCACTATTGTGATATTTTTAAAATTTCTTTGAGGTTTGAATCTTCATTTCTTGATATGAATTATAAAAGTTGGACAAACTAATATTCCATTCAAAGGAGGTTGTGCGGTTTTCCACTTCATTATATAATAGCGCCAAGATAAACTATGTCACAACCAGGGTTTCTCGGCATTGTGGTTGATGGGTAATACCTGTGAGGTCACTGAGGCAGGGGGTGTCTGGCGGTGGCGCTGTTGCTTGGCTGCGCGTGGTTCTGTGTGGGCACATTGTCACCCTGGCGGTGTTTCCGTTCCGCTCGGCATGGGCGCCACCATCTTGCCTCCGGCCACGTGATTCAGTTGTCCAATACTGGTGGGTCATGTGCTCTCCCCAGCCAGTCATGGCATGGCACTTGGTATTTAGGAAGGTCCAGAGCTTTCCTTCTTTGCCAGTGCAATGTGTTTCTCAGCAGAAGCTGAGAGAGAGTACCTGTGCCTTACCTGCCTCCTTGGAAACGCTACCTAGCCTGTTACCCTGCCTGCTCCAACCGCTGGACTTTCCCTGCACCCTCCATTTACCTTCCCCCTGCCTGAGTACCTGAGCCTGCTGTCACCTTGCACCTTGCCTCCACCTATACTCTTCTGGACTCACCTCAGCCTGCAAATTCACTTCAGCCTGCAATTAATTTCAGCCTCACCACACCTGCATACTGGACTGTTCAAGCCTGTCACTATCTGGACATTCTCCCATTTGCTTCACTACAGTTCTCAAGTGCACTTCAGTGCTAAACCTGGGCTAATTCTTTTGCCATATCCATTTCTACTAAGTCACTCATTAAAAGTTCCACATTTTCATTTAAATCTGCTTCTGTGTCTGCTCCAGTCACCACCCTGGGTCCACAACAGAACCAGAACCTCACAAACTACACCTCTTGTTTTTGATTGTTTGTTCTTTAAGTGTTGACGGAACTTATTTTGGATTACAGCAAGACAATCTACAGTAGACCCCCAAAGAGATAATTTCAGGCTAATAAACTGTATGTTGAAAAACTGTATTTCTACATTAATGTAATACTGGGCTGGAACAGCTATAAATTGCAGTAATTGTGCACCATATGCAGGAAACATGCGGAAAACATACAAATGCAATTGAGCCTTTTCAGAACAGCATGACTTGTCCCGTGCAGGTCTGCTTCCTTTAGCTGGGACACTGTTAGAACACTAAGATAAGATAAGGGGACAGTTGGAGTAGATTTGTCGAAAACACTATTGATAAACCCCATTTATTTTATATACTGAGATAAGTTAAGTACATGAGACACTAATGATCGGTGTCTGCAGAATATTCCAATCATTTCCTGCTAATAATCTAACCTCAGAGGTATCCAACTCAGCAATTATTTTTAATAATATCCATCTGGTATGTCACAAAGGGTTAAAATGATCGTACAAAGCGTAGTAATATATTCTGTGGGGTAAGTGAATCCATATCCAGTTACAGTATACAACGAGATCATCGCATTCATGGTCACGCTTCCACAAACCAGACTACACCTGAATTACAGATATAGAATCTCGTTGGCAAACATAGAACAGAAGTGGACACGTATGGAATCCTTGGATGTCTGAATGGGAAGCTCAGCGCCATTTTCACAAGAAGCCCCAGGAAATGTAACTTACTGTACAGAGGGATCAATTGTGATTGTTGATTTATGGTCACCTGGACTCAGGCATGACACATTACAGTATGTTTCTATGGCATGTGTAGGCTAACTTAAGGGGCATACATACAAGATGATAACTTTGAACGATATGAATAACGATATCGTTCAACGAAATATCGTTCAAATCATTCCGTGTGTATGCAATGAACGACCGATGTTGTGCGCTCCCGCATGGATGATAACGATATCTTTGGTCATCCCTACATACAGGCCAATTTGGACAATATCGTCACGAATTGCCCGTACAGAGATGTAAAAGACAAATAAGAGCAGTCGGCGATCATAGGAAGGGAAAAAAAGAAAGTGTTTAACCACTAGCTGCTCTCTCAGGAATTATCCTCAATTCCTTAAACTGATATAGCAAAAATAGATCAAGCCCTCTGTGGTATTGGCATCTAGTGAAATTATCACTTCTAAATATATCTATATAACAGTCTAAATGATGCACTGGTGGGCAAGAACTTGAGGCTGGATGTTCAGGACTGGAGTCCTATTGGTATGGAAAAAGTCCAGTAGCCAAGTACAAAGTCCCTAATAATAAGGTATTGTATATTTGTCCCAAATGAGGATGACACAGTCGAATCGTAATACCACACTGGTAGGCAACATCTTGAGGCTGGTTGTGACCGGCAGATGATATATATAAATCAGGTGGACAACATCTGTCGGCAGAGTGTTCACACGTGCAGACTTTTACGTGTATACAATTAGGTCGGCAAAAACTGTGGGCAGATTGTTGTTTTGAACGAACCATAGTCTGGATGTTTGCGAATGTAGTCTCCTTCTCCTTCACTTTCCTCACCACCTCAGGAGAGGAACGTAATATCAGAGTGACAGGTACACCAGAAAGCAGTATCTTAAGGTAGGAATATAGTGACTTACCTGACCTTGAAGTCTGCTGGTCCCGTGTCAATCTGTGTCCACAATCACTGCATGTGGGTGTGCATGGGGAGACTATGTTGTAAGGACGACTAGGTAATCAATAATACAATGACTGTTTATTCAACAGTATAACAAAGAAATACCCTTCAAACAGGGATTGATTATTAAAATCACAAATTGGTATAGGTATTTACTAATACCATACCATACTAATGTACCCATACTAATGTACCCATACTAATGTACAAATGTACCCATACTAATGTACCCATACTACTAGTGTACTAATGTACCCTACTAATGTACCCATACTAATGTACTAATGTACCCATACTAATGTACTAATGTGCCCATACTAATGTACCAATGTACCCATACTAATGTACTAATGTACCCATACTAATGTACCCATACTAATGTACTAATGTACCCATACTAATGTACCCATTCTAATGTACTAATGTGCCCATACTAATGTACCAATGTACTAATGTACCCATACTAATGTACCCATACTAATGTACTAATGTGCCCATACTAATGTACCAATGTACTAATGTACCCATACTAATGTACTAATGTACCCATACTAATGTACCCATACTAATGTACTAATGTACCCATACTAATGTACTAATGTGCCCATACTAATGTACCAATGTACTAATGTACCCATACAAATGTACTAATGTATGGGGAGTGTGGAAATTAACGCAGACGGGCTTAACCAGGAGATATCAGTGATATCTCCTGTGTTAAGTGTCTTCGTGAATACTAATAAATGGTAATTAAGGAAAAAATCCTTATACCATTATTTTAGTGTTGATGACTAGACCCCTAAGACAGAACTCAATGTTTTCCCACTTCCAGGATCCCGCCACCCCCCCCCAGTGGCGTCACAAGGTGGGTGCGGGGGGTGCGGCACGCACCCGGGTGTCACCCGCCGGGTGGTGACACCGAGGTGCAGGCTCCCCCTCAGTTAGTTAGTGTGGGAGCCAGCACTTCCCATGCCCGCAATTCCTGCACACCCCGCCGGCACCACCCCATTGATACATAATGTATCATACATTTTGTTTACTACGGCCACGGGCCGGGTTCGCTCCATGAGGCCACGCCCCTCCCAAAGGTCCGACCTATGAGACCACGCCCCCGGCACACCCCCTCCCGAAGGCCATGCCCCCATTTCATTGGGTGCCGCGCGCATGGCGTCCCTCCCCGCACCGGGTGCCACCGCGGGGAAGGACGCCACTACCCCCCCCTTTCCTGAATGGATAACATCACCCTATCTTGTGTCCCCCATGTCCGCTGCCTCTGTGTCATCCTCAGCTTGGCTCTCTCCTTCTCTCCCCACACTCAGGTCATCTCTCAGTCCTGCCGCTTCCGCCTCCATGACATCATAATCTCCTGTCTGGACTCCTGTGACTCTCTCCTCTGTCTGGACTCCTGTGACTCTCTCCTGTCTCTCACTCTAATCTATCCTTAACGCTGCTGTCTGTCTCCTTTTCTTCTCTCGCAGTACGGAATCTCTTTCTCCTCTCTGCAACCTCCACCACCTGCTCCCTGTACTGTACCTTACAGAATCCGATATAAACTCATCACCCGTACCTATAATCACTCTTCCCCCACCCAACATCTCCAACCGCATCTCTGTCCACCCTCCCCACCACCTCCTCCGCTCCTCCTCCTCTGGCTGCTGCCAAACTTCTATTCTTGTCACCTTCTTCCATTCCCACCTCCAGGAGTCACCCTGCAGCACCCCCTACTCTGGAACGCACTCTCTTGCCAAGTCCAGTCTCTCCAGCTTTAATTATTCCCTGAAGAACCATTTTTTTACTAAAGCCTCCTCGTAACTTCTCTTCCCCCTCCCACAAACATTGTCTCCTCACCAGTTTCTCCTCGAACTGTGTACCCCATCCTTGTAGAATGTAAGATCTCGGGCAGCACCCCCTTCCCTCCTCCTCTTCCCTTGCACCGTCCTCACTTCCACTACTCTGTTTTGGTTCTCAGAGCACCGAACCCACCCAAATTTCGGGAATCCGGGGCGATCTGAGCCAAGCATGGATCTCCCTGCCTGCCCAGAACCCACGCCCGAGGTAAAACCTACGATCCCGCTGTCGGGCCACGAGGTTTTGTATTGAGCGGGCATAACGCTCAAGAGAGCCATCTGTCATGGCTCTCAGCCAATCAGCATTAAGCCCATTTAATATGCACAAAGGAAGCAAAAGAAGATGGTGCCCGCCATCACCCACTGCCTGACACTGCCGGCATCCCCCGCTGCCGACACTGCAGGCACCCCCACTGGCAGCATCCCCCACTGCCAACATCGCCGGTGCCCTGCACTATGGGCACCGTCAGCAACCCCGCTCTGCCGGCACTGCTGTCACAGTAAGAGCACTATTGGTGTATCCAATCCACACTGTATTACACACTGTATCCGTGTTGGAAATTGGAAGCTGAACTGCCACATGTTAGTGCCGCCCACTGTGTCACTTAGTTTAGTCAGCCAGTTAGCTGGATGCAACCTTTTGGCCTTAACTAGATGAAGCAAATAATATTGTGAGGTGGTCAAAATTGATTAGAAATGACTGGAAATAAATGTTATTGAGATTATTAATACTGTAGGGATTAAAAAAAAGGCCCATTTTATGTGATTTTAGCTGTTTTTCTTATTTTTTAAGAAAAAATCCAGATCCAAAACCAAAACCCGAAAACAAAACACGGAGGTGAGGTTTTTGCAAAACCAATCCAGATCGAAAACCAGGGGAGATCCAGATCCAAAACCAAAACACGGGGGTCGGCGCACATCCCTAGTTTTGGTTTTTGCAAAACAACCTTCAAAGTTTTTTGGTTCGGTTTCCATTTTGGATTTCTTAAATAATTTATAAAAACAGCTAAAATCCTGTTACTTGGGCCTATGGTCCTGATTCAGAGCCGGACGCTCTGCCAGAGCGCTCGCTCTGAATCAGGGCCGTCCCTGCTCCGTTTTGGAGCGGCCTCCTGGTCACTCGCATAGCTGTGGGTGACCACCCACAGCTATAACAAGCGGCCAAAATGATGGGCTTGCGATGAGACCCTGCTGCAGGGTCTCGCTGCCGCAAGCCCAGGAGTGCTTTTGGCTCTATCAGAGCCAAAAGCACTCCCACTGACATCACTAGTGATGTCAGTGGGGCCGGACCCAGACAGTAGGTGTTCCCATGGGAACGCCTCTGTCTGGGAAGCCACGCCCCCGGCACGCCCACCAAAGGGGGCGTGCTGTCAATCACCATCGACAGCACGCCCCCTTTGGTGCGAGACCCTTAGCAACGGTTTGGCCGTCGTTATTCGGGTGTGGCGCATGCGTGTGCGCACTTGAGCACCATTGGGCGCTCAGCGCTCGCGAGCGGGTCTGAATCAGGCCCAAAGTTTGTTCCTATAGTATTATCAACATCAAGATTTCTTTCCAGTCATTTCCAGTGAATTTGCATGAATCATGAGTGAGGGATTTAAATGCAATCCAAAATATGCGAGAGCCGGTTTAGATCTGAGTTCTGAACTTGGCAACAAGACCCGAGTCCGGACTCGGTTCTACTCAGAACCCAAAGTGATCCGAGCCGAGGCTTGGTTCAGCTTGGAACAGCAAAGTTTGGGCGTGTTTGTTTTTCAGCAAGACCGAACCGCTCATCTCTAGTGTTTATTGTATTTATGCCTTGTTTCATTAGTGCCCCTGCTAGGTTGTTTCAGTGGGGTGCCTCACCCTGCTCAATTTGAAGTCGCTGAAATGCGCCCTGTCCTTATGACGTGCCTCGCTGAAACAGCCATCTCCACTCGGGGGTGGCAGTGTCCAGTGGGGAGGAAAGTTCCAGTGAAAAATCACCAGTGAATAGATGTCATGCATATGTGCATGGCATCTATCCACAGTGGGGAGAGCTTGGGGAAGCCCAGCGTCTCTGTGAGTGCTGAGTACGCCCCCTATAGTGATGAAAAGGGGAAGTGTATCAAGGACACGCCTATATTCTAGTGACCACACCCAGTTTTATGTGCGCGACATGTCTTTTGGTGAGAGCTGCGCTGACCCCTGCCCACCCTAGAATTAAAAATGTTGTATGGTCTACCTTTCATACGGTGCTGTACAGCGCTGCTTACACCTTGTGCCACCTAATAAAAGATCATTATTATTATAATAACCATTATTACCATTTATTTATAACCAGTAGTGATAGAATATTCTGTTGTGCATTACAATTGGGAACACAGGGCCTGATTAAGACCCGCTCGCGAGCGCATAGTGCTCGCAAGCGGGTCGATGGTGGGGTACTGCGCATGCGCAAGCACCGGAGTGAGAGAGAATTTATCTCGTTCTGGGGCTCACTACAAAAGGGGCATCTGTCGATGCTGATCGACAGCTCGCCCCATTTTGTAGGCGGGGAGGGGGGATGGCTGGCCAAATGGAGGCGTTCCCGAAGGAACGCCTGCATTTGTGGGAGGCACCACTGACATCACCAGTGATGTCAGTGGAGAGCTTCTTGCTCTGTTAGAGCAGGAAGCTCTCTGGGGCTTGCGACGGACAAGACCCTACCACAAGAGTCTTGTCGCAACCATCGCGACCATCACCTGGCCGCTCGCAAAAGCTGTGGGTGGTCACCCACATCTTAGCGAGCGGCCAGGAGGCCGCAACAACAACAAAAAAAACGCCCTGATTCAGAGCGAGCGCTCTTCAAGAGCATCCGGCTCTGAATCAGGCCCACAGTAATAAGACAAGACTGTGTAATTACAGGCAGGCAGAGAGATGAGAGGGCTTACACTCTATAGGGAAACAGGAATGTGAGTAAGTGCCACATGTATAGGGCTGTATTATCCAGGCATGCAGCAATGTTATCAGTCATTTTGTTAAAGTGTTTCATGAGTATGGAAAGAACACATGTAAACTTTGTTGGAACTGTGTGTAGGGGATTGGATGAGACAAGGGAAGAGATGAGACAAGGGAAGAGATGTGCTGGTGTAGTGTTTATAGCTTTGTATGTTCGTATATTTACCAGCAGAACAATCACCGATAGCTGAGAGCAGTGACATGATTCCCCAAATATACTGTACGCACTTTAATTCTTTTACACGGGAAATAAAATGTGAAAGATTCAGACTTTGGTTCCCCTGGAACCGGAAAGCAGCGAGAATGCAAAGTGCTATCTGCTATATTATCACAATTTTACCAATATGCTGCGGCCTATTGGAGCTAATAGATGTAGATTTCATCCTGAAAGATATTACAGCCTATTATCATCTTGGCACAATGCAGCTCTAACTGAAAGTGGCCACTCATCTCTTTTACAATGATGGTGAAGTCAAATGTAAAATGTTCAACTTTATCTCCAACATTTTCCCAAATTTCACACACATTTCAGAAGTACGTTATTATAGGATCACTGAGGTCTGCATGAAACTAAATATTAGATTTAATGTAATAGTCTCCTACCAGAAAGTGTTAATGTTCTTTTTTTTACACTTTGCTGCCACCACCAGTGTCTCTGCGGTACTGCAGGTAACTGAACAATTTTCCCGGATAGTTCTTGCTCAGGCTGTGCCGAAAATCTGTGCAATTCCTCTGCCAGAACAACGCAAATGTGCAAAATCATGTAAAATCAAATGAACCAAGCTAAATAGTTTGCAACAAAATGCCATAATGTTCATTTGTTAATTTGTCAGGTATAAAATAGCTACAACATGCATTTAATAATATTATTATTATTATTATTATTAAAAAATATTATTAATTAACAACAACAACATACATGTTTATTCTTCTAAATATACATGAATGTGTCTTACCTTATAAAACTAACAGTGGCAAAAATTACCTTCGGGCTACAGGACTGCAGTCACCCAATAAAATCCTTCGGGCTACAGGACTGCCTATCAGCGGCAGTGACCCCCATCCACACAGACAGTCCCAGGGGCAAGTGTTTTCTCCCCCTGGGACTGGTGGGGGGTGCCGAGTGCTGCACTTAATGCTACAGTGCAGCACCCGGCTCCTGTCACTCTGGGGGAGCCTACTCCTGTCACCTCAGCGGGGAATGGCCGCATCCCCCACAAACCCCACTGGTTTGAGCACAGTGGGTCTGATTCAGATTTGTACACAAACCTGATGGTTTACATAGAAATCTGGACTTTTGGGACCTGAGCATGTGCAGAATGGGTATATGCTTGCGGTCCTCCCTTGACAGGCGTTTGATGGTGGAGACCAGGACTACAAACAATGGCATGACTAACCCATTGTGTAACCAAGGTCTGTGTCATTAGATGCAGACTTTCTGGACCTGTTGTGTCACTTATTGCCCATAGCGCTCAGATTGCAGATGCATGCACAGGTGCCTATTTCTTGCAGATGCATACCCTTCTTATATACACCTTTATACCTTCTTCCATGCAGGCTAGGGAGACTAACCTTTTTTCTTTTATAATACGTGCCATATGCTAATCACCATTTATTTAATCCTTCAATGTCAACTAATTGGGCAGAAAGTGCAAATAATACATAATTTATACTTAAAATGTATAAGCAGCAAAATAATTAGCATGTTATGCAAATGATTTGGCTGCTAAACTGTATGCTTGTAAAAGAAGTAAAGTGTGCACTATCTATCTGCTTAGTTAACATTAAAGGATGGTGATTAGCATTTGGTGAGTATTATGAATGAAACATTTTTTTTGGATAGGATCTAAATTCCCAAACACAGTTTTACACTGCACTGGGTGATTGGGGCATGTACCTCGTGCTTCAATAATTAAACTTGGGAGCTGTGACATTCTGGAGATTGTGGTTTTGTAATAAACCACTGTTAAAAGCTATGGTTTCTGTATCGGGTGAAGGGAGAGTTTCCACAATACCAAGCAAAACCTATTGGGTGCAGCAGTGCATCTTCATGTCTTCAGGCCTGGAGTGACACAGGGGGAGCTTGGAAAGACATAGAGGATGCCTGGAGTGACATAGGGAGGAGCCTAGACTGACACAGAGGAGGCCTAGAGCAACACAGGGGAGCTTGGAGAGACATAGAGGATGCCTGGACTGACATAGGGGGGAGCCTGGACTGAGACAGAGGAGGCCTAGAGAGACACAAGGGGAGCTTGGAGAGACATAGAGGATGCCTGGACTGACATAAGGGGGAGTCTGGACTGACACAGAGGAGGCCTAGAGTGACACAGGGGGAGATTGGAGAGACATAGAGGATGCCTGGAGTGACAAAGGGGGGAGCCTGGACTGACACAGAGGAGGCCTGGAGTGACACAGGGGGAACTTGGAGAGTCATAGAGAATGCCTGAAGTGACATGGGGGGAGCCTGGACTGACAAAGAGGAGGCCTGGAGTGACACAGGGGGTGCTTGGAGAGTCATAGAGAATGCCTGGAGTGACATAGGGGGGAGCCTGGACTGACACAGAAGAGGCCTGGAGTGACACAGGGGGAGCTTGTAGAGACATAGAGGATGCCTGGAGTGATATGGGGGAGCCAGGAGAGACACACGGGAGCTTGGAGAGACATAGAGGATGCCTGGATTGACATAGGGGGGAGCCTGGACTGACAAAGAGGAGGCCTGGAGTGACACAGGGGGTGCTTGGAGAGTCATAGAGAATGCCTGGAGTGACATAGGGGGGAGGCTGGACTGACACAGAGGAGGCCTGGAGTGACATAGGAGGGAGCCTGGACTGACAGAGGAGGCCTGGAGTGACACTGGGAGCTAAGAGTGACATGGGGGGTGCCAGTCCCTTACTTTGCCAGAAGAGCTCTAACCCCTAGATACACCCCGCCTGCTGCATGTGCATTGTAGTTGTATGGTATTGCACAGTCGCTTCCTTGCGGCTTTGCGATACTGTCCACATCAGGACAAGGCCCAGTATCTGCAGCCGAGTTGCGTTCAGTTCTGCATGAGACCCAGGAAGAGAAGGTGAGACGGGAATATGTAATAATGTTTTCCAAAGTAATTGGGACTTCATTCAATTTTAAACAGCTGTCGCAGTATCGCTGTAACGTGTGTTGTTGCACCGACAGACAAAATAACGAATGGATTTGTTTAATTCTGTGATTATTACAACTAACGGGGAAATGATTTGGTGGAACAGAATTGGATGCCGCCTCTTTCAGTGTAGTTTTTACTAGGGGTGTGCACCGGCCACTTTTCGTGTTTTGTGTTTTGGTTTTGGATCTGGATCTTTCTTCGTGTTTTGGATCTGGATTGGTTTTGCCAAAACCACCCTTCCGTGTTTTGGGTTCTGGGTTTTGTGTTTTGGATCTGTATTTTTTTTAAAAAAAGCATAAAAACAGCTAAAATCACAGAATTTGTAGGTTTTTCTGCTCCTATGCTATTATTAACCTCAATAACCTTAATTTCCACTCATTTCCAGTCTATTCTGAATACCTCACACCTCACAATAGTGTTTTTATGTCCAAAAGGTTGCACCGAGGTAGCTGGATGACTATGCTAAGCGACACGAGTGGGCGGCACAAACACGTGACCCATCTAGGCGTGAAACTGCAGTGGCAGACAGGATGGCATTGAAAAACTAGGCCCCAAACTGTACATAATGCAAAGAAAAAAAAGAGGTGCAAGATGGAATTGTCCTTTGGCCCTCCCACCCACCCTTATGTTGTATAAACAGGACATGCACACTTTAACAAACCAATCATTTCAGCGCCAGGGTCTGCCACACAACTGTGGCTGAAATGATTGGTTCATTTGGGCCCCCACAAAACAAGCTGGCAATTAATCTGTCCCTGCACAAACTGGCTCTACGGAGGCAAGAAGTCGTCCTCATCCTCCTCATCCACAGATTCCTCACCCTCTTCAGTGTTATGTACATCCTCATCCTCACAGAGTATTATTTCGTCCCTGCTGGAACCACAGGTCCCTCTGTACGTTCTGGAGGCTGGTCTCCCTGGAAGAGTTGATCATTCATTTTATGAACATCATCTTCTCCACATTTTGTGGAAGCAACCTCCTACGCCTTTCGCTAACAAGGTTCCCGGCTGCACTAAACACTCTTTCGGAGTACACACTGGAGGGGGGGCAACTCAGGTAAAATAGAGCCAGTTTGTACAGGGACCTCCAAATTGCTTCTTTTTCCTGCCAGTACAGGTACGGACTGTCTGACATGCCTACTTGGATGCTGTCACCGATGTAATCCTTTAACAGACAGACGCACGCTTGTCGCTGCTGCTTTGAGGATTCAAGTGCGGCTACAGCCCACACAATTCACAAAGACAGAAAAAAAAAAGAATATTTTTATTGTTGGTGGAGCACACTTTGAGGGTTACACCACCCTCTAACAGACAGACGCACGCTTGTCGCTGCTGCTTTGAGGATGCAAGTGCGGCTACAGCCCACACAATTCACAAAGACAGAAAAAAGAAGAAGAATATTTTTATTCTTTGTGTAGCACACTTTGAGGGTGTCACCACCCTTTAACAGACAGACGCACGCTTGTCGCTGCTGCTTTAAGGATGCAGGTGCGGCTACAGCCCACACATTTCACAAAGACCGAAAAAAAAAGAACAATATTTTAATTGTTTGTGTAGCACACTTTGAGGGTGTCACCACCCTTTAACAGACAGACGCACGCTTGTCGCTGCTGCTTTAAGGATGCAGGTGCGGCTACAGCCCACACAATTCACAAAGACAGAAAAAAGAAGAATATTTTTATTGTTTGTGTAGCACACTTTGAGGGTGTCACCACCCTTTAACAGACAGACGCACGCTTGTCGCTGCTGCTTTGAGGATGCAAGTGCGGCTACATCGCACACAAGTCACAAACACATTAAAAAAATAGTTTTTTATTTTTTGGAGCACTTTGAGAGTTACACCACCCTTTAACAGACAGACGCACGCTTGTCGCTGCTGCTTTAAGGATGCAGGTGCGGCTACAGCCCACACATTTCACAAAGACCGAAAAAAAAGAACAATATTTTAATTGTTTGTGTAGAACACTTTGAGGGTGTCACCACCCTTTAACAGACAGACGCACGCTTGTCGCTGCTGCTTTAAGGATGCAGGTGCGGCTACAGCCCACACAATTCACATAGACAGATAAAAGAAGAAGAATATTTTTATTGTTTGTGTAGCACACTTTGAGGGTGTCACCACCCTTTAACAGACAGACGCACGCTTGTCGCTGCTGCTTTAAGGATGCAGGTGCGGCTACAGCCCACACATTTCACAAAGACCGAAAAAAAAAGAAGAATATTTTTATTGTTTGTGTAGCACACTTTGAGGGTGTCACCACCCTTTAACAGACAGATGCACTCTTGTCGCTGCTGCTTTAAGGATGCAGGTGCGGCTACAGCCCACACATTTCACAAAGACAGAAAAAATAAGAACAATATTTTAATTGTTTGTGTAGCACACTTTGAGGGTGTCACCACCCTTTAACAGACAGATGCACGCTTGTCGCTGCTGCTTTGAGGATGCAGGTGGAATCTAGACGGGATTTGGAACCGAGGACACACTACCTCCATCAATTGTCTAAATCCCACTGCACTAATGTCGGATACCGGACGCACGTCTAACACCAACATAGCAGTCAAGGCCTCAGTTATACGTTTTGCTTCAGGATGACTGCTGTCGTACTTCATCCTCATCGCTAGGGACTGTTGGAGGGTCAATTGTTTAGTAAAAGTAGTGATGTTCCTACTTCCTCTCTGGGATGATGAACAACTCCCAGCAGCAGCAACAGCACTAGTAGGAAGTGGTTCTTGATCTTTCCCTATTTTATTTTTATCAGAGAAAGTTTGGTCCTCCATTTATGTTATATTGATATATATACGTGCGGCTAAAGCGCACACAAACACAGAAAATATTTTTTTATTTTTGCTGGAGAGTAGTGCACTTTGTGGGTTACACCACCCTTTAAGAAATGAGCCAGCCGGCTCTTTACTTATGGGACACAGGCGCACGCTTGGCGCTGCTCCTTTGTTGATGCACGTGCAGCCACAGTGCACACAAGTCACAAACACAGAAAATATATATTTTTTTGGTTTGGAGTGTACTTTGGGGGTTACAGAACCCTTTAACGGTCAAGCCAGCCGGCCCTTTACTTATGACACAGGCGCACGCTTGGCACTACTTTGTTGATGCACGTGCGGCTACTGCGCACACAATTCACAAACACAGAAAATAATTTTTTTTTTGGTTTGGACTGGAGTGTACTTTCGGGGGTTACAGCACCCTTTAACGGTCAAGCCAGCCGGCCCTTTACTTATGACACAGGCGCACACTTGGCACTACTTTGTTGATGCACGTGCGGCTACTGCGCACACAATTCACAAACACAGAAAATAATTTTTTTTCGGTTTGGACTGGAGTGTACTTTGGGGGTTACAGCACCCTTTAACGGTCAAGCCAGCCGGCCCTTTACTTATGACACAGGCGCACGCTTGGCACTACTTTGTTGATGCACGTGCGGCTACTGCGCACACAATTCACAAACACAGAAAATAATTTTTTTTTTGGTTTGGACTGGAGTGTACTTTCGGGGGTTACAGCACCCTTTAACGGTCAAGCCAGCCGGCCCTTTACTTATGACACAGGCGCACGCTTGGCACTACTTTGTTGATGCACGTGCGGCTACTGCGCACACAATTCACAAACACAGAAAATAATTTTTTTTTTGGTTTGGACTGGAGTGTACTTTGGGGGTTACAGCACCCTTTAACGGTCAAGCCAGCTGGCCCTTTACTTATGACACAGGCGCACGCTTGGCACTACTTTGTTGATGCACATGCGGCTACTGCGCACACAATTCACAAACACAGAAAATAATTTTTTTTTTGGTTTGGACTGGAGTGTACTTTGGGGGTTACAGCACCCTTTAACGGTCAAGCCAGCCGGCCCTTTACTTATGACACAGGCGCACGCTTGGCACTACTTTGTTGATGCACGTGCGGCTACTGCGCACACAATTCACAAACATAGAAAATAATTTTTTTTTTGGTTTGGACTGGAGTGTACTTTCGGGGGTTACAGCACCCTTAACGGTCAAGCCAGCCGGCCCTTTACTTATGACACAGGCGCACGCTTGGCACTACTTTGTTGATGCACGTGCGGCTACTGCGCACACAATTCACAAACACAGAAAATAATTTTTTTTTTGGTTTGGACTGGAGTGTACTTTCGGGGGTTACAGCACCCTTAACGGTCAAGCCAGCCGGCCCTTTACTTATGACACAGGCGCACGCTTGGCACTACTTTGTTGATGCACGTGCGGCTACTGCGCACACAATTCACAAACACAGAAAATAATTTTTTTTTTGGTTTGGACTGGAGTGTACTTTCGGGGGTTACAGCACCCTTAACGGTCAAGCCAGCCGGCCCTTTACTTATGACACAGGCGCACGCTTGGCACTACTTTGTTGATGCACGTGCGGCTACTGCGCACACAATTCACAAACACAGAAAATAATTTTTTTTTGGTTTGGACTGGAGTGTACTTTCGGGGGTTACAGCACCCTTTAACGGTCAAGCCAGCCGGCCCTTTACTTATGACACAGGCGCACGCTTGGCACTACTTTGTTGATGCACGTGCGGCTACTGCGCACACAATTCACAAACACAGAAAATATATTATTTTTTTAGCACTTGGGGGGAGCACCCCTGATGGACAGAGCACCCCCTGGACAACACTACAGCACCTCTTTAGGACTGGGACACTGCACAGGACTTTGGAGTGGACACAGCCCCTATGGAGAACTGACTGCACAACACAGTCCAGCCAGCCCCTATGGACTTTGAAGTAGTGGACACAGCCCCTATTAACAACAGCAGCACAGCACAACACAGCCAGCCCCTATGGACTTTGAAGTAGTGGACAACAGCAGCACTACACTACACTACACTATACAGCCCTAACTCCCACCCTCCCTCTTCACTGTCCACAGCCGAGTGAGAAAATGGCGCCGACGTGGGTACCTTATATAGGCTCCAAAACCCGCGAGACTCGGAAGGCGGGATGATGACGTTTTGCCTCGATTTCAGATCCGAGTCAGGCGGGAAAAGTCGAGCCTGATTCGGATCGGACTCGGATCGGTGGGGCTCGGGGGGGTTCGGATTTCAGAAATCCGAACCCGCTCACCCCTAGTTTTTACATTCATTTTCTGCAAGTTTACTGGAGAAATTTAAGAAACATTTATACCTTTCCCCATAGAGAGACGGATCGCTCTCTGCTAGGGATTGTTTATATTACAGTTCATCTATATTAAAAGGATGCAGTCTACCTCTATGTAAATATCATTCATATGCAATATGTTTCTTGACATGACAATGAATATATTCCAGATCCAAGAAACTTTCATGAATATATTAAACTCAAACACACTATAAATCCTGCAGGTTTATCTCTTTTTATCAGTGGACTGGGATTTCAGATGCTGTAAAGTAATATGTTATTTATAGCAGAAGTAGTCAATAAATAGCAAATAAATTAAACAAAAGGCTTGATGATTTCTGCCATTGTTGACGTATCTTCCTGTAATGGGTCATAGTGAATATCTCGGGATGCGTTACCTGCATTGAGTAGAATCACTTAACGTCAGGCATTGATTTCCCCTGAATGGATGGGAAAATAGACAACCTGATTTAGGAATCGAAGGAGTTTCTCCCTCCAGCCTCCACATTTAAAAGACCATATGATACAGAGACCAGCAACATCCATAAAAAGTTTCAGGAGTTTTTCAGAAATGAGAGTTCACATAAGGCGATGACCATTGGGGGAATTATTTCTCTGTGCACACCTGACTTCCTGACTGTCAATTCTGCTGAATGGGTCGTAAATAAAGCTGCTTGGGGAATAAAATGGCTGATGACACGTAATAACCTCTTCTAATCAGATACTGTTATTATTAACTATTATTACACAGTGAACGCAATGATGTACAGGGATGAACAATACAATTATACATCAATACACAGGATAACTATTAACACAACAACACGAGCCAACGCAGGGTGGATTATATGGGGTAGTGAGGGGAAGGATAGTGCTAGGAGGAAAGGACAAGAGAAGAGTGCTCTGTCTGTGAGGACTAAAGCTGTAAGGGGTATATGTACTAAACCAATCGGATTCTAGCTATTATCTTCTAGAAGGTGCTAGATACATGTTAATCATACTTACCTACTTTTGAAAAAGCATTTCAGGGAGATTGTGAAAGCAGCACCAAATAGCGCGGCGGTAAAGTGGGCGTGTACTGCTACATCTGAGAGGCGTGTCACACATGTGATGGGCGTGTACTTATACATCTGGGGGGCGTGTCATATAACTGAGTTACATACAAATGTAAATGAGCCCCAGAGCAGTCAGTAAGATCTATTTGTTGATGAAACCACACTGATACTTATCAGAAAATAAATGTAACCATAAGGATCATTGGGGGTCATTCAGAACCGCTCGCGAGCGGCAGGACGCTCGCAAGTGGGTCGATGTTCCCCACTGCGCATGCGCACGACGGAGGGAGCTCCGTCGTGCGCATGCGCGAGACCCCGTGAGCGACGGGCTCACCATCGCTCCGGGTCTCGCACCAAAGGGGGCGTGCTGTCGATGTTGATTGACAGCACGCCCCCTTTGGTGGGCGTGCCGGGGCGTGCCTGCCAGACGGAGGCGTTCCCATGGGAACGCCTACCATCTGAAGCCGGCCCCACTGACTTCACTAGTGATGTCAGTGGGAGTGATTTTGGCTCTGATAGAGCCAAAATCACTCCAGGGCTTGCGGCAGGGAGACCCTACCGCAGGGTCTCCGTCGCAAGTCCGATGGTCATGATGGTCAAGACCATCGCGAACATCTTTATGGCCACTCCATTTTCATGGAGGAGGGCCCTGATTCAGAGCGAGCGCTCTGGTTAGAGCGTTCAGCTCTGAATCAGGCCCTTTGTGCCTTATACCCAATGCTGGGAGATAATACTTATTATCCCATTTGAATGTAAATATATCTGTTTATTTTTATATATGACATCTTCATAATTGGGGTAAGGTGCAATTAAGAAGTTAATAGGGGTCTATTTACTAAGCAGTGTTAGGAGACAGAGTGAAAAGTGACAAGAAAGTGATAAGGTGCCAGCCAATCAGCTCCCAAATGTCATTTTTCAAACACAGCCTGTGAGATGACAGTTGGGAGCTGATTGGCTGGCACCTTATCACAGACTTATCACTTTTCACTCTGTCTCATAACACTGCTTAATAAATAGAGCCCCTAGTCTCTTCAGGGAGTCAGGGAGATTGCTGCTATTTCAGGGAGTCTCCCTAACAATTAGGGAGAACTGACAAGTATGATGTTAAGTATAATCTGATTGGTTGCAATGGGCAACATCGCCACTTCTAAATACCCGCACTTTGGTAAATATACCCCTAAGAGGGAGAATACTACATTTCAAGGTTACAGATAACATTAAATACCTTTAGACCTCTATTTCATGTACAAACTGGTGACTGCCAGAAGATGCTTTTTTAATATTGGATCAACATGATTTATAGTGGCCTTAAGGTGGTCAATGTAATATCTTACAAACCTCCCGAATAAAGAGTAGCAGGGTGTCCAAAGTTCAGTAAATGAACGGCTTGAACGTTTGTGAGAGATGAAGACTTTCTAAAGTATTTGAATTGAATGTTTGGTTTCTTTTCAAAGAGTTTTTGAAAACCTGTTCCTGATAATCATCATAAGTGCCATCAGGTTGATTGAGTTACTTATAGGGGCAGATTAGCTAATCGGGTGACTGAGACTTAAGGCCCCCATACATCAGAGATTGATTGCAGCAATCGTGCAATTTGCAATCGATTGTGTATAAAAATCTTTCCCTTTTTCAATCGATTGCAGATTGCAGAGATGCCACAATCGATTGAAAAAGGGAAAGATTTTTACACACAATCGATTGAAAATTGCACGATTGCTGCAATCAATCTCTGATGTATGGGGGCCTTAAATCGCATGGTTTGAAACTGCAAAATTTGAATCCACATTCCTGACTTTAACACATGGAAGGTATAGAAACCGATGACTGTAATGGAAGCTGCCAGGAGGGGATTGAATGATGAAATGATCACCCACTGTGGTAGACTAATCCCTAGTGTAAATAGCCCCGTATGACGCGCCATGAAAACTGCGTCTAAGCCGTACCATGCTTCTTTTTTGGCTCAATAATTTGCTACATTTGTGTCTTTTTTTTGCACTGCACCTTCGATAAAAGGGACGTGCGTGCAAGGTAAACCATGTGCTATAGAGTAGGAATGCAAAAAATATGCTAATCTGTAAATCAAAGCAAGATACAGGGGACGTATATGACCGAGCCGCGCCATGTAACCCGCCATGCTACGCTCTGCAAAGTTATACTGTCGTAATGATGAGAAAAGTACAAATTCTAAGTCTCCAGTACACTACAAGTCTGTCTCGGTACAGCTGCGAAAAAGACGCTAAGGTGCAAAAATCCAAATATTATCCATAACGTGGCATCTAATTTGCCATAACATGCCAAAAAAAAGCCAGGTGAATGATGACACATCTATACCATGAACAGAGAAACCAGATTCTCCCACAGAGACTCTAGGAGAGTACTCCTTTAGGACAGTAGGACCACCTATGACATACAGTAGTTTGTATAGGTAATTCCTTTCCCTAGAAAAGCAGAAATCCTAGATTGTGAAGCCCCATCTGCTAAGGAGGGTGGTGGTGTGTCTTCTGCCTAACTCCTAGCTTGCAGTACCGCGAGTCATCCACATGGCTGGAGTCCAGCGTCTCCCACCTCAGTGACCTCTGCAGACCATACAGTACTTGCCAACTCTTGTTCTTCTCTTGGAGAAGATCACAGAGGGGATGCAGATGACCAGGGTCAGGCTCATTGCGTCATTTTAGCTCCGTATCATCCTGGTATTTTAGAATCCGTGATTCCTGGTATTATCTTCCCATCCTGCTGACTTCTCTTGGAAGTGGGCAGGATGCAGGAGATCCACCCACTCCTCCATTCTGCATTCCTATCGGGCCCCTAATAATAAATGGTTCTGTTACATAAAACATTCGTAAACCAGCATTTCTGCATATGTAATGAGCCCATTAGTGAAGATAATTTGATCCCTATATAACTAGTTTGTTGGAACCACCATATGCCAGCTCATATCAGTTGTTCCCCCTTCCCTTCCTGTGCGCTCTATACCACTGCTATCTGCCCCATCACTCTGTATTGCCACCCTGTTACTCCATTGGTCCCCGATAATTACGTATTCAACTCACCAAAAGTGGCGGCAGTGCACACATAATTACCGGAGCAATTCAGTATTGCTCCGGTGCGGGGACAGCTGCTTCTGTTGCATGCGTGACCTGAGGGGGGTCATTCAGACCCGCTCGCAAGCGGATCGATGTTGCCCCACTGCGCATGCGCATGACGGAGGGAGCTCCATTCTGCGCATGCACGAGACCCGGATAGCGACGGGCTCTCCGTCGCTCCGGGTCTCGCACTAAAGGGGGCGTGCTGTCGATGTTGATTGACAGCACGCCCCCTTTGGTGGGCATGCCGGGGGCGTGGCTGCCAGACAGAGGCACTCCCATGGGAACGCCTACCGTCTGAAGCCGGCCCCACTGACATCACTAGTGATATCAGTGGGAGTGATTTTGGCTCTGATAGAGCCAAAATCACTCCAGGGCTTGCAGCAGCGAGACCCTACCGCAGGGTCTCCGTCGCGACCATCATCATGGACGCTCGCATAAGCTGTGGGTGGTCACCCACAGCTATTCGAGCGTCCAGGAGGACGCTCCATTTTCACGGAGGAGGGCCCTGATTCAGAGCGAGCGCTCTGGTCAGAGCGTCCGGCTCTGAATCAGGCCCAGAGTTTACATATTCACACAGCCAAAGGTGGCAGCAGCAGCAAAAATAGTCATTAAGCAAAATACTACAGTAAGTACATTTATTGATACTCTGACAAAAGTAACCAGCGAGCAAAAGCACTCACGAAAAATAATATTAGTTGTACGGTTTGTGAAAATATTTTATTATATTATAAAATGTTCATATCTCCACTCTTTAGAAGGATTGGTCCCTTTCCCCTATGAATTATGTCACCATATACTCATGTTATTCCAAACCAGAGAGACTGACAGACTTCTCCCAGTGACGAAATCAGCATCTGAGGTTTCCATCTGGGAACAGAGACGTTTAATATCGGCTGGGCTCCCCAACTCTTCTAGTTGGGGTTATTCTGGCCATGAATGGTACAATGAGCCCCAAAGTCTGATGAAACAGACAAAGGGCTTAGCGACTGAATGATAATCACCGTGTTTCCATACAGCGCTGAATGTATGGGCATGAGTTTACCTTCACTGCATGTGATCGGCTGAGCAGCGGTCAGGACAGTTGGTCCATGTTCGACATCTAATTAAATGATCACGACCACTTCTCAGGTGTATTCTGGTGCTGGGCGATTATTAGTTATGTCCATACACTGAATGGCACTCGTTCATGGGCTGAATCTGAACAATTAACGTTCAGTGTATGGATATGTCAGTGAATGGCTATCTCAGTGTATGGCTATGTCAGTGTATGGCTATCTCAGTGTATGGCTATGTCAGTGTATAGCTATGTCAGTGTATGGCTATGTCAGTGTATGGATATGTCAGTGTATGGATATGTCAGTGTATGGCTATCTCAGTGTATGGCTATGTCAGTGTATGGCTATCTCAGTGTATGGCTATGTCAGTGTATGGCTATGTCAGTGTATGGCTATGTCAGTGTATGGATATGTCAGTGTATGGCTATGTCAGTGTATGGATATGTCAGTGTATGGCTATCTCAGTGTATGGATATGTCAGTGTATGACTATCTCAGTGTATGGATATGTCAGTGTATGGCTATCACAGTGTATGGAAATGTCAGTGTATGGCTATCTCAGTGTATGGATATGTCAGTGTATGGCTATCTCAGTGTATGGATATGTCAGTGTATGGCTATCTCAGTGTATGGATATGTCAGTGTATGGCTATCTCAGTGTATGGATATGTCAGTGTATGGCTATCTCAGTGTATGGATATGTCAGTGTATGGCTATCTCAGTGTAGGGATATGTCAGTGTATGGCTATCTCAGTGTATGGATATGTCAGTGTATGGCTATCTCAGTGTATGGATATGTCAGTGTATGGCTATCTCAGTGTATGGATATGTCAGTGTATGGCTATCTCAGTGTATGGATATGTCAGTATATGGCTATCTCAGTGTATGGATATGTCAGAGAGTGGCTATGTCTGTGTATGGATATGTCAGTGTATGGCTATCTCAGTGTATGGATATGTCAGTGTATGGCTATCTCAGTGTATGGATATGTCAGTGTGTGGCTATCTCAGTGTATGGATATGTCAGTGTATGGCTATCTCAGTGTATGGATATGTCAGTGAGTGGCTATGTCAGTGTATGGATATGTCAGTGTGTGGCTATCTCAGTGTATGGATATGTCAGTGTGTGGCTATCTCAGTGTATGGATATGTCAGTGTATGGCTATCTCAGTGTATGGATATGTCAGTGTATGGCTATCTCAGTGTATGGATATGTCAGTATATGGCTATCTCAGTGTATGGATATGTCAGTGTATGGCTATCTCAGTGTATGGATATGTCAGTGTATGGCTATCTCAGTGTATGGATATGTCAGTGTATGGCTATCTCAGTGTATGGATATGTCAGTGTATGGCTATCTCAGTGTATGGATATGTCAGTGTATGGGTATCTCAGTGTATGGATATGTCAGTGTATGGCTATCTCAGTGTATGGATATGTCAGTGTATGGCTATCTCAGTGTATGGATATGTCAGTGTATGGCTATCTCAGTGTATGGATATGTCAGTGTATGGCTATCTCAGTGTATGGATATATCAGTGTATGGCTATCTCAGTGTATGGATATGTCAGTGTATGGCTATCTCAGTGTATGGATATGTCAGTGTATGGCTATCTCAGTGTATGGATATGTCAGTGTATGGCTATCTCAGTGTATGGATATGTCAGTGTATGGCTATCTCAGTGTATGGATATGTCAGTGTATGGCTATCTCAGTGTATGGATATGTCAGTGTATGGCTATCTCAGTGTATGGATATGTCAGTGTATGGCTATCTCAGTGTATGGATATGTCAGTGTATGGCTATCTCAGTGTATGGATATGTCAGTGTATGGCTATCTCAGTGTATGGATATGTCAGTGTATGGCTATCTCAGTGTATGGATATGTCAGTGAGTGGCAATGTCAGTGTATAGCTATCTCAGTATATGGATATGTCAGTGTATGGCAATGTCAGTGTATGGCTATCTCAGTGTATGGCTATGTCAGTGTATGGATATGTCAGTGTATGGCAATGTCAGTGTATGGCTATCTCAGTGTATGGATATGTCAGTGTATGGCAATGTCAGTGTATGGCAATGTCAGTGTATGGCAATGTCAGTGTATAGCTATCTCAGTATATGGATATGTCAGTGTATGGCAATGTCAGTGTATGGCTATCTCAGTGTATGGCTATGTCAGTGTATGGATATGTCAGTGTATGGCAATGTCAGTGTATGGCTATCTCAGTGTATGGCTATGTCAGTGTATGGCTATCTCAGTGTATGGCTATCTCAGTGTATGGCTATGTCAGTGTATGGCTATCTCAGTGTATAGCTATCTCAGTGTATGGCTATCTCAGTGTATGGCTATGTCAGTGTATGGCTATCTCAGTGTATGGATATGTCAGTGTATGGCTATATCAGTGTATGGATATGTCAGTGTGTGGCTATCTCAGTGTATGGATATGTCCGTGTATGGCTATCTCAGTGTATGGATATGTCCGTGTGTGGCTATCTCAGTGTATGGATATGTCCGTGTGTGGCTATCTCAGTGTATGGATATGTCCGTGTGTGGCTATCTCAGTGTATGGATATGTCCGTGTGTGGCTATCTCAGTGTATGGATATGTCCGTGTATGGCTATCTCAGTGTATGGATATGTCCGTGTGTGGCTATCTCAGTGTATGGATATGTCCGTGTGTGGCTATCTCAGTGTATTGATATGTCAGTGTATAGCTATGTCAGTGTATGGCTATGTCAGTGTATGGCTATGTCAGTGTATGGCTATGTCAGTGTATAGCTATGTCAGTGTATGGCTATCTCAGTGTATGGCTATGTCAGTGTATAGCTATGTCAGTGTATGGCTATGTCAGTGTATGGATATGTCAGTGTATGGATATGTCAGTGTATGGCTATCTCAGTGTATGGCTATGTCAGTGTATGGCTATGTCAGTGTATGGCTATGTCAGTGTATGGATATGTCAGTGTATGGCTATCTCAGTGTATGGATATGTCCGTGTGTGGCTATCTCAGTGTATGGATATGTCCGTGTATGGCTATCTCAGTGTATGGATATGTCAGTGTATGGCTATCTCAGTGTATGGCTATGTCAGTGTATGGCTATCTCAGTGTATGGATATGTCAGTGTATGGATATGTCAGTGTATGTCTATGTCAGTGTATAGCTATGTCAGTGTATGGCTATGTCAGTGTATGGCTATGTCAGTGTATGGCTATGTCAGTGTATAGCTATGTCAGTGTATGGCTATCTCAGTGTATGGCTATGTCAGTGTATAGCTATGTCAGTGTATGGCTATGTCAGTGTATGGATATGTCAGTGTATGGCTATGTCAGTGTATGGCTATCTCAGTGTATGGCTATGTCAGTGTATGGCTATGTCAGTGTATGGCTATGTCAGTGTATGGATATGTCAGTGTATGGCTATGTCAGTGTATGGATATATCAGTGTATGGCTATCTCAGTGTATGGCTATGTCAGTGTATGGCTATCTCAGTGTATGGCTATGTCAGTGTATGGCTATCTCAGTGTATGGATATGTCAGTGTATGGCTATGTCAGTGTATGGCTGTGTCAGTGTATGGATATGTCAGTGTATGGCAATGTCAGTGTATGGCTATCTCAGTGTATGGATATGTCCGTGTGTGGCTATCTCAGTGTATGGATATGTCCGTGTGTGGCTATCTCAGTGTATGGCTATGTCAGTGTATGGCTATGTCAGTGTATGGCTATGTCAGTGTATGGATATGTCAGTGTATGGCTATCTCAGTGTATGGATATGTCCGTGTGTGGCTATCTCAGTGTATGGATATGTCCGTGTATGGCTATCTCAGTGTATGGATATGTCAGTGTATGGCTATCTCAGTGTATGGCTATGTCAGTGTATGGCTATCTCAGTGTATGGATATGTCAGTGTATGGATATGTCAGTGTATGTCTATGTCAGTGTATAGCTATGTCAGTGTATGGCTATGTCAGTGTATGGCTATGTCAGTGTATGGCTATGTCAGTGTATAGCTATGTCAGTGTATGGCTATCTCAGTGTATGGCTATGTCAGTGTATAGCTATGTCAGTGTATGGCTATGTCAGTGTATGGATATGTCAGTGTATGGCTATGTCAGTGTATGGCTATCTCAGTGTATGGCTATGTCAGTGTATGGCTATGTCAGTGTATGGCTATGTCAGTGTATGGATATGTCAGTGTATGGCTATGTCAGTGTATGGATATATCAGTGTATGGCTATCTCAGTGTATGGCTATGTCAGTGTATGGCTATCTCAGTGTATGGCTATGTCAGTGTATGGCTATCTCAGTGTATGGATATGTCAGTGTATGGCTATGTCAGTGTATGGCTGTGTCAGTGTATGGATATGTCAGTGTATGGCAATGTCAGTGTATGGCTATCTCAGTGTATGGATATGTCCGTGTGTGGCTATCTCAGTGTATGGATATGTCCGTGTGTGGCTATCTCAGTGTATGGATATGTCCGTGTGTGGCTATCTCAGTGTATGGATATGTCCGTGTGTGGCTATCTCAGTGTATGGATATGTCAGTGAGTGGCAATGTCAGTGTATAGCTATCTCAGTATATGGAATTGTCAGTGTATGGCAATGTCAGTGTATGGCTATCTCAGTGTATGGCTATGTCAGTGTATGGATATGTCAGTGTATGGCAATGTCAGTGTATGGCTATCTCAGTGTATGGATATGTCAGTGTATGGCAATGTCAGTGTATGGCAATGTCAGTGTATGGCAATGTCAGTGTATAGCTATCTCAGTATATGGATATGTCAGTGTATGGCAATGTCAGTGTATGGCTATCTCAGTGTATGGCTATGTCAGTGTATGGATATGTCAGTGTATGGCAATGTCAGTGTATGGCTATCTCAGTGTATAGGTATGTCAGTGTATGGCTATCTCAGTGTATGGCTATCTCAGTGTATGGCTATGTCAGTGTATGGCTATCTCAGTGTATAGCTATCTCAGTGTATGGCTATCTCAGTGTATGGCTATGTCAGTGTATGGCTATCTCAGTGTATGGATATGTCAGTGTATGGCTATATCAGTGTATGGATATGTCAGTGTATGGCTATCTCAGTGTATGGATATGTCAGTGTATGGCTATCTCAGTGTATGGATATGTCAGTGTATGGCTATCTCAGTGTATGGATATGTCAGTGTATGGCTATCTCAGTGTTTGGATATGTCAGTGTATGGCTATCTCAGTGTATGGGTATGTCAGTGTATGGCTATCTCAGTGTATGGATATGTCAGTGTATGGCTATCTCAGTGTATGGATATGTCAGTGTATGGCTATCTCAGTGTATGGATATGTCAGTGTATGGCTATCTCAGTGTATGGATATGTCAGTGTATGGCTATCTCAGTGTATGGATATGTCAGTGTATGGCTATCTCAGTGTATGGATATGTCAGTGAGTGGCTATGTCAGTGTATGGCTATATCAGTGTGTGGCTATCTCAGTGTATGGATATGTCAGTGTGTGGCTATCTCAGTGTATGGATATGTCAGTGTGTGGCTATCTCAGTGTATGGATATGTCCGTGTGTGGCTATCTCAGTGTATGGATATGTCCGTGTGTGGCTATCTCAGTGTATGGATATGTCCGTGTGTGGCTATCTCAGTGTATGGATATGTCCGTGTGTGGCTATCTCAGTGTATGGATATGTCCGTGTGTGGCTATCTCAGTGTATGGATATGTCCGTGTGTGGCTATCTCAGTGTATGGATATGTCCGTGTATGGCTATCTCAGTGTATGGATATGTCCGTGTGTGGCTATCTCAGTGTATGGATATGTCCGTGTGTGGCTATCTCAGTGTATTGATATGTCAGTGTATGGCTATCTCAGTGTATGGCTATGTCAGTGTATGGCTATCTCAGTGTATGGATAGGTCAGTGTATGGATATGTCAGTGTATGGATAGGTCAGTGTATAGCTATGTCAGTGTATGGCTATGTCAGTGTATGGCTATGTCAGTGTATGGCTATGTCAGTGTATAGCTATGTCAGTGTATGGCTATCTCAGTGTATGGCTATGTCAGTGTATAGCTATGTCAGTGTATGGCTATGTCAGTGTATGGATATGTCAGTGTATGGCTATGTCAGTGTATGGCTATCTCAGTGTATGGCTATGTCAGTGTATGGCTATGTCAGTGTATGGCTATGTCAGTGTATGGATATGTCAGTGTATGGCTATCTCAGTGTATGGATATGTCCGTGTGTGGCTATCTCAGTGTATGGATATGTCCGTGTATGGCTATCTCAGTGTATTGATATGTCAGTGTATGGCTATCTCAGTGTATGGCTATGTCAGTGTATGGCTATCTCAGTGTATGGATATGTCAGTGTATGGATATGTCAGTGTATGGCTATGTCAGTGTATAGCTATGTCAGTGTATGGCTATGTCAGTGTATGGCTATGTCAGTGTATGGCTATGTCAGTGTATAGCTATGTCAGTGTATGGCTATCTCAGTGTATGGCTATGTCAGTGTATAGCTATGTCAGTGTATGGCTATGTCAGTGTATGGATATGTCAGTGTATGGCTATGTCAGTGTATGGCTATCTCAGTGTATGGCTATGTCAGTGTATGGCTATGTCAGTGTATGGCTATGTCAGTGTATGGATATGTCAGTGTATGGCTATGTCAGTGTATGGATATATCAGTGTATGGCTATCTCAGTGTATGGCTATGTCAGTGTATGGCTATCTCAGTGTATGGCTATGTCAGTGTATGGCTATCTCAGTGTATGGATATGTCAGTGTATGGCTATGTCAGTGTATGGCTATGTCAGTGTATGGCTATGTCAGTGTATGGATATGTCAGTGTATGGCTATCTCAGTGTATGGATATGTCAGTGTATGGCTATCTCAGTGTATGGATATGTCAGTGTATGGCTATCTCAGTGTATGGATATGTCAGTGTATGGCTATCTCAGTGTATGGATATGTCAGTGTATGGCTATCTCAGTTTATGGATATGTCAGTGTATGGCTATCTCAGTGTATGGATATGTCAGTGTATGGCTATCTCAGTGTATGGATATGTCAGTGTATGGCTATCTCAGTGTATGGCTATGTCAGTGTATGGCTATGTCAGTGTATGGCTATCTCAGTGTATGGCTATCTCAGTGTATGGCTATGTCAGTGTATGGCTTTCTCAGTGTATAGCTATCTCAGTGTATGGCTATCTCAGTGTACGGATATGTCAGTGTATGGCTATCTCAGTGTACGGATATGTCAGTGTATGGCTATCTCAGTGTACGGATATGTCAGTATATGGCTATCTCAGTGTACGGATATGTCAGTGCATGGCTATCTCAGTGTATGGATATGTCAGTGTATGGCAATCTCAGTGTATGGATATGTCAGTGTATGGCTATCTCAGTGTTTGGATATGTCAGTGTATGGCTATCTCAGTGTATGGGTATGTCAGTGTATGGCTATCTCAGTGTATGGATATGTCAGTGTATGGCTATCTCAGTGTATGGATATGTCAGTGTATGGCTATCTCAGTGTATGGATATGTCAGTGTATGGCTATCTCAGTGTATGGATATGTCAGTGTATGGCTATCTCAGTGTATGGATATGTCAGTGTATGGCTATCTCAGTGTATGGATATGTCAGTGTATGGCTATCTCAGTGTATGGATATGTCAGTGAGTGGCTATGTCAGTGTATGGCTATATCAGTGTGTGGCTATCTCAGTGTATGGATATGTCCGTGTGTGGCTATCTCAGTGTATGGATATGTCCGTGTGTGGCTATCTCAGTGTATGGATATGTCCGTGTGTGGCTATCTCAGTGTATGGATATGTCCGTGTGTGGCTATCTCAGTGTATGGATATGTCCGTGTGTGGCTATCTCAGTGTATGGATATGTCCGTGTGTGGCTATCTCAGTGTATGGATATGTCCGTGTGTGGCTATCTCAGTGTATGGATATGTCCGTGTGTGGCTATCTCAGTGTATGGATATGTCCGTGTGTGGCTATCTCAGTGTATGGATATGTCCGTGTGTGGCTATCTCAGTGTATTGATATGTCAGTGTGTGGCTATCTCAGTGTATGGCTATGTCAGTGTGTGGCTATCTCAGTGTATGGCTATGTCAGTGGATGGATATGTCAGTGTATGGCTATGTCAGTGTATGGCTATGTCAGTGTATGGCTATGTCAGTGTATGGCTATCTCAGTGTATGGCTATGTCAGTGTATAGCTATGTCAGTGTATGGCTATGTCAGTGTATGGCTATCTCAGTGTATGGCTATGTCAGTGTATGGCTATGTCAGTGTATGGATATGTCAGTGTATGGCTATCTCAGTGTATGGATATGTCCGTGTGTGGCTATCTCAGTGTATGGATATGTCCGTGTATGGCTATCTCAGTGTATTGATATGTCAGTGTATGGCTATCTCATTGTATGGCTATGTCAGTGTATGGCTATGTCAGTGTATGGATATGTCAGTGTATGGCTATGTCAGTGTATGGATATGTCAGTGTATGGCTATGTCAGTGTATGGCTATGTCAGTGTATGGCTATGTCAGTGTATAGCTATGTCAGTGTATGGCTATATCAGTGTATGGCTATGTCAGTGTATGGCTATGTCAGTGTATGGCTATGTCAGTGTATGGATATGTCAGTGTATGGCTATGTCAGTGTATGGCTATCTCAGTGTATGGCTATGTCAGTGTATGGCTATGTCAGTGTATGGCTATGTCAGTGTATGGATATGTCAGTGTATGGCTATGTCAGTGTATGGATATGTCAGTGTATGGCTATCTCAGTGTATGGATATGTCAGTGTATGGCTATCTCAGTGTATGGATATGTCAGTGTATGGCTATGTCAGTGTATGGATATGTCAGTGTATGGCTATGTCAGTGTATGGATATGTCAGTGTATGGCTATCTCAGTGTATGGATATGTCAGTGTATGGCTATCTCAGTGTATGGATATGTCAGTGTATGGCTATCTCAGTGTATGGATATGTCAGTGTATGGCTATCTCAGTGTATGGATATGTCAGTGTATGGCTATCTCAGTGTATGGATATGTCAGTGTATGGCTATCTCAGTGTATGGATATGTCAGTGTATGGCTATCTCAGTGTATGGATATGTCCGTGTATGGCTATCTCAGTGTATGGATATGTCCGTGTATGGCTATCTCAGTGTATGGATATGTCCGTGTATGGCTATCTCAGTGTAAGGATATGTCCGTGTATGGCTATCTCAGTGTATGGATATGTCCGTGTATGGCTATCTCAGTGTATGGATATGTCCGTGTGTGGCTATCTCAGTGTATGGATATGTCCGTGTGTGGCTATCTCAGTGTATGGATATGTCCGTGTGTGGCTATCTCAGTGTATGGATATGTCCGTGTGTGGCTATCTCAGTGTATGGATATGTCAGTGTGTGGCTATCTCAGTGTATGGATATGTCAGTGTGTGGCTATCTCAGTGTATGGATATGTCAGTGTATGGATATGTCAGTGTATGGCTATGTCAGTGTATAGCTATGTCAGTGTATGGCTATGTCAGTGTATGGCTATGTCAGTGTATGGCTATCTCAGTGTATGGCTATGTCAGTGTATAGCTATGTCAGTGTATGGCTATGTCAGTGTATGGCTATGTCAGTGTATGGCTATGTCAGTGTATGGCTATGTCAGTGTATGGCTATCTCAGTGTATGGATATGTCAGTGTATGGCTATCTCAGTGTATGGATATGTCAGTGTATGGCTATCTCAGTGTATGGATATGTCAGTGTATGGCTATCAGTGTATGGATATGTCAGTGTATGGCTATCTCAGTGTATGGATATGTCAGTGTATGGCTATCTCAGTGTATGGATATGTCAGTGTATGGCTATCTCAGTGTATGGATATGTCAGTGTATGGCTATCTCAGTGTATGGATATGTCAGTGTATGGCTATCTCAGTGTAAGGATATGTCAGTGTATGGCTATCTCAGTGTATGGATATGTCAGTGTATGGCTATCTCAGTGTATGGATATGTCAGTGTATGGCTATCTCAGTGTATGGATATGTCAGTGTATGGCTATCTCAGTGTATGGATATGTCAGTGAGTGGCTATGTCAGTGTATGGCTATATCAGTGTGTGGCTATCTCAGTGTATGGATATGTCAGTGTGTGGCTATCTCAGTGTATGGATATGTCCGTGTGTGGCTATCTCAGTGTATGGATATGTCCGTGTGTGGCTATCTCAGTGTATGGATATGTCCGTGTGTGGCTATCTCAGTGTATGGATATGTCCGTGTGTGGCTATCTCAGTGTATGGATATGTCCGTGTGTGGCTATCTCAGTGTATGGATATGTCCGTGTGTGGCTATCTCAGTGTATGGATATGTCCGTGTGTGGCTATCTCAGTGTATGGATATGTCCGTGTGTGGCTATCTCAGTGTATGGATATGTCCGTGTGTGGCTATCTCAGTGTATGGATATGTCAGTGTGTGGCTATCTCAGTGTATGGCTATGTCAGTGTGTGGCTATCTCAGTGTATGGCTATGTCAGTGGATGGATATGTCAGTGTATGGCTATGTCAGTGTATGGCTATGTCAGTGTATGGCTATGTCAGTGTATGGCTATCTCAGTGTATGGCTATGTCAGTGTATAGCTATGACAGTGTATGGCTATGTCAGTGTATGGATATGTCAGTGTATGGCTATGTCAGTGTATGGCTATCTCAGTGTATGGCTATGTCAGTGTATGGCTATGTCAGTGTATGGATATGTCAGTGTATGGCTATCTCAGTGTATGGATATGTCCGTGTGTGGCTATCTCAGTGTATGGATATGTCCGTGTATGGCTATCTCAGTGTATTGATATGTCAGTGTATGGCTATCTCAGTGTATGGCTATGTCAGTGTATGGCTATCTCAGTGTATGGATATGTCAGTGTATGGCTATGTCAGTGTATGGATATGTCAGTGTATGGCTATGTCAGTGTATGGCTATGTCAGTGTATGGCTATGTCAGTGTATGGCTATGTCAGTGTATGGCTATGTCAGTGTATGGCTATGTCAGTGTATGGCTATCTCAGTGTATGGCTATGTCAGTGTATGGCTATGTCAGTGTATGGCTATGTCAGTGTATGGATATGTCAGTGTATGGCTATGTCAGTGTATGGCTATCTCAGTGTATGGCTATGTCAGTGTATGGCTATGTCAGTGTATGGCTATGTCAGTGTATGGATATGTCAGTGTATGGCTATGTCAGTGTATGGATATGTCAGTGTATGGCTATCTCAGTGTATGGATATGTCAGTGTATGGCTATCTCAGTGTATGGATATGTCAGTGTATGGCTATGTCAGTGTATGGATATGTCAGTGTATGGCTATGTCAGTGTATGGATATGTCAGTGTATGGCTATCTCAGTGTATGGATATGTCAGTGTATGGCTATCTCAGTGTATGGATATGTCAGTGTATGGCTATCTCAGTGTATGGATATGTCAGTGTATGGCTATCTCAGTGTATGGATATGTCAGTGTATGGCTATCTCAGTGTATGGCTATGTCAGTGTATGGCTATCTCAGTGTATGGATATGTCAGTGTATGGCTATCTCAGTGTATGGATATGTCCGTGTATGGCTATCTCAGTGTATGGATATGTCCGTGTATGGCTATCTCAGTGTATGGATATGTCCGTGTATGGCTATCTCAGTGTAAGGATATGTCCGTGTATGGCTATCTCAGTGTATGGATATGTCCGTGTATGGCTATCTCAGTGTATGGATATGTCCGTGTGTGGCTATATCAGTGTATGGATATGTCCGTGTGTGGCTATCTCAGTGTATGGATATGTCAGTGTGTGGCTATCTCAGTGTATGGATATGTCCGTGTGTGGCTATCTCAGTGTATGGATATGTCCGTGTATGGCTATCTCAGTGTATGGATATGTCCGTGTATGGCTATCTCAGTGTATGGATATGTCCGTGTATGGCTATCTCAGTGTAAGGATATGTCCGTGTATGGCTATCTCAGTGTATGGATATGTCCGTGTATGGCTATCTCAGTGTATGGATATGTCCGTGTGTGGCTATATCAGTGTATGGATATGTCCGTGTGTGGCTATCTCAGTGTATGGATATGTCCGTGTGTGGCTATCTCAGTGTATGGATATGTCCGTGTGTGGCTATCTCAGTGTATGGATATGTCAGTGTGTGGCTATCTCAGTGTATGGATATGTCAGTGTGTGGCTATCTCAGTGTATGGATATGTCAGTGTATGGATATGTCAGTGTATGGATATGTCAGTGTATAGCTATGTCAGTGTATGGCTATGTCAGTGTATGGCTATGTCAGTGTATGGCTATGTCAGTGTATGGCTATCTCAGTGTATGGCTATGTCAGTGTATAGCTATGTCAGTGTATGGCTATGTCAGTGTATGGATATGTCAGTGTATGGATATGTCAGTGTATGGCTATCTCAGTGTATGGCTATGTCAGTGTATGGCTATGTCAGTGTATGGCTATGTCAGTGTATGGATATGTCAGTGTATGGCTATCTCAGTGTATGGATATGTCCGTGTGTGGCTATCTCAGTGTATGGATATGTCCGTGTATGGCTATCTCAGTGTATTGATATGTCAGTGTATGGCTATCTCAGTGTATTGATATGTCAGTGTATGGCTATCTCAGTGTATGGCTATGTCAGTGTATGGCTATCTCAGTGTATGGATATGTCAGTGTATGGATATGTCAGTGTATGGCTATGTCAGTGTATAGCTATGTCAGTGTATGGCTATGTCAGTGTATGGCTATGTCAGTGTATGGCTATGTCAGTGTATAGCTATGTCAGTGTATGGCTATCTCAGTGTATGGCTATGTCAGTGTATAGCTATGTCAGTGTATGGCTATGTCAGTGTATGGCTATGTCAGTGTATGGCTATCTCAGTGTATGGCTATGTCAGTGTATGGCTATGTCAGTGTATGGCTATGTCAGTGTATGGATATGTCAGTGTATGGCTATGTCAGTGTATGGATATATCAGTGTATGGCTATCTCAGTGTATGGCTATGTCAGTGTATGGCTATCTCAGTGTATGGCTATGTCAGTGTATGGCTATCTCAGTGTATGGCTATGTCAGTGTATGGCTATCTCAGTGTATGGATATGTCAGTGTATGGCTATGTCAGTGTATGGCTATGTCAGTGTATGGCTATGTCAGTGTATGGATATGTCAGTGTATGGCTATCTCAGTGTATGGATATGTCAGTGTATGGCTATCTCAGTGTATGGATATGTCAGTGTATGGCTATCTCAGTGTATGGATATGTCAGTGTATGGCTATCTCAGTGTATGGATATGTCAGTGTATGGCTATCTCAGTGTATGGATATGTCAGTGTATGGCTATCTCAGTGTATGGATATGTCAGTGTATGGCTATCTCAGTGTATGGCTATGTCAGTGTATGGCTATCTCAGTGTATGGCTATGTCAGTGTATGGCTATCTCAGTGTATGGCTATCTCAGTGTATGGCTATGTCAGTGTATGGCTTTCTCAGTGTATGGCTATCTCAGTGTATGGCTATCTCAGTGTACGGATATGTCAGTGTATGGCTATCTCAGTGTACGGATATGTCAGTGTATGGCTATCTCAGTGTATGGCTATCTCAGTGTACGGATATGTCAGTGTATGGCTATCTCAGTGTACGGATATGTCAGTGTATGGCTATCTCAGTGTACGGATATGTCAGTGCATGGCTATCTCAGTGTACGGATATGTCAGTGCATGGCTATCTCAGTGTATGGATATGTCAGTGTATGGCAATCTCAGTGTATGGATATGTCAGTGTATGGCTATCTCAGTGTTTGGATATGTCAGTGTATGGCTATCTCAGTGTTTGGATATGTCAGTGTATGGCTATCTCAGTGTATGGGTATGTCAGTGTATGGCTATCTCAGTGTATGGATATGTCAGTGTATGGCTATCTCAGTGTATGGATATGTCAGTGTATGGCTATCTCAGTGTATGGATATGTCAGTGTATGGCTATCTCAGTGTATGGATATGTCAGTGTATGGCTATCTCAGTGTATGGATATGTCAGTGTATGGCTATCTCAGTGTATGGATATGTCAGTGTATGGCTATCTCAGTGTATGGATATGTCAGTGAGTGGCTATGTCAGTGTATGGCTATATCCGTGTGTGGCTATCTCAGTGTATGGATATGTCCGTGTGTGGCTATCTCAGTGTATGGATATGTCCGTGTGTGGCTATCTCAGTGTATGGATATGTCCGTGTGTGGCTATCTCAGTGTATGGATATGTCCGTGTGTGGCTATCTCAGTGTATGGATATGTCCGTGTGTGGCTATCTCAGTGTATGGATATGTCCGTGTGTGGCTATCTCAGTGTATGGATATGTCCGTGTGTGGCTATCTCAGTGTATGGATATGTCCGTGTGTGGCTATCTCAGTGTATGGATATGTCCGTGTGTGGCTATCTCAGTGTATGGATATGTCCGTGTGTGGCTATCTCAGTGTATGGATATGTCAGTGTGTGGCTATCTCAGTGTATGGCTATGTCAGTGTGTGGCTATCTCAGTGTATGGCTATGTCAGTGGATGGATATGTCAGTGTATGGCTATGTCAGTGGATGGCTATGTCAGTGTATGGCTATGTCAGTGTATGGCTATCTCAGTGTATGGCTATGTCAGTGTATAGCTATGTCAGTGTATGGCTATGTCAGTGTATGGCTATGTCAGTGTATGGCTATGTCAGTGTATGGCTATCTCAGTGTATGGCTATGTCAGTGTATGGCTATGTCAGTGTATGGATATGTCAGTGTATGGCTATCTCAGTGTATGGATATGTCCGTGTGTGGCTATCTCAGTGTATGGATATGTCCGTGTATGGCTATCTCAGTGTATTGATATGTCAGTGTATGGCTATCTCAGTGTATGGCTATGTCAGTGTATGGCTATCTCAGTGTATGGATATGTCAGTGTATGGCTATGTCAGTGTATGGATATGTCAGTGTATGGCTATGTCAGTGTATGGCTATGTCAGTGTATGGCTATCTCAGTGTATGGCTATGTCAGTGTATGGCTATCTCAGTGTATGGCTATGTCAGTGTATGGATATGTCAGTGTATGGCTATGTCAGTGTATGGCTATCTCAGTGTATGGCTATGTCAGTGTATGGCTATGTCAGTGTATGGCTATGTCAGTGTATGGATATGTCAGTGTATGGCTATGTCAGTGTATGGATATGTCAGTGTATGGCTATCTCAGTGTATGGATATGTCAGTGTGTGGCTATCTCAGTGTATGGATATGTCAGTGTATGGCTATGTCAGTGTATGGCTATGTCAGTGTATGGCTATCTCAGTGTATGGATATGTCAGTGTATGGCTATCTCAGTGTATGGATATGTCAGTGAGTGGCTATGTCAGTGTATGGCTATATCCGTGTGTGGCTATCTCAGTGTATGGATATGTCCGTGTGTGGCTATCTCAGTGTATGGATATGTCCGTGTGTGGCTATCTCAGTGTATGGATATGTCCGTGTGTGGCTATCTCAGTGTATGGATATGTCCGTGTGTGGCTATCTCAGTGTATGGATATGTCCGTGTGTGGCTATCTCAGTGTATGGATATGTCCGTGTGTGGCTATCTCAGTGTATGGATATGTCCGTGTGTGGCTATCTCAGTGTATGGATATGTCCGTGTGTGGCTATCTCAGTGTATGGATATGTCCGTGTGTGGCTATCTCAGTGTATTGATATGTCAGTGTGTGGCTATCTCAGTGTATGGCTATGTCAGTGTGTGGCTATCTCAGTGTATGGCTATGTCAGTGGATGGATATGTCAGTGTATGGCTATGTCAGTGTATGGCTATGTCAGTGTATGGCTATGTCAGTGTATGGCTATCTCAGTGTATGGCTATGTCAGTGTATAGCTATGTCAGTGTATGGCTATGTCAGTGTATGGATATGTCAGTGTATGGCTATGTCAGTGTATGGCTATCTCAGTGTATGGCTATGTCAGTGTATGGCTATGTCAGTGTATGGATATGTCAGTGTATGGCTATCTCAGTGTATGGATATGTCCGTGTGTGGCTATCTCAGTGTATGGATATGTCCGTGTGTGGCTATCTCAGTGTATTGATATGTCAGTGTATGGCTATCTCAGTGTATGGCTATGTCAGTGTATGGCTATCTCAGTGTATGGATATGTCAGTGTATGGCTATGTCAGTGTATGGCTATGTCAGTGTATGGCTATGTCAGTGTATAGCTATGTCAGTGTATGGCTATCTCAGTGTATGGCTATGTCAGTGTATGGCTATCTCAGTGTATGGCTATGTCAGTGTATGGCTATGACAGTGTATGGCTATGTCAGTGTATGGCTATCTCAGTGTATGGCTATGTCAGTGTATGGCTATGTCAGTGTATGGCTATGTCAGTGTATGGATATGTCAGTGTATGGCTATGTCAGTGTATGGATATGTCAGTGTATGGCTATCTCAGTGTATGGATATGTCAGTGTATGGCTATCTCAGTGTATGGATATGTCAGTGTATGGCTATGTCAGTGTATGGATATGTCAGTGTATGGCTATGTCAGTGTATGGATATGTCAGTGTATGGCTATCTCAGTGTATGGATATGTCAGTGTATGGCTATCTCAGTGTATGGATATGTCAGTGTATGGCTATCTCAGTGTATGGATATGTCAGTGTATGGCTATCTCAGTGTATGGATATGTCAGTGTATGGCTATCTCAGTGTATGGATATGTCAGTGTATGGCTATCTCAGTGTATGGATATGTCCGTGTATGGCTATCTCAGTGTATGGATATGTCCGTGTATGGCTATCTCAGTGTATGGATATGTCCGTGTATGGCTATCTCAGTGTATGGATATGTCCGTGTATGGCTATCTCAGTGTAAGGATATGTCCGTGTATGGCTATCTCAGTGTATGGATATGTCCGTGTATGGCTATCTCAGTGTATGGATATGTCCGTGTGTGGCTATCTCAGTGTATGGATATGTCCGTGTGTGGCTATCTCAGTGTATGGATATGTCCGTGTGTGGCTATCTCAGTGTATGGATATGTCCGTGTGTGGCTATCTCAGTGTATGGATATGTCAGTGTGTGGCTATCTCAGTGTATGGATATGTCAGTGTGTGGCTATCTCAGTGTATGGATATGTCAGTGTGTGGATATGTCAGTGTATGGATATGTCAGTGTATAGCTATGTCAGTGTATGGCTATGTCAGTGTATGGCTATGTCAGTGTATGGCTATGTCAGTGTATGGCTATCTCAGTGTATGGCTATGTCAGTGTATGGCTATGTCAGTGTATGGCTATGTCAGTGTATGGCTATGTCAGTGTATGGCTATGTCAGTGTATGGCTATCTCAGTGTATGGATATGTCAGTGTATGGCTATCTCAGTGTATGGATATGTCAGTGTATGGCTATCTCAGTGTATGGATATGTCAGTGTATGGCTATCAGTGTATGGATATGTCAGTGTATGGCTATCTCAGTGTATGGCTATGTCAGTGTATGGCTATCTCAGTGTATGGATATGTCAGTGTATGGCTATCTCAGTGTATGGATATGTCAGTGTATGGCTATCTCAGTGTATGGATATGTCAGTGTATGGCTATCTCAGTGTAAGGATATGTCAGTGTATGGCTATCTCAGTGTATGGATATGTCAGTGTATGGCTATGTCAGTGTATGGCTATGTCAGTGTATGGCTATGTCAGTGTATGGCTATCTCAGTGTATGGATATGTCAGTGTATGGCTATCTCAGTGTATGGCTATGTCAGTGTATGGCTATCTCAGTGTATGGATATGTCAGTGTATGGCTATCTCAGTGTATGGATATGTCAGTGTATGGCTATCTCAGGGTATGGATATGTCAGTGTATGGCTATCTCAGGGTATGGATATGTCAGTGTATGTCTATCTCAGGGTATGGATATGTCAGTGTATGGTTATCTCAGTGTATGGATATGTCAGTGTATGGCTATCTCAGTGTATGGATATGTCAGTGTATGGCTATCTCAGGGTATGGATATGTCAGTGTATGGCTATCTCAGTGTATGGATATGTCAGTGTATGGCTATCTCAGTGTATGGATATGTCAGTGTATGGCTATCTCAGTGTATGGATATGTCAGTGTATGGCTATCTCAGTGTATGGATATGTCAGTGTATGGCTATCTCAGTGTATGGATATGTCAGTGTATGGCTATCTCAGGGTATGGATATGTCAGTGTATGGCTATCTCAGGGTATGGATATGTCCGTGAGTGGCTATGTCAGTGTATGGATATGTCCGTGAGTGGCTATGTCAGTGTATGGATATGTGAGTGTGTGGCTATCTCAGTGTATGGATATGTCCGTGTGTGGCTATCTCAGTGTATGGATATGTCCGTGTGTGGCTATCTCAGTGTATGGATATGTCCGTGTGTGGCTATCTCAGTGTATGGATATGTCCGTGTGTGGCTATCTCAGTGTATGGATATGTCCGTGTGTGGCTATCTCAGTGTATGGATATGTCCGTGTGTGGCTATCTCAGTGTATGGATATGTCCGTGTGTGGCTATCTCAGTGTATGGATATGTCAGTGAGTTTCTATGTCAGTGTATGGATATGTCAGTGAGTGGCTATGTCAGTGTATGGATATGTCAGTGAGTGGCTATCTCAGTGTATGGATATGTCAGTGTGTGGCTATCTCAGTGTATGGATATGTCAGTGTGTGGCTATCTCAGTGTATGGATATGTCAGTGTGTGGCTATCTCAGTGTATGGATATGTCAGTGTGTGGCTATCTCAGTGTATGGATATGTCAGTGTGTGGCTATCTCAGTGTATGGATATGTCAGTGTGTGGCTATCTCAGTGTATGGATATGTCAGTGTGTGGCTATCTCAGTGTATGGATATGTCAGTGTGTGGCTATCTCAGTGTATGGATATGTCAGTGTATGACTATCTCAGTGTATGGATATGTCAGTGTATGGCTATCTCAGTGTATGGATATGTCAGTGTATGGCTATCTCAGTGTATGGATATGTCAGTGTATGGCTATCTCAGTGTATGGATATGTCAGTGTATGGCTATCTCAGTGTATGGATATGTCAGTGTATGGCTATCTCAGTGTATGGATATGTCAGTGTATGGATATCTCAGGGTATGGATATGTCAGTGTATGGCTATCTCAGGTTATGGATATGTCAGTGAGTGGCTATGTCAGTGTATGGATATGTCAGTGTGTGGATATCTCAGTGTATGGATATGTCAGTGTGTGGCTATCTCAGTGTATGGATATGTCAGTGTGTGGCTATCTCAGTGTATGGATATGTCAGTGTGTGGCTATCTCAGTGTATGGATATGACCGTGTGTGGCTATCTCAGTGTATGGATATGTCCGTGTGTGGCTATCTCAGTGTATGGATATGTCAGTGTGTGGCTATCTCAGTGTATGGATATGTCAGTGTGTGGCTATCTCAGTGTATGGATATGTCAGTGTATGGCTATCTCAGTGTATGGATATGTCAGTGTATGGCTATCTCAGTGTATGGATATGTCACTGTATGGCTATCTCAGTGTATGGATATGTCAGTGTATGGCTATCTCAGTGTATGGATATGTCAGTGTATGGCTATCTCAGTGTATGGATATGTCAGTGTATGGCTATCTCAGTGTATGGATATGTCAGTGAGTGGCTATGTCAGTGTATGGCTATATCAGTGTATGGCTATCTCAGTGTATGGCTAGGTCAGTGTATGGCTATGTCAGTGTATGGATAGGTCAGTGTATGGATAGGTCAGTGTATGGCTATGTCAGTGTATGGCTGTGTCAGTGTATGGTTGTGTCAGAGTATGGCTGTGTCAGTGTATGGCTATCTCAGTGTAAGGCTATGTCAGTGTATGACTATGTCAGTATATGGCTATCTCAGTGTATGGCTATGTCAGTGTATGGCTATCTCAGTGTATGGCTATGTCAGTGTATAACTAGGTCAGTGTATGGCTATGTCAGTGTACGGCTATGTTAGTAGTGTACGGCTATGTCAGTGTACGGCTATATCAGTGTAAGACTATGTCAGTGTATGGCTATTTCAGTGTATGGCTATCTCAGTGTATGGCTATGTCAGTGTATGACTATGTCATGTATGACTATGTCAGAGTATTGCTATCTCAGTTTATGGCTATCTCAGTGTATGGCTATGTCAGTGTATGGCTATGTCAGTGTATGGCTATGTCAGTGTATGGCTATGTCAGTGTATGGCTATGTCAGTGTATGGCTATGTCAGTGTATGGTTATGTCAGTGTATAGCTATGTCAGTGTATGGCTATCTCAGTGTATGGCTATGTCAGTGTATGGCTATGTCAGTGTATGGATATGTCAGTGTATGGCTATGTCAGTGTATGGCTATCTCAGTGTATGGCTATGTCAGTGTATGGCTATGTCAGTGTATGGCTATGTCAGTGTATGGATATGTCAGTGTATGGCTATGTCAGTGTATGGATATGTCAGTGTATGGCTATCTCAGTGTATGGATATGTCAGTGTATGGCTATCTCAGTGTATGGATATGTCAGTGTATGGCTATGTCAGTGTATGGATATGTCAGTGTATGGCTATGTCAGTGTATGGATATGTCAGTGTATGGCTATCTCAGTGTATGGATATGTCAGTGTATGGCTATCTCAGTGTATGGATATGTCAGTGTATGGCTATCTCAGTGTATGGATATGTCAGTGTATGGCTATCTCAGTGTATGGATATGTCAGTGTATGGCTATCTCAGTGTATGGATATGTCAGTGTATGGCTATCTCAGTGTATGGATATGTCAGTGTATGGCTATCTCAGTGTATGGATATGTCCGTGTATGGCTATCTCAGTGTATGGATATGTCCGTGTATGGCTATCTCAGTGTATGGATATGTCCGTGTATGGCTATCTCAGTGTAAGGATATGTCCGTGTATGGCTATCTCAGTGTATGGATATGTCCGTGTATGGCTATCTCAGTGTATGGATATGTCCGTGTGTGGCTATCTCAGTGTATGGATATGTCCGTGTGTGGCTATCTCAGTGTATGGATATGTCCGTGTGTGGCTATCTCAGTGTATGGATATGTCCGTGTGTGGCTATCTCAGTGTATGGATATGTCAGTGTGTGGCTATCTCAGTGTATGGATATGTCAGTGTGTGGCTATCTCAGTGTATGGATATGTCAGTGTATGGATATGTCAGTGTATGGATATGTCAGTGTATAGCTATGTCAGTGTATGGCTATGTCAGTGTATGGCTATGTCAGTGTATGGCTATCTCAGTGTATGGCTATGTCAGTGTATAGCTATGTCAGTGTATGGCTATGTCAGTGTATGGCTATGTCAGTGTATGGCTATGTCAGTGTATGGCTATGTCAGTGTATGGCTATGTCAGTGTATGGCTATGTCAGTGTATGGCTTTGTCAGTGTATGGCTATCTCAGTGTATGGATATGTCAGTGTATGGCTATCTCAGTGTATGGATATGTCAGTGTATGGCTATCTCAGTGTATGGATATGTCAGTGTATGGCTATCAGTGTATGGATATGTCAGTGTATGGCTATCTCAGTGTATGGATATGTCAGTGTATGGCTATCTCAGTGTATGGATATGTCAGTGTATGGCTATCTCAGTGTATGGATATGTCAGTGTATGGCTATCTCAGTGTAAGGATATGTCAGTGTATGGCTATCTCAGTGTATGGATATGTCAGTGTATGGCTATGTCAGTGTATGGCTATGTCAGTGTATGGCTATGTCAGTGTATGGCTATCTCAGTGTATGGATATGTCAGTGTATTGCTATCTCAGTGTATGGATATGTCAGTGTATGGCTATCTCAGTGTATGGATATGTCAGTGTATGGCTATCTCAGTGTATGGATATGTCAGTGTATGGCTATCTCAGGGTATGGATATGTCAGTGTATGGCTATCTCAGGGTATGGATATGTCAGTGTATGTCTATCTCAGGGTATGGATATGTCAGTGTATGGTTATCTCAGTGTATGGATATGTCAGTGTATGGCTATCTCAGTGTATGGATATGTCAGTGTATGGCTATCTCAGTGTATGGATATGTCAGTGTATGGCTATCTCAGTGTATGGATATGTCAGTGTATGGCTATCTCAGTGTATGGATATGTCAGTGTATGGCTATCTCAGTGTATGGATATGTCAGTGTATGGCTATCTCAGTGTATGGATATGTCAGTGTATGGCTATCTCAGTGTATGGATATGTCAGTGTATGGCTATCTCAGGGTATGGATATGTCAGTGTATGGCTATCTCAGGGTATGGATATGTCCGTGAGTGGCTATGTCAGTGTATGGATATGTCCGTGAGTGGCTATGTCAGTGTATGGATATGTGAGTGTGTGGCTATCTCAGTGTATGGATATGTCCGTGTGTGGCTATCTCAGTGTATGGATATGTCCGTGTGTGGCTATCTCAGTGTATGGATATGTCCGTGTGTGGCTATCTCAGTGTATGGATATGTCCGTGTGTGGCTATCTCAGTGTATGGATATGTCCGTGTGTGGCTATCTCAGTGTATGGATATGTCCGTGTGTGGCTATCTCAGTGTATGGATATGTCCGTGTGTGGCTATCTCAGTGTATGGATATGTCAGTGAGTTTCTATGTCAGTGTATGGATATGTCAGTGAGTGGCTATGTCAGTGTATGGATATGTCAGTGAGTGGCTATGTCAGTGTATGGATATGTCAGTGAGTGGCTATCTCAGTGTATGGATATGTCAGTGTGTGGCTATCTCAGTGTATGGATATGTCAGTGTGTGGCTATCTCAGTGTATGGATATGTCAGTGTGTGGCTATCTCAGTGTATGGATATGTCAGTGTGTGGCTATCTCAGTGTATGGATATGTCAGTGTGTGGCTATCTCAGTGTATGGATATGTCAGTGTGTGGCTATCTCAGTGTATGGATATGTCAGTGTGTGGCTATCTCAGTGTATGGATATGTCAGTGTATGACTATCTCAGTGTATGGATATGTCAGTGTATGGCTATCTCAGTGTATGGATATGTCAGTGTATGGCTATCTCAGTGTATGGATATGTCAGTGTATGGCTATCTCAGTGTATGGATATGTCAGTGTATGGCTATATCAGTGTAAGACTATGTCAGTGTATGGCTATTTCAGTGTATGGCTATCTCAGTGTATGGCTATGTCAGTGTATGACTATGTCATGTATGACTATGTCAGAGTATTGCTATCTCAGTTTATGGCTATCTCAGTGTATGGCTATGTCAGTGTATGGCTATGTCAGTGTATGGCTATGTCAGTGTATGGCTATGTCAGTGTATGGCTATGTCAGTGTATGGCTATGTCAGTGTATGGTTATGTCAGTGTATAGCTATGTCAGTGTATGGCTATCTCAGTGTATGGCTATGTCAGTGTATGGCTATGTCAGTGTATGGATATGTCAGTGTATGGCTATGTCAGTGTATGGCTATCTCAGTGTATGGCTATGTCAGTGTATGGCTATGTCAGTGTATGGCTATGTCAGTGTATGGATATGTCAGTGTATGGCTATGTCAGTGTATGGATATGTCAGTGTATGGCTATCTCAGTGTATGGATATGTCAGTGTATGGCTATCTCAGTGTATGGATATGTCAGTGTATGGCTATGTCAGTGTATGGATATGTCAGTGTATGGCTATGTCAGTGTATGGATATGTCAGTGTATGGCTATCTCAGTGTATGGATATGTCAGTGTATGGCTATCTCAGTGTATGGATATGTCAGTGTATGGCTATCTCAGTGTATGGATATGTCAGTGTATGGCTATCTCAGTGTATGGATATGTCAGTGTATGGCTATCTCAGTGTATGGATATGTCAGTGTATGGCTATCTCAGTGTATGGATATGTCAGTGTATGGCTATCTCAGTGTATGGATATGTCCGTGTATGGCTATCTCAGTGTATGGATATGTCCGTGTATGGCTATCTCAGTGTATGGATATGTCCGTGTATGGCTATCTCAGTGTAAGGATATGTCCGTGTATGGCTATCTCAGTGTATGGATATGTCCGTGTATGGCTATCTCAGTGTATGGATATGTCCGTGTGTGGCTATCTCAGTGTATGGATATGTCCGTGTGTGGCTATCTCAGTGTATGGATATGTCCGTGTGTGGCTATCTCAGTGTATGGATATGTCCGTGTGTGGCTATCTCAGTGTATGGATATGTCAGTGTGTGGCTATCTCAGTGTATGGATATGTCAGTGTGTGGCTATCTCAGTGTATGGATATGTCAGTGTATGGATATGTCAGTGTATGGATATGTCAGTGTATAGCTATGTCAGTGTATGGCTATGTCAGTGTATGGCTATGTCAGTGTATGGCTATCTCAGTGTATGGCTATGTCAGTGTATAGCTATGTCAGTGTATGGCTATGTCAGTGTATGGCTATGTCAGTGTATGGCTATGTCAGTGTATGGCTATGTCAGTGTATGGCTATGTCAGTGTATGGCTATGTCAGTGTATGGCTTTGTCAGTGTATGGCTATCTCAGTGTATGGATATGTCAGTGTATGGCTATCTCAGTGTATGGATATGTCAGTGTATGGCTATCTCAGTGTATGGATATGTCAGTGTATGGCTATCAGTGTATGGATATGTCAGTGTATGGCTATCTCAGTGTATGGATATGTCAGTGTATGGCTATCTCAGTGTATGGATATGTCAGTGTATGGCTATCTCAGTGTATGGATATGTCAGTGTATGGCTATCTCAGTGTAAGGATATGTCAGTGTATGGCTATCTCAGTGTATGGATATGTCAGTGTATGGCTATGTCAGTGTATGGCTATGTCAGTGTATGGCTATGTCAGTGTATGGCTATCTCAGTGTATGGATATGTCAGTGTATTGCTATCTCAGTGTATGGATATGTCAGTGTATGGCTATCTCAGTGTATGGATATGTCAGTGTATGGCTATCTCAGTGTATGGATATGTCAGTGTATGGCTATCTCAGGGTATGGATATGTCAGTGTATGGCTATCTCAGGGTATGGATATGTCAGTGTATGTCTATCTCAGGGTATGGATATGTCAGTGTATGGTTATCTCAGTGTATGGATATGTCAGTGTATGGCTATCTCAGTGTATGGATATGTCAGTGTATGGCTATCTCAGTGTATGGATATGTCAGTGTATGGCTATCTCAGTGTATGGATATGTCAGTGTATGGCTATCTCAGTGTATGGATATGTCAGTGTATGGCTATCTCAGTGTATGGATATGTCAGTGTATGGCTATCTCAGTGTATGGATATGTCAGTGTATGGCTATCTCAGTGTATGGATATGTCAGTGTATGGCTATCTCAGGGTATGGATATGTCAGTGTATGGCTATCTCAGGGTATGGATATGTCCGTGAGTGGCTATGTCAGTGTATGGATATGTCCGTGAGTGGCTATGTCAGTGTATGGATATGTGAGTGTGTGGCTATCTCAGTGTATGGATATGTCCGTGTGTGGCTATCTCAGTGTATGGATATGTCCGTGTGTGGCTATCTCAGTGTATGGATATGTCCGTGTGTGGCTATCTCAGTGTATGGATATGTCCGTGTGTGGCTATCTCAGTGTATGGATATGTCCGTGTGTGGCTATCTCAGTGTATGGATATGTCCGTGTGTGGCTATCTCAGTGTATGGATATGTCCGTGTGTGGCTATCTCAGTGTATGGATATGTCAGTGAGTTTCTATGTCAGTGTATGGATATGTCAGTGAGTGGCTATGTCAGTGTATGGATATGTCAGTGAGTGGCTATGTCAGTGTATGGATATGTCAGTGAGTGGCTATCTCAGTGTATGGATATGTCAGTGTGTGGCTATCTCAGTGTATGGATATGTCAGTGTGTGGCTATCTCAGTGTATGGATATGTCAGTGTGTGGCTATCTCAGTGTATGGATATGTCAGTGTGTGGCTATCTCAGTGTATGGATATGTCAGTGTGTGGCTATCTCAGTGTATGGATATGTCAGTGTGTGGCTATCTCAGTGTATGGATATGTCAGTGTGTGGCTATCTCAGTGTATGGATATGTCAGTGTATGACTATCTCAGTGTATGGATATGTCAGTGTATGGCTATCTCAGTGTATGGATATGTCAGTGTATGGCTATCTCAGTGTATGGATATGTCAGTGTATGGCTATCTCAGTGTATGGATATGTCAGTGTATGGCTATCTCAGTGTATGGATATGTCAGTGTATGGCTATCTCAGTGTATGGATATGTCAGTGTATGGATATCTCAGGGTATGGATATGTCAGTGTATGGCTATCTCAGGTTATGGATATGTCAGTGAGTGGCTATGTCAGTGTATGGATATGTCAGTGTGTGGATATCTCAGTGTATGGATATGTCAGTGTGTGGCTATCTCAGTGTATGGATATGTCAGTGTGTGGCTATCTCAGTGTATGGATATGTCAGTGTGTGGCTATCTCAGTGTATGGATATGACCGTGTGTGGCTATCTCAGTGTATGGATATGTCCGTGTGTGGCTATCTCAGTGTATGGATATGTCAGTGTGTGGCTATCTCAGTGTATGGATATGTCAGTGTGTGGCTATCTCAGTGTATGGATATGTCAGTGTATGGCTATCTCAGTGTATGGATATGTCAGTGTATGGCTATCTCAGTGTATGGATATGTCACTGTATGGCTATCTCAGTGTATGGATATGTCAGTGTATGGCTATCTCAGTGTATGGATATGTCAGTGTATGGCTATCTCAGTGTATGGATATGTCAGTGTATGGCTATCTCAGTGTATGGATATGTCAGTGAGTGGCTATGTCAGTGTATGGCTATATCAGTGTATGGCTATCTCAGTGTATGGCTAGGTCAGTGTATGGCTATGTCAGTGTATGGATAGGTCAGTGTATGGATAGGTCAGTGTATGGCTATGTCAGTGTATGGCTGTGTCAGTGTATGGTTGTGTCAGAGTATGGCTGTGTCAGTGTATGGCTATCTCAGTGTAAGGCTATGTCAGTGTATGACTATGTCAGTATATGGCTATCTCAGTGTATGGCTATGTCAGTGTATGGCTATCTCAGTGTATGGCTATGTCAGTGTATAACTCGGTCAGTGTATGGCTATGTCAGTGTACGGCTATGTTAGTAGTGTACGGCTATGTCAGTGTACGGCTATATCAGTGTAAGACTATGTCAGTGTATGGCTATCTCAGTGTATGGCTATCTCAGTGTATGGCTATGTCAGTGTATGACTATGTCATGTATGACTATGTCAGAGTATTGCTATCTCAGTTTATGGCTATCTCAGTGTATGGCTATGTCAGTGTATGGCTGTGTCAGTGTATGACTATGTCAGTGTATGGCTATGTCAGTGTATGGATATGTCAGTGTATGGCTGTGTCAGAGTATGGCTATGTCAGTGTATGGCTGTGTCCATGTATGACTATGTCAGAGTATTGCTATCTCAGTTTATGGCTATCTCAGTGTATGGCTATGTCAGTGTATGGCTGTGTCAGTGTATGGCTATGTCAGTGTATGGCTATGTCAGTGTATGGCTATGTCAGTGTACGGCTATGTTAGTAGTGTACGGCTATGTCAGTGTACGGTTATATCAGTGTACGACTATGTCAGTGTATGGCTATCTCAGTGTATGGCTATCTCAGTGTATGGCTATGTCAGTGTATGACTATGTCATGTATGACTATGTCAGTGTATGGCTATCTCAGTGTATGGCTATCTCAGTGTATGACTATGTCAGTGTATGACTATGTCAGTGTATGTCTATCTCAGTGTATGTCTATCTCAGTGTATGACTATGTCAGTGCATGGCTATGTCAGTGCAAGGCTATGTCAGTGTATGGCTATCTCAGTGTATGGCTATGTCAGTGTATGACTATGTCAGTGTATGGTTGTGTCAGTGTATGGTTGTGTCAGTGTATGGCTGTGTCAGTGTATGGCTGTGTCAGTGTATGGCTATCTCAGTGTATGGCTGTGTCAGTCTATGGCTATGTCAGTGTATGGATATGTCAGTGTATGGCTATGTCAGTGTATAGCTGTGTCAGTGAATGGTTATGTCAGTGTATGGCTATGTCAGTGTATGGCTATGTCAGTGTATGGCTATCTCAGTGTATGGCTATGTCAGTGTATGGCTATGTCAGTGTATGGCTATGTCAGTGTATAACTATGTCAGTGTATGGCTATGTCAGTGTATGGCTATGTTAGTAGTGTACAGCTATGTCAGTGTACAGCTATGTTAGTTGTGTACGGCTATGTTATTGTACGGCTATATCAGTGTACGACTATGCCAGTGTATGGCTATCTCAGTGTATGGCTATCTCCGTTTATGGCTATGTCAGTGTATGGCTATGTCAGTGTATGGCTATGTCAGTGTTTGGCTATGTCAGTATATAGATATCTCAGTGTATGGCTATGTCAGTGTATGGCTATCTCAGTGTATGGCTATGTCAGTGTATGACTATGTCAGTGTATGGCTATGTCTGTGTATGGCTATGTCAGTGTGTGGCTAGGTCAGTGTATAGATATCTCAGTGTATGGCTATGTCAGTGTATGGCTATCACAGTGTATGGCTATGTCTGTGTATGGCGATGTCATTCTATGGCTATCTCAGTGTATGGCTGTGTCAGTGTATAGCTGTGTCAGTGTATGGCTGTGTCCGTGTATAGCTGTGTCAGTGTATGGCTATGTCCGTGTATGGCTATGTCCGTGTATGGCTATGTCAGTGTATGGATATGTCAGTGTATAGCTGTGTTAGTGTATGGATATGTCAGTGTATAGCTGTGTCAGTGTATGGCTATGTCAGTGTATGGCTATGTCTGTGTATGGCTATGTCAGTGTATGAATATGTCAGTGTATAGCTGTGTCAGTGTATGGCTGTGTCAGTGTATAGCTGTGTAAGTGTATGGCTATGTCAGTGTATAGATATCTCAGTGTATGGCTATGTCAGTGTATGGCTATCTCAGTGTATGGCTATCTCAGTGTATAGCTATCTCAGTGTATGGCTATGTCAGTGTATGGCTATGTCAGTGTATGGCTATGTCAGTGTATGGCTGTGTCAGTGTATGGTTATGTCAGAGTATGGCTGTGTCAGTGTATGGCTATCTTTGTGTATGGCTATGTCAGTGTATGACTATGTCAGTATATTGCTTTGTCAGTTTATGGCTATGTCAGTGTATGACTATCTCAGTGTATGGCTATGTCAGTGTACAACTATGTCAGTGTACGGCTATGTCAGTGTACGGCTATGTTAGTAGTGTACGGCTATGTCAGTGTACGGCTATGTCAGTGTACGACTATGTCAGTGTATGGCTATCTCAGTGTATGGCAATGTCAGTGTATGACTATGTCAGTGTATGGCTTTGTCAGTGTATAGCTATGACAGTGTATGGCTATGTCAGTGTATAGAAATCTCAGTGTATGGCTATGTCATTGTGTGGCTATCACAGTGTATGGCAATGTCAGTGAGTGGCGATGTCAGTCTATGGCTATCTCAGTGTATGGCTATCTCAGTGTATGGCTATGTCAGTGTTTGGCTATGTCAGTGTATAGATATCTCAGTGTATAGATATCTCAGTGTATGGCTATGTCAGTGTATGGCTATGTCAGTATATGGCTATCTCAGTGAATGGCTATGTCAGTGTATGACTATGTCAGTGTATGGCTATCTCATTGTATGGCTATGTCAGTGTATAGCTATCTCAGTGTATGTCTATGTCAGTGTATGGCTATGTCAGTGTATGGCTTTGTCAGTGTATGACTATGTCAGTGTATGGCTATGTCAGTGTATAGCTATGTCAGTGTATGGCTATGTCAGTGTATGGATATCTCAGTGTATGGCTATGTCAGTGTTTGGCTATCACAGTGTATGGCTATGTCAGTGAGTGGCGATGTCAGTCTATGTCAGTGTATGGCTATGTCAGTGTATGGCTATGTCAGTATATGGCTATCTCAGTGTATGGCTATGTCAGTGTATGGCTATGTCAGTGTATGGATAGGTCAGTGTATGGATAGGTAAGTGTATGGCTAGGTCAGTGTATGGCTGTGTCAGTGTATGGTTGTGTCAGAGTATGGCTGTGTCAGTGTATGGCTATCTCAGTGTAAGGCTATGTCAGTGTATGACTATGTCAGTATATGGCTATCTCAGTGTATGGCTATGTCAGTGTATGGCTATCTCAGTGTATGGCTATGTCAGTGTATAACTAGGTCAGTGTATGGCTATGTCAGTGTACGGCTATGTTAGTAGTGTACGGCTATGTCAGTGTACGGCTATATCAGTGTACGACTATGTCAGTGTATGGCTATCTCAGTGTATGGCTATCTCAGTGTATGGCTATGTCAGTGTATGACTATGTCATGTATGACTATGTCAGTGTATGGCTATCTCAGTGTATGGCTTTCTCAGTGTATGACTTTGTCAGTGTATGGCTATGTCAGTGTATGGCTGTGTCAGTGTATGGCTATGTCAGTGTATGGCTATGTCAGTGTATGGCTATGTCAGTGTATGGATATGTCAGTGTATGCTGTGTCAGAGTATGGCTGTGTCAGTGAACGGCTGTGTCAGTGTATGGCTGTCCTCAGTGTAAGGCTATGTCAGTGTATGACTATGTCAGTGTATTGCTATCTCAGTGTATGGCTATGTCAGTGTATAACTATGTCAGTGTATGGCTATGTCAGTGTACGGCTATGGTTAGTAGTGTACGGCTATGTCCAGTGTACGGCTATATCAGTGTACGACTATGTCAGTGTATGGCTATCTCAGTGTATGGCTATCTCAGTGTATGGCTATGTCAGTGTATGACTAATGTCATGTATGACTCTGTCAGTGTAATGGCTATCTCAGTGTATGGCTATCTCAGTGTATGACTATGTCAGTGTATGACTATGTCAGTGTATGTCTATCTCAGTGTATGACTATGTCAGTGCATGGCTATGACAGTGCAAGGCTATGTCAGTGTATGGCTATCTCAGTGTATGGCTATGTCAGTGTATGATTATGTCAGTGTATGGCTTTCTCAGTGTATGGCTATGTCAGTGTATGACTATGTCATGTATGACTATGTCAGTGTATGGCTATCTCAGTGTATGGCTATGTCAGTGTATGACTATGTCAGTGTATGGCTATGTCAGTGTATTGCTGTGTCAGTGTATGGTTGAGTCAGTGTATGGCTATGTCAGTGTATAGAAATCTCAGTGTATGGCTATGTCATTGTGTGGCTATAACAGTGTATGGGAATGTCAGTGAGTGGCGATGTCAGTCTATGGCTATCTCAGTGTATGGCTATCTCAGTGTATGGCTATGTCAGTGTTTGGCTATGTCAGTGTATAGATATCTCAGTGTATAGATATCTCAGTGTATGGCTATGTCAGTGTATGGCTATGTCAGTGTATGGCTATCTCAGTGAATGGCTATCTCAGTGTATGACTATGTCAGTGTATGGCTATCTCAGTGTATGGCTATGTCAGTGTATAGCTATCTCAGTGTATGTCTATGTCAGTGTATGGCTATGTCAGTGTATGGCTATGTCAGTGTATGACTATGTCAGTGTATGGCTATGTCAGTGTATAGCTATGTCAGTGTAAGGCTATGTCAGTGTATGGATATCTCAGTGTATGGCTATGTCAGTGTATGGCTATCACAGTGTATGGCTATGTCAGTGAGTGGCGATGTCAGTCTATGTCAGTGTATGGCTATGTCAGTGTATGGCTATGTCAGTATATGGCTATCTCAGTGTATGGCTATCTCAGTGGATGGCTATGTCAGTGTATGGATAGGTCAGTGCATGGATAGGTCAGTGTATGGCTATGTCAGTGTATGGCTGTGTCAGTGTATGGTTGTGTCAGAGTATGGCTGTGTCAGTGTATGGCTATCTCAGTGTAAGGCTATGTCAGTGTATGACTATGTCAGTATATGGCTATCTCAGTGTATGGCTATGTCAGTGTATGGCTATCTCAGTGTATGGCCATGTCAGTGTATAACTAGGTCAGTGTATGGCTATGTCAGTGTACGGCTATGTTAGTAGTGTACGGCTATGTCAGTGTACGGCTATATCAGTGTATGACTATGTCAGTGTATGGCTATCTCAGTGTATGGCTATCTCAGTGTATGGCTATGTCAGTGTATGACTATGTCATGTATGACTATGTCAGTGTATGGCTATCTCAGTGTATGGCTATCTCAGTGTATGACTATGTCAGTGTATGGCTAAGTCAGTGTATGGCTGTGTCAGTGTATGGTTGTGTCAGTGTATGGCTATGTCAGTGTGTGGCTATGTCAGTGTATGGCTATGTCAGTGTATGGCTATGTCAGTGTATGGCTGTGTCAGAGTATGGCTGTGTCAGTGTACGGCTGTGTCAGTGTATGGCTATCTCAGTGTAAGGCTATGTCAGTGTATGACTAGGTCAGTGTATGTCTATCTCCGTGTATGGCTATGTCAGTGTATAACTATGTCAGTGTATGGCTATGTCAGTGTACGGCTATGTTAGTAGTGTACGGCTATGTCAGTGTACGGCTATATCAGTGTACGACTATGTCAGTGTATGGCTATCTCAGTGTATGGCTATCTCAGTGTATGGCTATGTCAGTGTATGACTATGTCATGTATGACTATGTCAGTGTATGGCTATCTCAGTGTATGGCTATCTCAGTGTATGACTATGTCAGTGTATGACTATGTCAGTGTATGTCTATCTCAGTGTATGGCTATGTCAGTGTATGACTATGTCAGTGTATGGTTGTGTCAGTGTATGGTTGTGTCAGTGTATGGCTGTGTCAGTGTATGGCTGTGTCAGTGTATGGCTATCTCAGTGTATGGCTATGTCAGTCTATGGCTATGTCAGTGTATGGATATGTCAGTGTATGGCTATGACAGTGTATAGTAGGGGTGAGCGGGTTCGGATTTCTGAAATCCGAACCCCCCCGAGCCCCCCCGATCCGAGTCCGATCCGAGTCAGGCTCGACTTTTCCCGCCTGACTCGGATCTGAAATCGAGGCAAAACGTCATCATCCTGCCTTCCGAGTCTCGCTGGTTTTGGATCCTATATACGGTACCCACGTCGGCGCCATTTTCTCACTCGGCTGTGGACAGTGAAGAGGGAGGGTGGGAGTTAGGGCTGTGTAGTGTAGTGTAGTGTAGTGCTGCTGTTGTCCACTACTTCAAAGTCCATAGGGGCTGGCTGTGTTGTGCTGTTCTGCTGTTGTTAATAGGGGCTGTGTCCACTACTTCAAAGTCCATAGGGGCTGGCTGGACTGTGTTGTGCAGTCAGTTCTCCATAGGGGCTGTGTCCACTCCAAAGTCCTGTGCAGTGTCCCAGTCCTAAAGGAGTGCTGTAGTGTTGTCCAGGGGGTGCTCTGTCCATCAGGGGTGCTCCCCCCAAGTGCTAAAAAAATAATATATTTTCTGTGTTTGTGAATTGTGTGCGCAGTAGCCGCACGTGCATCAACAAAGTAGTGCCAAGCGTGCGCCTGTGTCATAAGTAAAGGGCCGGCTGGCTTGACCGTTAAAGGGTGCTGTAACCCCCTAAAGTACACTCCAGTCCAAACCAAAAAAAAATTATTTTCTGTGTTTGTGAATTGTGTGCGCAGTAGCCGCACGTGCATCAACAAAGTAGTGCCAAGCGTGCGCCTGTGTCATAAGTAAAGGGCCGGCTGGCTTGACCGTTAAGGGTGCTGTAACCCCCAAAGTACACTCCAGTCCAAACCAAAAAAAAAATTATTTTCTGTGTTTGTGAATTGTGTGCGCAGTAGCCGCACGTGCATCAACAAAGTAGTGCCAAGCGTGCGCCTGTGTCATAAGTAAAGGGCCGGCTGGCTTGACCGTTAAGGGTGCTGTAACCCCCGTAAGTACACTCCAGTCCAAACCAAAAAAAAAAATATTTTCTGTGTTTGTGAATTGTGTGCGCAGTAGCCGCACGTGCATCAACAAAGTAGTGCCAAGCGTGCGCCTGTGTCATAAGTAAAGGGCCGGCTGGCTTGACCGTTAAGGGTGCTGTAACCCCCGAAAGTACACTCCAGTCCAAACCAAAAAAAAAATTATTTTCTGTGTTTGTGAATTGTGTGCGCAGTAGCCGCACGTGCATCAACAAAGTAGTGCCAAACGTGCGCCTGTGTCATAAGTAAAGGGCCGGCTGGCTTGACCATTAAGGGTGCTGTAACCCCCAAAAGTACACTCCAGTCCAAACCAAAAAAAAAATTATTTTCTGTGTTTGTGAATTGTGTGCGCAGTAGCCGCACGTGCATCAACAAAGTAGTGCCAAGCGTGCGCCTGTGTCATAAGTAAAGGGCCGGCTGGCTTGACCGTTAAGGGTGCTGTAACCCCCGAAAGTACACTCCAGTCCAAACCAAAAAAAAAATTATTTTCTGTGTTTGTGAATTGTGTGCGCAGTAGCCGCACGTGCATCAACAAAGTAGTGCCAAGCGTGCGCCTGTGTCATAAGTAAAGGGCCGGCTGGCTTGACCGTTAAGGGTGCTGTAACCCCCGAAAGTACACTCCAGTCCAAACCTAAAAAAAAAATATTTTCTGTGTTTGTGAATTGTGTGCGCAGTAGCCGCACGTGCATCAACAAAGTAGTGCCAAGCGTGCGCCTGTGTCATAAGTAAAGGGCCGGCTGGCTTGACCGTTAAAGGGTGCTGTAACCCCCGAAAGTACACTCCAGTCCAAACCAAAAAAAAATTATTTTCTGTTTGTGAATTGTGTGCGCAGTAGCCGCACGTGCATCAACAAAGTAGTGCCAAGCGTGCGCCTGTGTCATAAGTAAAGGGCCGGCTGGCTTGACCGTTAAGGGTGCTGTAACCCCCGAAAGTACACTCCAGTCCAAACCTAAAAAAAAATTATTTTCTGTGTTTGTGAATTGTGTGCGCAGTAGCCGCACGTGCATCAACAAAGTAGTGCCAAGAGTGCGCCTGTGTCATAAGTAAAGGGCCGGCTGGCTTGACCGTTAAAGGGTGCTGTAACCCCCGAAAGTACACTCCAGTCCAAACCAAAAAAAAAATATTTTCTGTGTTTGTGAATTGTGTGCGCAGTAGCCGCACGTGCATCAACAAAGTAGTGCCAAGCGTGCGCCTGTGTCATAAGTAAAGGGCCGGCTGGCTTGACCGTTAAAGGGTGCTGTAACCCCCGAAAGTACACTCCAGTCCAAACCAAAAAAAAATTATTTTCTGTGTTTGTGAATTGTGTGCGCAGTAGCCGCACGTGCATCAACAAAGTAGTGCCAAGAGTGCGCCTGTGTCATAAGTAAAGGGCCGGCTGGCTTGACCGTTAAAGGGTGCTGTAACCCACAAAGTACACTCCAGTCCAAACCAAAAAAAAAATTATTTTCTGTGTTTAGCCGCACGTATATATCAAATCGATATAACATAAATGGAGGACCAAACTTTCTCCGATAAAAATAAAATAGAGAAAGATCAAGAACCACTTCCTCCTAGTGCTGAAGCTGCTGCCACTAGTCATGACATAGACGATAACATGCCATCAACGTCGTCTGCCAAGGCCGATGCCCAATGTCATAGTAGAGGGCACATACAATCCCAAATGGCAAAGTTCAGGAAAATGACCTTGAAAAAGACATTTAAATCAGCTGAAGAGAAACGTAAACTTGCCAATATGCCATTTACGACACGGAGTGGCAAGGAACGGCTAAGGTCGATCCCTAGTATGTTCATGACTAGTGGTTCAGCTTCACATGACGATGGAAGCACTCCTCCCACTAAAAAAATCAAAAGAGTTAAGCTGGCAAAAGCACAGCGAAGAACTGTGCTTTCTAAGAAGATATCACAAATCCCCAAGGAGAGTCCAAGTGTGGTGGTGGTTGCGATGCCTGACCTTCCCAGCACTGGACGGGAAGAGGTGGCTCTTTCCACCATTTGCACGCCCCCTGCAAGTGCTGAAAGGAGCACCCACAGTCCACTTGCTGATATGCAAATTGAAGATGTCACTGTTGAAGTACAACAGGATGAGGATACTGGTGTAGCTGGCGCTGAGGAGGAAGTTGGCGAGGAGGATTCTGATGGTGATGTGGTTTGTTTAAATCAGGCTCCGGGGGAGACAGTTGTTGTCCGTGGGATGAAAAAGCCCATCACGGTCATGCCTGGGCAGAAGACCAAACATTCCACCTCTTTGGTCTGGCAATATTTCTATCCAAATCCGGACAACAACTGTCTTGCCATATGTACCATATGTAAAGGTGAAATAAGTAGGGGTAGGGACGTCAACCACCTAGGAACATCCTCCCTTATACGGCACCTGCAGCGCGTTCATAAAAAGTTACTGTCAAGTTCAGAAACTTTGGCTCAGACCGTAAGCAGTCCAGGGACACCTAAATCCCGTTGTCCTGTTGTATCCAAGCGCCTGCAAACCACACCGTCAACTCCCTCCTCGTCAATTTCCTCCTTAGTCAGGATCGGAAGTAGTCCTGCAGGCCATATCACTGGCATGACTGACTCTCCTATCCGGGATTCCTCCGGAGGATCCTGCATTGCTACGCCTACTGCTGCCGCTGCTGCTGTTGCTGCTGCTGCTGGGAGTCGTTCATCATCCCAGAGAGGAAGTAGGAACACCACTACTTTTACTAAACAATTGACCCTCCAACAGTCCTTAGCGAGGAGGATGAAGTACGACAGCAGTCATCCTGAAGCAAAACGTATAACTGAGGCCTTGACTGCTATGTTGGTGTTAGACGTGCGTCCGGTATCCGCCATTAGTGCAGTGGGATTTAGACAATTGATGGAGGTAGTGTGTCCCCGGTTCCAAATCCCATCTAGATTCCACTTCACTAGGCAGGCGATACCGAGACTGTACAGAAACGTCAGAAAAAGTGTCCTCAGTGTCCTGAAAAATGCCGTTGTACACAATGTCCACTTAACCACGGACATGTGGACAAGTGGAACAGGGCAGACTAAGGACTATATGACTGTGACAGCCCACTGGGTAGATGTATCACCTTACGCAGCAACAGCAGCAGCGTCACCAGTAGCAGCATCTCAGAAACGCCAGCTCGTTACAAGGCAGGCTACGCTGTGTATCACCGGTTTCAGTAAGAGGCACACCGCCGACAACCTCTTAGAGAAACTGAGGGAAATCATCGCCCAGTGGCTTACCCCACTTAGACTCTCCTGGGGATTTGTGATATCTGACAACGCCACCAATATTGTGCGGGCATTACATCTGGGCAAATTCCAGCACGTCCCATGTTTTGCTCACACAATAAACTTGGTGGTGCAGAATTTTCTGAAAAGCGACAGGGGCGTGCAGGAGACGCTTTGGGTGGCCCGAAAAATTTCTGGCCACTTTCGCCATTCAGCGACTGCGTGCCGAAGACTGGAGCGCCAGCAAACACTCTTGAACCTGCCCCGCCATCACCTGAAGCAAGAGGTTGTGACGCGGTGGAACTCAACCCTCTATATGCTTCAGAGGATGGAGGAGCAGCAAAAGGCCATACAAGCCTATACATCCACCTATGACATAGGCAAAGGAGGGGGTATGCACCTGACTCAAGCGCAGTGGAGAATGATTTCCGTGTTGTGCAAGGTTCTTCAGCCCTTCGAACTTGCCACACGTGAAGTCAGTTCAGACACTGCCAGCTTGAGTCAGGTCATTCCCCTCATCAGGCTTTTGCAGAAGCAGCTGGAGAAAGTGAAGGAGGAGCTAAGACGGAGCAATTCCGCTCGGCATGTGGGACTTGTGGATGAAGCCCTTCATTCGCTTTGCCAGGATTCCAGGGTGGTCAATCTGTTGAAATCAGACCACTACATTTTGGCCACCGTGCTCGATCCTAGGTTTAAAGCCTATGTGGTGTCTCTCTTTCCGGCCGACACAAGCCTGCAGAGGTGCAAAGACCTGCTGGTGAACACACTGTCAGCTGAAGCGGAACGTGACACGTCAACGGCTCCTTCTTCATTTTCTCCCGCAACTGGGGCTGCCAGGAAAAAACTTAGGTATCCTAAGCAACCCGCTGGCGGTGATGCAGGGCAGGCAGGACCAAGTTTGGACATCTGGTCCGGACTGAAGGACCTGGCAACAATTTCTGACATGTCTACTGTCACTGCATATGATACTGTCACCATTGACAGAATGGTGGAGGATTACATCGGTGACAGCATCCAAGTAGGCATGTCAGACAGTCCATACCTGTACTGGCAGGAAAAAGAGGCAATTTGGAGGCCCCTGTACAAACTGGCTCTATTTTACCTGAGTTGCCCCCCCTCCAGTGTGTACTCCGAAAGAGTGTTTAGTGCAGCCGGGAACCTTGTCAGCGAAAGGTGTAGGAGGTTGCTTCCACAGAATGTGGAGAAGATGATGTTCATCAAAATGAATTATCAGCTCTTCCAGGGAGACCAGCCTCCAGAAGGTACAGAGGGACCTGTGGTGGTGGATTCAAGTGGGGACGAGTTAATACTTTGTGAGGATGAGGATGTACACACTGAAGAGGGTGAGGAATCGGTGGATGAGGAGGATGAGGATGACATCTTGCCTCCGTAGAGCCAGTTTGTGCAGGGACACATTAATTGCCAGCTTGTTTTGTGGGGGCCCAAACGAACCAATCATTTCAGCCACAGTTGTGTGGCAGACCCTGGCGCTGAAATGATTGATTTGTTAAAGTGTGCATGTCCTGTTTATACAACATAAGGGTGGGTGGGAGGGCCCAAGGACAATTCCATCTTGCACCTCTTTTTTTCTTTGCATTATGTACAGTTTGGGGCCTAGTTTTTCTAACTGCCATCCTGTCTGCCACTGCAGTGTCACTCCTAGATGGGTCACGTGTTTGTGCCGCCCACTCGTGTCGCTTAGCATAGTCATCCAGCTACCTCGGTGCAACCTTTTGGACATAAAAACACTATTGTGAGGTGTGAGGTGTTCAGAATAGACTGGAAATGAGTGGAAATTAAGGTTATTGAGGTTAATAATAGCATAGGAGCAGAAAAACCTACAAATTCTGTGATTTTAGCTGTTTTTATGCTTTTTTTCAAAAAAATACAGATCCAAAACACAAAACCCAGAACCCAAAACACGGAAGGGTGGTTTTGGCAAAACCAATCCAGATCCAAAACACGAAGAAAGATCCAGATCCAAAACCAAAACACAAAACACGAAAAGTGGCCGGTGCACACCCCTAGTGTATAGCTGTGTCAGTGAATGGTTATGTCAGTGTATGGCTATGTCAGTGTATGGCTATGTCAGTGTATGGCTATCTCAGTGTATGGCTATGTCAGTGTATGGCTATCTCAGTGTATGGCTATGTCAGTGTATAACTATGTCAGTGTATGGCTATGTCAGTGTATGGCTATGTTAGTAGTGTACAGCTATGTCAGTGTACAGCTATGTTAGTTGTGTACGGCTATGTCAGTGTACGGCTATATCAGTGTACGACTATGTCAGTGTATGGCTATCTCAGTGTATGGCTATCTCCGTTTATGGCTATGTCAGTGTATGGCTATGTCAGTGTATGGCTATGTCAGTGTTTGGCTATGTCAGTATATAGATATCTCAGTGTATGGCTATGTCAGTGTATGGCTATCTCAGTGTATGGCTATGTCAGTGTATGACTATGTCAGTGTATGTCTATGTCTGTGTATGGCTATGTCAGTGTATGGCTAGGTCAGTGTATAGATATCTCAGTGTATGGCTATGTCAGTGTATGGCTATCACAGTGTATGGCTATGTCTGTGTATGGCGATGTCATTCTATGGCTATCTCAGTGTATGGCTGTGTCAGTGTATAGCTGTGTCAGTGTATGGCTGTGTCCGTGTATAGCTGTGTCAGTGTATGGCTATGTCCGTGTATGGCTATGTCCGTGTATGGCTATGTCAGTGTATGGATATGTCAGTGTATAGCTGTGTCAGTGTATGGCTATGTCAGTGTATGGCTATGTCTGTGTATGGCTATGTCAGTGTATGGATATGTCAGTGTATAGCTGTGTCAGTGTATGGCTGTGTCAGTGTATAGCTGTGTAAGTGTATGGCTATTTCAGTGTATAGATATCTCAGTGTATGGCTATGTCAGTGTATGGCTATCTCAGTGTATGGCTATCTCAGTGTATAGCTATCTCAGTGTATGGCTATGTCAGTGTATGGCTATGTCAGTGTATGGCTGTGTCAGTGTATGGTTATGTCAGAGTATGGCTGTGTCAGTGTATGGCTATCTTTGTGTATGGCTATGTCAGTGTATGACTATGTCAGTATATTGCTTTGTCAGTGTATGGCTATGTCAGTGTATGACTATCTCAGTGTATGGCTATGTCAGTGTACAACTATGTCAGTGTACGGCTCTGTCAGTGTACGGCTATGTTAGTAGTGTACGGCTATGTCAGTGTACGGCTATGTCAGTGTACGACTATGTCAGTGTATGGCTATCTCAGTGTATGGCAATGTCAGTGTATGACTATGTCAGTGTATGGCTTTGTCAGTGTATAGCTATGACAGTGTATGGCTATGTCAGTGTATAGAAATCTCAGTGTATGGCTATGTCATTGTGTGGCTATCACAGTGTATGGCAATGTCAGTGAGTGGCGATGTCAGTCTATGGCTATCTCAGTGTATGGCTATCTCAGTGTATGGCTATGTCAGTGTTTGGCTATGTCAGTGTATAGATATCTCAGTGTATAGATATCTCAGTGTATGGCTATGTCAGTGTATGGCTATGTCAGTGTATGGCTATCTCAGTGAATGGCTATGTCAGTGTATGACTATGTCAGTGTATGGCTATCTCAGTGTATGGCTATGTCAGTGTATAGCTATCTCAGTGTATGTCTATGTCAGTGTATGGCTATGTCAGTGTACGGCTATGTTAGTAGTGTACGACTATATCAGTGTATGGCTATCTCAGTGTATGGCTATCTCAGTGTATGGCTATGTCAGTGTATGACTATGTCATGTATGACTCTGTCAGTGTATCGCTATCTCAGTGTATGGCTATCTCAGTGTATGACTATGTCAGTGTATGACTATGTCAGTTTATGTCTATCTCAGTGTATGACTATGTCAGTGCATGGCTATGACAGTGCAAGGCTATGTCAGTGTATGGCTATCTCAGTGTATGGCTATGTCAGTGTATGACTATGTCAGTGTATGGCTTTCTCAGTGTATGGCTATGTCAGTGTATGACTATGTCATGTATGACTATGTCAGTGTATGGCTATCTCAGTGTATGGCTATGTCAGTGTATGACTATGTCAGTGTATGGCTATGTCAGTGTATTGCTGTGTCAGTGTATGGTTGTGTCAGTGTATGGCTATGTCAGTGTATAGAAATCTCAGTGTATGGCTATGTCATTGTGTGGCTATCACAGTGTATGGGAATGTCAGTGAGTGGCAATGTCAGTCTATGACTATCTCAGTGTATGGCTATCTCAGTGTATGGCTATGTCAGTGTTTGGCTATGTCAGTGTATAGATATCTCAGTGTATAGATATCTCAGTGTATGGCTATGTCAGTGTATGGCTATGTCAGTGTATGGCTATCTAAGTGAATGGCTATGTCAGTGTATGACTATGTCAGTGTATGGCTATCTCAGTGTATGGCTATGTCAGTGTATAGCTATCTCAGTGTATGTCTATGTCAGTGTATGGCTATGTCAGTGTATGGCTATGTCAGTGTATGACTATGTCAGTGTATGGCTATGTCAGTTATAGCTATGTCAGTGTATGGCTATGTCAGTGTATGGATATCTCAGTGTATGGCTATGTCAGTGAGTGGCGATGTCAGTCTATGTCAGTGTATGGCTATGTCAGTGAATGGCTATGTCAGTATATGGCTATCTCAGTGTATGGCTATGTCAGTGTATGGCTATGTCAGTGTATGGATAGGTCAGTGCATGGATAGGTCAGTGTATGGCTATGTCAGTGTATGGCTGTGTCAGTGTATGGTTATGTCAGTGTATGGCTATGTCAGTGTGTGGCTATGTCAGTGTATGGCTATGTCAGTGTATGGCTATGTCAGTGTATGGATATGTCAGTGTATGGCTGTGTCAGAGTATGGCTGTGTCAGTGTACGGCTGTGTCAGTGTATGGCTATCTCAGTGTAAGGCTATGTCAGTGTATGACTAGGTCAGTGTATGTCGATCTCCGTGTATGGCTATGTCAGTGTATAACTATGTCAGTGTATGGCTATGTCAGTGTACGGCTATGTTAGTAGTGTACGGCTATGTCAGTGTACGGCTATATCAGTGTACGACTATGTCAGTGTATGGCTATCTCAGTGTATGGCTATCTCAGTGTATGGCTATGTCAGTGTATGACTATGTCATGTATGACTATGTCAGTGTATGGCTATCTCAGTGTATGGCTATCTCAGTGTATGACTATGTCAGTGTATGACTATGTCAGTGTATGTCTATCTCAGTGTATGACTATGTCAGTGCATGGCTATGTCAGTGCAAGGCTATGTCAGTGTATGGCTATCTCAGTGTATGGCTATCTCAGTGTATGACTATGTCAGTGTATGGCTATGTCAGTGTATGGCTGTGTCAGTGTATGGTTGTGTCAGTGTATGGCTATGTCAGTATATGGCTATCTCAGTGTATGGCTATCTCAGTGTATGGCTATGTCAGTGTATAACTATGTCATTGTACGGCTATGTTAGTAGTGTACGGCTATGTCAGTGTACGGCTATGTCAGTGTACGGCTATGTCAGTGTATGGCTATCTCAGTGTATGGCTATCTCAGTGTATGGCTATGTCAGTGTATGACTATGTCATGTATGACTATGTCAGTGTATGGCTATCTCAGTGTATGGCTATCTCAGTGTATGACTATATCAGTGTATGACTATGTCAGTGTATGTCTATCTCAGTGTATGGCTATCTCAGTGCATGGCTATGTCAGTGCATGGCTATGTCAGTGTATGGCTATATTAGTGTATGACTATGTCAGTGTATGGCTTTCTCAGTGTATGGCTATGTCAGTGTATGGCTATGTCAGTGTATGGCTATCTCAGTGTATGGCTATGTCAGTGTATGGCTATCTCAGTGTATGGCTATGTCAGTGAGTGGCGATGTCAGTGTGTGGCGATCTCAGTGTGTGGCTATGTCAGTGTATGGCTATGTCAGTGTATGGCTATGTCAGTGTATGGCTATGTCAGTGTATAGCTGTTTCAGTGTATGGTTATGTCAGTGTATGGCTATGTCAGTGTATGGCTATGTCAGTGTATGGCTATGCCAGTGTATGGCTATCTCAGTGTATGGCTATGTCAGTGTATGGCTATCTCAGTGTATGGCTATGTCAGTGTATAACTATGTCAGTGTATGGCTATGTCAGTGTATGGCTATGTTAGTAGTGTACAGCTATGTCAGTGTACGGCTATGTTAGTAGTGTACGGCTATGTCAGTGTACGGCTATATCAGTGTACGACTATGTCAGTGTATGGCTATCTCAGTGTATGGCTATCTCTGTTTATGGCTATGTCAGTGTATGGCTATGTCAGTGTATGGCTATGTCAGTGTATAGATATCTCAGTGTATGGCTATGTCAGTGTATGGCTATCTCAGTGTATGGCTATGTCAGTGTATGACTATGTCAGTGTATGGCTATGTCAGTGTATGGCTATGTCAGTGTATGGCTAGGTCAGTGTATAGATATCTCAGTGTATGGCTAGGTCAGTGTATGGCTATCACAGTGTATGGCTATGTCTGTGTATGGCGATGTCATTCTATGGCTATCTCAGTGTATGGCTGTGTCAGTGTATAGCTGTGTCAGTGTATGGCTGTGTCAGTGTATAGCTGTGTCACTGTATGGCTATGTCCGTGTATGGCTATGTCCGTGTATGGCTATGTCAGTGTATGGATATGTCAGTGTCTAGCTGTGTCAGTGTATGGATATGTCAGTGTATAGCTGTGTCAGTGTATGGCTATGTCAGTGTATGGCTATGTCTGTGTATGGCTATGTCAGTGTATGGATATGTCAGTGTATAGCTGTGTCAGTGTATGGCTATGTCAGTGTATGGCTATGTTAGTGTATGGCTATCACAGTGTATGGCTATGTCAGTGAGTGGCGATGTCAGTCTATGGCTATCTCAGTGTATGGCTATGTCAGTGTATGGCTATGTCAGTGTATGGCTGTGTCAGTGTATGGTTGTGTCAGTGTATGGCTGTGTCAGTGTATGGCTGCGTCAGTGTATGGCTATGTCAGTGTATGGCTATGTCAGTGTATGGCTATGTCAGTGTATGGCTATGTCAGTGTATAGCTGTGTCAGTGTATGGTTATGTCAGTGTATGGCTATGTCAGTGTAAGGCTATGTCAGTGTATGGCTATGTCAGTGTATGGCTATCTCAGTGTATGGCTATGTCAGTGTATGACTATGTCAGTGTATGGATATGTCAGTGTATGGATATGTCAGTGTATAGCTGTGTCAGTGTATGGCTGTGTCAATGTATAGCTGTGTAAGTGTATGGCTATGTCAGTGTATGGATATGTCAGTGTATAGCTGTGTCAGTGTATGGCTGTGTCAGTGTATGGCTGTGTCATTGTATGGCTATGTCAGTGTATGGCTATGTTAGTAGTGTACGGCTATGTCAGTGTACGGCTATATCAGTGTACGACTCTGTCAGTGTATGGCTATCTCAGTGTATGGCTATCTCAGTGTATGGCTATGTCAGTGTATGACTATGTCATGTATGACTATGTCAGTGTATGGCTATCTCAGTGTATGGCTATGTCAGTGTATGGCTATGTCAGTGTATGGCTGTCAGTGTTTGGCTATGTCAGTGTATAGATATCTCAGTGTATTGCTATGTCAGTGTATGGCTTTCTCAGTGTATGGCTATGTCAGTGTATGTCTATGTCTGTGTATGGCTATGTCAGTGTATGGCTAGGTCAGTGTATGGATATCTCAGTGTATGGCTATGTCAGTGTACGGCTATCACAGTGTATGGCTATGTCTGTGTATGGCGATGTCATTCTATGGCTATCTCAGTGTATGGCTGTGTAAGTGTATAGCTGTGTCAGTGTATGGCTGTGTCAGTGTATAGCTGTGTCAGTGTATGGCTATGTCAGTGTATGGCTATCTCAGTGTATGGCTATGTCAGTGTATGGCTATGTCAGTGTATGGCTATCTCAGTGTATGGCTATGTCAGTGTGTGGCTATGTCAGTGTATGGCTATGTCAGTGTGTGGCTATCTCAGTGTGTGGCTATGTCTGTGTATGGCTATGTCAGTGTATGGCTGTGTCAGTGTATGGTTGTGTCAGTGTATGGCTATGTCAGTGTATGGCTACGTCAGTGTATGGCTATGTCAGTGTATGGATATATCAGTGCATGTATATGTCAGTGTATGGCTATGTCAGTGTATGGCTGTGTCAGTGTGTAGCTGTGTCAGGTTATGGCTATGTCAGTGTATGGCTATCTCAGTGTATGGCTATGTCAGTGTATGGCTATTTCAGTGTATGGCTATGTCAGTGTATGGCTATCTCAGTGTATGGCTATGTCAGTGTATGGCTATGTCAGTGTATAGCTATGTCAGTGTATGGCTATGTCAGTGTATAGCTATGTCAGTGTATGGCTATCTCAGTGTCTGGCTATCTCAGTGTATGGCTATGTCAGTGTATGGCTATCTCAGTGTATAGCTATGTCAGTGTATGGCTATGTCATTGTATGGCTGTGTCAGTGTATGGCTATGTCATTGTATGGCTATGTCAGTGTATGGCTATCTCAGTGTATGGCTATGTCAGTGTATAGCTGTGTCAGTGTATGGCTGTGTCAGTGTATAGCTGTGTCAGTGTATGGCTATGTCAGTGTATAGCTGTGTCAGTGTATGGCTATGTCAGTGTATGGCTATGTCAGTGTATGGATATGTCAGTGTATAGCTGTGTCAGTGTATGGCTATGTCAGTGTATGGCTATGTCAGTGTATCGCTATGTCAGTGTATGGCTATGTCAGTGTATGGCTATGTCAGTGTATGGATATGTCAGTGTATGACAAACAGATCCATTTTTCAACATAGCATAACCCACCCCTTTAGTGCTCTCTAAAGGTTTTATGATTTCCTTTCTGGATTCAACAAACAGCCGTAATCTAAGACTACCGCTGCTTGCCACAGCATCGCTCTTGTCATCTTTAGATGGCGAGAGTGATGTGGTCCCTATTGTCAGCAATGGGGACCTGGCGCTGCCTTTCCAGATTCAGCAAAGCTTTCCAGGCACTGCCGGGTCCCCATGTTATGCACATATGCAGATGGACCATCGCACATGCGCATTACACAAGACCCCCATTGTTGGCAGTATTTTGCTGGCGGCAGCCCAGCCAGAGGACCTCGCAGACGAGGAGGACTACACTGGATCTCGCCGGAGCGGTAAATAGTGGATTTTTTGTTTGTATCACAGTGAAACTAAGCGAAAACTTACGCTGAAATTGTCTTGGAATCTTGATCCTTGTTCTCATGATACAAACATTATAAGCTTGTCTGTAAAATGTATCTAAGCACGGATAAAAGGAGTAATAAATACCAAAATGTAACATATATCAACAGCTGCCAGCAACACAACAATATACAAGTTATACTGTATGAGATGGAAGATTGAGAATGGAGTTTGATATTCGGCTACTCCCGGCTCCCCCGTGCCCCCCTCCTTCCCTCAGACAGGTATTCCTGCATTATTCATATGAGAAATTTAAAGCTACGAGTCATTATGGTAACCACAGCAACAGATTTTAGAAGGAACTTGATTATGGAGTTGGATGTGTAACATATTTCTAACTGGAACACTTGTAACATAAAAAATCAATTCTAGTCCTATAAATAATAAGCAGCCTGTCAGATAAGACAATAGCGCAATAACTGGCGTAGAGCTGGCAAAAAAATACAAATGTAAATTCCTGGCGTGATGCAGATACTTATGAGAGCAGCTTCCACCCAACTGAAGCAAAATAATATATTTTTCCCAATAACAGCATTAAGGAAAAAGTGGTCTGTTCCAGTTATAGTTACGCCATTCACCAAATGTAATAATATACGGGACGGAGGTGAAATGATACATGGGGCTTTATCAGCTGCTGAATGCTTATTGGAGCGGAACTACTGGTTTTGCCACAATTAAACACATAATAAGTGTTAGTGGTGTTGCCCAGTCGCCTGGAAAGTCTGTTGCGTTCTGTGGCAGAGGCTCTAAATATTAACAGTTTCCCCTTATTTCTTGCTAAATACACACGAGTATAGCGGTCACAGCGCAGCTCCAAGCTAGGCGTCCACCAATGCAGCTGCAATATTTGTTTTGAAGAAGACTTTAGCTAATTTCCACAGTAAAAAAAAATATAACAACTATGGGGGTCATTCAGACCCGGTCGTTAGCGCTGATGCGCTCGGACCGGTCGATGGCCCCCCACAGAGCATGCGCACGACGGCGCCGTCGTGCGCATGCGTGAGACCCGCTACGACCGACAGCGCCAGTCGTAGCGGGTCTCGATCCAAAGGGGGCGAGCTGTCAATGTTGATTGACAGCTCGCCCCATTTGGAAGGCGGGCCGGGGGGGTGGCAGCCCAAACGGGGGCGTTCCCATGGAAACACCTACCATTTGGGGGTGGCCCCACTGACATCACTAGTGATGTCAGTGGAGAGCTTCCGGCTCAGACAGAGCCGAAAGCTCTCTGGGGCTTACTACAAGGGAGACCCTACCCTAGGGTCTCGTCGTAAGCCCCGATGGTCACGATGGTCTTAACCATCGCGACCATCACCTTAGGCGGTCGTAAGGCTGTGGGTGTTAACCCACAGCCTTACCACTGCAAAGGAGGACGTCTTGAAAATTCAAGAGGTCCTCCCCTCATTCAGACCGACCGCACGCTCTGTGCGACCGGCTCTGAATGAGGTCCTATATGTGTTTATTGTATCTCATGGAACTTTTGGATTGATGGCACATAGTTTAGGTTTACGACAAATACTGTATAAAAGATTGTTGAATACAGTATGTGTGTACTATTGGTGATGGTGATCGCAGAGTAATAGTATAAAGTTATGGAACAGCCCAGTGCTTAACCAGTGGGTGGTTTATTCAGCAATAATGTGATTTTACAGCTGTAGTCCCAGTTATGTATGTACAGACTCTTGCATGGAGTGGAGCTTTTGGAAAGCATACAGGTGCCCAGCCGGTGACTGTATGTGCTTGTATAAGCAGTGATAGCAGGCATATACTGCAGGATATAACAATGTCCCTCAGAGATATGCGGGAAATGTCTGTGCCTCACTGTGGTGCTCATTCACAGTGATATGATGGCGCCACGCATGTTCAGAAGACCTAATGGCGGCCATCTTGGTTAGGGATTGATACCTCATTAAAGGAGCATCATGGAGACGGTATGTAGTTGGCATGCCGGTGTGTGGGATGCCAACGGTTTAATGGGCACCAAAATCCCGACAGCAGTATCCCGGCTGCCAGCATCCCGAAGGTAAGTATCGGCAGTTAGGGTAGGGTGTGGGGTTAGGGTTAGGGGAATCGGTATGAATTACCGCTGGACCCCTGGCCGGCGGTTCAAATCCCGACAGCGGCAGGCCGACAGAGGAGGAAATCCCGATCGTCCCTAGGTAAGTATAAACTAACCTATTTTTCCCCGTAACCCTAACCCTCCTTTAGGGTGCCTAACCCTAACCTCCCCCCCCGTGCCTAACCCTAACCTCCCCTCCCTGTGCCTAACCCTAACCTCCCCCCCAGTGCCTAACCCTAATCCCCCCTCTAAGTGCCTAAACCTAACTCCCCCTTCCCCGCCGTCTAAGCCTAAGTCCCCCAGGGGGGGTGCCTAACCCTAACCCTCCCTCCCCCTAGCCTAACCCTAACCTCCCCCCGAGGGTGCCTAACCCTAACTCTCCTTCCCCCTAGCCTAACCCAAGACCCCCCAGGGAGCCCTAAACCTGAACCTCCCCCCCCCGTGCTGCGGAGCACGGCATCCGCTCATTCGGGATGCCGGTCTCCGGTCTCCAGGCGTTGGTAAATTGACAGGCATCTAGATTTAGCCACCTGTCATTCGTCCCTTGCCGGGATTAAATTGTCTGGAAGCCAGCGGTTGGCATTCTGTCCGCCGGCTTCCTAAACGTATACCGGGTTAGACACTAGGAGGTTTAGGGTTAGGCACCAGTGAGGTTTAGGGTGCCGGGAGGGGGAGGTTAGATTTAGGGACTAGGGGGGAGGTTAGGTTTAGGCACCGGGGAGGGAGTGTTAGGTTTAGGGTGCAGGGATGGGGAGGTTAGACTTAGGCACTAGGGGGGAGGTTAGGTTTAGGCACCGGGGAGGGAGTGTTAGGTTTAGATTGCGGGGAGGAGGAGGTTAGGCTTAGGCAGTGGCACTAGGGGGTGAGGTTAGGTTTAGGCACTGGGGAAGGAGTGTTAGTTTTAGGGTGCAGGGAGGGGTTAGGGTTAGTACTAGCATACTTTCCTATGGTTGTCGGGATTCTGACTGTAGGGATGCCGCTGTTGGTATTCTGGCCAGCAGCATCCGACCACCGACAATCCATACCCAACCCCATGTAGACTGCACAGTTGTGCGCTCTATATCACAGCAAAGATTTAAGGTAAACACTTAGAGCCAGATCCAGCATTGGATGCATTTTACACACAGATATGTCTTCTTGCATCTTTGCTGCATACGTGGCAAATCACACCACGCATGGCAAGAGGCATGCGCCCATGAGCGGATATGCGCGCTGCATTTGCACCCGCGAACCCCGTAGGATTGCATGGTGCAATCGCAGTACGCACCATGACGTACCGTAGTGAACGCAGCCACCGTTAATCACATGGTGTGATGCGTGCACACGTTTGTAGAGCGCTCAGCAAGGATTTAAGAGGACACATCTGTACACAATGCAGATATGAAACCTGTGCAAAAAAAAAGATGCAATTACCTGTGTTTTACTCAGCGAACACACATAATTAATCGCATCATTGTTTTACAGGCAGATCTCAAGCAGAGGCGCTGAGAGGTTTTTTTAGGGGAACTGATGTGGCCACACCTCCCAGACTTGGCCACGCCCACGATCAGATAATTACATACATACATAAATGAAAAAAATATGTTGCATGGTAAATAAAGGTCCATATTTAGTCCAGACAAACACAAATTCTGCAACTCGCATGTCTTATACTGCATATATACAGAAAGTATCAGCAATATTTATTGGTAGCATAAAATTCTACTCCAACCCCTAAGTATCACTTATTTTTAGTAATCAGATCGTATTTCCCATAATTGTAATGGGAAATGTGATCCGACCAGAGTTACTAAAAATAAAATGTGAAAAAAATACCTAGGGAGGTCCTGTGATAATAACGCCACCTGGAGGTGGCATTATCCAGGGTCTCCCCCGGTTACCGGACTCCAGCTCCGCTCCAACGGGGAAAGCAGAGCTGGGAGTCGGTCCCAGTAATCAGCTGTGTGGTCTAAACAGACCACAAGCTGATTACTGTACAAAAAAGAAAAAAAAATAGTAAAAAAAAAAATTTACTTACCTGACTCCAGGGACCGGGGATCGGGCCTCCGGTGATGACTCCCCTCCGGTCAGCTGGTCTCCCATAGTGCACTGCAGCCCGGTCAACAGGTGATCGGGCCCCAGTGCAGTATGGGAAATCACCTGACCGGAGGAATGGAGAACATCACCAGAGGCCCGGAGCATGCAGGTAAGTGCTATTAAGTGAGGGGGGGTCGCAGGGGGGAGAGGGGGTCATGGGAGGATCCGCGATCACGGGGCGGGGCTTAGCGCCGGGGGGTGGGGTTTAGCGCCAGGGGGGTAGCAGCGGTGATCGGTCGGCGCATGCGCAGGCACTTAATCACAGTATTTTTTGCGAAAATACCGTGATAAGGCTCCGAAGGGGATTTGCAGGGACAGAGCTTTATCGCAAGCTCTGTCCCTGCAAGGGATTTGTAGCAAATCCCTGTGGCATTGCCTGAATTCGCAATGCGAATTCACTCGGTAATATCACACTACAATCTGCAGTCAATATGTGGATTGTAGTAAATAGAGCCCTTAGAATGTAACATTTTGTTTATTCCCCACTTCATACATTATACAAAACTTTGGGCTCTATTTATTATCATTATTATTACTATTTAGTAAAATAAAGTGATAAAGGCTGTTTTGTGTTTTCACACCCTTTTCACATTATTTTAGTATCACCTATAGTTATTACAGGGCACTTGGAGTATAATTCGTAAAATTCTACTCCAACCCCTAAGTATCACTTATTTTATAGTAATCATAATTGTAATGGGAAATGTGATCCAACCAAAGTTACTAAAAATAAAATGTGAAAAAAATATCGGGGAAAGCCCTGTGATAATAACGTCACCTGGAGGTGGCGTTATCCAGGGTCTGCCCCGGTTACCGGACTCCTGCTCCACTCTAACGGGGAGAGCAGAGCTGGGAGTCGGTCCCAGTGATCAGCTGTGTGGTCTAAACAGACCGCAAGCTGATTAATGTAAAAAAAAAAACATTTTTTTTTACTTACCTGACTCCAGGGACCAGTGATCAGGCCTCCGGTGATGTCTCCCCTCTGGTCATCTGGTCTCCCGCAGTGCACTGCGGTCCGGTCATCAGGTGATCGGGTCCCAGTGCAGTATGGGCTATCACCTGACCGGACGCATGGAGGACATCACCGGAGGCCCGGATCATGCAGGTAAGTGCTATTAAGGGAAGGCGGGGTCGCGTGGGGGAGGGGGGTCACGGAGGGTCCGCGACCGCATGGGTGAAGCTTAGCGCCAGGTGGTGGGGCTTAGCGCTGGGGGGTAGAAGCGGCGGCCGGTCGGCGCATGCGCAGGCACTTTGTCACGGTATTTTTTGCGAAAATACCGTGACTAGTGTGCAGAGGGGATTCGCAGGGACAGAGCTTTCTCGCAATCCCTGTGATATTGCCTGAATTCGCAATGAGAATTCAGTCGATAATATCACACTACAATCTGCATTCAATATGTGGATTGTAGTAAATAGAGCCCTTTGTCTTGTTTGTAGGTTGTGACTTTACTTCTTGAACACTTGCAATATTTTAAATGTCATTACCGATAACGGTGTGTGACTTTCACTGCTGCAGAAGCCTGATGAAGGGTCATTTACAGAAGGATCTCCTGTTGGATTATGCAGCGTGCATTAGTTTTAATGTGCCCGAGTTTTTGAAAATGAGCGGATTTTAAATGTGGAAATGGCGCAACTTGCAGGGCTTTGAGAAAAGCAAAAGCACATATGTGCAGTATACTGACACTAAGGGGTAAATTTACTAAGCTGCTGATTTCCATTCAATGTCATCCAAAATCAGGGAGATCTGTGATACATGCATCTGTGTATCAAAAAATAAACACAGAAGCAGCAACGGATAAGTGAGATCCGTCTGTGTAAAAATAAATGTCGTGGCCCCTCCCCTCCAAAAGAACAACCAGCACTGGACTTTGGAGATCCAGTACTGGTTTTGCTAAATACAGGGGACAAACGACGTAGGGGTTCCCTGTATTAAGCAGAACCAGCATCAAGCTATCTAAAACCAGCCCTGGTTGCCAAAATACAGGGGACAAACAACGTAGGGTCCCCTTTTTTTAGTGCAACCAGCACTGGGCTCTGAGCCGGTCCTTGTTCTGGAAATACAGGGGAAACAATGCGTAGGGTTCCCATGTAATTTCCAAAATCAGCACCAAACTTTTTCTAGCAGGGGGCTAATGCCACAACCGGGGTAATCCTTTCACTGAGTCCCCCAGCCAAGCATTACCCATGACTAGTGAGCCCAGGCCAGGGATACCTGGGGAGCTGGGGACCCCCTCAATAAAGGGGTCGCCCTCTCCAGGGCACCTCGGCTCTAGGCTGATAGTCCAAGGCTATCCCCGGCACCCCTGGAGCAGTAGGTGCTGAGTTGATTATGTAGTGTGGTGCAAATGATAGTAGTAAAAATATTGTCTTCTGCAGTGGAACTACAGGTCCCAGCAAGCCTCTCCCACATGCTGGTACTTGGAGAACCACAAGTACCAGCAGGCAGGGCATTACGGATCCGCTGGTACCTGTAGTTCCACAGCAAAAGAAACATAAAAAAACCACAGAACACACACACCGTGACATTACAAGTTTAATAAAACATACATGCTCACACACATGTACACATGCACACTCACACTCACTATTTCACATACCTATATATCCCTCAAGCAAATCATGTCCCCTTCTCCAGTAGGAATCCATAGAGTACCTAAAAAAATTATAATATTCACCTCCTCCTATGCGTGGACCACATGCTTTTCATTCCATGTAGGAATCCATAGAGCTTAGATAAAAAAAAGAAACAAAAAATTTGTGGACCACCAGACCCAAATGACCGCTCCTCTGTAGAATTTCACTATAGAAATCCTGGTGCTGGTCATCCTGAATTCACAGAAAACGGTAGCTTCAGCTCTCCAATGATTATATGTCCTTAGAGCACAACTATCTTGACACTCCCATAACATGCCCATGAGACAGCTGTTTTTTTGCATTCACATATATATATATATAGCTGGACTGGGTTTGGAGGCCCAGGGGATGGTTAGTCACTGAAGGGCAGGCTGGAAAGCCACTGGCCACCAAAGGGACCCTTACTCGGGGACTTGGCTTACTTACAAAATTGGCTGGTCTTGGGAGTCAGCACCGGCTCCTGAATCCTGTGCTGTGCATGTAGGACAGGTGCTGGAGAGGGGCCGGGCCGTGGATGGGCTGTGACGGAGACATCAGTGGTAACTGACGGGCTCTACAAAGGCTTATGGTGGAGCTTCTGCGGCTGGACATGCGCAGCAGCTCCTTCATCAGCCATTTATTTTTTTACATCAGTAAGCTGCCCAACTGGAACTGAGCTCTAATCGCGGCAGCGCGGCCACTGGTAGTGGAGCGGGGATAAATAAAGGGCGGCACCTGCTAAATGGAACAAAGAGACCAGCTCAGAGGGAACTGGCCCGGTGTCCCGATCCACCCCTGTTGCAGGCATTTGTGTGTGGGGGGGGATGCCGGACAATAGGGTGTGCCTGTGCTGACACCTGGCACCCCCCGTGCGCACACCTATGATTTGGACATGCATATTTGGGACAAAATAAGTAACACCCTCATTCCACCCTGATCTGCCCAAACACCACCCATTTCCTCGTAGATACACCCACTTTTAGGTGAAACTCTGGCCCTTTTGAGTTCCGTGACTCTGGACTGTCCGTCCAGTATCGGTATATTTGGACGGTACAGTTTTGGTTATCACCGAGCTGTGGAAAGAAACAGGTGTTTCAGAGAGACCAAAGTTCTGGTCTAATTCATCTATTTATTGATTCTGAGTAAAGGGGAGATGTACCAAGCCTTGGAGAGACAGAGAGCGGAGAAGTTACATAGAGCAACCAACCAGCTTCCGTCATTTGATAGACGGTGTTGGATAAATGACAGAAGCTGATTAGTTGTCGAACCCCACAACTTGCACTATCCCATGTATCGTGCAGTGTAAATAGAGAAGTGAACAATAGGTGAAGTTGTCCGTAGCAACCAAACAGTTTCTACCTATCATTTGATACTATGTACTTGATCTTCACTTGTCCACTTTTCTTTGCAATGCTCTATACATCTCCCTATATTGTGTTACTGATCTGTTTCTTTCCTTCTTCCATAAAACAGAGCAATGGGACTATATAGGTCATCGCTACTTCTTGGCAAAATAAAATATATAGGGGCCCATTTAGTAATGATCGCATTTTGCAAAATGCGATCATAGCAGCCGAATGTTTCTGTCCTGGCACATGCAGGGTGACGGGCTCCGATCTGGGAGATCCCTCCGCCGGCTGACATGCGGTAAGTCCCCATAGGCTACAGCGGCTAACGCTATCTTCAGATGGCGTTAGCTGCTGGTGCCAATATCAGGAATGCTTCACATTCCAGATATTGATACAGTTGGCAGCTTCGCATCCCCCATAGAAACCTATGGGGTAGGCGGCTGCGGGCGGCAATGGAGGGATCGCAGCACGTATCGGAGATACAGTACACGCTGTGGTCCCTCCTTCATACATCCGGGGGATACTTAGTATTTGAGGTAAACCCCCGAAAACAGGTGTTTTCAGGGAATTTACCACAAATTAACTTTGATAAATGGGCCCCATATAGAGAGTGGGTGTTTTATAGTGTTATGCACAGACACACTCAGCAGTTGTGATGTTACTTTAATGTCTGTTGCATCAGTAATTTCAACAACTTCAACAAACATTAGTAAAACAGCGATTACTGCTCCATTCAGCATGAAAAATGATTGATGTCTCTCTCATCACAGGAGGGAGGTAGGTAATATCACAGGCGGGGGGTAGGTACAGTAATATCACAGGCGGGAGGTAGGTACAGTAATATCACAGGCGGGAGGTAGGTACAGTAATATCACAGGCGGGAGGTAGGTAATATCACAGGCGGGAGGTAGGTACAGTAATATCACAGGCAGGAGGTAGGTACAGTAATATCACAGGAGGGAGGTAGGTAATATCACAGGCGGGAGGTAGGTACAGTAATATCACAGGCGGGAGGTAGGTACAGTAATATCACAGGCGGGAGGTAGGTAATATCACAGACGGGAGGTAGGTACAGTAATATCACAAGCGGGAGGTAGGTACAGTAATATCACAGGCTGGAGGTAGGCAATATCACAGGCGGGAGATAGGTAATATCACGGGTGGGAGGTAGGTAATATCACAGGCGGGAGGTAGGTAATATCACAGGTGGGAGGTAGGTACAGTAATATCACAGGCGGGAGGTAGGTAATATCACAGGTGGGAGGTAGGTACAGTAATATCACAGGTGGGAGGTAGGTACAGTAATATCACAGGCGGGAGGTAGGTAATATCACAGGCGGGAGGTAGGTAATATCACAGGCGGGAGGTAGGTACAGTAATATCACAGGCGGGAGGTAGGTACAGTAATATCACAGGCGGGAGGTAGGTAATATCACAGGCGGGAGGTAGGTACAGTAATATCACAGGCGGGAGGTAGGTACAGTAATATCACAGGCTGGAGGTAGGCAATATCACAGGCGGGAGGTAGGTAATATCACGGGTGGGAGGTAGGTAATATCACTGGCGGGAGGTAGGTAATATCACAGGTGGGAGGTAGGTACAGTAATATCACAGGCGGGAGGTAGGTAATATCACAGGTGGGAGGTAGGTACAGTAATATCACAGGTGGGAGGTAGGTACAGTAATATCACAGGCGGGAGGTAGGTAATATCACAGGCGGGAGGTAGGTAATATCACAGGCGGGAGGTAGGTACAGTAATATCACAGGCGGGAGGTAGGTAATATCACAGGCGGGAAGTAGGTACAGTAATATCACAGGCGGGTGGTAGGTACAGTAATATCACAGGCGGGAGGTAGGTAATATCACAGGCGGGAGGTAGGTACAGTAATATCACAGGCAGGAGGTAGGTACAGTAATATCACAGGTGGGAGGTACAGTAATATCACAGGCGGGAGGTAGGTACAGTAATATCACAGGCAGGAGGTAGGTACAGTAATATCACAGGTGGGAGGTAGGTAATATCACAGGCGGGAGGTAGGTACAGTAATATCACAGACGGGAGGTAGGTAATATCACAGGCGGGAGGTAGGTACAGTAATATCACAGGTGGGAGGTAGGTAATATCACAGGCGGGAGGTAGGCACAGTAATATCACAGGCAGGAGGTAGGTACAGTAATATCACAGGTGGGAGGTAGGTAATATCACAGGCGGGAGGTAGGTACAGTAATATCACAGACGGGAGGTAGGTAATATCACAGGCGGGAGGTAGGTACAGTAATATCACAGGTGGGAGGTAGGTAATATCACAGGCGGGAGGTAGGTACAGTAATATCACAGGCTGGCTGCAGGTTATGGTACTTATGCCTTGACCTTGGGAAACGGTTTGCTCTCTTTAGTCTCTCCCTCTATAATACATACGGATACGATATTGTTCCCACATAAGCAGACAGGAAATAATAACAAACGACAGCACCCACAATTAGTTCCTCGCTACGACTCCTGAAAAACAAGCGTCTCCTTCAGACGCCAAATGAATAAATTTACATCCCAATAGCCAAAGTTGATGCTGACAGCAACACTGTGAACTCGCAGATACAAATCTTTATTAATCAGAAAATAATTATAAGAGAGCACGAATTCCATTAGATGTAAAATTGATTGCATTTGCTAATTTGTCAGGGTAGGCTGTAGCCTGAAAAAGACATCGGAGTTTAAACCTCAGCACATATTTCATGGTGGTACACGACGTACACCCTCTGCAATGCGATGCAGAACAAATACTCACTATTACGTATGAATTCGCCAACTTTTACGTCTGGAATTTTTAAATAAAGTCAAAATAATCTTTTGTTTGGAACCCTCACCTAAATAAATGAACTACTTTAATAATTTTTTTTTTAATGCTGTCTCACGGGTCTTCTTTAAAGGGAACCTGGCACTAGATCCCGCCGCGTTGCCTTTTGATTTCTTTATTATGTCGGCCGTATGGAGCTCATGTAGAGCTGAGCAGAATTTCTGACCTGAACATATGTGCAAAATTTAGGGCCGCAAAATTGCGCTCTTGCTTGGCACCATTGAGGGCCTGATTCATTACGGATCGCAACTGCGATTGCAGTAGCAATTGTGCACGCAGTCTCACTGCGATAGTATGCTAATCCATTGCGATCGCTATGCCGTCGCAGCACAACATTAGGACGTCCACTTTGCGAAACTATCGGTACAAACTAGTACCAACGCAGCCTCACGCACACTGGCACAAGTCCTGACCTTGCTCAGAAATTGCTAACCTCATCGCACGCTATGAGTACACATGCTGAGTAAGGCATCGCAGTGGCTAATTTATGCACGCCCATGCAATGGCATTCAAACGCACTGGCACGCCTGCGTTTTGCTGACCATCCCCGTCACCTCCCACAAATGTTACTTCCTGTCAACCACTCTGCGATGGGTCTGCATAGTCGCGGTCCCAATTGCATGTGCAACAATCGGCCAATTGCGTGCGTATTTGCAGTTACGTTCGTTGCTGAATCAGGCCCTGAGTGCGTAACTCAACATAGCCAAGCAAGAATGCACTAATATACTGTATGGTCAACTTAACGTAACGCAGTAGAAAGCAGTCACATTAACATACGGTTCAATTGCATCACCATTCGCAGTGGTCCTGCTCACTAAACTTGACAACCTGCGGAAACAAGGCCATTATTAAGAACATTCTTTTCCTTGTCCAAGTGGTAAAGTGTTTACATGAACGCTGTTGTTGGAATGTGCCCTACCCAGTATCCAGGGATGCAAAGACATCGGTCAGGTCCTCATACTAGGGGGGAGCATGACAAAGCATGGGGGCCTGGCCCTACTCAATTTTAAACACTGGTGCCCTCTTTGAGTAAGCGTTAATGTGCGTTGAGGAGGGCGTGGTACCGATGGCCATAATTTTGATGATTTTTTTTATCGCTCGTTCAACATTCGATGGTTTGAACCATCGGTGGTGCGCTCGCACGCATTCTCAATGGACAGAAATGATGTGCACATGCACAAAGGAGCTCTTCTACGGAAAAAGTGTGCGCAGTGACATCACAACTCGCCATCAGAACGAAGCGAGCGATGGTGGCAACCATCTCCTGTGTGGAATGGAATAGAAAATACTATTGCCATCGGATTGGAAACGTGGATGATTGCCAACTGTCGGTTTCCGACAGCCACCCCTAGGGTGTGCCAGTGCATGCAATCATCAACAGAAGAAACTTGCAGAAAGTGGCACCACTCCCTGGTAACCCGTCTCCTGGATATAGAGAATTCTCTGCCGCAGGTATGGAGGAAGGCAGACGGAGACATGGTACAATCACACAGCACAGCCTGCTGCATTGTGGGTAAACAGCGTCAGGAGCAGAAAATGCCCGGTCGGGTGAGCTCCTTGTGACACCGTGTCAGGCGCAGGCCGCAGGACGGGAAATGCAGCCATTATAATGCAGTTCTGGGATCTAAGTAATAGGGGAAGTCAGAGAAGGCCAAAGGCAAAATTGATAATCTCTATTATCCGCAACAGTGATGTTGTCCACTTTATAAATGATGCAATACTAAAAACGTCTCTGGGCTTAATGCAGCCCATTGCTCAGGGATGTGAATCTGTAATCGCCAGCTCCACAGCACTCAGCCCCTCATGAGCAGCTGCCCGGGCTGCGCTTTGTTTAAACAACCGTCATTACTTCAGCCTGACACTGTCCTCAAGTTATTTTAGGCTTCTCTTTCCATATCAGCTCCTCTCGCTTTATTGCTGGAAGCCCTGGAGATCGGTTTAAAGAGATCACGTAGAACAAATCCGAGCGCCACACACAGGTAACCGTCATTTCAGTTTATGCTGTTATGTTTAATTATACGTTATTATTATTATTATTATTATTAATAAATTAATAATTGCAGGCGCAAACCTAAGACAATTAAAATGGAAAACACCTCCTAGCTACAAGTAGGTGCTTTCCTCTTTATGTTAAATAAAACTGAACTTTGCAATCTATGTAGTTAGAAAAACGTCTTTAAATATCTTTAAATATTACCTTTGGTATAATGCTACTTTTTTGTGTGTTTTAGCTGCCCCCCCCCCTTGAAAAGGATGTGCTTTACAAGAAACAATCCAAAGAATGAAAAACATCAACTTAATAAAATTAAATGCTGATAAAAAATTACATCAGCATGTCTATATCCTATACTATGGACCATTGTATGCCACGCACCAGCCTATACTATGGACCATTGCATGCCATGCACCCGACTATACTATGGACCATTGCATGCCACGCACCCGCCTATACTATGGACCATTGCATGCCACGCACCAACCTATACTATGGACCATTGCATGCCACGCACCCGCCTATACTATGGACCATTGCATGCCACGCACCCGCCTATACTATGGACCATTGCATGCCACGCACCAGCCTATACTATGGACCATTGCATGCCACGCACCAACCTATACTATGGACCATTGCATACCACGCACCCGCCTATATTATGGACCATTGCTTGCCACGCATCCGCCTATATTACTTCCCTTTGGACCTCATTCAGTGGCATCGCTACTAAGCAAGCAGCCAAATCTAGTGTGGGGACATGTGCAGCTGTCACATTTACTACTCTCGGGTCCTGGTCTCCTCTCTGCGCTGTCAGTAGGTAATAAGCCCCCTGCTGTGTGACTGCGCACATAAAATATTTGAATCTCCAGAAAACCTTGAGTTTACAATGAAATCCCAGGGCCCTAAAAAGAAATACTGCTCTGAGGGGAGGGTGACCCTACGGTATACATTGCAGAAAACATACAGTACAAGGCAACTGATCCATTTCACAGATGCAACAAGTCCGGGGGTTACTGAAAGCAGAAAAGAATAAAGAGTCCCCCAGCATTCAGCGACTATGGGCAACATCACATAATAAAACTGTAAACGAATAAGTAAAAGACATAAGTCTAATACTGTAACTGTTTTTTTACATTGAGAGCAGACCAGATTGTACCCCAACCGGTGCTATAAGGAACTCACCGAATGGCGGCTGTCGACCCCCTAACAATAATATACTAATAAGAGGTTAACTGTGAAACAGGAAATAAATATATTGGACCTTCCGCTAAATGTTATCAGCAAATAAAGACAAAATAAAACTGCTCCGAAACTAATCATGAAAATGACACTGCGATCGCCTGGGATGCAGATGGTGCCGCAGAATAATTTGCCGGGTTACATTGTCTCTGGCTACATCTGGAAAATGTTGGCAATCATACAGTATATTTGCCAATATTTAAATCAAAACACACGTGACATTTTTCTGGGTTGTACATCTCTGCCCAGATGACCCTTAGTGGTCCCGGCCACAGACTTGTGTAGGGAGCAGAACGTTTCTATTCTGGGATTTGCTGGTGTCAAGACAGTGATTTTGTCTCTGCAGCTCAGGAATAAAGAGGCCCAGCCTTTAAGAACTTTGTGGCATTGGGTGGAGAAATCACAATTATGGGGAAAATAAATCGGAGCTTCTTCATTTTGTCTAAAATTGATGTGGCCTCTTGTTTCCCACTCAAAACAAAGACAAGCTGTCAGACTGCATGCAGTGTACTACACTGGGACATATACCCTAATATCCCCCCTGCAATATGCGGTGTACTACACTGGGACATACACCCTAATATCCCCCCTGCAATATGCGGTGTACTACACTGGGACATACACCCTAATATCCCCCCTGCAATATGCGGTGTACTACACTGGGACATACACCCTAATACCCCCCCTGCAATATATAGTGTACTACACTGGGACATACACCCTAATATCCCCCCTGCAATATGCAGTGTACTACACTGGGACATACACCCTAATATCCCCCCTACAATATGCGGTGTACTACACTGGGACATACACCCTAATATCCCCCCTGCAATATGCAGTGTACTACACAGGGACATACACCCTAATATCCCCCTTGCAATATGCAGTGTACTACACTGGGACATACACCCTAATACCCCCCCTGCAATATGCGGTGTACTACACTGGGACATACACCCTAATATACCCCCTGCAATATGCGGTGTACTACACTGGGACATACAAACTAATATCCCCCCTGCAATATGCGGTGTACTACACTGGGACATACACCCTAATATCCCCCCTACAATATGCGGTGTACTACACTGGGACATACACCCTAATATCCCCCCTGCAATATGCAGTGTACTACACTGGGACATACACCCTAATATCCCCCTTGCAATATGCAGTGTACTACACTGGGACATACACCCTAATACCCCCCCTGCAATATGCAGTGTACTACACTGGGACATACACCCTAATACCCCTCCCTGCAATATGCAGTGTACTACACTGGGACATACACCCTAATACCCCCCCTGCAATATGCAGTGTACTACACTGGGACATACACCCTAAAATCCCCCCTGCAATATGCGGTGTACTACACTGGGACATACACCCTAATATCCCCCCTACAATATGCAGTGTACTACACTGGGACATACACCCTGATATCCCCCCTGCAATATGCGGTGTACTACACTGGGACATACACCCTAATATCCCCCCTGCAATATGCAGTGTACTACACTGGGACATACACCCTAATATCCCCCCTGTAATATGCGGTGTACTACACTGGGACATACACCCTAATATCCCCCCTGCAATATGCGGTGTACTACACTGGGACATAAACCCTAATATCCCCCCTGCAATATGCGGTGTACTACACTGGGACATACACCATAATATCCCCCCTGCAATATGCGGTGTACTACACTGGCACATACACCCTAATATCCCCCTGCAATATGCGGTGTACTACACTGGGACATACACCCTTATACCCCCCCTGCAATATGCGGTGTACTACACTGGGACATACACCCTAATATCCCCCTGCAATATGCGGTGTACTACACTGGGACATACACCCTAATATCCCCCCTGCAATATGCAGTGTACTACACTGGGACATACACCCTAATATCCCCCCTGCAATATGCGGTGTACTACACTGGGACATACACCCTAATATCCCCCCTGCAATATGCGGTGTACAACACTGGGACATACACCCTAATATCCTCCCTGCATTATGCGGTGAACTACACTGGGACATACACCCTAATAACCCCCCGGCAATATGCAGTGTACAACACTGGGACATACACCCTAATACCCCTCCCTGCAATATGCAGTGTACTACACTGGGACATACACCCTAATATCCACCCTGCAATATGCAGTGTACTACACTGGGACATACACCCTAATACCCCCCCTGCAACATACAGTGTACTACACTGGGACATACACCCTAATACCCCTCCCTGCAATATGCAGTGTACTACACTGGGACATACACCCTAATATCCCCCCTGCAATATGCGATGAAAATAAACCACAACTAAAGGAGGTTACTGTAATATACAGGAGCACACAATTCCACAATCAAAGATGATAAAGGGACAGGGGGCTTGATTCAGCTGTGCACTACTGATCACAGATTCCCGATGCTGCTTTGTCCAACGCAGCATCGCATACTCTGCGGAACATCGGCCAGCTAAGGTGACCCATGGGGTCTTGCAGCCGGCCGCCACAGATGAGAAGAGGAAGCCAGGAAATCTCCGTCAGCTGACAGGGATCATGGCTTCTTCCCTCCCCCCAACGGCGGAGACACACCTCCGTTTTGGGAAATGGAGGCCATCACCACCCCATTCCCAGCCACAAATGGCAGGAGACTGTTAATCACCGACAGCTGCCAGTCTCTGTGCGGGATCGCAGAGCCGTTCTGCACATGGGTTGAACGGGTCATGCGCCTCCGTAGATTCCCGAACATCGGGAATCTGCATTCAGCAGTGCACTATCATGTCCTTCTGAGTAATGCCCTTAATTCAGAGATTGACGGAATTGCACAATCGCACAAGCATCGCTGTCTACAGAGTCTCCAGGCCATACAGCTATCCTGCTTCTATACCACGGTTCAAGCATCGCTGTCTACAGAGTCTCCAGGTCATACAGCTATCCTGCTTCTATACCACGGTTCAAGCATCGCTGTCTACAGAGTCTCCAGGTCATACAGCTATCCTGCTTCTATACCACGGTTCAAGCATCGCTGTCTACTAAGCCCTCCAGGCCATACAGCTATCCTGCTTCTATACCACGGTTCAAGCTTCGCTGTCTGCAGGCCCCTCCAGGCCATACAGCTATCCTGCTTCTATACCACGGTTCAAACATCGCTGTCTACTGAGCCTCCAGGCCATACAGCTATCCTGCTTCTATACCACGGTTCAAGCATCACTGTCTACTAAGCCCTCCAGGCCATACAGCTATCCTGCTTCTATACCACGGTCAAGCATCGCTGTCTACAGAGCCTCCAGGCCATACAGCTATTCTGCTTCTATACCACGGTTCAAGCATCGCTGTCTGCTGAGCCCTCCAGGCCATACAGCTATGCTGCTTCTATACCACATTTCTAGCTAGGCTGTCTACTAGGCCCTCCAGGCCATCCAGCAATCCTGCTTCTTCACCACATTTCAAGCATTGCTGTCTGCTAGGCCTCCTGGCCATTTAACAACTTTAGTTTGGACTGTAAACCTACAGTATATTCTATTGACTGTCCTATGGTTTCAGCTACTTATTGCACCATTGACATTTTGTGTTTTCACTGGTCCATCATATAATTTATTTAGTAAGCTGCCATGATTTAACTATACTTCTTGTGTTTGTTCTTCGATGTGCCACATATCTCCAACACCTCCATCTCGGTCCTAGCAATTGCTTGAGGATCGTAACATCAGCTTTGTAATTCTAGACTCAAGTTCCACTACCAAGAAGTTGTACTCAGGCATAAGTTTTTGCAGCATTGCAACTTCCTTGTCAGCTACCTGTACTATGGTGCCCAATGAAGACAATTGCTGAGAGATGGATAACATTCTGTCTATATACTTGTTCATGTTCTTACATGCACTAAACTTTGTAGCATATAATGTGCACCTCAAGCTAATTCTTCTCATTAGCCCTTATCCACATAACATGTGTGGTCATTTTACCATAGATAATGGAATAAACATGTTGTTCCACAGCTAGTTCTATTGTGCCCATATCTATGGCTGCTTCTTCTGAGCTTGTATTATCACCAGGATTGCTAGGAACTTTCCATAGTTTTTTCCGCTTTAACTACATTTCCATGGGAATCTTCCATGTAGTATAATTTTCAGAACTCATGCTGTTTCCATCACTGTACATTCTTCATACAGGTACATAAGGGTATGTCCATACTCACTTAGGGCCTGATTCAGACCCACTCGCGAGCGGCTGTCTGCTCGCAAGTGGGTCGATGGTCTGCACTGAGCATGCGCACGACGGAGGGAGCTCCGTCGTGTGCATGCGCCAGACGCGACGAGCGAAGGACTTTCCTTCGCTCGTTGTGTCTGATCAAAGGGGGCGTGCTGTCGATGTTGATTGACAGCACGCCCCCTTTGGTGGGCGTGCCGGGGGCGTGCCTCCCTGACGGGGGCGTTCCCAAGGGAACGCCTCCCGTCAGAAGCCGGCCCACTGACATCACTAGTGATGTCAGTGGGAGTGATTTTGGCTCTGATAGAGCCAAAATCACTCCGGGGCTTGCGGTTGAAAACCTCAACCGCAGGCTCCGGCTCGCAGTGGCGATGGTCACGACCATCGCGGCCATCAAACTGCACGCTCGTATAGGGTGTGGGTGGTGACCCACAGCTATACGAGCGTCCAGGAGGACGCTCCATTTTTATGGAGGGCAGCCCTCATTCAGAGCGTGCGCTCTGCTCAGAGCGTCTGGCTCTGAATGAGGGCCTTAGATCCTCTTATTCAATGTCACTGCAGTCTGTAATCTTGGTATCAGCTTACTCCTCACCAAGATATATGGACCTTCAACAACCGGTGTCATGCATGGTGGGTTGTGATCCTGTTTGTGCTAGGCTGTGCCTATGGCTGGGTCCATAACCTATTAGCAGAGTATTAACAGAGTTAAAGGCTCTTGACAGTACTCTGTGCCCTGGGAGTACTGACACTGCGTGCGTGCCAGACATTTTATCCCATTATATAATATACTAGTAAAGGTGTTGGAAATAATGATGCATGTACAGGTGTTGATACTGCAGAGTCATACAGGCACACGCCAGTGGATGACAAAAAGGGAACAGCCCAGTTACTTAACCAGTGGTGTTAGTTTATTGGTTTATGAGAGAAGCGGGGTCCTACACAGCTCACCATCTGGTAAGTGTATACTGCTTGCAATTAGTGGTGCAAGGATGCTGGAAGAGCTAATGTCAGGTAACGATCAGGTCTCTCACATGGAGCTAAGTGGAAGACATCTGTGTTCCACTTTGACACTCTCACACAGTGCTAAGATGGCTGTAGTCACATGTGCAGGAGCACATCACGTCGAAGGTCAGACATTCCTGCAGACTCTGTGTAATAGCTCACCTGTTTTCTAACAAATGGGCCCCCGGCATGCCCAGTCACCTCAGTGTGCCTTGCCCACCAGTCTCCCCCCCCCCCCACCAGTCTGCCCCCCCACCAGTCTGCCCCGCCCACCAGTCTGTCCGGCCCACCAGTCTGCCCCACCAGTCTCCCCTCCACCACCAGTCTGCTCCCCCACCACCCCTGTGCTCCATCCTGCCCCCATAATTACCCTGTTCCTTGTGGAACAGCAGGATCTCCTCTTCTTCAGTGCTAGGTCTGTCTATTTCCCTACCAGTGGGAGCCATTGGGGTGGGCATGTTGGAGACTGGACAGTCCTTGGTAAATTATTTTATAAATAACCTGCAAGATTTACATCAATTTTATAATTTAAATACTTATCTCCAATAAACCATCAGAAGTGATGCTGACCAGAGCTGTACATTGATCGCTATAACATTTGTTTACTGCACCTTAGTAATAGGACGCTCTAGTACTATAGACAGTTTGCCAAATAAGTTCCCGTATTTCCCTCTGTTACTTTACGTTTCCCATAAATATCCCTGGCCTGGGCTTGTTGGAGGGGCCCAGCAGCAGTGCTGTACAGGGCCGCCGAGGGTGGAGGGCACTAATTACCCAGGCCCGGGCTTGTTGGAGGTGCCCAGCAGAGTCTCTGTAGCAGTGCTGTACAGGGCCACCGAGGGTGGAGGGCACTAATTACCCAGGCCCGGGCTTGTTGGAGGTGCCCAGCAGAGTCTCTGTAGCAGTGCTGTGATGGTCTTCAATGGGCCTGATTCATTATGGATCGCTATTGTGATCACAGCTCCATAATGGCATGCAGGTCTGCTGCGTAAATATGCTAATGACTGCTACCGCACTACCGTCACACTGCCAGCATAGAGACCCCCACTGCCTCCCACTACCGCTATCTCACATCCGTAATACCTTGCAGTCCTGCGTATCTTGCCCTCTGATGAAACTGGGGCTCATTATACCTGGAGAAACGCGTTAAGGATACAGGAACCATTAGGACTGCACTGCACGGGATCTTTGTCCGTCAGCAGATCTATTTGCCACTTTTGGAAATCGTGCCTCCGTCTTGGTCCACTCAGCCGTTTGCCCCAGGACAGCCGTCACTGACGGAACCCTCTTTTGGAACCCTATGAGGGCTATCAGTAATACGGGGAATCATAAAGGATAGAGCCGATGCCTAGGAGTGCCAGGTGTCTGTGTAAGTGCTGCTCACAATTATATTACATATACCGGAGTTATTTGTATATTTGGATTTACAGTTTTCATTTCAAAGTGATTGCATTATTCCCGGAGTGTCAGTCACTATCACAATAACATCGAAACTTCCGGAGTGTCAGTCACTATTATATTAACATCGGAACTTCCGGAGTGTCAGCCACTATCACATTAACATCGGAACTTCCGGAGTGTCAGTCACTATCACATTAACATCAAAACTTCCGGAGTGTCAGTCACTATCACAATAACATCGGAACTTTCACTTATTACTTATCTACATAGGAACACTGCTGCTAACGCTAAAAACGATAATCCCTCTATTCCCTCACTAAAGGGTATTTGTTTGCAAACATTATATACATTGTATCAGTGTGTTTATGCTACAATTGAGAGAATACATTATTGCTATATACCGGACTCAGGGCCTGATTCACAGCCGGTCACTAGATGCGTACGCTCGCTCCCAGCATATGCAAATTCAGAACACACCCAGCAAGGCAGGCCATCGCACGGCAAGTCATTAGCACACCCACGATGTCTTGGCATGCGATCACTTTGTGTATGCAGACGCCCACCAGCCTGTCTTAAGTCGCCCACTTGCACACGTCATCTCCAGGATCGGCAACCATCGGTACATCAGGTACCATCGGAAGCGAACGCAGCTCTTGTGGTTGCCTTTACCGTATTACAAGCACTACAAGCACTTCAGTGTACAAACCAGCCAGGTGATGTGTACTATGACGCTGCCTGTTAATTATGCACACCTCTGAAACGGCGTTGAAATACTCTGGCACGCCTGCGTTCGCACCTCCACTCCCCCCGTTTCTACTGCCCTGCCCCTGTCACCACCTACAAACGGCCTCTACTGTCACTCATTCCACTGGGCTGTCTATGCTGGGCGAGCGAGCACTTCCTGATCGCTCGGACTAGTTCGCGCACGCGCAATGCGATGCATACACATGCACACATTTGCAAACATCGCCCACAACGAGCGAACGCTTGCTAGTGACCGGGTCTGAATCAGGCCGTGAGTGCAATGTTTATCTGAATTTATTTAATATTCAGAGACTTTTTATATACAGGTTTTCTCTGTCACATTACACAGTGGTCCTTATTCAGACCCGGTCGCAAGCGCTGCGCGCTCGCAACCGGGTCAATGTTTTGGTCCTGCGCACGCGCAGCGGCCGCATTGCGCGTGCGCGAGCCCCGGAGCAAGAGAGAAACTTTCGCTCCGGAGCTCACTACAAAAGGGCCAGCTGACGATGTTCATCGACAGCTCTTGCCTGTTTTGTAGGCAGGGCGGGGGGGTGGTTTCACAAATGGAGGCGTTCCTTAAGGAACACCTACCGATTTGTGGGCGACCGCACTGACATCAGCAGTTGTCTCGTCGCAAGCCCCATTGGTCGCGATGGTCTTGACCATCGTGACCATCAACCTGGTCAGTCAACCAGGAGGCCGCACTAGAAAAAGCAAGCGGCCGCCATCATTCAGAGCGAGCGGTCACTTCTTGCGACCGCCTCTGAATGAGGGCCAGAGTGTACCTATCCATGTTTTCTGCTCTATATGTGATTTTGTGCATTTGACATTATTGAGACCTTAAATAAATGTTTTAAATAATCCATTGTTTTAATTGATTCGTCAACTAAATCCAAGATAAGCGCTTCACATTTTCCTTTTTTATACTTCCGAAACATCGAGCACCATTGACCCCTCACACACAATTACAGCAGTAAGTACTAATGCTGCGTCTGCCATCGCAATGCCTAATTTAGGCAAGCCCATGTAATGACGTTCAAACGGACAGGCAAGCCTGCGTTCTTCCAATCACTCACTCTGCGATGATTTACCGTGCTTGGCGTAATCGCAGTGCGACCACAGTATAGCCTTAGTGCATGCGCACTGCAATCCATACGCACGCGCAATACTGTACGTTACAATCGGCCGTCTGCGTTCGCTGTTGCAGTTGCGATCCATAATGAATCAGGCCCAATGTTTTATGTTATAGAGCTCGGACATTGGTACATCACATGTACATCACGTGTGGTCATGGCTGGGTCACATTAGTAATCTAGCATACATAAATGATTAAATACAAACTAAACCAGTATTTGTTTAATCCTTCCAGCTCCCACACGTTTGTGCAATACATCTACACCACAGGTTCTCAAACTCGGTCCTCAGGACCCCAAACAGTGCATGTTTTCCAGGTCTCCTCACAGAATGACAAGTGAAATAATTAGCTCCACCTGTGGATCTTTTAAAATGTGTCAGTGAGTAATGAATACACCTGTGCACCTGCCGGGTGACCTGCAAAACGTGACCTGTGTGGGGTCCTGAGGACCAAATTTGAGAACCACAGATCTACACCATTCATCTCCAGGATAAGTTGATGTTCAAATACTTGAATGAAATAAAAGTAGAATCATGTGTAATGAGAAATGAGAGGAAATCACAGTGATTTTCATGCTCTCTTACCCATATATTAGTTTTATTTTGTTTGTTTTTATTTTTTTTATATCTTCCAATCCTATGACTGTAATTGTTATTACCATGGAAACTAAGTAGTAATAAGTGATGAAACAATCATTCCAAAAGATAATAACCACATATACTGTATAAAACTATTATTTACAAAAAATAAATGATTTGCTTTTTAAGGTTAAAAAACAAAACACAAACGTATCAGACAACGTCTCTGCGGCTCTGTTTTCTGCAAATATCAGTTTTAATGTTTTCTAAATCATTCATCCAATGACGGTACAACACTGCCTTCATTTATACACACTACTCCCCACTTATACACACTTCCCCCCACCTATACACACTACCCCCTACTTATACACACTACCCCCCACTTATACACATTACCCCCCACTTATACACACTGCCTTCATTTATACACACTACCCCCCACTTATACACACTACCCCCCACTTATACACACTGCCTTCATTTATACACACTACCCCCCACTTATACACACTACCCCCCACTTATACACATTACCCCCCACTTATACACACTGCCTTCATTTATACACACTACCCCCCACTTATACACACTACCCCCCACTTATACACACTGCCTTCATTTATACACACTACCCCCCACTTATACACACTTCCCTCCATTTATACACACTGCTCCCCACTTATACACACTGCCTTCATTTATACACACTGCCCCCCACTTATACACACTTCCCCCCATTTATACACACTGCCCCCCACTTATACACACTTCCCCACACTTATACACACTTCCCCCCACTTATACACACTGCTTTCATTTATACACATTACCCCCCACTTATACACACTACCCAGCACGTATACACACTGCCTTCATTTATACACACTACCCCCCACTTATACACACTACCCCCCACTTATACACACTGCCTTCATTTATACACACTACCCCCCACTTATACACACTACCCCCCACTTATACACATTACCCCCCACTTATACACACTGCCTTCATTTATACACACTACCCCCCACTTATACACACTACCCCCCACTTATACACACTGCCTTCATTTATACACACTACCCCCCACTTATACACACTTCCCTCCATTTATACACACTGCTCCCCACTTATACACACTGCCTTCATTTATACACACTGCCCCCCACTTATACACACTTCCCCCCATTTATACACACTGCCCCCCACTTATACACACTTCCCCCCACTTATACACACTTCCCCCCACTTATACACACTGCTTTCATTTATACACATTACCCCCCACTTATACACACTACCCAGCACGTATACACACTGCCTTCATTTATACACACTGTCCCCCACTTATAAACACTTCCCCCCATTTATACACACTGCCCCCCACTTATACACACTTCCCCCCACTTATACACACTACCCCCCACTTATACACACTGCCCTCATTTATACACATTACCCCCCACTTATACACACTACCCAGCACTTATACACACTGCCTTCATTTATGCACACTGCACCCCACTTATACACACTTCAACCCACCTATACACACTACCCCCCACATATACACACTACCCCCCACTTATACACACTGCCCCCCACTTATACACACTACCCCCACTTATACACACTACCTCCCACTTATACACACTGCCTTCATTTATAGTTTTATACACACTACCCCCCACTTATACACACTGCCTTCATTTATACACACTACCCCCCACTTATACACACTTCCACCCACCTATACACACTACCCCCCACTTATACACACTACCCCCCACTTATACACACTGCCTTCATTTATACACACTACCCCCCACTTATACACACTGCCTTCATTTATACACACTTCCCTCATTTATACACACTGCTCCCCACTTATACACACTGCCATCATTTATACACACTGCCCCCCACTTATACACACTTCCCCCCATTTATACACACTGCCCCCCACTTATACACACTTCCCCCCACTTATACACACTACCCCCCACTTATACACACTGCCCTCATTTATACACACTGCCCCCCAGTTATACACACTACCCAGCCATTATACACACTGCCCCCTACTTATACACACTAGCCCCCACTTATACACACTGCCTTCATTTATACACACTTCCCTCCATTTATACACAATGCCCCCCACTTATACCCTGTGCCTTCATTTATACACACTGCCCCCCACTTATACACTCTACCCACCACTTATACACACTTCCCCCCACTTATACACACTACCCCCCCTCTTAAACACACTGCCCTAATTTATACACATTACCCCCCACTTATACACACTACCCAGCACTTGTACACACTGCCTTCATTTATACACACTGCCCCCCACTTAAACACACTACCCACCACTTATACACACTTCCCCCCACTTATACACACTACCCCCCACTTATACACACTTCCCTCAATTATACACATTACCCCCCACTTATACACACTACCCACCACTTGTACACACTGCCCTCTACTTATACACACTGCCCCCCACTTATACACACTTCCACCCACTTATACACACTACCCTCTACTTATACACACTACCCCCCACTTATGTACACTTCCCCCCACTTATACACACTAGCGCCCACTTATACACACTGCCCCCCACTTATACACACTTCCCCCCACTTATACACACTAGCCCCCACTTATACACACTACCCCCCACTTATACACACTGACCCCCACTTATACAAACTACCCCCAACTGATACACAATGCCCCCCACTTATACACACTACCCCACACTTATACACACTGCCCCCCTCTCATACACACTGCCCCCACTTGTACACACTGCACCCCATTATACACACTACCACCCACTTATACACACTTATAGACACTACCCTCCACTTATACACATTACACCCCACTTATACACACTGCCCCCGTTATACACACTAGCCAACACTTATACACACTTCCCTCCATTTATACACACTGCTCCCCACTTATACACACTGCCTTCATTTATACACACTGCCCCCCACTTATACACACTTCCCCCCATTTATACACACTGCCCCCCACTTATACACACTTCCCCCCACTTATACACAATTTCCCCCACTTATACACACTGCTTTCATTTATACACATTACCCCCACTTATACACACTACCCAGCACTTATACACACTGCCTTCATTTATACACACTGTCCCTCACTTATACACACTTCCCCCCATTTATACACACTGCCCCCCACTTATACACACTTCCCCCCACTTATACACACTTCCCCCTACTTATACACACTACCCCCCACTTATACACACTACCCTCATTTATACACATTACCCCCCACTTATACACACTACCCAGCACTTATACACACTGCCTTCGTTTATGCACACTGCACCCCACTTATACACACTTCAACCCACCTATACACACTACCCCCCACATATACACACTACCCCCCACTTATACACACTGCCCCCCACTTATACACACTACCCCCACTTATACACACTACCCCCCACTTATACACACTGCCTTCAATTATAGTTTTATACACACTACCCCCCACTTATACACACTATTCCCCACTTATACACACTGCCTTCATTTATACACACTACCCCCCACTTATACACACTTCCACCCACCTATACACACTACCCCCCACTTATACACACTACCCCCCACTTATACACACTGCCTTCATTTATACACACTACCCCCCACTTCTACACACTGCCTTCATTTATACACACTTCCCTCCATTTATACACACTGCCTTCATTTATACACACTTCCCTCCATTTATACACACTGCTCCCCACTGATACACACTGCCTTCATTTATACACACTGCCCCCCACTTATACACACTTCCCCCCATTTATACACACTTCCACCCACTTATACACACTACCCTCTACTTATACACACTACCCCCCACTTATGTACACTTCCCCCCACTTATACACACTAGCGCCCACTTATACACACTGCCCCCCACTTATACACACTTCCCCCCACTTATACACACTAGCCCCCACTTATACACACTACCCCCCACTTATACACACTGACCCCACTTATACAAACTACCCCCAACTGATACACAATGCCCCCCACTTATACACACTACACCACACTTATACACACTGCCCCCCTCTCATACACACTGCCCCCACTTGTACACACTGCACCCCATTATACACACTACCACCCACTTATACACACTTATAGACACTACCCTCCACTTATACACATTACACCCCACTTATACACACTGCCCCCGTTATACACACTAGCCAACACTTATACACACTTCCCTCCATTTGTACACACTGCTCCCCACTTATACACACTGCCTTCATTTATACACACTGCCCCCCACTTATACACACTTCCCCACATTTATACACACTGCCCCCCACTTATACACACTTCCCCCCACTTATACACACTACCCCCCACTTATACACACTGCCCTCATTTATACACATTACCCCCCACTTATACACACTACCCAGCCATTATACACACTGCCTTCGTTTATGCACACTGCACCCCACTTATACACACTTCAACCCACCTATACACACTACCCCCCACTTATACACACTACCCACCACTTATACACACTGCCCCCCAGTTATACACACTACCCCCCACCTATACACACTACCCCCTACTTATACACACTACCCCCCACTTATACACACTGCCTTCATTTATACACACTTCCCTCCATTTATACACAATGCCCCCCACTTATACCCAGTGCCTTCATTTATACACACTGCCCCCCACTTATACACACTACCCACCACTTATACACACTTCCCCCCACTTATACACACTACCCCCCCACTTAAACACACTGCCCTAATTTATACACATTACCCCCCACTTATACACACTACCCAGCACTTATACACACTGCCTTCATTTATACACACTGCCCCCGACTTAAACACACTACCCACCACTTATACACACTACCCCCCACTTATACACACTGCCCTCAATTATACACATTACCCCCCACTTATACACACTACCCACCACTTATACACACTACCCCCCCACTTATACACACTGTCCTCATTTATACACATTACCCCCCACTTATACACACTACCCAGCACTTATACACACTGCCCTCTACTTATACACACTACCCCCCACTTATACACACTTCCCCCCACTTATACACACTACCCTCTACTTATACACACTACCCCCCACTTATGTACACTTCCCCCCACTTATACACACTAGCGCCCACTTATACACACTGCCCCCCACTTATACACACTTCCCCCCACTTATACACACTAGCCCCCACTTATACACACTACCCCCCACTTATACACACTGACCCCACTTATACAAACTACCCTTAACTGATACACAATGCCCCCCACTTATACACACTACCCCACACTTATACACACTGCCCCCCTCTCATACACACTGCCCCCACTTGTACACACTGCACCCCATTATACACACTACCACCCACTTATACACACTTATAGACACTACCCTCCACTTATACACATTACACCCCACTTATACACACTGCCCCCGTTATACACACTAGCCAACACTTATAAACACTACCCCAATTATACACACTACCACCCACTTATACACACTACCCTCCACTTATAAACACTGCCACCCACTTATGCACACTGTCCCCAACTTATACACACTGCAACCAACTTATACACATTACCCCCACTTATTCACCCTACCCCCCACTTATACACAATTCCCTCCACTTATACACATTACACCCTACTTATACACACTTCCCCCATTATACACATTACCCCCCACTTGAAAACACTGCCCTGTTATACACATTACCCTCATAGACACTATTCCCTTTATACAATGTACTCAGCACTTATACACACTGGGGGTCATTCAGACCCACTCGCGAGCGGCAGTACGCTCGCAAGTGGCTCGATGTTCCCCACTGCGCATGCGCACGATGGAGGGAGCTCCGTCGTGCACATACGCGAGACCCGGGGAGCGACGGGCTTTCCATCGCTCCGGGTCTCGCACCAAAGGGGGCGTGCTGACGATGTTGATTGGCGTGCCGGGGGCGTGGCGGCCAGACGGAGGCGTTCCAATGGGAATGCCTACCGTCTGAAGCGGGCCCCACTTACATCACTAGTGATGTCAGTGGGAGTGATTTTGGCTATGATAGAGCCAAAATCACTCCAGGGCTTGCGGCAGGGAGACCCTACCGCAGGGTCTTTTTGGCCGCTCGCATATGCTTCATGGAGGAGGGCCCTGATTCAGAGCGAGCGCTCTGGTCAGAGTGTCCGGCTCTGAATCAGGCCCACTGCCCCCCACATTATACAGACCACACTTCCCAGTTACACACACTGAGCCCCCACACTATACACACCGCCGTTCCCAGTTATACACAGTGAGCCCCTCACATTATACACACCACACTTCCCAGTTATACACAGTGAGCCCCCCACATTATACACACCGCACTTCCCAATTATACACACTGAGCCCCCACATTATACACACCGCACTTCCCTGTTATACACACTGAGCCCCGACATTATACACACCACACTTCCCAGTTATACACAGTGAGCCCCCCACATTTTACACACCGCACTTCCCAATTATACACACTGAGCCCCCACATTATACACACCGCACTTCCCTGTTATACACACTGAGCCCCCACATTATACACACCGCACTTCCCTGTTATACACACTGAGCCCCTCACATTATATACACCGCACTTCCCAGTTATACACACTGAGCCCCCCATATTATACACACCGCACTTCCCTGTTATACACACTGAGCCCCTGATATTATACACACCGCACTTCCCAGTTATACAGACAGAGCCCCCCACATTATACACACCGCACTTCCCAGTTATACACACAGAGCCCCTCACATTATACACACCGCACTTCCCAGTTGTACACACTGAGCCCCTCACATTATACACACCGCACTTCCCAGTTATACACACTGAGCCCCTGACATTATACACACCGCACTTCCCAGTTATACACACAGAGACCCTCACATTATACACACCGCACTTCCCAGTTATACCCACTGAGCACCCCAAATTATACACACCGCACTTCCCAGTTATACACACAGAGCCCCTCACATTATACACACCGCACTTCCCAGTTGTACACACTGAGCCCCTCACATTATACACACCGCACTTCCCAGTTATACACACTGAGCCCCTGACATTATACACACCGCACTTCCCAGTTATACACACAGAGACCCTCACATTATACACACCGCACTTCCCAGTTATACACACTGAGCCCCCACATTATACACACCGCACTTCCCAGTTATACACACAGAGACCCTCACATTATACACACCGCACTTCCCAGTTATACACACTGAGCCCCCACATTATACACACCGCACTTCCCAGTTATACACACTGAGCCCCTGACATTATACACACCGCACTTCCCAGTTATACACACTGAGCCCCCATATTATACACACCGCACTTCCCAGTTATACACACTGAGCCCCTCACATTATACACACCGCACTTCCCAGTTATACACACTGAGCCCCCCACATTATACACACCGCATTTCCCAGTTATACACACTGAGCCCCCCACATTATACACACCGCACTTCCCAGTTATACACACTGAGCCCTAACATTATACAAACCGCATTTCCCAGTTATACACACTGAGCCCCCCCACATTATACACACCGCACTTCCCAGTTATACACACTGAGCCCCCACATTATACACACCGCACTTCCCTGTTATACACACTGAGCCCCCACATTAAACACACCGCACTTCCCAGTTATATACACTGAGCCCCCCATATTATACATACTGCACTTCCCAGTTATACACACTGAGCCCCTCACATTATACACACCGCACTTCCCAGTTATACACAATGAGCCCCCACATTATACACACTGCACTTCCCGGGGAAACACACTGAGCCCCTCACATTATACACACCGCACTTCCCAGTTATACACACTGAGACCCTCACATTATACACACCGCACTTCCCAGTTATACACACTGAGCCCCCCACATTGTACACAACGCACTTCCCAGTTATACACACTGAGCCCCTCACATTATACACACCGCACTTCCCAGTTATACACACTGAGCCCCCCACATTATACACACCGCACTTCCCAGTTATACACACTGAGCCCCCCACATTATACACACAGCACTTCCCAGTTATACACACTGAGCCCCCCATATTATACACACCGCACTTCCCAGTTATACACACTGAGCCCCTCACATTATACTCAACGCAATTCCCAGATATACACACTGAGCCCCTCACATTATACACACTGCACTCCCCAGATATACACACTGAGCCCCTCACATTATACACACCGCACTTCCCAGTTATACACACTGAGCCCCCCACATTATACACACAGCACTTCCCAGTTATACACACTGAGCCCCCCATATTATACACACCGCACTTCCCAGTTATACACAATGAGCCCCTCACATTATACACAACGCACTTCCCAGTTATACACATTGAGCCCCTGACATTATACACACCGCACTTCCCAGTTATACACACTGAGCCCCCCACATTATACACACAGCACTTCCCAGTTATACACACTGAGCCCCCCATATTATACACACCGCACTTCCCAGTTATACACAATGAGCCCCTCACATTATACACAACGCACTTCCCAGTAATACACACTGAGCCCCCCATATTATACACACCGCTCTTCCCAGTTATACACACTGAGCCCCCCACATTATACAAACCGCACTTCCCAGTTATGCACACTGAGCCCCCCCACATTATACACACCGCACTTCCCAGTTATACACACTGAGCCCCCCATATTATACACACCGCTCTTCCCAGTTATATACACTGAGCCCCCCACATTATACAAACCGCACTTCCCAGTTATACACACTGAGCCCCACACGTTATACACACCGCACAACCCAGTTATACACACTGAGCCCCCACATTAAACACACCGCACTTCCCATATACACACTGAGCCCCCGCATTATACACACCACACTTCCCAGTTATACACACTGAGCCCCCCATATTATACACACCGCACTTCCCAGTTATACACACTGAGCCCCCCATATTATACACACCGCTCTTCCCAGTTATACACACTGAGCCCCCCACATTATACAAACCGCACTTCCCAGTTATACACACTGAGCCCCCCACATTATACACACCCCACTTCCCAGTTATACACACTGAGCCCCTCCCATTATACCCACCGCTCTTCCCAGTTATACAGACAGAGCCCCCCCACATTAAACACACCGCACTTCCCAGATATACACCCTGAGCCCCCCACATTATACACACCCCACTTCCCAGTTATACACACTGAGCCCCTCCCATTATACCCACCGCTCTTCCCAGTTATACAGACAGAGCCCCCCCACATTAAACACACCGCACTTCCCAGATATACACCCTGAGCCCCCCACATTAAACACACCGCACTTCCCAGATATACACCCTGAGCCCCCCACATTATACACACCGCAATTCCCAGTTATACACACTGAGCCCCCCACATTATACACACCGCACTTCCCAGTTATATACACTGAGCCCCCCACATTATACACACCGCACTTCCCAGTTATACACACTGAGCCCCCCACATTATACAAACCGCACTTCCCAGTTATGCACACTGAGACCCCCACATTATACACACCGCACTTCCCAGTTATACACACTGAGCCCCCCATATTATACACACCGCACTTCCCAGTTATACACACTGAGCCCCCCATATTATACACACCGCTCTTCCCAGTTATATACACTGAGCCCCCCACATTATACAAACTGCACTTCCCAGTTATACACACTGAGACCCCCCACATTATACACACCGCACTTCCCAGTTATACACACTGAGCCCCACACGTTATACACACTGCACAACCCAGTTATACACACTGAGCCCCCACATTAAACACACCGCACTTCCCATATACACACTGAGCCCCCGCATTATACACACCACACTTCCCAGTTATACACACTGAGCCCCCCATATTATACACACCGCACTTCCCAGTTATACACACTGAGCCCCCCATATTATACACACCGCTCTTCCCAGTTATACACACTAAGCCCCCCACATTATACAAACCGCACTTCCCAGTTATACACACTGAGCCCCCCACATTATACACACCCCACTTCCCAGTTATACACACTGAGCCCCTCCCATTATACACACCCCACTTCCCAGTTATACACACTGAGCCCCTCCCATTATACACACCGCACTTCAAAGTTATACACACTAATCCTCCCAAATTATACACACTGCACTTCCCAGTTATACACACTGAGCCCCCACATTAAACACACCGCACTTCCCAGTTATACACACTGAGCCCCCACATTAAACACACCGCACTTCCCAGATATACACCCTGAGCCCCCCACATTATACACACCGCACTTCCCAGTTATATACACTGAGCCCCCCACATTATACACACTGCACTTCTCAGTTATACACACTGAGCCCCCCACATTATACACACCGCACTTCCCAGTTATACACACTGAGCCCCCCACATTATACACACCGCACTTCCCAGTTATATACACTGAGCCCCCCACATTATACACACTGCACTTCTCAGTTATACACACTGAGCCCTCCACATTATACACACCGCACTTCCCAGTTATACACACTGAGCCCCCCACATTATACACACCGCACTTCCCAGTTATACACACTGAGCCCCCATATTATTCACACCGCACTTCCCAGTTAAACACACTGAGCCCCTCACATTATACACACCGCACTTCCCTGTTATACACACTGAGCCCCCACATTAAACACACCGCACTTCCCAGATATACACCCTGAGCCCCCCACATTATACACACCGCACTTCCCAGTTATACACACTGAGCCCCCCACATTATACACACCGCACTTCCCAGTTATATACACTGAGCCCCCCACATTATACACACTGCACTTCTCAGTTATACACACTGAGCCCCCCACATTATACACACCGAACTTCCCAGTTATACACACTGAGCCCCCCACATTACACACACCGCACTTCCCAGTTATATACACTGAGCCCCCCACATTATACACACTGCACTTCTCAGTTATACACACTGAGCCCCCCACATTATACACACCGCACTTCCCAGTTATACACACTGAGCCCCCCACATTATACACACCGCACTTCCCAGTTATACACACTGAGCCCCCATATTATTCACACCGCACTTCCCAGTTAAACACACTGAGCCCCTCACATTATACACCCCGCACTTCCCAGTTATACACACTGAGCCCCCATATTATTCACACCGCACTTCCCAGTTATATACACTGAGCCCCCCACATTATACACACTGCACTTCTCAGTTATACACACTGAGCCCCCCACATTATATACACCGCACTTCCCAGTTATACACACTGAGCCCCCCATATTATACACACCGCACTTCCCTGTTATACACACTGAGCCCCTGATATTATACACACCGCACTTCCCAGTTATACAGACAGAGCCCCCCACATTATACACACCGCACTTCCCAGTTATACACACAGAGCCCCTCACATTATACACACCGCACTTCCCAGTTGTACACACTGAGCCCCTCACATTATACACACCGCACTTCCCAGTTATACACACTGAGCCCCTGACATTATACACACCGCACTTCCCAGTTAAACACACAGAGACCCTCACATTATACACACCGCACTTCCCAGTTATACCCACTGAGCACCCCAAATTATACACACCGCACTTCCCAGTTATACACACAGAGCCCCTCACATTATACACACCGCACTTCCCAGTTGTACATACTGAGCCCCTCACATTATACACACCGCACTTCCCAGTTATACACACTGAGCCCCTGACATTATACACACCGCACTTCCCAGTTATACACACAGAGACCCTCACATTATACACACCGCACTTCCCAGTTATACACACTGAGCCCCCACATTATACACACCGCACTTCCCAGTTATACACACAGAGACCCTCACATTATACACACCGCACTTCCCAGTTATACACACTGAGCCCCCACATTATACACACCGCACTTCCCAGTTATACACACTGAGCCCCTGACATTATACACACCGCACTTCCCAGTTATACACACTGAGCCCCCATATTATACACACCGCACTTCCCAGTTATACACACTGAGCCCCTCACATTATACACACCGCACTTCCCAGTTATACACACTGAGCCCCCCACATTATACACACCGCATTTCCCAGTTATACACACTGAGCCCCCCACATTATACACACCGCACTTCCCAGTTATACACACTGAGCCCTAACATTATACAAACCGCATTTCCCAGTTATACACACTGAGCCCCCCCACATTATACACACCGCACTTCCCAGTTATACACACTGAGCCCCCACATTATACACACCGCACTTCCCTGTTATACACACTGAGCCCCCACATTAAACACACCGCACTTCCCAGTTATATACACTGAGCCCCCCATATTATACATACTGCACTTCCCAGTTATACACACTGAGCCCCTCACATTATACACACCGCACTTCCCAGTTATACACAATGAGCCCCCACATTATACACACTGCACTTCCCGGGGAAACACACTGAGCCCCTCACATTATACACACCGCACTTCCCAGTTATACACACTGAGACCCTCACATTATACACACCGCACTTCCCAGTTATACACACTGAGCCCCCCACATTGTACACAACGCACTTCCCAGTTATACACACTGAGCCCCTCACATTATACACACCGCACTTCCCAGTTATACACACTGAGCCCCCCACATTATACACACCGCACTTCCCAGTTATACACACTGAGCCCCCCACATTATACACACAGCACTTCCCAGTTATACACACTGAGCCCCCCATATTATACACACCGCACTTCCCAGTTATACACACTGAGCCCCTCACATTATACTCAACGCAATTCCCAGATATACACACTGAGCCCCTCACATTATACACACTGCACTCCCCAGATATACACACTGAGCCCCTCACATTATACACACCGCACTTCCCAGTTATACACACTGAGCCCCCCACATTATACACACAGCACTTCCCAGTTATACACACTGAGCCCCCCATATTATACACACCGCACTTCCCAGTTATACACAATGAGCCCCTCACATTATACACAACGCACTTCCCAGTTATACACATTGAGCCCCTGACATTATACACACCGCACTTCCCAGTTATACACACTGAGCCCCCCACATTATACACACAGCACTTCCCAGTTATACACACTGAGCCCCCCATATTATACACACCGCACTTCCCAGTTATACACAATGAGCCCCTCACATTATACACAACGCACTTCCCAGTAATACACACTGAGCCCCCCATATTATACACACCGCTCTTCCCAGTTAAACACACTGAGCCCCCCACATTATACAAACCGCACTTCCCAGTTATGCACACTGAGCCCCCCCACATTATACACACCGCACTTCCCAGTTATACACACTGAGCCCCCCATATTATACACACCGCTCTTCCCAGTTATATACACTGAGCCCCCCACATTATACAAACCGCACTTCCCAGTTATACACACTGAGCCCCACACGTTATACACACCGCACAACCCAGTTATACACACTGAGCCCCCACATTAAACACACCGCACTTCCCATATACACACTGAGCCCCCGCATTATACACACCACACTTCCCAGTTATACACACTGAGCCCCCCATATTATACACACCGCACTTCCCAGTTATACACACTGAGCCCCCCATATTATACACACCGCTCTTCCCAGTTATACACACTGAGCCCCCCACATTATACAAACCGCACTTCCCAGTTATACACACTGAGCCCCCCACATTATACACACCCCACTTCCCAGTTATACACACTGAGCCCCTCCCATTATACCCACCGCTCTTCCCAGTTATACAGACAGAGCCCCCCCACATTAAACACACCGCACTTCCCAGATATACACCCTGAGCCCCCCACATTATACACACCCCACTTCCCAGTTATACACACTGAGCCCCTCCCATTATACCCACCGCTCTTCCCAGTTATACAGACAGAGCCCCCCCACATTAAACACACCGCACTTCCCAGATATACACCCTGAGCCCCCCACATTAAACACACCGCACTTCCCAGATATACACCCTGAGCCCCCCACATTATACACACCGCACTTCCCAGTTATACACACTGAGCCCCCCACATTATACACACCGCACTTCCCAGTTATATACACTGAGCCCCCCACATTATACACACCGCACTTCCCAGTTATACACACTGAGCCCCCCACATTATACAAACCGCACTTCCCAGTTATGCACACTGAGACCCCCACATTATACACACCGCACTTCCCAGTTATACACACTGAGCCCCCCATATTATACACACCGCACTTCCCAGTTATACACACTGAGCCCCCCATATTATACACACCACTCTTCCCAGTTATATACACTGAGCCCCCCACATTATACAAACTGCACTTCCCAGTTATACACACTGAGACCCCCCACATTATACACACCGCACTTCCCAGTTATACACACTGAGCCCCACACGTTATACACACTGCACAACCCAGTTATACACACTGAGCCCCCACATTAAACACACCGCACTTCCCATATACACACTGAGCCCCCGCATTATACACACCACACTTCCCAGTTATACACACTGAGCCCCCCATATTATACACACCGCACTTCCCAGTTATACACACTGAGCCCCCCATATTATACACACCGCTCTTCCCAGTTATACACACTGAGCCCCCCACATTATACAAACCGCACTTCCCAGTTATACACACTGAGCCCCCCACATTATACACACCCCACTTCCCAGTTATACACACTGAGCCCCTCCCATTATACACACCCCACTTCCCAGTTATACACACTGAGCCCCTCCCATTATACACACCGCACTTCAAAGTTATACACACTAATCCTCCCAAATTATACACACTGCACTTCCCAGTTATACACACTGAGCCCCCACATTAAACACACCGCACTTCCCAGTTATACACACTGAGCCCCCACATTAAACACACCGCACTTCCCAGATATACACCCTGAGCCCCCCACATTATACACACCGCACTTCCCAGTTATATACACTGAGCCCCCCACATTATACACACTGCACTTCTCAGTTATACACACTGAGCCCCCCACATTATACACACTGCACTTCCCAGTTATACACACTGAGCCCCCCACATTATACACACCGCACTTCCCAGTTATATACACTGAGCCCCCCACATTATACACACCGCACTTCCCAGTTGTACACACTGAGCCCCTCACATTATACACACCGCACTTCCCAGTTATACACACTGAGCCCCCCACATTATACACACCGCACTTCCCAGTTATACACACTGAGCCCCCATATTATTCACACCGCACTTCCCAGTTAAACACACTGAGCCCCTCACATTATACACACCGCACTTCCCTGTTATACACACTGAGCCCCCACATTAAACACACCGCACTTCCCAGATATACACCCTGAGCCCCCCACATTATACACACCGCACTTCCCAGTTATACACACTGAGCCCCCCACATTATACACACCGCACTTCCCAGTTATATACACTGAGCCCCCCACATTATACACACTGCACTTCTCAGTTATACACACTGAGCCCCCCACATTATACACACCGAACTTCCCAGTTATACACACTGAGCCCCCCACATTACACACACCGCACTTCCCAGTTATATACACTGAGCCCCCCACATTATACACACTGCACTTCTCAGTTATACACACTGAGCCCCCCACATTATACACACCGCACTTCCCAGTTATACACACTGAGCCCCCCACATTATACACACCGCACTTCCCAGTTATACACACTGAGCCCCCATATTATTCACACCGCACTTCCCAGTTAAACACACTGAGCCCCTCACATTATACACCCCGCACTTCCCAGTTATACACACTGAGCCCCCATATTATTCACACCGCACTTCCCAGTTAAACACACTGAGCCCCCATATTATTCACACCGCACTTCCCAGTTATACACACTGAGCCCCCCACGTTATATACACAGCACTTCCCAGTTATACACACTGAGCCCCTCACATTATACACACCGCACTTCCCAGTTATACACACTGAGCCCCCCATATTATACACACCGCACTTCCCAGTTATACACACTGAGCCCCCCACATTATACACACCGCACTTCCCAGTTATTCACACTGAGCCCCCCACATTTAACACACCCCATTTCCCTGTTATACACACTGATCCCCCCACATTATACACACCGCACTTCCCAGTTATACACCCTGAGCCCCTCACATTATACACACCGCACTTCCCAGTTATACACACTGGGCCCCCCACATTATACACACCGCACTTCCCAGTTATACACACTGAGCCCCCCACATTATACACACTGCACTTCCCAGTTATACACACTGAGCCCCCCACATTATACACACCACACTTCCCAGTTATACACACTGAGCCCCCCACATTATACACACAGCACTTCCCAGTTATACACACTGAGCCCCCCATATTATTCACACCGCACTTCTCAGTTATACACACTGAGCCCCCCACATTATATACACCGCACTTCCCAGTTATACACACTGAGCCCCCTTATTATACACACCGCACTTCCCAGTTATACACACTGAGCCCCCCATATTATACACACAGCACTTCCCAGTTATACACACTGAGCCCCCCATATTATACACACAGCACTTCCCAGTTATACACACCGAGCCCCCCACATTATACACACCGCACTTCCCAGTTATACATACTGAGCCCCTTACATTATACACACTGCACTTCCCAGTTATACACACTGAGCCCCCCACATTATACACACCGCACTTACCATTAATACACACTGAGCCCCCCACATTATTCACATCGCACTTCCCAGTTATACACACTGAGCCCCTCACATTATACACACCGCACTTCCCATTAATACACACTGAGGGCCTGATTCAGAGCCGCTCGTAAGCGCCCGCTCGTTTGCTCCGAACGATGTTGGCCCAACTGCGCATGCGTACGGATCGTTATACGCATGCGCGAACCAGTCAGTGCGGTCGAAATTCATGTGCTCGCAAAATAGCGAATGCCTGTTAATTTGAGTGACAGAAAGAGGCGTATGTGGGTGGTAACAGGGGAAGGTGCTTGAAAACGGGGAGTGGAGATCAGAACGCAGGCGTGCTTAAAGGTCAAAACAGGCGTGTTATGGGTGTGCATAATTAATACAGCAGCGTCATTGACCACGTCACTGGGTTATTTTATAGCCAGAACTGCTCGCAAGATTGTGGTAGCATAAACCAACCACAAGAATAGCGAGCAGTTCATACCCTGGTCGATGTACTCGATTAATGTAATAAATAGCGGACATGACGTAGGATGCGAGCGGCCAGGGGGCGTATTTTTTCAAAAAACGACCGAAAGTTTTGTTCGCTCGTTCAGACCTAGAGGCGTGAACAGACCGCAAAGAGCGAACAGTTGATTTGAATAGCCACCCCTATTTTCTGGACGAGCGAGCGCTAATTGCGTCCGGCTCTGAATCAGGCCCTGAGCCCCTCAAATTTATATTCACTGCCACCAGGTCTAGACATCTCCTCCTTACACTGTACCTCCCCGGTAATATACACTGCCCTTAGTTATACGCGCCCCGGTAATGTACACTGCCCCTAGTTATACACGATTCCATTATTCATATAGTGGCCTATTCACCAACAGAGGCCAGGTGGCGAGATGCGGCTGTGGTTACTTACTGGTACATACAGGAGCAATATCATACTGCTCTGTCAAAAAGCAATCTCGCCAGGAGGGGACAGGAAGGTTGGCAAAGCGGGCAGGGGGGGCTGAAGCACAGCAGTACCTTCCAGAACCTACCGAGCGCTCTGGGAGAGTGAGTAAGTGTGGGCAAGCATAGGGGCTAATAGCACTGCTGCCCACATCTACATCTGTGATTGGTAGAGGGTACATATTTAGATATATCAATAATTTCTTTCACACATAAAGTTTCTCCAAATTAAATCTCTGCTCCAAATTCTGTACATACATAATGTGACAATGATAGAATGAAATACTGTATAAAATAAATGTTTATTGGGTCTTTTCTCATTTAGCATTTTATGTGATCGTTTGGAGGGTCAGGGGTTGTTTAGATGGGTCAGGGGTTGTATAGATGGGTCAGGGGTTGTATAGATGGGTCAGGGGTTGTATAAATAAGAAAGGTAATAAGTAATTTCATTATTGCTTTTACACAAGAGTGTTTGTATGGAAACAAAACACAAGTTAGTCGGGAAGGTCATTAACTTCTTTCTACATTCCATGCCCAGAATGCATTGCAAGAATGCAAATGAGAAAACAGTTCTCTTTCTATGGCTAAAGATAAGAATGTATAACTTATAAATCAAAGTAATCAATATGTATCTATACAATGTAGCAGCTACTACATGTACAATAATAAACATATTATATCTCCCTAAGGTTCAATAAATTGCAAATGTAGGCTATAAATACCAGATATACAGACTTGTTACTTGCCCAGATGATCCTCAGTGGTCTGGGGTGCAGGCTTCAAACCTGTAGCTGTCTAGGGACAGAGTGGTTCAATTCCACCCTCTGGGCGTGGGCGCGTCCTCCGGTCATTAAATGCTTCTTTTAAAGCATAAACATTTTTTTTTTGCATCATTTCGCAGTGTACAATGTAGTAAATAAGAGACAATGGGCCCCATTTACAAACGAAGGGAAATACCAGCGGGAATTTTTGTTTAATATCACTGTGATACAAACGAAAATTCCACTGGTATTTAGTAACACCCCTCCGGCGAGGTCCCGCGAAGTCCAGCGCAATCCTCGTCCTCGGCGAGGTCCTCCGCTGGGCTGCTGGCACTCTAACGCTGCCAGCGACGGGGCTCCAGGGTCATGCACATACGCGACGGTTCGTCTGCGCATGTGCATGACAGGGAGACCCGGCAGTACCTGGAAAGATTTGCTGAAGCCGGAAAGGCACCGCCAGGTCTCCATTGCCGGCAATGGGGCCCGCATCGCTCTCGCCATCTTTTAGATGGCGAGAGCGATGCTGTACAAACAGCGGTAATCTAAGATTACCGCTGTTTACTAAATGCAGGAAGATGGTATAACCCCTTTAGCGAGCGCTAAAGGGGTTATATTTCGTTTGTAAATGGGGCCCAATGAATGAACTATGGGCCTGATTCAGCAAGGAACGCAAATGAAAATTTGCACGCACTCGGCCGATTGATGCGCTCCGCACAAGTGCATGCATCGCTGTGTGCGAACCGGCCGCTGCGATCGCAGTGAGCATGTAGTCTCATCATATAGTGATTGGCAGGAAGTGGCCATTTGGGGGTGGTGACGGGGAGTGGTTAAAGAAACGCAGGCGTGCCTGTGCGTTTGAACGCCGTTACAGGGGCATGTATAATTAAGACCCTGCGATGGCATACGGAGCCTGAGCTCTAGATACCGACAGGAAGTTTTGCAGTTTATGAGACAGGTCAGCTCAACCACAATTGTCCGTATGGGTCCGATGTTACTCGATGTTACCGATGTTTTTTCACACACTTGCAAAGGTATTGCGGATGTAAGTAAAGAGAAGTGCGCGGCTTGATAAAGTGGTGTGCGACTTTATACATTGCTGCGATTGCGCTGTGATCGCTTCATTTGCATAATTTTGCAGCGCCCGGGTGCGTGCACACTTGCGATGCGTGCTGAATCAGGCGCTATGATAATGTGCAAAATGCTAAATCAAAATGTCAAAGTAAATCTATCTACAGCAGGGGTGGCCAAAACGTTGATCGCGATCGACCAATCAACCGCGGACATGCGACTGCTCGATCGCAGAGTCAGGCAGATTCTTATTGGCTGCTGCTACCAGGGTCGGCGTACCGCGCACATCAGGGAGGCGCGAGGCTGGAGAGGTGCCGCCACTGCCTACTCCATTTGCCGGACCCCTGCTGAGATTTTGTTACCAGCGGGCACCCGGCAGCTCCTTCCCCGCAGCAGCAGCCGCAGTGGGTGAAAGGATATAAGGGGCACCACTACTGGGGGCACTGCATTAGGGGCTCCAGAGGCATCACTTACGTGTATGACACCTGCTGCGGCTGGACGGAGTCCTTCTGTGCGCGCACTCAAAAAGGGGGAGTGGCATTGCAGACAGCAGCATGGTCTTATGTGCGCCACTTTTGGGGGCATCACCGCCTCCCGTGCTCGGCACACAGTGGGCTTACCCAGTGCTCCTGGGGGCATTGCATAAGGGGCACTACTACTGGGAGCATTACATGAGGGACACTACTACTGGGGGCATTGCATGAGGGACACTACTACTGGGGGCATTGCATAAGGGGCACTACTACTGGGAGCATTGCATGAGGGACACTACCACTGGGGGCATTGCATGAGGGACACTACTACTGGGGGCATTGCATAAGGGGCACTACTACTGGGGGCATTGCATAAGGGGCACTACTGGGAGCATTGCATAAGGGGCACTACCACTGGGAGCATTGCATGAGGGACACTACTACTGGGGGCATTGCGTGAGGGACACTACTACTGGGGGCATTGCATGAGGGACACTACTACTGGGGGCACTACTACTGGGGACATTGCATAAGGGACACTACTACTGGGGGCATTGCATGAGGGACACTACTACTGGGAGCATTGCATGAGGGACACTACTACTGGGGGCATTGCATGAGGGACACTACTACTGGGGGCATTGTATAAGGGGCACTACTACTGGGAGTATTGCATGAGGGGCACTACTACTGGGGGCATTGCATGAGGGACACTACTACTGGGGACTTTGCATGAGGGACACTACTACTGGGGGCATTGCATAAGGGGCACTACTACTGGGAGCATTGCATGAGGGACACTACTACTGGGGACATTTCATAAGGGACACTACTACTGGGGGCATTGCATGAGGGACACTACTACTGGGGGCATTGCATAAGGGGCACTACTACTGGGGTCATTGCATTAAGTGCACTACTACTGGGGGAATTGCATAAGGGGCACTACTACTGGGGACATTGCATAAGGGGCACTACTACTGGGGAGAATTGCATAAGGGGCACTACTACTGGGGACATTGCATTAAGTGCACTACTACTGGGGACATTGCATAAGGGGCACTACTACAGGGGACATTTCATAAGGGGCACTACTACTGGGGGAATTGCATAAGGGGCACTACTACTGGGGACATTGCATAAGGGGCACTACTACTGGGGAGAATTGCATAAGGGGCACTACTACTGAGGGCATTGCATAAAGTGCACTATTACAGGGGGCATTGCATAAGGGGCACTACTACTGGGGACATTGCATAAGGGGCACTACTACTGGGGGCATTGCATAAGGGGCACTACTACTGGGAGCATTGCATGAGGGACACTACTACTGGGGCATAGCATGAGGGAACTACTACTACTGGGGGCATTGCATAAGGGGCACTACTACTGGGAGCATTGCATGAGGGACACTACTACTGGGGGCATTGCATGAGGGACACTACTACTGGGGGCATTGCATAAGGGGCACTACTACTGGGGACATTGCATTAAGTGCACTACTACTGGGGACATTGCATAAGGGGCTCTACTACTGGGGACATTTCATAAGGGGCACTACTACTGGGGGAATTGCATAAGGGGCACTACTACTGGGGACATTGCATAAGGGGCACTACTACTGGGGAGAATTGCATAAGGGGCACTACTACTGAGGGCATTGCATAAAGAGCACTATTACAGGGGGCATTGCATAAGGGGCACTACTACTGGGGACATTGCATAAGGGGCACTACTACTGGGGGCATTGCATAAGGGGCACTACTACTGGGAGCATTGCATGAGGGACACTACTACTGGGGGCATTGCATGAGGGACACTACTACTGGGGGCATTGCATAAGGGGCACTACTACTGGGAGCATTGCATGCGGGACACTACTACTGGGGGCATTGCATGAGGGACACTACTACTGGGGGCATTGCATGAGGTGCACTACTACTGGGGGCATTGCATAAGGGGCACTACTAGGGGCATTGCATAAGGGGCACTACTGGGAGCATTGCATAGGGGGCACTACTACTGGGAGCATTGCATGAGGGGCACTACTACTGGGGGCATTGCATGAGGGTCACTACTACTGGGGGCATTGCATGAGGGACACTACTACTGGGGGCACTACTACTGGGGACATTGCATAAGGGGCACTGCTACTGGGGGCATTGCATGAGGGACACTACTACTGGGGGCATTGCATGAGGGACACTACTACTGGGGGCATTGCATGAGGCGCACTACTACTGGGAGCATTGCATGAGGGACACTACTACTGGGGGCATTGCATGAGTGACACTACTACTGGTGACATTGCACGAGGGACACTACTACTGGGGGCATTGCACAAGGTGCACTACTACTGGGAGCATTGCATGAGGGACACTACTACTGGGTGCATTGCATGAGGGACACTACTGGGGACATTGCATAAGGGACACTACTACTGGGGGCATTGCATAAGGGGCACTACTACTGGGAGCATTGCATGAGGGACACTACTACTGGGGCCATTTCATAAGGGACACTACTACTGGGGGCATTGCATGAGGGACACTACTACTGGGGGCATTGCATAAGGGGCACTACTACTGGGTGCATTGCATTAAGTGCACTACTACTGGGGGAATTGCATAAGGGGCACTACTACTGGGGACATTGCATAAGGGGCACTACTACTGGGGAGAATTGCATAAGGGGCACTACTACTGAGGGCATTGCATAAAGTGCACTATTACAGGGGGCATTGCATAAGGGGCACTACTACTGGGGACATTGCATAAGGGGCACTACTACTGGGGGCATTGCATAAGGGGCACTACTACTGGGGACATTTCATAAGGGGCACTACTACTGGGGGAATTGCATAAGGGGCACTACTACTGGGGACATTGCATAAGGGGCACTACTACTGGGGAGAATTGCATAAGGGGCACTACTACAGAGGGCATTGCATAAAGTGCACTATTACAGGGGGCATTGCATAAGGGGCACTACTACTGGGGACATTGCATAAGGGGCACTACTACTGGGGGCATTGCATAAGGGGCACTACTACTGGGAGCATTGCATGAGGGACACTACTACTGGGGGCATTGCATGAGTGACACTACTACTGGGGACATTGCATAAAGGGCACTACTACTGGGGGCATTGCATGAGGGACACTACTACTGGGGGCATTGCATGAGGGACACTACTACTGGGGGCATTGCATAAGGGGCACTACTACTGGGAGCATTGCATGAGGGACACTACTACTGGGGGCATTGCATGAGGGACACTACTACTGGGGATATTGCATAAGGGACACTACTACTGGGGGCATTGCATAAGGGGCACTACTACTGGGAGCATTGCATGAGGGACACTACTACTGGGGGCATTGCATTAAGTGCACTACTACTGGGGGATTGCATAAGGGGCACTACTACTGGGGACACTGCATAAGGGGCACTTCTACTGGGGACATTTCATAAGGGGCACTACTACTGGGGACATTGCATAAGGGGCACTACTACTGGGGGAATTGCATAAGGGGCACTACTACTGGGGACATTGCATAAGGGGCACTACTACTGGGGACATTGCATAAGGGGCACTACTACTAGGGGCATTGCATGAGGGACAGTACTACTGGGGGCATTGCATAAGGGGCACTACTACTGGGGGCATTGCATAAAGTGCACTATTACAGAGGGCATTGCATAAGGGTTATTACTTCTGGGCATTGTGTATAAAGGCACTACTGTGTGTCGTAACGTGAATAAGGGACACTAATATGTGGTGTAATGTGAATAAGATTGTGCTACTGTGTTGCGTAATTTGAATTCAGCAGGGCAGACTTCACACCCCTTGCTGCAAGATCACGCCCCCTTTTAGCAAGCCACGCAAAAAGGGGCTCAGTAGATCAACCACGGTTTTTAGCTTTATAAGTAGATCACCGAGTCCAAAAGTCTGATCTACAGTATATACAATTAGAGCCTGATAAAAATTGTGTCATTACTCTGGCGTATGTGTGCATATCACCGTAAAGACATAATTGTTAGCACACTCACCATTTCCCGCACAGCAGTCTCTGTAGAGAGCTGGAGGGAGGCCCCGCCCCCCCCTTCTAGCTCTCACTGGCAGCCCGGACAAAGCAGCACTTCTCCCATCCGACATCCTATGCCACCTGTGCTGTCTGATGCTCTCCCCGATTCCGCTCAGTGCAGACAAGTTAGGGCAGGGGTGCAATGCCGACCCGATAGTGACGTCACATAGGTCTGCAGCAGTGAGGGAATCTGGGGGCGCGCACTAGGGGTGTCCTGAGGCCAGATTGTGGGAACTGTATGTATGAGCTATAATTACACTGGTACCAACTGAGGGGGATGAGTTGTGCCTGGGGATTACAGAAATTGAGGCAGATAAGGCGTTAAAAATTGAAGGGGGCGGGTAAGGCCTGGGTGCTTGGATTAGGCATGAGGGAGGGGTAAAATGGATGATGGAGGTGAGGGGAATGGAAGTGGGGTGAAGGAAATGGGGCAGGTACATGGGGGTGTCAAAAATATTCTGTGGTCTATTCAGAAATAATCTCGATTTTGGTCCAAATATTTTCGCCCAATATCGTTGTGATTATTACCATTTCCCCAATATGCAGCAAAACACTTCTCAGGTCCCTGCAAAATCCCCACCTTTTTGGAGAAATGAAAAGACTGTCCTGTCATTCTTATGCCATGTACACAGCGGGTAGCTGGGTTTTCTAAATCAGTACCTATTGTTTTTAATCTAAATCATATACAGTAAGTTATGCTAAACTTTATATGGCTGCAGTCAGTAATCAGCTAATATATGATGTCAGGGGTGCGCGCAGTGACGATGCTGCACGCTAGCGGTCAGTGTTTTCAGTTTGCACATGCTTCCAGGTCGCATGGCGCATGCGTCGCAATGGTTATTGCGGGAGTCGCAGTTCAAATTTAGATGCAGAAAGAGCGTGGACATGTATCGGTGGTAATTGTGGGGGTGCCTAGCCAGACGTGGGCATGTCTAAAGATGGAGGTGCACTGACTCAGGCGGCCACGTTCAGATGGATAATCTGCGGCTCCATAGGGCAAAGTACAATGGTGCGAGCGTTGTGCAGTCGACGGTGAATCTTAATACGCACAGCGGCAGATTAGCGCCATGGTGGGCGTCTCTGTATGAGTCCCATCGGCTGCAGCATTAGCATAAAGACGCAGTCCAGCTGCAGCAAAATTACGCATTAGCTCGCGCCTCTGATCAGGCCCTAAGGGTGCATCCAGATGCACTTTCTGACCTGTATTTGAAGTCTTGTCATTAGTCTGTGATCATTTTTCTTCTAGAAGATGTCAGGAACACGTGCGATAAAATGAGGACCCCGTATGGCGTTTCTTAAACAGAATTACGGAGGAAGCTTCCGACATGTAATTGTCTTATTGTTTAAACTCATTATTAGAATTTTGCACAATTTCTCCCCGAGGTTACACAGTAATTGGATGCTAAGCCGCAAACTCGGCGGAACTGTAGAAACTTTTGTTTCATTCCATTTGTTTCCATTATATTGGGAGATATATTATCTCAGGAATTAACTAAAGCTTCTTAGGTAGATGAAGCATTGAAAATGAATATTTTGCCATTATCCTAAAGTAAATAGCAGAAAAAAAAAGCACAACCAGGACTACAATGAGGGGATTCCGACAATATAAGACGGGTTCTTAAATGGATGAGATTAATGTGAATACAGGAGGTGAGAGCTTAGTAATTATCTGCACTTAGGCTCAGCGAGGGGTTCAGTCATTGTGATGCCACAAGTTATTCTTATCGTAGCTTTACCTCTTTTCATGGCACACCAACATTTCAATAATAATTAGTAAACCCTTTCATTTATAGCATATTATATGGGTCCAGCTTTACTAACGAAAAGGCACCGGTGTTTCTATAATGGGTGCAGGGTGTCTGGTGCAAAGGGGCCCCTAATCCAGGAGGCCCCACACTGCACACCCTGCCCCCATATAATTAGTATACTTACCTCTCTGGAGACCCGTGTCAGCCGGATCTGCAGACTGCGGCCATTTTCCCTGTGATTTGCACATGCTCACTAGAGATGTCTCCAAGAACATAGGGCAGGGACCATGTTCCCGGAGACCTGAGAATGCGCAGAAGAGTCACACAGGTTCCTTCCTCTTCTAAAACGTGCAAAGTCCCTATAAACTCCTTTCGCGTATGTTACGCTGAGTGTACGCACAATGGCGCAGTATCAGAGACTGGGAGGCGGCTAAACAGACACAGAGATGCCGCATCTGATGGGAGAGTGCCGGACGCGTCACTGAAGCGCTTTTAGTACACAGCTGCTTAATCACTCGCTTTGGAGGCCATGGTCAGACAGTAATCTGCGGACGCCATAGGGATGGTGCAAATTGCGATGATGGCATCTAAAGACGCAGCAGGTGGAATTACAGAGTATACGGACGCTGACAGCAGGCATCTCAGTCCTGGCACATTCATATGCATGGATGTACACAAGGGAGGGGCTTTGCAGCGGCGTTAGCGTAAAGTCGCAGACAGGCAACCGCCAAATGACTGCAACCATCTCTGAATCAGACCCAAAGTTGGACTGAACCTTGCAAAGTATTTTAATATCATAAAAATAATTTGAAGTATATCCGTCATATATATAAAGAGTAAAAACGAGTGCAGAATCAGATACCGTGGGACGGCGCAGTGAGGTAGATGGTAGTACTGCTGGAACCTTGTTCCAGCTTCGGCCATCTTTAACCAGCAGAGATGAGCAAGATGGCCGTGGCATTTTGTGGTGAATACTCAGCACAGCAATCTAAAGCCGGCTACACGCGGTATGATGTATAGCTGGCGAAGCGACGCACGATATGACATCCGACATATCGTGCAGTCCCCACAAGCGGAGCAATCCGCTGCCCAATATGCCGGCCCCCTCCCCGCCCGCATAGACTAGCATGAGATCGTCCGTCTATTCTCCAGATCTCTTGTGCAGACAGAAAGATCTGGAGGAGCGACGGACGACCTCATGGGAGCGCGCAGTAGGCGATATCATTCCCAACACACGGAATGATATAGCTGCGATATCTTTCCAATCCGTCAAATTGGCTGCTATATCGCTCCGTGTGTCAGGCCCTTTACAAATATTCCTCACCTCAAATTACCGTCACCTATTATGAGAATTACAGGCGCTCTGTCAGGTATGGAAATTGGCACATTAGAAAATATATTTTTAGTACTAAAATTGACCCTGAGATAAAAAAAAAAAAACACATGAATTTTTGATGAGCGGTCAGTCTGCTTCCACTCCACTCAGGGCCGGGTACTGAGGGGGGCATGGCCAAATCTGGGAGACAACGCCACGCTGCTTTTGGTGAAAAGAGAAAATGAAAATAATATGTGTGGCGCTGCTCCTGCCAGGCCGCTCCAACAGGTATGGGCCCAGGTAATTATTACCCGCTCCCCCTTCTGTCCGCACCCCTGCTACCACCAAGCTTCTTCAAGTAACTCTTAACTTCTTCAAGCACAAAGTAACATTTGTATGAATATGTATAAAGTTGTCTGGTGCAAGATCAGTTTAGACAAACCCTTCTGTATGTCTTTATTGGGGACCAGTCCAATACATCCTTTACACGGTGCTCTTGTAGGGGTGTAGTGGTAAATATGTGGAAATGGGGCCCTAGACTGCACACCCTGAAAATATATATATTGGGAGGTGCTACCTGTGGAGACTACATACAAAAAAGAATTACAGATGCACAACTCCAACATTACTCATTATATATAATAACACATTTTCCAATAGAATTTTGCAAATAATAAAAGAGGTTTTGGCATAATCATGGCCACGGCCATGGGCCCACCCACCGCGCCCACGTAACCTCTCAGGGTAGGTCCCTAACATACTGGGGTTGAAATCCAGAGCGCAGGACCCCCCTAAACCAGCCCAGCTGAGCCACCCCAGGGCATCACTCTAATGAGAAAGGTGCAGTGTATAGAGGTGTAGGATAGATAAGAGCAGCTGCTGCATATAGTAAGGTGAAAAATAAAGATGCAAAAATTATACATATATATTAAACAAACAATGGAAATGCTAAAAGTGCAAGAAAGGAAAAATATGTATATAATGTGATGCCCTGAAACCGCCCAACCAAAGCAATCAAGGGGACCCACGCCCCAAATATCAACCCTTAGCTGCACTACAGTATATATATTTTTTTAGTGTAGTTGTAAATATACAGTTATTAAATATAGTAGTGAGAGCTGACATGACATGTGCTGTTGATTGCTTGCATTTTTTATTGGCCAATCCAATCCCAGCCCACATTCAGCTGCTTCAAGTTATTTTTTTTAGGAAAACAGATCGGTATGTGACCAAAGCTTACAGGGGACACCTGCAGTGTCCAAGGAGCAATGACTGGTTCCCAACAACATCTGTCATTATGTTGGTATTCTTCCCAAGTTACTCAATAAGGGATATTGCCTCTCAACGGCCAATTTCTACACATCCCCTCACCTGGTCGATATATTGTTGATCCCAGACTGACACTTACGGTACCCTGAGGATGAGCCCGGAAGACGTCCATCGTGCATTAAAGAGATAAAAAGTTGCAATGGGTCCCAATATATCTAGAAATTTGTGGGTTCGAATTCCTGTAATACCGACAGACCCGAACTTAGGGATTCCGAGCCGGGGCTCAGGCCTTCCCACCATGTTCTGATCTCAAAATGAAGACAAGAGTAATCATCCCATTGTTGGATGTTGTGTATTTTGGATTGCATATTAAGGTCCCTTGTGATCGGGTGCCATTTTACACTGGCGACCAGAGGGAGCGGGTATGGGTGGGTATAGTGACACTTTGTAAAAAAAATAAACGATTAGAAGTACTGAAAGCAGGGGCGCTGTGTACTATGGACTGGCATTATGTGAGGAGCACTGTGCGGCATTTGTTTGTATTAAAAATGTTTAATATAAAACTTGTGTGTTAAAAAAATATAACATCATTATTAGGGTGCCACCCAGCTTATAACAGGGATGCTGTGAGGAAGTTTATGTGTTCAGACACAGTTTAAAAAATCTACAATAAAACCAGTGTGTTTAAAAAATATAACATCATCGAGTTATGCATTTAATCATCTTCGCCTATAACTATTATATAAATAATTTAGACAAATTCCCACCAATTTCAATACAACTTAAATTTTTCTCCCCTGATCAAAGAGAGAAAAAAAAAAGAAAGAAAAAAAAGGATAGTGACATTGGAACTTTTTCCTTTTTAATACAGTATATATACAGTGACAGTGCAAAGACAATGTGGCCTATAAAATGTACAGACTGATGACAGAAACATTGTACAGCTGTCTACACTGTTTCAAAAGTTAGATGCAAAGGATCAAACATGACCAATTGTACAGGACTCTCAGGGTTAGGAACTGAATGGTTTAAATTACATTGCAATCAATGAAAATGTTTCCGATGTGACAATAGTTACTTCTGATTGATGTCAGCATGCAAAGAATGAATATGACATGTAAAACTCTCAGTTAGCTCTGAGTTTCCGAGATATAGCCCATGTATGACGATGTAGGGGTATTCCTAGTGACGTGGGCAGAATGGAGAGAATCTTACCAGCAATCTGCGTTCCGCGCTGAGGGGGCGGGGCCTAATGACCCAATTAAATGAATCAGTTATTTGTCCCCTCCCCTATTCAAATATATGCGATTCACGGGATTACCCGCACAAGATAACTGTGGTGCACTGAGTGACAGCATAGGGAGCGATTCCACCAAGACATCTCTGCAATGGGACAAAGATATCAGGGAAGGTGACAGTGACAAGAGAGGCCCCAGAGGAGGAGGACAAGCGACAAGCAAAGAGAAAGCACCCCCATGTATAGGCCACTATATTACATAGTACTTTCCTATGCTGTATGTTTGTTTCCTATGCTGTATGTTTGTTTCCTATGCTGTATGTCTGTTTCCTATGCTGTATGTTTGTTTCCTATGCTGTATGTTTGTTTCCTATGCTGTATGTGTGTTTCCTATGCTGTATGTCTGTTTCCTATGCTGTATGTTTGTTTCATATGCTGTATGTATGTTTCCTATGCTGTATGTCTGTTTCCTATGCTGTATGTTTGTTTCCTATGCTGTATGTTTGTTTCCTATGCTGTATGTATTTCCTATGCTGTATGTCTGTTTCCTATGCTGTTTGTTTGTTTCCTATGCTGTATGTTTGTTTCCTATGCTGTATGTCTGTTTCCTATGCTGTATGTTTATTTCCTATGCTGTATGTTTGTTTCGTATGCTGTATGTTTGTTTTGTATGCTGTATGTGTGTTTCCTATGCTGTATGTTTGTTTCCTTTGCTGTATGTTTGTTTCATATGCTGTATGTTTGTTTCCTATGCAGTATGTTTGTTTTGTATGCTGTATGTTTGTTTCCTATGCTGTATGTATGTTTCCTATGCTGTATGTTTGTTTCGTATGCTGTATGTTTGTTTCGTATGCTCTATGTTTGTTTCGTATGCTGTATGTTTGTTTCGTTTTGTGTTCTTATTTGTGATTGATTGAATTAAAACAACTGTTTATTTTCTATCAAGAAAATATCAGATTATTTTAAAATAGCTTTTCACTATGACTATATTACTAATGTACATACAATATAGTGCAAGTAGTGTAGCTCAAAAAATAGAGCTAGTAAAAACATTCTGAAATCATTTTCATTTTTCTGGATCTCAAATTAGTAATGTATGACTATTTTTAGAAAGGAAACAAATTAAAATAATTAATTTGTTGTACAGTGTAATTAAAGGTCTAATTAATAATCAATGTGTTCACAATTTGCAGGCTACTTCATAGAAAATTATATTATATATAATTTTCAGGTCACTCATTTTAGATGGAACAGTGCTAATAATAATAATCCAGATTTAGTATCCACAAACACTAGATGTGCTATATTTGAAGTCGCACTGCCATGTGTTTGTGCCGCCCATTGCTGTCGCTTAGCTTAGCCAGGCAGCTAGCTTGGTGCAGACTTTGGCCAATAGTGGTGAAAACATTATTGTGAGCTGTGAGGTGGTCAAAATTGACTGGAAATGAGTGGAAATTAATGTTATTGAGGTTAATAGTACAGTAGGAACAAAAACAGGCTCAAAAACATAAGTTTAGCTGTTTTTATCAATTGAAAAAAAAATACAGATCCAAAACCAAAGCTTTTGTTGAGAGCGGTTTTGCCAAAACACCACCATAAATTAGAACCAAAACCAAAATCATGGGGGTCTGCGCACATCTCTAACTTCAAAGAAGAAGAGGAAAGACAAAAAGGACATTGCCATCTTAGTCACAGACCACCACGTGGGCCTTGGGCAAGTTAAAAGAACCCATGCAACCACAGTCAAATCACAGACTGTGGTTGACCATAACTTGATAATGGGTGGAGTAGATGGGAAGAAGTTACTTTAACTATGTACATGTTACCCCCAGTCAATATGTTGACAACATTATATCGAAGGGCAATTCCAACACTGTTGTAATGTTATTTAATGTTATTGGTGTGAGGTAGTAACACTAACCACTACACCAATCATGTTGCTCATATTATTTTATAGTGGTCACTGATTATCTCTGTATTATTTGGCAGTCACTGATGCTCTCTGTATTGTCAGTCACTGATGCTCTCTGTATTATATGGCAGTCACTGATGTTTTCTGTATTATACAGATACTTTTAAAATAGATGTTCTTGCCCTAATTCAATAATTTAAAAAACATGATAATTTCTCAGATATTTTTTCAAAAAATATTAGCCAGTTAAGTTGGTAAGAATTCGATATTCACAGTTCAATCCATCCAATGTTTCTGTGGCTCACATAGTACAATAACATTTCTAAACTTTCAGCTGCAATTACAGGTTAAACAATGTCCTTGGAAATTCTTACATTCACCTAATGAATATATTATTTATTTCCATGTGTATGCAAATGTTTAATTATATTCTGATTGCCCTGGAGTGATTGGAGTGAAAGAACTGAAGAAATTGCATTATGTTTCACTGTAACTCATTTATAGTCATTGTAGCATTGAGCAGATTTTATTCCATTAAAGATCAGGTCAGATCGGCCATGTCATGCATGAAAATAAACATTAATTAATGATAAAACATGAACTAATGCAATAGGACAAAAATACAAATTAAATGATCATAGGGGGAGATTCAATTAAGTGCAAGTTGCCTCACACACACCATTTTACCGTGACTTAAAAATCGTCCCCAATTCAATCAGATAATAGGGAATAACATCCTTCATTTTTGCTGACACCTTCAGAGGGTGCAAATAAAAATGAGGAATGTTAAACACTAAACCAGGCACGATACTCATGGCGAGATTTGACTTTGCGGAAGCACGGTAAAATGATGTATGAAGCAACTCGCAAAAAATTAAATCTACCGCATAATGTTTTTTTTTTCTTGCCAATTTTTCACACTTTAAATGAACAAAAGTGAAATACACCTCATATTATTATTGCCATCTCTGGTTGCTGCACGCTGCTGGGGAGGAGCTGCCGGAACAAGAAAGAGCTGAGCGCCGGGCCACCTGGTTATAAGGCGGCTCTTTAGGCTGCAAGGTGCCATTCCCTGGGCACAATCAGAATTTGCAGAACCCTTCTTACTCTGTCTCTGGTCTCTACCTGCTCATAGAGAAGGATTTATTTGCGAAATAAGTTCAATAAAATGTAAATGGCCAGCAACGGGTGGCTGGCAGGCCCCTAGGACTTATTGTGCCATCTTAGACTGCCTAATTGGTAATCTGGCCCTGCATACAATGAAAATAAACTCCAATGCAGTATGCATTGTTCACTGGGCAGGTAGAGTGCTGCACCAGGACAATATGGTGCCCAGGCCTTGCCCCGCCTTCTGCATATAAGATGTCACCCAGAGGGGCTGGAACTAGGAAACTGAGAGCCGGACAGCTCTCAGGGAAATCTCTCCAGGCACCCTGCAAGCCATATGAGCTGTAGGAATATATACCATTAATTCTTCAAACTGTACAAAGATGATTGCCGGAGGAGTTTGTTATCTTTAATCCTCTGAGCTGAACCAAAATGGCTGCCGGGGGAATATGTACCTCTAAGTTGCACAAAGATGGCCGCCGGAGGAACGTATTTCTTTAATCTCATAAAATGGCAACTGGAATGGACTGTACAAAAATGAAGGAATGGCTGGTGGAGATATCCTAATGAAAGGACAGCCAGAGCAGCCTGGATGAGACCGAGGCTTGGAAGTAATCCAAGATGGCCAAAGTAAAGCATAAATACAAGATGTGGAGATAGAAGCTTGGAACGCATAGCACATCCTGCGCATGCGCGAATGGGAAGTCATGGTAACAGTGATCAGGGTATAAATAGAGGCTCAGGAGGACTTTGCTACCTGTCTGATGAAGCCCCTGATACCGATAGGAGGTGGAGAAATGCATTATTGAGCCCCCCCATCTATCTGAGACACAGCTGTTGAGCATGGATCCAGCATCATCTAGAGGAAAAGTGTATGCCATCTCTTGTATAACTTTGTCATCATGATATGTGACTGAGAGAGACCAGCAATACAGGCAAAACAAGATCCAATACTTATAACTAGGGGTGAGCGGGTTCGGTTTTACTCGGTTTTACTCGGTTCTTATCGCCACTTTACCGCAAATTTGGCTCGATTTTATTCGCTATCCAAAACACATGTTCGGCGATAGCCAATAAAAAGATCCGGGTAAAACCGAGTAAAACCGAACCCGCTCACCCCTACTTATAACCACTAATTACTCTGGACTGAGTCTGCCAAAAAGTCTGGGAAAGAGAGAGGCATGGTATATTGAAAGACCACTAAATAGTGGCTGGATTCACAAGCTACAGTAGGTGTGACAATAATAAGAGGCTTGTCACAGAGATCGTTTCGCCTGAAGAAGCATAGGTTACACCAAAGGGAATTCCCAATGTTCAATATCCAGGTGACGTAAGATAAATGAAATGACTGTATGGAGAATGGAGAGGGTTAAACCTCTTAGGCTGGGGGCGGACCTGTGTAGGGAATCAGATGATAATAAGGGCCTATGGGTTTTGAGGGTTGTAGGTTTTAGCAGGGATATTAGAGTTTGTTGGAGGCGGAATCAGCCTCTTTTGTTCCTGTCTTCCCACCCTCCCTCCCTAAATTTTACTTGATTTGCTCTCTTTGGTTTGGGTTTGGTGATTTCTTCGTTGGCTATTTTAGGCGGGAAAGAACGGCAGGTTACCTATTAGCGCTGTGAATATTGGTTTACTTTTTGTTTCACTCACCTTCGTTGACTGTTAGTCAAGGTAGAAGGCTTGAGTGTATGTGTTGTGGTTGGAGTGTTTATAGTGTTGGGTTTGGGCTGTTGTTAGCCGTTCTTTCTTTGCCACCATATTTACATTAATTAAATTAATTTTAGTAACTAAATCATTATCTGTTATTTAAATAAAATAGCTAACAAAGTCTGCCAAATACATGTCTCTGTGTCTTTATTTCAACTGAGTATGTTTTATTGTCACTGATTAATTTGCAGGTCAATCCTCAGACGATGGGAGGTTTAGTGACTATACTTCTATATATCGTACAGCATATAAGGAATTACTAACTCTACTAAAAGTACTTACCCAATATGGTCCACTTATAAAAGGAGCATACTAAGAAAAGGAACTTTGCTTACAAGCATAGCTCATATGAAATATGAGAAGGACTGATGATTCCTATTTGATGTGCATCAGTGCTACTTACTAACTATGCTTACTAACATTGTATACACTAAGGGCTCTATTTACTACAATCTACAATCTACATATTGAATGCAGATTGTAGTGTGATATCACAGGGATTTACTACAAATCCCTTGCAGGGACAGAGCTTGTGAGAAAGCTCTGTCCCTGCGAATCTCCTCCGCACGCTAGTCACGGTATTTTTGCAAAAAATACTGTGACAAAGTACCCGCGCATGCACCAATCGACCATCGCTGCTACCCCCCGGTGCTAAGCTCTGCCCCCGGTGATCGTGGCACCCCGCGACCCCCCCTCTCCCTTAACCTGCATGCTCCGGGTCTCCGGTGATGTTCTCCATGCCTCTGATCAGGTGATCTCCGATACTGCACTGGGACCCAATCACCTGATTACCGGGCCGCAGTGCACTATGGGAGACCAGCTGACCGGAGGGGAGACATCACCGGAGGCCCGATCACCGGTCCCTGGAGTCAGGTAAGTAAAACATTTTTTTGACAATTTTTTTTTTCTTTTTTTTGCAGTGATCAGCTTGCGGTCTGTTTAGACCACACAGCTGATTACTGGGGCCGGCTCCGGGCTCTGCTCTCCCCGTTAGAGCAGAGCAGGAGCCCAGTAACCGGGGGAGACCCTGGATAACGCCACCTCCAGGTGGCGTTATTATCACAGGGCTTTCCCTGATATTTTTTTACAATTTATTTTTAGTAACTCTGGTCGGATCACATTTCCCATTACAATTATGGGAAATGCGATATGCTTACTAAAAATAAGTGATACTTAGGGGTTGGAGTAGAATTTTTCGCATTCTACTCCAATTGCCCTGTAATAACTATAGGTGATACTAAAATAATGTGAAAACACAAAACAGCTTTTTCACTTTATTTTAGTAAAAATAATGTTAATAAATAGAGCCCTAAATCTGGAAAGAACTGATTCCTACATGATGTGCAATAGTGCTATTTAAATATTAACTTTTTGCAAGTGTTTTTTAAGCTGCAGTTTTACATCCTGCTAAGTAAGACTATACAGTATGTGTTTAGGTTTTATGTGTTATTTTATATGTCGGATATTATGCAATGATTCATCTTTTTAATAAATTGATTATCATTCCTGTTAGATGCACAGCACTCTATTTTCTGTGAAAGGCACAACTTCTTAGAAAATCCACATTTTGTAACGTTCCTGTGGATTTCACTGCACTGTGCTCAGGAACAGAGAATATAGGTAAGAACAATCTAATTATGGTGCCAATATGTGGTTCTGAAAATACATATTTGTTCTGAATCCAAAGTCGCCGTATAAAGGAAACAAACAGATACTGTAGGCGTTATACAGCTGGGGGGGAACAGTTTAAAAGCCGCTCCTGGTACTGAGGAGTCTATTTATGAAGCAATGAAAAGTGTGGAGAAGTGACCAGTGGAGAAGTTGCCCATAGCAACCAATCAGCTTTGAAGTAGCATTTATCAAGTACAGTCTAAGGGCCGTATTCAAATAGGCTGCGAAAACCCGTTATCGGCAATACTTTATAGCCGATGATATCATTTTCGCAGGTTTGACTTATCCCCGTATTCAATTTTCCCGACTTTTCGCCAGAGCGAAAACTCTATGCATTGGGACCTGCGAAAAAGTATCACCATTGAATAGGTGGTGAGAACAAGTGCAGAATTGGGGTTTTGGGGTGCAGACTTCCAAAAACCACCCTGCATCCCTTGGATAGTCCCCCAAAGTTATTCTGTGTCAAAAAAAATTAAAAAAGGACCACAGGACACCCCAAAAAATTTACTTTCCGTTTGGGGGCGAAAAAAAATAATTTGGGGGACAAACTTCTAAACTAGTGAAATAGACTTAGGGGGGTCCCCAAGTATGCGGCAGGTGTTTTTTTGATGCAGGTGGTTGCGGCAGGAGGATTTTTCACGATTTTTAAAACTTCACATTAGCCACTTTAAAATATGCTAGTGCCCATTTCATGTACCCCAAATTTGATGGGACACCTTATTTTTCCTAAAAAAAAGTTGCTAAATGCTATTCTTCATCACTTTCCCAAATACGCTATACAGCACCTATTGAGACCATTTAAAGACCCCATATACCTTTAGCAGGGCTATTCGGGGGTACACATAGAGATCCCCCAAGTCAGAGCATCTTTTAGGGGGTGTCAGGCTAATTCCCCCTAAAATGACAGGACTTTTCGCTGATTTCCTTTTCGCCGGGTCCCGTTTTTGCTGAAAATGAAATTGAAAACGGGGAATCGCGGGGATGAGCGTGATAACTTTACACTTCCAAAACCTCCGATGACAACGTATAAAATAATAGTTAGGAGCTGATTGGTTTCTATGGGCAACTTCTCCACTGGTACTTCTCCACACTTTTCACTGCTTTATAAATAGACCCCTAAGAGTCTAAGACCTTCTGAACCCAGCGCTCATCTGTGGCGGGACTGCATTTCTATAAAGTATATAAATAACCTTGAGAAAGCCGCACTTTTGGGCAAAACGCGTCGGTTGACATGGCCCCCTGCAGACACACACCATCCGGACCAGTCAGCCAGCAGGACACACAAACCATGAGAAGTAGAAGATAGCACATTCTCCCTCAGAGCACCACGAGGGGAATCCCGAGATGCCACTCTTGCAGATCCTGTCTCACAGAGCTGAGGTCCTGATTTAGGGCCTCATCCAGCTTGGATCGCAAGTCTGCAATCACACGCACCTGCGCGTTGAGATCGCAGCACTATACCAAGACGCCCACCAGCTTATAAAGCCACCCACTTCCCATTACATACATCCGCAAGTCAGCAAAAACATCGGTAACATCAAATAACATCGGACCCATACCCAGAGTTGTGGTTGAGCTTGACATGAGTCACAACCTGCAAAGCTTCCTGTCACCATGTAGAGCTCTGGCTGGGTACGCCATTGCTGGGGCTTAATTATGCACGCCCCTGTAACGGCATTCAAACACACAGGCAACCCTGCGTTCCTTCGATCGAAGCTGTCCACAACCTAAAAGGTTTTTTATTGACTTTTAGAATTTAGTTTCTACGGTAGCCGCACTTTATGCTGGAATTAGAACTATTATAAAACAAAAAGAAAAATGGACAAGAACATTCCTCTATCATTTTCCATCACATTATCGTCACCTTTGTAACTTCTAATTTTCATTTCAAGTAGAATATTTATATTAGAATTTTGCAAAAGAACCCATACAGTATGGATCATGCCCCATTTGGGTCCATACTATATTTAATAAGTAATACCAATATTGTTTTATCATTCCACCAATAAATGTGTGTTATCATGTAGTTTAAATAATACCTATGCATGTACAGTATACATAAAACCCAAACAGGGTATAATTTGAGGATCCCTAAATATTCCCGGACACCAACTAAAACACTTAGGGGCATAATTTGTTACCCACGGTGTTTACCATGCAGGTGAAGCTCTGAGTTTAAAGCTCAGAGCTATTTAATTATTCTGCATGTTTCCTGTGAAATAAACCTGCAGACAAAGCGCGCTACCCCATGTAATATGCATTATTTGCTGGAATCTCTGGGTTTTTCTCGCGTTAAGTCCCAGAGGGTGCATTTAACTTGTCTTTTTCCGTGAGAGGAAAAATCTGCATTAAGGGCTTTGTTGAATAGGTCCAGACTGACAGCCACTAATTAAATGTTCCCCTCAGAAATGGCGTCAAGGGGACCTACTTATATTACTTCATCGGGAATTTGGAAATTCTAATAAACCCCCTTAAAGGTTACAAGAATTAAAGTGATTGATAGAGAAACAGGACAGACAAGTTTTCAAACTTATTTCCATATTTTAGCCTTATTTTTGAAGGTATAAAACCGCAGCAGCGTTAAAGTAATTCCACCATTCGCTCTGCATCTTGCAAATAGATACAATTTTATTCAAAGTTCTGTTACATATACTGTACTGTAGCTACTCTCCTTCCACCATCACAAATGTTCAATACCAATTAAAATGCAGAACATTCGTCTTCAGGACATTGTAAACCGAGCGAGACATCAATCTTACTGGGCTGGAGATAACATTTCCTCCTAATTCCTATTGACATGGACGAGGTGACAATCCCAAAATCTGTATTTCATCCCATCATTTCTATACACGTCTGCCGGTCTGGATGTTCATGGGAGATAAATATGGTTTAAGGCACTTGTCATTCTAAAATGGATGTCCCCAAGGCTCACAAATCACTGAGCTGTTAGAGATTTAGTGCTTTACAAAACTCACTCCTTATTTGTCTGTGGACATGAAGTGCAACCATTATCACTGGCGGAAAATACATTATTAGGTGATTAAGCTGAACAGACCATTAAACCCAAAATACACATTGCCTTATATAGAAGATCTGCAGTAATAGTTACAAAGACAGTGGTTTGCAAATTCAAACCCCTAAAAAGTCAATAGATTTGTCTGTATTACTAATGACTCTTACACAGATTGTTCCAGACATAATTGTTATTAGGAATGAGTAGGCACTTAAAGTACATTTTCAGACTCATCTATATATTAATAGAAGAAGGAAGACTATTATGAGTGACATATTTCTATGATACCATTGTCTGAGCAGGGCACAACATATACCAAATTAAAGGTATTGGTTCATAGATTTGCAGAAACATATTGGTTTTGTAATTGGTTGCTTTGTTTCGGAGTTATGTGGCAAAACATTCGCCCACCATTTACAATTAATCACTATTGTGCTCTGGAAAATGTGATGGTGAACTCTCCCTGTGCACCTGCTGGGTGACCTGGAACATGTGACCTGCTGGGAGGTCTGGAAACTGTGAGTTATTTGCAGCTACAAACATCAGCGCATCTTGCGAGGATCTCAATCACTGACAGCTGTGCTATTTCATTATTCACTTTTCCATACTTTATTTACACCATACATGCCTAGAGGCCGGCTTCAAGGACATTGACTTGGTGGAACCCTTACAGGTTGCCCAGAGTGCACAGTTCAAAAATCTTACAGTCAAGTATATTATCGTCACAACCAATGTATAACAAGATCAACTGATACGCCTCTTGCATTGGACATGACATATTCACCATACTACTCATTGGGTCCTATAGAAGTGCAACGTGTGAACTGCGGTGCCATAATCTTCTTGACAGAGGAGATTAATGGCCATTTTTCAGACTTCAGACACAATGTGGTTGTTTCACCATATTTAGCAGAATTCTTTAAGACAAATGGGTTGGGTAATATATGCCAGCGGCTGGTCACAATCCCAACTATGGCTGGTAAGTACTCTAACCCTTCCCCTCTCCCTCCCTAACCCTAACCTTCCATTGGGATGCCTAACCATAACTTCCCCAGGGGGTGCCTAACCCTAACCCACCCTCTCCCGGTGGTGCCTAACCTGCCCTTCCCACACCCTATACCTAACCATCCATGTGGGTGCCTAACCCTAACCTACCCCTGATGGTGCCTAACCCCCCTTGTCTGTAGCCTAACCCTAACCTCCCCCCTCCTGCATCCTAAGCCTAAGTCCCCTTGGGCGCCTAATCTTAACCCACCCACTCCCGCAGCTAACAGCTACCTGACCCTGCTGTACTTATGTTTGGGATGCCAGCTGTCGGTATTCTGGGCATTGGCATCTCCAGCTCATGGGGATTCCAGGCTTCAGCATCTCCAGCTGATCAGGATTCCGGCGCCTGGATCCCGGCAGTCGGCATCCCAGCCAACGGTTAAATGACCACATCCCATGACAAATACCCTCTAATTATGAACTCATTATCTCCATAACATCCTTAGTAGCTAATATCCATAATATCCTCTATAACTAAGGTGGTTATCGCTGGGATTCCCTAGTAATTCATTATTTGCGCTGTAGATTTTTTTTTTTTTTAACTGAAAAATGCTGATTGCATAAGTATTCAACCCCTGCAGTTTAGTACTTTGTAGAATCACCTTTTACTGCAATAGCAGCTATAAAACTGTTGGGGCAAGTGGCTTCAGGTTAGTACAATGTTTGGGAGGGACTTTTGCTCATTCTTTCTTACAAATTTGCTCCATTTTCTTCAGGTTGGCTGGAAAACACTTGTAGGATGCAATATTCAATTCATTCCACAAATTCTCATTTCGATTGAGATTTGGGGTAAATTTACTAAGTGTTGGGTTTGGATTTTTCGGCAGATTACTGCCGAGTTTGCAATCTCTGCATTTTACTAAAGTCAAATCCGATGGGAATGTGCCAAAAAGGTAGACTTTAAAACACAATAGAACATCGGCTCAGTATCAATGTTTTTTTAGTTATAAGAGTAGAAACCCCGGATTTACTATACGTTGGGTTTAGATTTGTAATCAGGGATGGAACTGGTGGTGGTGAAGCCGGTTTGTTGCACTGGAGCCCCCACAATGAAGAGGTCCAAAGCCAGCGTAATTTTTATGAGTCAGACTGACAAGTACGGGGCGCGGTCTGACCAGAGGAGAGAAGGATGGTCCCTTCCTTCCTCTACTCATCTCTCCTCGGCTCTTTCGTTCTCTCTGGCAGATATGTGACACCCCGACTGTTCGGATATATAATGTGGTGTCACCTAATCTTACCAGATTTGAATGAGTTCTTTGGTTCTTTTTCTGATAGCAGAGAGGTAAGGAGGGATTATAGGCACAGATCGTCACCAGTTTGGTCTCAAATAAGAGTTACAATTTATTAAACAGATAACATCACACAGAGGGTAACAATCAGCATATGACAAATGACAATATCATTTCTTTACATCTACTAGAAAATCACACTAAATTGAAAATGCTGTTTTTATTACACTGGAAATTGGTGGGAGACTTTCTGCTAATCCCATCCGCATCGAACTCCTGTGAAAAGATGAAAATTCCCTACTAACTTGTAATTCTTCTTAAAACTCTCTTTACGGAACAAATAATATAACTATTTCTTAATAACTAACTGGTCCCAGTGAACTACAGTTACATTGTCATGTTTTACACACTAAAAATACTTGGCACAGTCACACTTACAGTATATCAGCGACCAAACAATTAAATAAAAGAAATGTAACACTTTCTAAATAATACACATTTTGTTTAAAGGGCCTGATTCAGACCCGCTCGCGAGCGCTATGCACTCGCAAGTGGGTCGATGGTGGCCCAGTGCGCATGCGCATGACGGAGCCGGCTCCTTCGCGCACATGCGCGAGACCCGGATAGCGACGGGCAATCCGTCGCTTCGGGTCTCGTACCAAAGGGGGCGTGCTGTTGATGTTGAGTGACAGCACGCCCCCTTTGGTGGGTGGGCCGGAGGCGTGGCCGCCCAGACGGAGGCGTTCCCATGGGAACTCCTACCGTCTGGGGCCGGCCCCACTGACATCACAAGTGATGTCAGTGGGAGTGCTTTTGGTTCTGTTAGAGCCGAAAGCACTCTATGGCTTGCGGCAACGCGACCCTACTGCAAGGGTCTCGACGCAAGCCCGATGGTCGCGATGGTCTTGACCATCGCGACCATCTTCCTGGCCGCTCGCTATAGCTGTGGGTGGCCAGGAGGCCGCTCTAAAAAAACAGAAGGCCGGCCCTGATTCAGGCCCAAAGTCCTTTTGTTCCCTTTTAATAGCATGCATGCAACCAAATACCAACAATATGTTCAGCTTGTTCTCTATAGGTGGTGCACGTATAAGATGATTTTGGGATGTTCCTCTCTCACTTTTGCTAAAGTTATTACTTAAATCTCCTGGCTTTCAGCTTTGTGGCTCCGACTCTGTGGAACTCACTTCTGTGCACAGGGCTTGATTCAGACCTGCTCGCTAGGTGCGTACGCTCGGTCTCAGCGTATGCAAATTTGGAACACACCCAGCAAGGCAGGCGATCGCACAGCAAGGCATGAGCATGCCCACTATGTCTTGGCGTGTGATCACTTTGTGTATGCAGACGCCCACCAGCCTGTCTTAAGCTGCCCACTTGCGCACGTCCCATCTAAAGGAAGTGCATTTAACCATCGGTACATTGGGGACCATCGGCAGTATTCGCAGCGCTTGAGGTTGACTATACCCTACCGCAAGCACTGCGAGCACTTCAGTGAAAAAACTAACCAGGTGACGTGTACTATGATGTTGCCTGCTAATTATGCACACCTCTGAAATGGCGTTAAGACGCTCAGGCACGCCTGCATTCGCACCTCCACTCCACCGTTTCTAGTGGCCTGCCCCTGTCACCACCCACAAACGGCTATTCTCTGCTTGGAGTTTACATCGAGGTACTGTAGGCCTGCCTCCGGTCCGGCCTCTGATGACGACGAGACCACATTCAGCTTTTCACCCCTTTGCTGCAGGTTGTCACAGGTGTTGGGTGGAGGTCTCTGGTGTTCCGGTGCCAGCAGCTGACCGTCGCTGCCTTGTACACATATTGCCGCTGTCCCTCAGGTGAGTCCTCACGTATAGGTCCTCTCCTCAGCGCATCATCCTCAGGGCTCCATGTAACTACTGTAACTGTCCCCCACAGTCATCTGCAGCTGGTTCCAGTAGGTTCTGAGTCATGTGACCTCCTGCTGACTCGTCACATACTACCTGCACCAGTACATACTGTATATTTTGTTTTTATAGGGGTTTTAAATACATTAGTGATACCCACCATAGGCTTAAACACAGTATTGTGGTGGGGTATCACATATACAGTGGATTTCTCTTGGAAAACAAGGCAGACAGCAGCACTGTCTGTATATGAAGCACAACAGAACTTGGAATGAAAAAAGCTGCGGATGCTACATTGTAGCACTTCCTATACAGATTCAGAGACTCAGTCACACCTAGATATACAAGGGTCACATATCACATTAATCAGCACAGTCTGCTGGTGCCTGCTAGTCACATCGCATAGCTACTTATATGCATTTCGGCAAAAAAAGATGCCAAATAAGATGCCCAGAGCTAGAAGAGTCTCATGGGACCTGGGGGATTTTTGGCGCTACTGAAGTGAAGATGTATAAGGACACACCTGTATATATATTATATATATATATATATATATATATATTTTCTGACTCACTGACTCATCAACGCCCAGCCCAAACCGCTGGACCTAGAAACATGACATCAGTGAGGATATATTCCTTCCATGACCTAAGCAGCCACTAAGCAGGGTTTTCAAAATTTGACTCCTAAGGGGCTTAAAATGGATAAAATGTTTCCTCTCAACCGATGAGATTTTGTGACAAATCAACATGGTCCAAGTGCTGGGGGACTGTAAGCTCATTGTTTGGGACAAGAGGTGGCTCCAGAGGTCGGGCTAATCAAAATCCATATGTAGCCCTCAGGTACCGTATATCTACTTCTACCGGTCACCAACTGCCTCTCCCAATCACCAACTGCCTCTCCCCATCACCACTGCCTCTCCCAATCATCCTTTGCCTTTTTTTCAATTACCCACTGCCTCACACTGTACCCACTCCACATCATTTTCTGCTTCTACCCATTGCCCACTGCCTCTACTTGTCACCATCTGCCTCTCCCTGTAACCCTCTCCCTTTCATCCACAGCCTCTACTTGTCACTCTCTCCCTTTCATCCACACCCTCTTCCTGTCACCCTCTCCCTGCCACCCTCTGCCTATTTCTGTTATTCTCTCCCCGTAATTCACTGCCTCTCCCTGTCTCCCTCTGCCTCTCCCTGTCTCCCTCTGCCTATCACCCACTGTCTGTCACCTTCTGCCTCTCTCCATCACCCACTAGCTCTCGCCTTCACACACAAAGCCGCTCCCTGTCACACTCTGCCTCTACCTGTCACATTCTGCCTCTCTCTGTCACCCAAAGCCTTTCCTTGTCACCCAAAGCCTCCCCACATCACCCATTGCCTCTTCCCATCACCACTGCCTCTCTCCATCACCACTGCCTCTCCCCATCACCCATTGCCTCTCCCCATCATGACTGCCTATCTCCATCACCACTGCCTCTCCCCATCACCCACTGCCTCTCCCCACCACCACTGCCTCTCCCCATCACCACTGCCTCTCCCCATCACCCATTGCCTCTCCCCATCACCCACTGCCTCTCCCCATCACCCATTGCCTCTTCCCATCACCACTGCCTCTCCCCATCACCACTGCCTCTCCCAATAACCCACTGCCTCTCCCCTTCACCCACTGCCTCTCCCCATCACCCATTGCCTCTCCTCATCACCACTGCCTCTCCCCATCACCACTGCCTCTCCCCATCACCCATTGCCTCTTCCCATCACCACTGCTTCTCCCCATCACCACTGCCTCTCCCCATCACCACTGCCTCTCCCCATCACCCACTGCCTCTCCCCATTACCACTGCTTCTCCCTATCACCACTGCCTCTCATAATCATCACTGCCTCTCCCTATCACCACTGCCTTTCCCCATCACCCACTGCCTCTCCCTATCACCACTGCCTCTTCCCATCACCCACTGCCTCTCACCATCACCGTCTGCCTCTCCCCATCACCCACTGCCTCTCCCCATCAGCACTGCCTCTTCCCATCACCCATTGCCTTTCCCCATCACCACTGCCTCTCCCCATCACCACTGCCTCTTCCCATCACCCACTGCCTCTCCCCATCACCCATTGCCTCTCCCCATCACCACTGCCTCTCCCCATCACCACTGCCTTTCCCCATCACCACTGCCTCTCCCTATCTCCACTGCCTCTCCCCATCACCACTGCCTCTTCCCATCACCCACTGCCTCTCCCCATCACCCACTGCCTCTCCCCATCACCACTGCCTCTTCCCATCAACACTGCCTCTCCCCATCACCACTACCTCTTCCCATCACCCACTGCCTCTCCCCATCACCCATTGCCTCTCCATATCACAACTGCCTCTCCCCATCACCTCTGCCTCTACCCATCACCACTGCCTCTCCCCATCACCACTGCCTCTACCCATCACCACTGCCTCTCCCCATCACCACTGCCTTTCCCCATCACCACTGCCTCTCCCCATCACCACTGCCTCTTCCCATCACCACTGCCTCTCCCCATCACCACTGCCTCTTCCTATCACCCACTGCCTCTCCCCATCACCCATTGCCTCTCCCCATCACCCACTGCATCTCCCCATCACCCACTACCTCTCCCCATCACCACTGCCTCTCCCCATTACCCACTGCCTCTCCCCATCACCACTGCCTCTCCCCATCACCACTGCCTTTCCCCATCACCACTGCCTCTCCCTATCGCCACTGCCTCTCCCCATCACCACTGCCTCTTCCCATCACCCACTGCCTCTCCCCATCACCCACTGCCTCTCCCCATCACCACTGCCTCTTCCCATCAACACTGCCTCTCCCCATCACCACTACCTCTTCCCATCACCCACTGCCTCTCCCCATCACCCATTGCCTCTCCATATCACCACTGCCTCTCCCCATCACCTCTGCCTCTACCCATCACCACTGCCTCTCCCCATCACCACTGCCTTTCCCCATCACCACTGCCTCTCCCCATCACCACTGCCTCTTCCCATCACCACTGCCTCTCCCCATCACCACTGCCTCTTCCTATCACCCACTGCCTCTCCCCATCACCCATTGCCTCTCCCCATCACCCACTGCATCTCCCCATCACCCACTACCTCTCCCCATCACCACTGCCTCTCCCCATTACCCACTGCCTCTCCCCATCACCACTGCCTCTCCCCATCACCCACTACCTCTCCGCAACACCACTGCCTCTCCCCATCACCACTGCCTCTCCCCATCACCCACTGCCTCTCCCCATCACCATTGCCTCTCCCCATCACCCTTTGCCTCTCCCCATCACCCACAGTGAACCACTGCCACGTGGCATATTATGAATTTGGGGTAGGGCAGAGGAAGAGGCCCAGCCATATTTTTGCACCTGAACCCATCACTCACAAGTTCTATCACTGTCTGTAGCTTTAGCTTAAAACAAACAGTATTTTAGGAGAAGTTTGTAAATAAATCAAATGACTAAATAGGACTCTTCCAGCATTAGGCGCTTGGACTTGGTAGTGATGTCTCCCTGGCCATGTGCAGTTTTATGTTCTGTCCGCAAACCAAGCCGCAAATTCATTTTTTTGACACGTTTCCATGGACCTAGAAGTGGACACACACCTTGATATGCGCTATGTAAATAGATACATTTGCGCATGTAAACAAACTGTGACAATAGTTATCATCATTATAAATCCCATTAGTGCAAACACATGTTGCACAACCCCCCCTGAAATCATCTGAGCCACTTTACTCATATGAGAGACAGTTTCCTCACACAAAAACCTCCATCTATCAGGGATGTGTGCCTGTGACTGGATCCCTCTGAACCTTAAGCCGCACATTAATTATTCATGAGACACTTAAATATTTACTCATTTGTTCGGCGTGTCGCTGCCTCCGAGGGCAAATACCACAAGCTATTATCCGTTTGTACTGCTACGTCTTTAGGGGATTGCAAACTAGCGGATTACTGGACAAAACTGTTTACACCGCTATGTTTTGTCAAAAGCTTTGCCGTGAAAGTTCCAAGTTATTAATACTGATGCTCTGTGCAAACAAGAAACACATGGAATACAATTAATTGATTTAATCGGGTTGTATGTATTTATTTCTTTTTTTAAATGTACTTTCAAAATATTAATGAGAAAAGTTTATGTGGGATTAAACGGACTACAGTATGTGGTGCTTTATGCAGCGTGATTAAAATATAAGAAACAAACCCAACAATTAAACTTAACTAAAACAAGTGAATGCGAAATTAAGTGAATAACAGTAAAAATACTGGAACGCTGGCATAAGCTTGTAGGGTTATAAGCACCCTGTTATTTATTTGGAGAAGTACTAATTAGAGCTGGTTTATGTTGATAATTTATAATTGGTGGTAGTGAGTTGTCAGTCATTAACTGTAGCCTATTAGCTGCACCGTTGAGGCGGGGTTTAGCAGTGGTATATTAGGACTGGAGGAGGAGCCAACTTCCTCTTTGCAGTTTGTGATCCTGGGCTGTTACGTACCCTTTGTCTTTATAGCTTTACAGTTTGCTGTCTATCTTTCACATTCATATTGTCTCTTGATTCGCCTTTATATTTTCCAGACTTTCCTCACAACCTTGTCTCCTGTCCTTTTCTCATTTATATTCCTCCTTTTCTGCCTCTCCCCTTACCTTTAATTTATCCAATCAGCGCAGTGCTGTCCCTCTTCTCCCCCTCTTTGCTCTTGTAATGCCACGTTTCCGTCGCAATACCCCCCCTTCCCCGCCGCCTTGCTGAAGCGGCTAGACTGTTAGCGGTCACTGCTGATTCCCCCGTAGCGCGGGGAGCGTGCCTGTCTTAAGTGTGCACCGGCCCCCGCCACCTCTTCAGCCGTTGTGCCTGCAGCCATCCTCCCTCCTTCCCTGTCGGCTCCTTCCTCATTCACCATCCAAGTCTGGCTGGCTAGGAGCACGACAGGTGTTTCTGGTACTCCCCGCCCACAATATATCGGCCGCCATTTTAGATGCTGAGAAGGTTTTAACCTCCTCAGATTCGCCCCTCTCGGTCCCAGGGGCCGGAGTTGTGGTGCATTCTACAGCCCCCATTGTGCTGTTCCCCCCCAGGAGCCAGGCTGACAGGCTCATAAGTACAATACAGTTCCCCCTGTTATGAGTATTCCTGGGCCATTTTTGCAACAGATCAGAGCGTCCTCTAGTGGGGGCTCTTGTCCTAGGATGCTTGCCCCGATGTTAACCCCTCCCCCTGCTGCAGCAAGCAAGTTTGGGGGGGACACAGGCTTGGAGGTTTGGGCCTAGCACTGCACCCGCGCCAGCTTTCTGTTTCACTCCTTATTTTAATCAGGGTTTGTGCCAACAGCCATTTCCAAACCCATTCCCAGGTTTGAGCCATCAATTTTATTCTCCCCCCCTTGCGCAGGTGACAGGGTAGTTCACTCAGCAATATGCTCCCGCCCCTGTAATTTTTCACCCTTATACGCAGCAGGTGCAGTACGTATCCGGGCAGCATCCGGGCCGGCAGCCAGTGAGCCAGCCACCCCTTCCAAAGGCTCCGTTCCCACCTTTACCACCAAACCCAACACAGGCATCACCAGCACAGCCCCTTTTAACCCCCCCCCCACCACAGAGCGTGCTACCCAGGCCAGTTAGTGTCAGTGTACCTGCAGTCTCTGTGCTTAATACAGTTGTTTTAAGTTTGCAGGCCTCTTTGGTTCAGCCTTCGGAGTCTGCGTCAACTTCCACAACCGATGTCGCGGAAGACCAGATGTCGTCGCGTGAAAGCACAGTGGGCGCACCGCACAACGAGGGACAAGCTTCTACTTCCGTGGACATGTCTGCGATCCTGCCAGCATATGGATCAGGTGAGAAGAGCTGGGCAGCCTCCTTAGTTGCCCCGCTATTGCATTCTGATGACTCTTCTGATTCATCTAGTTCAGGGGAAACGCCGCGCAAGCTCATGAAGTATTTTGTACAACAATTGAAGGGTAAAGGAAAAAGTCCTAACAGAGCGGGTAGTGTAGTAGCCAGTTCGGTTCCGGATGCTTCGGGCGATGCTGTCCACTGCTCTGACATGGCAATTTTGAAGGGGGTTAGGGCCAAGGTTAGGAAGCGAATAAAAAAAGGTCGGTATGTCGACATATTCACAATAACCAATGACGCTAAGAAGGCGCTAGATTCCGCGAAGACTGGGGGAACGGCAGCCGAAAAGCTAGAAGGAGTTGATAAATGAAACAACTGTATAGGAGTGGAGAGGGTTAAACCTCCTAGGCTAGGGGATGACCTGTGTGGGGGAATCATGTGATGATAAGGTCCTATGGGATTTTAGGTTTGTAGCTATTAGCAGGGATATTAGAGTTTGTTGGAGGCGGAATCAGCCTCTTTTGTTCCTGTCTTTCCACCCTCCCTAAATGTTACGTTATTTGCTCTCTTTGATTTGGGTTTGGTGAAGTCTTCGTTGGCTATTTTAGGTGGGAAAGAACGGCAGGTTACCTTTTAGCGCTGTGAATATCGGTTTACTCTCTGTTTCACTCACCTTCGTTGACTGTTTATGTCTGCTGGACCACCCCGCCGGGGGCAGCATCATCACCTTACCGGGTGGGTAGTCACGGTAGAAGGCTTAAGTGTATGTGTTGTGGTTGGAGTGTTTATAGTGTTTGGTTTGGGCTGTTGTTAGCCATTCTTTCTTTGCCACCATATTTAAATTAATTTAATTTTAGTAATTAATTAATTATCTGTTATTTAAATAAAATAGGTAACAATTCTGCCAAATACAAGTCTCTGTGTCTTTATTTCAATTGAGTATGTTTTATTGTCACTGATTCCCGCACTGGTCGATCCTCAGACGATGGGAGGTTTAATCAGAATTGGCTCTCAGGAATGTGCGTGTTTGCAGCATGTTACAGATCTGCCCAGCAACATCCTTACAGCGCAGCGAATGGCGCCATGCGTAGCATGAGATGGACTCACCGGCTAGGGGGAAAATACACTAACATGGGAGGGAGTCACTCACAGACACACACACTTATGCACATTTACAAACACTCACACACACTTGTATACTCACACGGCTGCAGGAGATCCGGCTCCCGATGTTGGACGCAGAAGACATGTATTCAGTATGATTTACCGCCGGCCGCATGGTGGTTCAAATCCCGACAGCGGCATCCCAGCAGCAGTGAAAATCCCGATCATTGAAAGGTAAGTACTCACTAACCTATTCTACCCCCAAACCCTAACCTCCCCCCTAAGTGCCTAACCCTAATCCCCCCTGTAAGTGCCTAAAGCTAACCCCCCTTCCCCGCCACGTAAACCTAAGTCCCCCAGGGGGGTGCCTAACCCTAAGCTCCCCACGGGGGTGCCTAACCCCAACCCCCCCTTTCTGTTTCCCAAATCACTGCGTCCCATTTTCAGTTCCCTGATTGAATAGCAAAACCCTGCGCCTGAGGGAAAAACCCAGCGCCGCAGGTTTTTTTTTAAATATCCTGTCCACAATTGGATTCCCCCCTATGTGTGACTGTGTTCTGAATGAGGGCGGCCGCTTCTATTTTTAAGCACAGCCTACTGGTCGCTAGCTAAGCATTGTGGGATGAGACTTTGAACCTGAATGAGGTCCAAAGTCTCATCCACTTGCAGACTGCTGCACAGTTGAGCAAAGCAGGGGCAAACGCAGGATTTTTACAGGGGCGTTTCCACACACACACATATATACTGTGTATATATATATATATATATATATATATATATAGAAACACAAACGGTGCGGCACTCAGGACTCGAATACACAGATAAATAAGACACATGGGCTCTGATTCAGACCCACTCGCAATTGGGCGTACGTACGTTCGGCGTACGTAAAAAAATATTTAAATTCAAGCACTCGCTCGTATTTTCGTACGCAGCAAAAAGTCCGCCCCAAACTCAGCCGACCCCTCCTCTAACTAACGAGCGTGCCAAATAGCGAGCGTACATCCCCGAAATGGCTTGAAGGGAACGCACGCATAAGTACAAACCGGAAGTGGGCCTGTCAGATTCCGATGACCTTCTCGTTTTTTCTGCCTACCTCCCTCAATCGTATCATGCCCATCAATGTATCAATTAGCTTAATTGTTTTTTTTTTTCAACACATTGCAATAAACTTTAATCTTGTCCGTGTTTGTATTTGCTCGCAGAATACGTACGGCTGAAACACTCGCTTTTATTGTTCAAAAGACATGTTAGCCCCAATTAAACAATTGTTCTATTTGTTTGTCTCCCCACAATTTTTCTGTGGTTCATTTCTTTATTTAAATTTGCTTACGCATGTCACTGCATCAAGCCTATCATAACTCTCAAGAGATTTGTGGCCCTGTCGAACACATGACTCATACACTAACCAATATAATTTGTCCTGTTAATTTCCCAAATACATTAGCCAATCAAATTTTTTTGGGGTGCTTTATTAAAAATATTTTGCCAAAAAAACACCATTGCCATCATGAGATCCGCCGCATTCACCAGGCGCGAACTGCTGGTGCTGACGGAGGTGATGGACAGGCGGATCACCAGTCAGCCTCCACCCATCTCAAATAGGCGAAAGCGTTCCGCATATGCGGTGGTACGTCGCCGCCTGCGCTCCTTCGGCTCACGCCGACATATTGGCCAGCTGGAGCGCAGGTGGTCGGACCTGCACCGGCGGAGGCCCCGCTTGCTGGCATGCTTTCGCATGCAGATTGCGGAAAGAAAGTTTTCTGGACTGTGGTTTTCAAGTTTATCTTGTGGGCCCTAACTGCGTGTGCATGTTTTCATGTCTGTCCTATTGAGTCCTTGTAGTCATATCTGCATGTGCATGTTTTCATGTCTGTCCTATTGAGTCCTTGTAGTCATATCTGCATGTGCATGTTTTCATGTCTGTCCTATTGAGTCCTTGTAGTCATATCTGCATGTGCATGTTTTCATGTCTGTCCTATTGAGTCCTTGTAGTCATATCTGCATGTGCATGTTTTCATGTCTGTCCTATTGAGTCCTTGTAGTCATATCTGCATGTGCATGTTTTCATGTCTGTCCTATTTAGTCATTGTTTTTTTATTTTTTTATTTTTTTGGATTCCTGTTGAAACTAACCACAATATTTTTTTCATTTTTTAGGGGCACAGCAAAGACTACGGCGGCATCGCCAGACAAGACGCCGGTCCCGGCCCCTCTCTCCAACCCCCAATTCCTCAATTACCCCCTCCTCCCCAGACCCTGTGGCCGAAATTTCCGGTCTACTTCCCCTCCAGCCCAATTCCCCCTCTCCTCCATCCGTCCCTCCTCCAAATACCCCCTCCCAGGATTCCTCAAACACCCTGCCCCTAGGTTTGGGGAATGTAGCCACCTCCGAGGTGGTCCAGGGAGTGGCTTCTGGCTCTGGCGTTTTGGAGAACAGTATGTTTTTAAATTTTATTTTGGCCACCACAAACTGTTTGTATGTAATCATGTGTCGTCCCCATTTTTGTTGGCTTTCTGTCGCCTTAGGGTATTTTTGGGGGTTGTCTTTACCTGTTCCTGCTGATGTCACCATACACATATCACACCTGTGTGCATGTTTTTAGGGCCCTTGTATTTTTGGCCTACGACATTTTGGGGTGCTGGGTTTTATCCGTGTAATGTTTTTTTTGCCAACAAGCTTTTAAGTTTTGGTTTGCTTGTTTTGTGTTTTTTTAGGATGTTGCTTCATTATCGATTTATTAATCCCCAAACTTTTGTCACCCACAGAGGAACAGAGGCGTCGGGCACAAATCTATCATTGTGTGGCCCGTATGTGGGAGCAGGTCACCGGGCTTCTGCAGGGCCTTGACCATCTGTTGGTCCTCCTTCGGAATTAGTATTTTTTATTTTTGTTTTTCTAATTGTTTCATAATAAATCAATTTTAAATCAAGCTCTGTCTCATGCGTTTGGAGTAAATCCAATATTCTTTACACTGACATAAGTAGACTCTTCAAGCAAGGATTGCCACAGAATCTCACTACAGATTGTGTGTTGTATTTTGAATGCAAACAGGCACAAGAAACACCTCCCAGTACCAATGTCATTTTCCTTTTTTGTGGTGGTCAACATGATAGTTTACACCATTTTTCAGGTTCCTATTTGGTGGCCAAACTGCTTAGGACAATCTTACGAAGGCAACTGATTGTACAGGATTCCTTGGTGTGTTGGTTAGTACACCGAAAACATATTACATTTTAGCTCCACTTGCTTCATTACTGGGTTACCCCTTAGGTAAAATTAACGTTTGGGAGTTTGTTTACACTTGCTTCTAAAGTGCCCAAAAAGGAAACAAATTACACTCTCCAAATATTTATTCACAACAGAAATCAAAATACAAAGTGGTCACTCACAAACAAAACACACAGTGATAATCAGAAATACACCACATACCAAAAACAGGAAACAAACACACAACAAATCAAGAACTGGTTGACGAAGGTCCATGCCCACATGATTTCAAAAATATGGCGTTGCAATATTGGTGTCAGAATATATTCCAGAAGTTTCCACATAAAGGTTTTTGAAGGGTAGCAGGAAGTAGTCATCGTGGGAGTGCCAAAGATTATGCAAACAAACAGAAGATGGTGCAAGAATTAATATCAAAAAAGATGAACGCTAAAAAACTGTAACACATTGGGTATACACACTGTTGTTTGGTCAATAATTACCTAAAATATCGGGCCACCACATCATCGCGTATGGCCCCCCCACATACTGACCTCCGACCAACCTCGGGGGGGCCATCCTCAGGTAAGGCATCCTCTGGCTGCATTGGAACACCACTCCTTATGGCGATGTTGTGAAAGATCCCACACAGGACCACAATTTTCGAAACCATATCCGGCAAATACATGAGCTCGCCGCCAGAGCGGTGGAGGCATCTGAATCGGCCTTTTAAAAGGCCGATACAGCACTCCACCACTTGCCTGGTGGCTGTAAGTGCGGTATTAAACTCACTTTGTGGACCTAGTGTGGGAGCCAAATAAGGAGTGAGCAGCCAGGGCATGCAAGGGTATCCACTGTCTCCTGTGAAAAAGAATAGACAACATCAGGATCACTGTGTATCAAGCTTAACATTGTTATGTACTAAAGGTCTACACTTACCCAGAAGCCACGCATCACCAGCTTGGAGGTTGTTTAATTTGTGCCATATCCCTGATTGCCGGATGACAAAGGAGTCATGTGCACTTCCTGGTAATTTTGCATTCAGGGACAGGATCTGGAGGGAGGCATCACATACCACCATTACATTCAGGGAGTGATAGTGTTTACGGTTGTGAAATATTGCCTCCAGCCGTGCTGGAGGCTGAAGTGGTATGTGAGTACCATCCACAACCCCTATGATGTGTGGGAAGCCAGCTATTTGGTAAAAATTGGCCTTGGCCACACTAAGGGCACCCATATCCAAAGGCATTTTAATAAAATGATGGAGGTGCTTGAAAAGTGCCTCCATCACTGCCCTCAGGATCCTGGAAAATGAGGATTGTGAGATGCCCGCCACTATTCCCACCGTTGTTTGAAACGATCCTGAGGCACAGAAATGTAACACCGCCATAAATTGCGTAAGTGGTGGTATTGCTGTTGGACTGTCAATTTGCCGCTCAAGATCACTCTCTATTAATGAGAGAGTGTCTATGATGATTTTGGGAGGAAGACGGTAGCGTCTTAAAACCTCATCATCGGGCATTCCAAAAAGGGTGACACGTGTTCGAAATATCTGGGGCCTTGCACGCCTACGATGCCTATGCCTGGGACGAGATTGAGGTTGGTCGGCTTCCGGGAGCATGGCAAGAACAATCCGCCCAAGATCAACCTGAAATGGCAAGATTGGAATGTAAGGCTTTGGACCCACCCCAAAAGAAAATTAAGAACAACTTAGCTTGATGATACCATCCATTGCTGCTTACATGCCGGGGTATTGTCATGATACGTCCAAACTGAAATTAATCCCAAAAATAATTTGTTAAATTTTAGTCTGTGCATTTATGTTTCAAACTTTTGTGCTAGACAAAACTTAAAATATGCGAAACACACATTTGGCCAAAGAGCAAAACGACATTGCACACAGTACATCAAAATGGGTTGTAATGTAAGCCACAAAAGCGAAAGGGCAAGCACCAAAAATTTTACAGGATTAATAAGCATTTAAAAATGCGCTAATTAGTTTGCAAATACAAGATAAGAAATGGACTTACCAAGAGCAAATATATAAGATTCCAAATCAAAAGGTCTTTGGGTCCGAAATTAAAAAAAAGCTACAAGATATGAAATTAGGGATCAAAAAATTAAAAACAAGAAGAAACACAATGAGACACCAATTGAACCAAAGTTAGACTTCACAAAACTTACCAAATCAAGAAACGAGGCCAAAAAAAAATATACAAAAAAAGCGAACGGAAAATAAAAACGCAAATCTAGCAAACAAAATAAACTCCAAACGCCAACTCCTTTATCCGCAAACAAGAAACTCCAACCAAGGTAACCTCCAACAATCCAGAAACGCCACCTCGACTCGAGACACACCAAGCCATAAATAGTGTTTCGTTTCCCGCACAAATTAAGGAGGGATCATAGGAACGCACAATCAATGATGCGGCCGCAAAATAAGGACGCATGTATAAATACGTCACGAAAACACATTTAAATTCTGGTGTATTTCTTGTTTGGACCTCAGACATGGCTACAGACCAGGGAAACAATGGCCAAGAGTCAGGCGGTAAGTCTTTCATGCATTTTGTATCAATGATTAATTTGAAACATAAGATTGGGCAAGTTGTGAATTAGAGAAATCGGAATATTTACACAAATAGGTGAGGAGGATGACATGGAAGAGGCTGCTGGGCCCAGTATTCCGGCCAAAGCTGAAAAAAAAAAAGGCAGCCACATTTCACAAGAAAGGAGATGGAGGTTTTGATTCAGAAGTGTGTGGACATCCTGCCACAGGCAGACAGGAATATGAGTATAAGCCAGAAGTGGAGAATGTGGGAAGAGGTAGCCGTTGCTGTCAATAGGGTGGGTGATTATGTCCGTCTAGCCTGGGATGTCAAACGGCGGTAAGTAAACACTTGCCCCCCCTAAAAACAAACACCATTTTAAACAAAAGGATAATGGCTTCCATTTTATCCCACAGATGGGGCGACTTCAAATATCGCCTAAAGCAAAAACTCGCGGACAGGGCTAGGCATGCAAGGGGGACAGGTGGGGGTCCCACCCCTGTGTCATTGGAGTTGACAGATTTAGAAGAGCTGGCACAGGGGTGTGTGCAGCCTGTGGAGGTGTTTGGCGTGTCCAACATGGATACGGACATGCCAGACTCATGTTGTCCCAGGTAAATCTTGTGATGTCACCAACTCTGAAATGTTAGTGGGCCAATATGTAGATTCTAATGTGACTCTTTTCTCATTTTTCCTAACAGAGACACAGGCGGATGAGTCTGCTCCAGAGGGGAGCCTTGGCCGCCGAATTTCTGCTGGCTCTGCAGGGGAGGAACCAGTACATCCGGCTGAGGACCCTGCAGAAGCCAGTCCAGGGCAATCCCCCTCGCAGGCAGTGGCCCTCCCCACAGAACTCAATTTCAAATCGGATTTCCATACGGAGATTCTGCAGAGGATGGACGCCAGTCTGCTACGGGTGGCTGAGGCCCTGGAGCAAAATGCAGCGGCCAACGTGACCATTGGTCAGGCCCTGGCGGAAAATACCAGGGCCAACATCCGCATCGCCAATGCCCTGGAGCAGCTCGTTCGCCAGCACATGGTGGAGCCGACCTCCCTATCTGCCGGAACATCAGGATCCTCCACCTCTGGCACAACATCAGCCAATCCTCCAAATGTGCCTAGCCCTGTGCCTAGTCCAGAGGCCACAACATCTGCCTCTGGACAGGCAAGCCCGATGACATCCCGGACCCGGTCTGGCGCCCTCCCTCCCCCAGCCAAACGGGTGAAAAAACGTTGAAAGCAATGGCGACTTTTCCCACACTCCTTCTGTGCTTGGCTCATATTCCTTTCTGGTCAAAACTTCCCTCTCCTTTCTTGTGAATTGTTTTTAATTTTGTGTTCTACATTTCATAAATCTTTTATTTTGGCCCAATTATTGTAACTTTGGAAATGAACCCTGCAAAAAAACTTTGGGCAAAAATTTTTGAATTGTGATTTTTTCTTTGAGCAATAAAAAAAAAAAAAAAAACTGACATTGTATTCTCACATTATTGTCACAATGGATTACATTTAATCCTGGGCCAAAAGGCACAAACTGGCAAGAACCACATTTTACATGCCCCCCTAAAAAAGGGCTCTTTAAGAAACGTTTCAAATTTAACATAACGACGCAAATTCAACAGGACAAAAGAAAAAGGGAAAAACCAAAAAAACATGATGACATTATTGTTACAATAGGCCCTAACCAACAAATTGAGCCACAAACAAACTAGTACAAATGTACGTAAATTGATTGTGTAATCATCACATTAGCAGCTATGATTTCCACCTGCTAACACAAAAAACTACTTTCAATACACATACCAAGCCGGTTTTCAATCCACCACTAATTGCTGTTCAGACCACCCGCGATTAATCGCAGCAACATCGAGGAGTGCCGGGATGGAGGTGAAGGCCATCGCCAATGTGGTCGACTAATCCAGACCCTAAGGTGTGCGAGCATTTTGAAGGGAAAGAGGATCATCCAGTGTCGTATGAGTCGGTCCGTACACATTTTACGCTCGCATCTGCTAATGTATGTACGCCCCAAAAACGCCTCGCCACGCCTGCGTTTTTCCATCTCCACCCCCGTCAACACCCAAAAACGCCCTGTTCTGTCAAACACATTTGACAGGTCACTTCCTGTACGCTATTTGACGAACGAGACCAAAAAAACTCCCAATCTGCCGTACGCACATGCGCAGTGTTACACCGACGCATGCGCGGTTAGTCAACATCGGAATGCAACGAGCGTACTGCTGTTTGCGAGTGGCTCTGAATGAGGGCCATAGTTGGGACCATTTTTGACTTGTTATATATATATATATATATATATATATATATATTAGGGGTGTGCACTGGCCACTTTTCGTGTTTTGGTTTTGGATCTGGATTGGTTTTGCCAAAACCACCCTTCCGTGTTTTGGGTTCTGGGTTTTTGTGTTTTGGATCTGTATTTTTTTTTTAAAAAGCATAAAAACAGCTAAAATCACAGAATTTGTGGGTTTTTCTGCTCTTATGCTATTATTAACCTCAATAACCTTAATTTCCACTCATTTCCAGTCTATTCTGAACACCTCACACCTCACAATAGTGTTTTTATGTCCAAAATCTTGCACCGAGGTAGCTGGATGACTATGCTAAGCGACACGAGACGGGGGCACAAACACGTGGCCCATCTAGGAGTGACACTGCAGTGGCAGACAGGATGGCAGTTTGAAAAACTAGGCCCCAAACTATACATAATGCAAAGAAAAAAAAGAGGTGCAAGATGGAAATGTCCTTGGGCCCTCCCACCCACCCTTATGTTGTATAAATAGGACATGCACACTTAACAAACCAATCATTTCAGCGCCAGGGTCTGCCACATGACTGTGGCTGAAATGATTGGTTCGTTTGGGCCCCCACAAAACAAGCTGGCAATTAATGTGTCCCTGCACAAACTGGTTCTACGGAGGCAAGATGTCGTCCTCATCCTCCTCATCCACCGATTCCTTGGATAAAACAGGAAAAAGGGATTTAGGTGTCCCTGGACTGCTTACGGTCTGAGCCAAAGTTTCTGAACTTGACAGTAACTTTTTATGAACGCGCTGCAGGTGCCGTATAAGGGAGGATGTTCCTAGGTGGTTAACGTCCCTACCCCTACTTATTTCACCTTTACATATGGTACATATGGCAAGACAGTTGTTGTCCGGATTTGGATAGAAATATTGCCAGACCAAAGAGGTGGAATGTTTGGTCTTCTGCCCAGGCATGACCGTGATGGGCTTTTTCATCCCACGGACAACAACTGTCTCCCCCGGAGCCTGATTTAAACAAACCACATCACCATCAGAATCCTCCTCGCAAACTTCCTCCTCAGTGCCAGCTACACCAGTATCCTCATCCTGTTGTACTTCAACAGTGACATCTTCAATTTGCATATCAGCAAGTGGACTGTGGGTGCTCCTTTCAGCACTTGCAGGGGGCGTGCAAATGGTGGAAAGAGCCACCTCTTCCCGTCCAGTGCTGGGAAGGTCAGGCATCGCAACCGCCACCACACTTGGACTCTCCTTGGGGATTTGTGAAAATTTCTTAGAACGCACAGTTCTTCGCTGTGCTTTTGCCAGCTTAACTCGTTTGATTTTTTTAGCGGGAGGAGGGCTTCCATCGTCATGTGAAGCTGAACCACTAGTCATGAACATAGGGAAAGACCTTAGCCGTTCCTTGCCACTCCGTGTCGTAAATGGCTTATTGGCAAGTTTACGTTTCTCTTCAGATGATTTAAATGTTTTTTTCAAGGTCATTTTCCTGAACTTTGTCATTTGGGATTGTATGTGCCCTCTACTATGACATCGGGCATCGGCCTTGGCAGACGACGTTGATGGCATGTTATCGTCTATGTCATGACTAGTGGCAGCAGCTTTAGCACTAGGAGGAAGTGGTTCTTGATCTTTCCCTATTTTATTTTTATCGGAGAAAGTTTGGTCCTCCATTTATGTTATATTGATATATACGTGCGGCTAAGACGCACACAAACACAGAAAATAATTTTTTATTATTGTTGGAGACTAGTGCACTTTGTGGGTTACACCACCCTTTAAGAAATGAGCCAGCCGGCCCTTTACTTATGGGACACAGGCGCACGCTTGGCACTACTTTGTTGATGCACGTGCGGCTACTGCGCACACAATTCACAAACACAGAAAATATTTTTTTATTTGGTTTGGAGTGTACTTTGGGGGTTACAGCACCCTTTAACGGTCAAGCCAGCCGGCCCTTTACTTATGACACAGGTGCACGCTTGGCACTACTTTGATGATGCACGTGCGGCTACTGCGCACACAATTCACAAACACAGAAAAAAATTTTTTATTTGGTTTGGAGTGTTCTTTGGGGGTTACAGCACCCTTTAACGGTCAAGCCAGCCGGCCCTTTACTTATGACACAGGCGCACGCTTGGCACTACTTTGTTGATGCACGTGCGGATACTGCGCACACAATTCACAAACACAGAAAAAATTTTTTTATTTGGTTTGGAGTGAACTTTGGGGGTTACAGCACCCTTTAACGGTCAAGCCAGCCGGCCCTTTACTTATGACACAGGCGCACGCTTGGCACTACTTTGTTGATGCACGTGCGGCTACTGCGCACACAATTCACAAACACACAAAAAATATTTTTTTTTTAGCACTTGGGGGGAGCACCCCTGACGAACAGAGCACCCCCTGGACAACACTACAGCACCCCTTTAGGACTGGGACACTGCACAGGACTTTGGAGTGGACACAGCCCCTATGGACAACTGACTGCACAGCACAACACAGCCAGCCCCTATGGACTTTGAAGTAGTGGACACAGCCCCTATGGACAACAGCAGCACAGCGCAGCACAGCACAGCACAACACTACTCTGCACTACACTACACTACACTACACAGCCCAGCCAGCCCTAACTCCCACCCTCCCTCTTCACTGTCCACAGCCGAGTGAGAAAATGGCGCCGACGCGGGTACCTTATATAGGATCCAAAACCCACGAGACTCGGAAGGCGGGATGATGACATTTTGCCTCGATTTCAGAATCCGAGTCAGGCGGGAAAAGTCGAGCCTGACTCGGATCGGACTCGGATCGGGGGGTCTCGGGGGGGTTTGGATTTCAGAAATCCGAACCCGCTCACCCCTAGTCTTTACCAGCAGTGCGAGTTGGCCGAGGGTTGCTGTCAAAGTAAATTACACCTCTAATGTTTCATCTTCTTTGTTGAGATCCACTGTGGCAACGTATTCTATGCAAACATCGTGGAGATAACGAATGTGGGAATTAGAGCAAAAATAAAAGTCTCTGCCAGGAAACCAGACGTCTGACTCAGTGGTGAATATCTGGGAGGCTGGAAGCAAGAGCATCAGGCTCATGTGGGACTGATCAAGAAGCACAGACTTCAGTGGAGGACTGCAAGGACTGGTGACCATCTTCCATTGTCCTCATCCTCTGCAATGTGCCTGCAGAAGTGGGCGACCCTGAAGCAAGACTCGCCTTGCCAGCATTGACTGCAGAAGACCCTCGCTACCACCTGATTGTGCCAAAAGTGGATACCCTAAGCTTTTACTTTGTGTTACAATTGTTATATTGGGAAAGTTGGACAAATATCAGTGAATCATTATTCGGTCCAGATTCATATAAGACAAATCACACTGTATGAAACATAAAGATGCCGGTCTAATACCGAATCAGCTCCAATACCTAACCAGCAGCTCAGCCTGATGGTAAGGGTTTCGACCATACTTGCCTACTTTTCAGGATTCCCTTCTGGGAGGTCTCAGTAGGGGGGGTGCGTTGGTGTGTCCAGGTGGCTCTTCCAAAGACCTGTGCCCTGCTAGAAAATGCTGCAAATTATGGCAAGCTCATTGGCATAATGGAAGGAAGTCATCTATTCTCCTGGGTATCCAGGAGACCTCTCCAAAATGTGCCCACATTGCGAGAGGATAGGTGAGTATGGTTTACTGTAGACTCAGGTGTAGACCATCCAAGATGTAGACGGCTGATAGGCAGTTTATGAGTCAAGCTGATTCAGAGATGTACGCTAATGTAATTGCAGCTGCTTTGTGAAAATATGCAAATGTCGCAAACGACAGGATATGTATTGGGATGCTCGCTGGCGGCATTGCAAATCCAAGCAACAGTCACAGCCGCTATCGCAGATCATTCGATAATCACCCAACTAAGTATTCATATGGTCACGCAGAATGGCCACCTGAGCTCAGATGTGGGAACCAAATTATCTGCGTACGGGATCGCATTTGTAGGACACGCCCGGAAAATGATTGTGACACGTCTGCGTTGTTGCGGCCACTCCCTGTGACCGCCCCAAAAGTTCCTTAATGTCAATCACTTCGCAAAGAAATCCTCACTGTGAGCGGCATCGCTAAGGTAGCTTGGCGCATGCGCAGTACGACCGTGACACATGCGCAGTTGTCAGGTAATCGTTTGACTGTGTAAATATCAGCATTAGCGCGCATATCTGAATCGGGCCCTGAGTTCTTACAAGTCATCATTTATTAGCAATATACAGGTTGAGTCTCCCATATCCAAAATGCTTGGGACCAGGGGTATTTTGGATAACGGAATATTCCGTATTTTGGAATAATGACATACCATAATGAAATATCTTGGGAATGGGACCCCAATATACACACAGAATGAATTTATGTTTCATATACACCTTATACACAAAGCCTGAAGGCAATTTTATACAATATTTTTAATAATTTGTGCCGTAGACAAAGTTTGTGTACATTGGGCCTGATTCAGACCCAGATGCTCTGCTGCGCTCGCCTGCATTGAGCGATTTTTCACAATCTGCGCATGCATATGTATCACAATTCACGTGCGCGAACCAGTCATTGCTCGCCCGTAGCCCGCAGTCGGGCCGCTATTTTGAGTGACGGATAGTGCCGTGGTGGGTGGTAACAGGGGAAGATGCTTGTAAACGGGGGTGTGGATGTGTGAACACAGGCGTGCCCGACCATCAGAACGGCGTTTAATGGGTGTGCATAATTAGCAAAGTAGCGTCATTACACATGTGACTAGGCTGTATTTTAGCCAGAGCTGCTCGCAGTGTTGTGGTGGGAAAAGGCTACCACAAGCGCTACGAGCAGCTCCGATGACTCTCAATGTTCCCAATTAATCCTACAACTGCCGGAGATGACGTGTGCTGCGTGGGGCGTCTTTATACAGGTGCGAGTGCATAGTGCGGCCGCTCGTTATTACTTAGTGGGCGGCTTTATGCGACGCAGTGCGAGCACATGATTTAAATAGCCGGCCCCTTTTAGCCAGCGAGCGGCCGCAGGTAGCATCCGGGTTTGAATCAAGCCCATTGAACCATCAAAAATCAAAGGTTTCATTATCTCAGTCATATTAAAAAAATTCTTTATTTCGGAATATTTGGATATGGGAGACTCAATCTGTTTTAAAACAATATATAGTATTGCTGAGATTTGTGAATCTTAAGCTGAAAGTTAGCAGAATTTCAGCGAACACATTTTATAGGGCCTCATACAACCCTAGTTATCAAACATTATGTTTTTCTCTCTTCCACAACAGAAAAATGGTTAGACAAGAAAATAATTGTATGTTTGGGCTTCCGCTGCCGGAAGAATAATGTGATATTCAGAAAAAATTAATATAAAAAAATCTTTTGCAATAACCACTAACCCATAACAAAAAATCAGACATATCAGGTCGTAAAATATTTGTATCAACAAGTTGATGAAATGCGCGCGCCTTCAATTCTCCCCATCCTGAGATTCCCCAAATGCTCTCTTTCTGCTGCAATTATTTCAGTGTAAACACACCCCTGGGATTACAGACATAAAGGACGGCTTATAGGGCTGACAGAGAAGAGAGAGATAATGCGCAGGAACATTACGCTGTTTTAGCATCCCATTAATCAACGTCTCAGAGACAATTACTGCCAGCCAGGAACTGTGCAAGGCTCGCTGGCATTGATAAACTATCCCTCCCTGATTACAAGAGCCTCTAATGAAAAGACAAAAATTAATATCAGGAAACAAAGGTCATCTTTAGAGAATGTGTCATTGTGTTACACTGTAGAGACGCAGTTTTATTTTGCCGTGTAAAAAACTTCATTATGCATATTCTGCAGCGTTGGTTCATGCGAAACCACCGGACGGTTTGAGCAAAGTTGCGGTTGCACGTTCCGTCAATAAAATGTTTGCGTCCCACTTTGGTTTTCTTCATTCCGTCTGTCATATAACATTTATAATACTGTACAGTATGTCTGATCCATTAATTAATGAAGGACCTTCTAGTAACCTAGGTTCTCAGCCATAAACCTTCCAAAAGCTTTTTTTCTTGTTGTTGAGGATGTGATGTACTTCAATGACCTGTAGGATGGGTATGAGGGACTTTTGACAGGTGGGAGGCCAGGAAAGAATACCTGGGGCTCGATTCAGACCCGGTTGCTAGATGCGTTCGCTCGTTCCCACAGCATATGCAAATCCGGCTAAGTGATGGCATGGCAAGTGATCGCACGGCAGGGCATAAGCACGCCCACTATGTCTTGCTATGCCATCGCTTTGTGTATGCAGATGCCCACCAACCATCGGTACATCGGGTACCATCAGAAGCGAACGCAGCGCTTGAGGTTGACTATACCCCACCACAAACACTCGACCACTTCAGTGTGAAATACAACCAGGTGGCATGTACTATCACACTGCCTGCTAATTATGCACGCCTCTGAAACTGCGTTATTCCGGTCAGGCACGCCTGCGTTCACATCTACACTCCCCCGTTTCTAGTGGCCAGCCCCTGTTACCACTCACAAACGACTTCTCCTGTCACTCACTCTGGTGGGCTGTCTATGCTGGGCGAGCGCATGCTTCCCGATCACTCAAACTAGTTCGCGCACACGCACTGCGTTGCATGTGTAGAATGCGAAAATCGACCTGCCACGAGAGAACGCTTCTTAGCGTCCGAGTCTGAATCGGGCCCCTGGTTTCCTGACGAGATAACTTTGCCAGGTGTCAGAGCATTTGTGGCCACCACACAGCACAGCCTGGAACAAAGGCGATGTTCCTAAGTTCAGCGTATCACTTTGCCGCAGATGTGGGCATTATTCCTAATGTAAGGGATTCATGGACATATTTGGCATAAAGAACTCTACAGCCGAAACACTTTTTATGTCCGTTTAAATTGGAGCCAGCTTTCTCACCAATTCCATGTCTCCGCTACACCCGCAGCCAGGGCGATAACTAGAGGTCAGAGAGCAGGGCCCGGTGGGCTGCACCATTGATGCCCCACGGCACGTGCATGTGGCTTGCAGAATGCCTGGAACCAAAGGCGTCACAGTGGGTGGTGACACCTGGTGCGGCACCTGCTGACCCCTCGCACGTGCTGGACGCCTGCACCCACCAGCACCCCGCTAATGATGCCACAGCCTGGATTGGCAGCCTGTAGCCACGAGCGCTACTGCAGAACCACCCGGACCAGCAGAGGGACACTCCAGACAGACACCCTGCAGCCTGTGAGACCGCCCGCCGCGTCATTGGCCCTCATTCAGAGCCGCTCGTTAGCGGCAGTACGCTCGTTCCGAGCGATGTTTGCACATCTGCGCATGCGTACGCGTTTTAGTACGCATGCGCGAACCAGTCAGTGCGGCCGAAAATCCTTTGTACGCTATATAGCGAGTGCCTGCTATTTTGAGTGACAGAATGAGGCGTATGTGGGTGGTAACAGGGGAAGGTGCTTGAAAATGGGGAGTGGAGATCCGAACGCAGGCGTGCTTAAAGGTCAAAACGGGCGTTTTATGGGTGTGTATATTTAAAACAGCAGCGTCATTGACCACGTCACTGGGTTATTTTATAGCCAGAACTGCACGCAAATTTGTGGTAGCAAACACCAACCACAAGAATAGCGAGCAGTTCATACGCTGGTCGATGTACTCGATTAATCTAATAAATAGCGGACATGACGTAGGATGCGAGCGGCCAGGGGGCGTTTTTAAGAAATAAACGAGCGTATGTTTTGCACGCTCGTTCAGACTTAGAGGTGGGAACAGACAGCAATGTGCGTACGGATCATTTGAATAGCCACCCCTTGTTTTTAAACGAACGACCGCAAATAGCGAACGGCTCTGAATGAGGGCCATTATGCATTGCTCTACTTACTGGAGTCGTGGCCTGCATCACTGCCTACAGCTATAACGGGATGTAGTTATGAAACCGATGGATGAAATGCAGATTCACACAATACCGATAATGTAAACTGGACAGGTGAAAAACCAACATGACCTAATACCGATATGCACAATACCGACAATATGAAAAAACCGACAGTAAACATATAATGAAAATACTGACACAAAATACCGACATGTTACATCACCGATAATCTCCAAATACCAATTGCTCAGAATACCGGCAATATAAAATTACCAACAAACATATTCCTGACAATAGGCGGGCGTCTCCGTCTGAGCTGCTGGCTGATTGGCTGTGTGTGCGGTCAGCCTGTCTCCTCCATAGACTTCAAAGGGGAGAAATCTCCATTGAAGTCTACGGTGGGTACCGCGACATTGTATCCAATGATGTGGCCACAAGGTTACTTGAGGTGAACAATGTAGCGGTTCCCACACACACACAGAAGCCGTCATGGATCTCACTGATCTGTGATGGCTTCTGTCGGTATTTGGAATGTCTGGATTTCAATTATGGTTTTATATCTGCCGGTTTTCCTTTGTTGGTATATATGTTGTCGGGATTTCATTTGCCGGTATATGTTTATTGTCGGGATTTCATTTTTCGGTATTTATATGTTGTCGGGATTTCATTTGTCGGCTTTATATCTGCCGGCAGGGCCGGATTAAGGCCTGCGGGGGCCCCTGGGCAACAAACTTGTGCGGGGCCCTATCAATCACATTATTAAAGTGATATATTGGTGAGTTACCCCATCGGGTAGAGAGCACTTTTGAGCAAATCGGGCATTCGGCTGACTCGACGAAGGGTGCGAGACGGGCTGTTGTTGCCAGCGTTTAAACGCCGTGGCAACGACAATTCACACCCTTCGTCTACAATTGTATTGCCCTCCAATTTTCAAGCTTGAGAGATATGGAGTACCATTTTCTTGCAAGCATATTAACTACTGCATAAATTGCCACCAATTTAACTTACATTTTTTGGGGAGTTATGGGGGGCCCATTTACAATAGGTATATATATATATATATATATATATATAGTCAGTCAGTAGTGGATGGCACTCAGTGGGGTTCATCCAGGAATAAAAACAATCAAACAGCTTAGCCTGTGAGATAGATATATATATATATATACACACACACACATACTATATATATATATATATATATATATATATATATATATATAGTATATACAGTACTGTACACGTGTATATATATATATATATATGTATATATATATATATATATATATATATATATACACACACACACAATATTTACATACATATACAGTCAGGTCCATAAATATTGGGACAGTGACAGAATTGTCATATTTTGGCCTCTAGTCACCACCACAATGGCTTTGAAATGAAACAAACAAGATGTGCTTTACCTGCAGACTTTCAGATGTAATTTGAGGGTAATTACATCCAAATCAGGTGAACGGTGTTGGAATTACAACGCTTTCTATATGTGCCTCCCACTTTTTAAGGGGCCAAAAGTAATGGGACAAACTAAACAATCCTAAATCTAACTTTCACTTTTTAATACTTTGTTGCAAATCCTTTGCAGGCAATTACATCCTGAAGTCTGGAACGCATAGACATCACCAGACGCTGAGTTTCATCCCTGGTGATGATCTGCCAGGCCTCTACTGCAAATGTCTTCAGTTCCTACTTGTTCTTGGGGCATTTTCCCTTCAGTATTGTCTTCATCAAGTGAAATGCATGCTCAATCTGATTCAGGTCAGGGGATTGACTTGGCCATTGTGTAACATTCCACTTTTTAACCTTAAAAAACTCTTTGGTTGCTTTTGCAGTATGCTTTGGGTCATTGTCCATCTGCACTGTGAAGCACCGTCCAATGAGTTCTGAAGCATTTGACTGAATATGAGCATATAATATTGCCCGAAACACTTCAGAATTCATTCTGCTGCTTTTGTCAGCAGTCACATCATCAATAAATACAAGGGAACCAGTTCCATTGGCAGCCATACATGCCCACGCCATGACACTACCACCACCATGCTTCACTGATGAGGTGGTATGTTTTGGATTATGAGCAGTTCCTTTCCTTCTCCATACTCTTCTCTTCCCATCACTCTGGTACAAGTTGATCTTTGTCTCATCTGTCTATAGGATGTTGTTCCAGAACTGTAATGGCTTTTTTAGATTTTGTTTGGCAAACTCTAATCTGGTCTTCCTGTTTTTGTGGCTCACCAATGGTTTGCATCTTGTGGTGAACCCTCTATATTCACTCTTGTGAAGTCTTCTCTTGATTGTTGACTTTGACACATATACACCTACATCCTGGAGAGTGTTCTTGATTTGGCCAACTGTTGTGAAGGGGTTTTTCTTCACCAGGGAAATAATTCTTCTGTCATCCACCACAGTTGTTTTCCATGGTCTTCCGGGTCTTTTGGTGTTGCTGAGCTCTCCGGTGCATTCTTTCTTTTTAAGAATGTTCCAAACAGTTGATTTGGCCACACCTAATGTTTTTGCTATCTCTCTGATGGGTTTGTTTTGATTTTTCAGCCTAATGATGGCTTGCTTCACTGATAGTGACAGCACTTTGGATCTCATATTGAGAGTCGACATCAACTGATTCCAAATGCAAATGTCACACCTAGAATCAACTCCAGACCTTTTACCTGCTTAATTGGTAATGAAATAACGAGGGAATAGCTCACACCTGTCCATGAAATAGCTTTGGAGTTGATTGTCCCATTACTTTTGGCACCTTAAAAAGTGGGAGGCACATATAGAAACCTTTGTAATTCCTACACCGTTCACCTGATTTGGATGTAATTACCCTCAAATTAAATCTGAAAGTCTGCAGTTAAAGCACATCTTGTTTGTTTCATTTCAAAACCATTGTGGTGGTGAATAGAGGCCAAAATCTGAAAATTCTGTCAATGTCCCAATATTTATGGACCTGACTGTATATATATATACACATATATATATATATATATATATATATATATATATATATACTGTACACATAGGACCCTGTGCCTTCAATTTCAAATTTAAACAATAACAAAAAAGACTGCCTGTCCTACCTGTTCTCTGCAGCTCACTGTCTGCACGTTCCTCTCTCCACAGAACAGAAGTTAACCTCCATGCTTAAGGGGCCGAGCTAAGGCTGTGCTCTCCCTTCCTCCCGCCTCCTTCTTCCCAGCAGCCTACGTGCCAGCCAGTCATCAAGCTGCATGGTGCAGCTACACAAGCCATGGGACAGTTGAGCCGTCGCTCAGCAGCCCAGCACTGCTCTGCGGCGCCGACAGCTGTCAGTGCTGTGCGCGACTGCGGGCGTGCAGCGCTGCAAGATCAGATTGTATTAGAGATCCGATCTGTGGCGGGGGCCCCCGTAGAGGGAGGCTCAGAGGTAATTACCTCCAGTGGCCTCCACCTTAATCCGGCGCTGGTTAGGGTCCATGAGAAGCCACCACATTGGAGACAGAGGACGGGATCGCAGACAGCTAAACGCTGTGCACCTTTTTGTTTGTTTTTTTACTAGTTGTGGGGGCCCTCTGTGTGTGGGGGCCCCAGGACGACTGCCCCTGTCGCCCATCCTATAATCCGGCCCTGTCTGCCGGTCTTCCTTTGTCGGTATATATGTTGTCAAAATTTCTTTTTTCGGTATGTTTGTAGGCATTTTGGTGTTGTCTGGAATATGTTTGTCGTTTATTTTATATTGCCGGTACTCTGAGCAACCTAACCCTAACCCTCCCCCTTAGTGACTAAACCTAACCCTCACCCCTTCACCTCCTAACCCTTCCTTCCTGCACCCTACCCACCCCACAACCTAGCCCTAACACTCCCCCTTAGTGCCTAAACCTAACCCTCCCCCCTTAGTGCCTTTCCCCTACCCCCCACACCCAGTGGTGCATGGTTCAGATTCCTCTTAGTGACCCAGGGCCTGATTCAGCAGCGATCGCAACTGTGATTACAAACGCAATCGGTGGATTGTTGCGCTTTGCGCATACGTATGTATCGCAGTGCTCGTGCATGAACACTCCACTGTGATAGGGATTGCGATCACAGTTACTATGCAGACCCATAGCAGAGTGAGTGACAGGAAGTACCATTTGGGGGTAGTAACGTGGGGGGTGGTCAGCGAAATGCAGGCATGCCAGTGCATTTGAACGCCATTGCAGGGGCATGCATCAATTGCCATACGTGCGATGAGGTTAGTAAATCCTGAGTAAGGTCAGAGCCTGTGTAAGTGTATGTGAGGCTGTGATGGTACTCCATGTTACTGATGGTATCTCAGTCTTGTGTAATCACTGTGTGTGATGAGGTTAGTAATTCCTGAGTAAGGTCAGAGCCTGTGAAAGTGTGTGTAAGGCTGTGATGGTACTCCATGTTACTGATGGTTTCTCAGTCTTGTGTAACCACTGTGTGTGATGAGGTTAGTAATTCCTGAGTAAGGAAAGAGCCTGTGTAAGTGTATGTGAGGCTGTGATGGTACTCCATGTTACTGATGGTATCTCAGTCTTGTGTAATCACTGTGTGTGATGAGGTTAGTAATTCCTGAGTAAGGTCAGAGCCTGTGTAAGTGTGTGTAAGGCTGTGATGGTACTCCATGTTACTGATGGTTTCTCAGTCTTGTGTAACCACTGTGTATGATGAGGTTAGTAATTCCTGAGTAAGGTCAGAGCCTGTGTAAGTGTGTGTGGGGATGTGATGGTACTCCATTTTACTGATGGTGTCTCAGTCTTGTGTAATCACTGTGTGTGATGAGGTTAGTAATTCCTGAGTAAGGTCAGAGCCTGTGTAAGTGTGTGTGAGGCTGTGATGGCACTCCATGTTACTGATGGTTTCTCAGTCTTGTGTAGTCACTGCGTGTGATGAGGTTAGTAATTCCTGAGTAAGGTCAGAGCATGTGTAACTGTGTGTGAGGATGTGATGGTACTCCATGTTACTGATGGTTTTTCAGTCTTGTGTAACCACTGTGTGTGATGAGGTTAGTAATTCCTGACTAAGCTCAGAGCCTGTGTAAGAGTGTGTGAGGCTGTGATGATACTCTATGTTACTGATGGTGTCTCAGTCTTGTGTAGTCACTGTGTATCATGAGGTTAGTAATTCCTGAGTAAGGTCAGAGCCTGTGTAAGTGTGTGTAAGGCTGTGATGGTACTCCATGTTACTGATGGTTTCTCAGTCTTGTCTAGTCACTGTGTGTGATAAGGTTAGTAATTCCTGAGTAAGGTCAGAGCCTGTGTAAGTGTGTGTGAGGCTGTGATGGTACTCCATGTTACTGATGGTCTCTCAGTCTTGTGTAATCACTGCGTGTGATGAGGTTAGTTATTCCTGAGTAAGGTCAGAGCCTGTGTAAGTGTATGTGAGGCTGTGATGGTACTCCATGTTACTGATGGTATCTCAGTCTTGTGTAATCACTGTGTGTGATGAGGTTAGTAATTCCTGAGTAAGGTCAGAGCCAATGTAAGTGTGTGTGCTGTGATGGTACTCCATGTTACTGATGGTTTCTCAGTCTTGTGTAATCACTGCGTGTGATGAGGTTAGTAATTCCTGAGTAAGGTCAGAGCCTGTGTAAGTGTGTGTGAGGCTGTGATGGTACTCCATGTTACTGATGGTTTCTCAGTCTTGTGTAATCACTGCGGGTGATGAGGTTAGTAATTCCTGAGTAAGATCAGAGCCTGTGTAAGTGTGTGTGAGGATGTGATGGTACTCCATGTTACTGATGGTGTCTCAGTCTTGTTTAATCACTGCGTGTGATGAGGTTAGTAATTCCTGAGTAAGGTCAGAGCCTGTGTAAGTGTGTGTGAGGCTGTGATGGTACTCCATGTTACTGATGGTGTCTCAGTCTTGTTTAATCACTGCGTGTGATGAGGTTAGTAATTCCTGAGTAAGGTCAGAGCCTGTGTAAGTGTGTGTGAGGCTGTGATGGTACTCCATGTTACTGATGGTTTCTCAGTCTTGTGTAATCACTGTGTGTGATGAGATTAGTAATTCCTGAGTAAGGTCAGAGCCTGTGTAAGTGTGTGTGTGGCTGTGATGGTACTCCATGTTACTGATGGTTTCTGAGTCTTGTGTAATTACTGCGTGTGATGAGGTTAGTAATTCCTGAGTAAGGTCAGAGCCTGTGTAAGTGTGTGTGAGGCTGTGATGGTACTCCATGTTACTGATGGTTTCTCAGTCTTGTGTAATCACTGTGTGTGATGAGATTAGTAATTCCTGAGTAAGGTCAGAGCCTGTGTAAGTGTGTGTGAGGCTGTGATGGTACTCCATGTTACCGATGGTTTTGCAGTCTTGCTAAGTATTACGGATGTGTGTAAGCTAAGGTGGGTGTCCTTATGTTAGGCTGCGTATGGCATAGCGATCGCAGTGGATTACCATATCTTCACAACCTATCGCTATTGCGATCGCAGTTGTGATCCGTACTGAATCAGGCCCCCAGTTCGAACCGAGTCCCGGTACAGATCTGTTGCCAGTTCGTAACTCAAATTTAAAAAACGAACTCGAGTTTTGGATTTGGACATTTTAGCTATTTTTATCGATTTTAATTGATTTAATCAATTTTTAATCGATTTTTATCTAAAACCTAAATATTTGAGGGTAGTTTTGCAAAACCAAAACCAAAACACAAAGATGAATCCAGATCCAAAACCAAAACACGGGGTTCGGCGCACATCTCTAGCTCCAGGTAACAATCGTCACAAACATGAGTCTCACACCTGTATAACGCTGCATATGGGCGAACATTCGCACTTAGGGCCTGATTCAGAGCTGGACGCTATTTGCAGACGATCGTTCAGGAAAAGGGGGTGTCTATTCAAATGAACCGTTCGCTCTTTGCGGTCTGTTCACGCCTCCATGTCTGAACGAGCGAACAAATCTTGCGGTCGTTTTTTGGATAACTACGCCCCCTGGTCGTTCGCATCCTACGTCATGTCCGCTATTTATTAGATTTATCGAGTACATCGACCAGCGTATGAACTGCTCGCTATTCTTGTGGTTGGTTTTTGCTACCACAATCATGTGAGCAGTTCTGACTATAAAATAACCCAGTGACGTGGTCAATGACGCTGCTGTTTTAATTATGCACACCCATAAAACGCCCGTTTTGACCTTTAAGCACGCCTGCGTTCTGATCTCCACTCCCCGTTTTCAAGCACCTTCCCCTTTTACCACCCACATACGCCTCCTCCTGTCACTCAAAATAGCAGGCATTCGCTATTTAGCGAACAAACGATTTTCGCCCGCACTGACTGGTTCGCGCATGCGTATTACGATCCGTACGCATGCGCAGTTGGGCAAACATCGCTCGGAACGAACGAGCGGCCACTTACGAGCGGCTCTGAAGCAGGCCCTTATTTTCATGCAGACTCTGCATCAGGCTCTGAATGGCAGAATCAGCGGTCAATGCAATTGAGGGCAATACCCCCGATGTGCCATTGCGACGGAAACAAAAGCATCGGCACTCCCAATCACCCCAATTTCTCCATGAAATTGCAGTTTTTTGGTGGCAGCTGCAGTAAGTGTGGCATGTGTTTGGGCATCGCCAGCGCAGAAGCATCGACCTCAAATGAACTGACCCCAGAGTATAAATGTTATTCTGCTTTTCGAAATGTGTATCTCTGGTTACTTGCACCAATTTGCTGGACTAAGCATTAAACTCACCTGCTTATTACTGTATGTACCTTGGCAAAGTCAGATCGGGCAATTGGAATACCCGCAATCGTCCTAGTTATCTCATTATAACAGAGATGTGCACTGAGCCCCGTGTTTTGGTTATGGATCTGGATTCATCTTCAGGTTTTGGTTTTAGTTTTGCAAACTCAACCTCAAGTGTTTTGGTTTTGAATCTGGATTTTTTTTTTTTTAAATTTATAAAAAGTTTTGAAAAACAGCTAAAATCATGTCATATTTGCAATCCGAAACCTAAGCTCTGAAAAGCGATAAATTGGAGAGTGATAAACTACCAGCTACTCGGCTCCTAACTGTCATGTTACAGGCTCTGTTTGAAAAATGACAGCTAGGAGCTGATTGGTTTTTAGTTGATCACTCTTCCAGAGTTTAGTACATTTGCCAGATAAGGAGACATTGGGGCTGATGGGTGTACAAGCCCACATGGCACTGGCTACTCCCACACATCACTGGCCACACCCACATGACATTGGCCACACTCACATGGTGCTGGCCACACCCAAATGGCACTAATCACACCCACACAGCACTGACCACACCCACATTACACTGGCCACACCCACATGGTGCTGGCCACACCCACACATCACTGGCCACACACACTACTAACAGCACCCAAACAATACTGACCACACCCACACAAAACTGGTCACACCCACATGGTGCTGGCCACACCCACACAGCACTGGCCGCACCAACATGGTACTAACCACACCCACACAGCACTGACCACACCCACATGGCACCATGACACTGGCCACACCCACACAGCTCTGGTCACACGTCTATGCATCTCACAGTAGGCCTTTGATTTTTTTAAGCCCCAGACCCATGTTGGCCCTTAATCCGGACCCTGTGGTCACTCAGGAAGGGGCTTAGGTGTGTGTTCATGAGGGAAAATTCTCCCACATCTTCACAATTTTTAAAAGCAATCTAAATACCACCGTCCATCTAGATATCACTGAGGCAAGCAGCTCCATTATAGAGGATTATAGAGGATCCTTTTTAGAGGATTATTATAGGCAAGGTTGCTCGCCACACAAAATGGCTTCATCTGTTGCGTGTAGATGACTGGGATACTTAAAGCCCCCATACATGGTGCGATATGCAGCTTGCGGTGCGACTTGCGATCTGATGGCCGACATATCGGGCAGTCTCCACACACGGAGCGATCGGGTGACCGCCTGCCCGATATTGCGGAACCCCCCTCCCTCACCCGCATAGCGCTGCATGGGATCGTACATCACATCCCCAGATCCCGTCGGATCTGCTGCTATATCGCACCATGTATGGGGGCCTTTAAAGAGAGTATATAAATGGTAATGATGTGAATATGTCATAAAGACGATTGTGCTCATTGAACAGTGGGTTATTTTTTATCTTTTATATTCCCTGATCCTGAAACTGCTGACAACCTGCATCATGCACCATTCTCAGCATATTCATGTATAATATCTGCACCTTAGAGCACTGAATGAACACATGAATGCCTGCGTGAGACTAGTCGGTACTGAAGACATCTCTAAAGCTTGTCCTGTCCCTCTGATTTCATTTCTTATTGAATATATGAGAAAAATGTAAAAATAGAAGAATTTAGGGATTTTTCACTAAGTGGCGGCTTGCAAAAAGCGCAGCTTGCAGGCGTTATTGAGCCCAAAATTTAAAAGGTGAAAGATTTCAGTAGCTAAACTAATAAATAAATCGCTTGGTGTTTTTGAAGGAAAATAGGGAAATTGCTTAATTGTCTCATTTGCATTTAAGACCACAAGATATCAATCCCTGTTTTCTGATTGTCACCAGAGTTTGAAAATTGATTTTGATTTATATGTTGTTAATTATTCATACCACAAATTTACATTTATTTTTTACAAAATAATTGTTTGACCTCTCAACCTCACATAAACCTATGGCATAATGAATATTTTGGTACATATAGATAGATAGATAGATAGATAGATAGATAGATAGATAGATAGATAGATAGATAGATAGATAGATAGATAGATAGATAGATAGATAGATAGATAGATAGATATGAGATAGTAAGATAGATAGATATGAGATAGTAAGATAGATAGATAGATAGATAGATAGATAGATAGATAGATAGATAGATAGATAGATAGATATGAAATAGATAGATAGACAGATAGATAGACAGATAGATAGATAGTTATGAGATAGATAAATATGATATAGATATATAGCTAGACAGTTATTAGATAGATAGATAGATAGATAGATAGATAGATAGATAGATAGATAGATTGATATGAGATAGACAGAAAGATAGATAGATAGATAGATAGATAGATAGATAGATAGATAGATAGATAGATAGATATGAGATAGTAAGATAGATAGATAGATAGATAGATAGATATGAAATAGATAGATAGACAGATAGATATGAGATAGATAGATAGACAGATAGATATGAGATAGATAGATAGATAGATAGATAGATAGATAGATAGATAGATAGATAGATAGATAGATATGAAATAGATAGATAGATAGATAGATAGATAGATAGATAGATAGATAGACATAGATATGAGATAGATAGATAAACATGAAATAGATAGATCGATAGATCGATAGATAGATAGATAGATAGATAGATAGATAGATAGATAGATAGATAGATAGATAGTTCACAAAAACTGGATTTTGATGGACACGTTACTTTATTAATGAGTTTGGCAACCATATGCCTGTAATAAAGATTGTATCCTTATTGGAATAGATTTATATAAGTTCTGAGTAGTAGACTATTCTTCCTCTATCATTAATAATATCTTCAAGATGGTGGAGAGATGATGGAGAAAGGAAACTGTGTCTCACTATCGTCTATAATACTGACCACATATTGCTACTAATATCACAGACCCGCCTCCATGATTCACAGTCAGAACCTGGCATTCTGGATTATAGGCTTCCTTGGGCATCCTCCACACATAAACCCGGCTGAAGGTACTGAAAGGCGCAGCGTGAATGACGGCTCATCGGGCTCTATCACCAGCTTCCATGCATCAGACGCTTCATGTTTTATAGTCCTGACACCATTCTCTGCCGTTTAGCAGCGCAGTTACTATGAGTGGTTTTCCAATTGCTGCTCAACCCTGGATGTTGGATTTGTGAAGCTCTCATTAGAGTGGTTTTGTGGAAACTGGGTCTTAAAGGGGAATATTGAGTTCTGCTGTCACATTAGCTGCAGGAGTTTATGGTTCTAGACACAACCCTCTTCAATGTTTGGCGCTCCCGTTCATTGAGTTTTGGTTTGCGGTCCAGTCCCTACTATTATTATGCTCCTGTTAAATGTGCACTAACAATCTACCCTTGTTGAAAACCTGGCAGGTCTCCCATTTTACATTGCCTCCACGCGAACTGCTATCACAATGTATAATGCATGGACACCGGAACTTCCCGGCATAAAGATGGTAAGGAATAATGACAGGAATATCACCTGTAACTATCTACCTGGGTGAGTGACTGGGTCACTAGTACTTTTGTCAAGATGATTCTCTTCTTGATGTTGCCTCTACCTGAGCCATATTTGGTCTTCCACAGGAAGGAGGTTCACCAGGGATCAGCTCAGGGATACCCCTAAAAAGGGTACTTTAGGTGTGGGAAACCTTTGGAATTTTATTAAAATAATAAATCGGAACTTATAAAATGTCAGATGATACCAATGTCCAACAAATTGAGCTTTTTGTCCCACACTGTCACAAAATAACTTCAATTAAAACAAATGTAGGTAACATACACAAATATATATTATAACAATCCCACACTACACCAAACAATAACTCAGACACCCCCTTTAGTAATACTCATCAATAACTTAACTCTGCAGTTCTACCACTCCTTTCTAAAACCGTTAACTTGCTGAAGAATTTGACCTAATCCACTAATATCCCTAACCACCCTTACTTTTTAATTGACTTTACTACCCTTCTACTGACTTTAAACTCTTACTTCACCAAAATTGTATATGAATCTCCCCATGCCTCTCCCCATTACTTTCACACACTCGCTCGCACTCTAATTATAACTTTAAATTGTATACAGACATGGCCAAAAGTTTTGAGAATGACACAAGTATTGGTTTTCACAAAGTTTGGTGCTTCAGTGTTTTAGACCTTTTTGTCAGATGTTACTATGGTATACTGAGGTAACATTACAGCATTACATAAGTGTCAGATGTTACTATGGTATACTGAGGTAACATTACAACATTACATAAGTGTCAGATGTTACTATGGTATACTGAGGTAACATTACAGCATTACATAAGTGTCAGATGTTACTATGGTATACTGAGGTAACATTACAGCATTACATAAGTGTCAGATGTTACTGTGGTATACTGAGGTAACATTACAGCATTACATAAGTGTCAGATGTTACTGTGGTATACTGAGGTAACATTACAGCATTACATAAGTGTCAGATGTTACTATGGTATACTGAGGTAACGTTACAGCATTACATAAGTGTCAGATGTTACTATGGTATACTGAGGTAACATTACAGCATTACATAAGTGTCAGATGTTACTATGGTATACTGAGGTAACATTACAGCATTACATAAGTGTCAGATGTTACTGTGGTATACTGAGGTAACATTACAGCATTACATAAGTGTCAGATGTTACTATGGTATACTGAGGTAACGTTACAGCATTACATAAGTGTCAGATGTTACTATGGTATACTGAGGTAACATTACAGCATTACATAAGTGTCAGATGTTACTATGGTATACTGAGGTAACATTACAGCATTTCATAAGTGTCAAAGGCTTTTATTGACAATTACATTATGTTTATGCAATGAGTCAATATTTGCAGTGTTGACCCCTCTTTTTCAAGACCTCTGCAATTCGCCCTGGCATGCTGTCAATCATCTTCTTGGCCACATACTGACTGATGGCCGCCCATTCTTGCCTAATCAATGCTTGAAGTTTGTCACAATTTGTGGGGTTTTGTTTGTCCACTCACCTCTTGAGGATTGACCACAAGTTCTCAATGGGATTAAGGTCTGGGGAGTTTCTTGGCCATGGACCCAAAATTTCAATGTTTTGTTCCCTGAGCCACTCAGTTATCACTTTTGCCTTATGCAAGGTGCTCCATCATGCTGGAAAAGGCATTGTTCCTCACCAAACTGTTCTTGGATGGTTGGGAGAAGTTGCTCTTGGAGGATGTTTTGGTACCATTCTTTATTCATGGCTGTGTTCTTAGGCAAAATTGTGAGTGAGGCTCTGATTCAGAGCCGGATGCTCTGACAGAGCGCTCGCTCTGAATCAGGGCCCTCCCTCCTACCTTTTGGAGCGGCCTCCTGGCCGCTCGCATAGCTGTGGGTGACCACCCACAGCTATAGCGAGCGGCCAAAATGATGGTTGCGATGGTCAAGACCATCGCGACCATTGGGCTTGCGACGAGACCCTTGCGGTAGGGTCTCGCTGCCGCAAGCCCTGGAGTGCTTTTGGCTCATGGGAACGCCTCCATCCAGGCAGCCATGCCCCCGGCACGCCCACCAAAGGGGGCGTGCTGTCACTCACCATCGACAGCACGCCTTCTTTGGTGCGAGACCCATAACGACGGCTTGGGCTTTGTTATTCTTGTCTTGCGCATGCACAAGACGGAGCCGCCTCCGTTGTGCGCATGCGCACTTGGGCAACATTGACCCGCTTGGGAGGCGCTCGCGAGAGGGTCTGAATCAGGCCCTGAGTCCACTCCCTTGGCTGAGTAGCAGTCCCACACATGAATGGTCTCAGGATGCTTTACTGTTGGCATGACACAGGACTGATGGAAGCGCTCACCTTTCCGTCTCTGGACAAGTGTTTTTACAGATGCCCCAAACAATCTGAAAGGGGATTCATCAGAGAAAATAACTTTACCCCAGTCCTCAGCAGTCCAATCCCTGTACCTTTTGCAGAATATCAGTCTGTCGATATTTTTCCTGGAGAGAAGTGGCTTCTTTGCTGCCCTTCTTGACACCAGGCCATCCTGCAAATGTCTTTGTCCTGTGTCATGTGTCAACCATCCAAGAACAGTTTGGTGATGAACAATGCCTTTTCCAACATGATGGAGCACCTTGCCATAAGGCAAAAGTGATAACTAAGTCGCTCGGGGAACAAAACATTGAAATTTTGAGTCCATGGCCAGGAAACTCCCCAGACCTTAATGCCATTGAGAACTTGTGGTCAATCCTCAAGAGGCGGGTGGCCAAACAAAAACCCACAAATTCTGACAAGCTCCAAGCATTGATAAGGCAAGAATGGGCGCCCATCAGTCAGTATGTTGCCCAGAAGATGATTGACAGCATGCCAGGGCGAATTGCAGAGGTCTTGAAAAAGAAGGGTCAACACTGCAAATATAGACTCTGCATAAACTTAATGTAATTATCAATAAAAGCCTTTGACACTAATTAAATTCTTGTAATTTTACATTAGTATACCATAGTAACATCTGACAAAAAGGTCTAAAAACACTGAAGCAGCAAACTTTGTGAAAACCAATACTTGTGTCATTCTCAATACTTATATAACGGAGGTTAGGAATAGAGCCGACGGCACATAAACTTCTAGTCAGTGATAGAGGGGTTAATAAAGTTAAAAATGTTTGTTGACAGTAGTAGGCAGATGTGATAGGACGTTAGTTTAAGGGGCGGGTTAGTGAGAGGGTGTAGAGAATCTACTGTGGTAAATCTGCCTCTTTGAATTGAACTCCCACCCTCCCTATCCTCTTGTGTCTTGTGTCGGCTTTATTTCATTAGCAGGGAAAGACCGGCAATATTGAAGGGTCCATCTTGTAGCAGTAATAGCGGTGCGCACCCCTTCAATGCACTGATAGGCTGATTTCACCCTATTGGGGTCAGCGGCACCACTCGACCGAGCAGGATGAATGGTGCATTGGCATGGGTGTTGGGGCCGCATCACTTGCTCTGAAAGGGATAGTTGGCCCTTGCAAGTTTTTAAGATCACCCTACCCTTGTCTGGGATAGTTGACCCTCACAAGTTGTGATTTACTTCCGGCCTAAGACAAGTGGACGCTGGTTAGTTGCCGTTCTTTCTCCTGCCACCATGTCTACCTTGTAACCAAATAAAGCTGACCAATTAATTTAAACGGCATAACTTGGTCTCCTGTGTTTATTTTAGTTAAGTTTAGTTTAAGTTTATGGGTCACATCTATCATCTGACGATAGAAAGTTTATTGGCCATGGCTGTAGATGTAGACTTCAAATAATAGTTAAATGTTAATTAGTTCTGCACATTTATGTGACCACTCTGTTGTCGGTGCAGCTATAGGAACCGTTGGGCCTAGGTCTTTAAAGAACAATTACTGTCTCATCGGTTTTGCACATGTTCTTTCTGGCAGGATCCTTCTGTAGGCTGAACCCTGAACACAGTTTCTTAAATGTCTTTTAACTAAGAAAGTCTACTTCTATAAATGATGCCTCCCAGTTGCAACTACTGTATGGTGCAATGCTCACTTTTCTTATGGATGCAAAACAATTAGACTAATTTGATTCCTGTCAGTACAGTAAAATGATTATCCTGTATATGCACTGGCCCTAATAATCATTGGACATTAGGTGTCAAGTGGAGGCAGCCAGTTTGTGCCTGAAGTAGTAAGCATGTGATGTCACTGCAGCACTCAGGGCCCATATACTGTATCTATGGTAAGCAAAGCAGGATATATAGACAATATGGGGTAAATTTACTAAGACTGGAGTTCTATTTAAAAAGTGATGTTGCCCATAGCAACCAATCAGATTCTACTTCTCATTTATCTAGCACCTTCTAGTAGATAATACCTGGAATCTGATTGGTTGCTATGGGCAACATCAGGGCTGGATTAACGGGGGGGAGGGCAACAGGGTCGGTCATCCCTGGGACCCCATACGTGAAGGGCCCATACATCCATCGGGGTCAAAGTGGCCTGGAGGAGATGGAACCAGTTCCGCCTCCTCCGGCCAACCTAAGCTCCATTTGCCAGGTGCCCAATTGTAACCAGTGGGCACCCGGCTCCCTCCCTGCAGTGGCAGGAGGAGCTCACTCTTGAGCTCCATCCGGCTTCCGCTCACGCAGTGCACTAAGGGACAGCCATCATGACGTCTCTCCCATAATGCAGAGGAGCATCCGAGCGTACTGGATGTGGACGGCAGCGGATGTGGGGCTTAGCTTAAGGTAAGCATGAGCTTTTTTTTTTTTTAAGTGCAAGCGGCTACCTGGGGGCATTACTCTCTGCATTACTACAGGGGGCATTACTCGGGTGGAGGCATTACTACTGGGGGCATTACTGGGGGGGATTGCTCAGGGGGCATTACTACTGGGGGCATTATTTGGGGGAGGGGCATAACTACTGGGGGCATTACTATTGGGGGCTCTACTACTTGAAGGCGGGATGTTACTACTGGGGCACTACTACAGAGGGAGCATTACTATTGGGGGTACTAATACAGGGGCATTTATACAGGGCTCTACTACAGGGGGCATGACTACTGGGGGCATTACTATTGGGGGCACAACTACAGGGGTATTACTACTGGGGGCATTTATAAAGGGGGCATACTACTAGGGCATTACTATTGGTCACATACAGGGGGCATTACTACTGGGGGCACAACTACAGGGGTATTACTACTGGGGTCATTTATACAGCAGGCATTACTATTGGGGACACTATCACAAGGGGCATTCCTACTGGGGGCACTACTAATGGGAGTATTGCATAAGGGGCACTTCCTAAGGGGCACTACTATGGGGTGCACTGCATAAACCACTACTGTGGGCTCTGCATACGGGGCACTACCACTGGGGGCACTGACACTACTGTGGGCTCTGCATAAGGTCCCCATTGTGCATACCCCCAGTTCATCACATTTAATAGGGGCCCCCACATGTTTGTTGCCCAGGGGCCCCCACAGACCTTAATCAGGCCCTGGGCAACATCACTTCTTCATAGAACTTCCATCTTAGCAATTTTACCCCTATAACTCTGCATCTAGTAATGCTTAGAATTCAGAGAAACAAAATGTCTAAAGGTACCGAGTGTCCTCTCTTGAACTGAGTTACTGGAGAGATTCTGCTGCACTATCACATAATAGACTGTCATTTAAAGCACAAAGTAGCTGGAAATGTTCAGCAAGTGGCAGAACTTGATTTGAAGTGCAATATGTAAAACAAACTTATGTGACAATCAGGCTCTATATGGGAACAGGAATCCCCACAGTCTGTTCCTTATGTGGGTGGTTTTAAGAAATGCAATAGATGTTTTTCTGAGAAATCCTGCATAACATTTCTAAAGGTCATAAAACCTGGCAGCAGTAAAAACACGTTCCGTACCTGTCATTTCTTTGCTATAAAAAGATAACTTCATTTCTGTGCTTTCAGTATGATAAGCATCTTTGTGTTTTTCACTTCAGCTTTCAATCAGCACCACAGTGGGGCCAAGTGGTTGGAAACATCTAACGAAATGGCGATTTACTGTGTTTTACACTCCTACGCCGTACAGCAAAGCCAGGCCACGCAATTATCTCACTGCTAACTAGAAGTCCCAGCATACTCTGCCTTCCATATGCAAGCGTTATGAATTAATATATATACAAATAATAAAGGATATTGTGCCTGATTCAGATTCGGATTCAATGGCAAAACTTGCGCAGTTGAGCAATTTTGTTTTTTCCTGCACATACACGTGAGTCGCACTGCTCATGCGCTAAGCTTCATTAACAATGGCGGTCGCAGTGTGAACTTGGACACAGTGAGAGGGCGGCAAGTCAAACGCAGGCGTGTCGTGACCGTTTTGGGGACATGACTGTCCCTGTGGCTGCAAATTCATACAGAGTGGTATTGGCTGTGACATTTGCATATTTCCACACGGCCACTGCGTACAGAATCGTAGCCGCGCATTCATTAATGTCCACCTATGTATCTGGCTCATTGTCCAGTTAAACTGTAGATGCTGAAAAATGACCATCGAGTTCCATAATCGCTGCACGATTTCATCTGCCAGGTCAAAGGGCCAAAAAGTAGTGCTGCATATTTGTGGAGATTGCAGGGTGGGGGCCTTAGCCCTTACCAATACTGCCAGGGGACACTGGCGTAACTAGAGTACGGGAGCCAAGGGAAAGATGAAAAATGGAGTCCACCCATGTGCCTTCAGCGAGCGAGCCAAAAAAGTGGGCATAGCCATATGCCACAAAAGGCGTGGCCACTGAAAATGGGGGCTTGTCAACATGACATACCACCATTTCTTGTCACTCTGGGAGCATTCCTTTCCATTCCATATGCACCTTAATGCCCCCAGGAGTAGTGCCCCTCTTGCAATGCCCACTTACGCAATGTCCACAGTTGCAGTGCCCCATGTAGTAGTGCCTCCGTAGTGTCCCATATACAGTGCCCCCAGTAATGCCCATTATACAGTGTCCCCAGTAGTGCACCTTATACAGTGCCCCCAGTAGTGCACCCTTATAAAGTGTCCCGAGTAGTGCCTCTTACACAGTGCCCCTTATACAGTGTCCCCAGAAGTGTCCATTATACAGTGCCCCTTATACATTACTCCCCTATGCAGTGCCCCTAGTAGTGGTCCCCCTATGCAGTGCCTCCAGTATTGCCCCTTATACAGTGCCCCCAGTGATGGTCCCCTCTATGCAGTGCCCCTTATGCAGTGCTCTCAGTAGTGGCCGACTCTATGCTGTGCCCCCAGTTGTGCCCCTTATGCATTGCTCCCCTATACAGCGCCCCTAGTAGTGGTCCCCCTATGCAGTGCCTCCAGTAGTGCCCCTTATACAGTGCCCCCAGTGATGGTCTCCTCTATGCAGTGCCCCCAGTAGTGCCCCTTATGCTGTTCTACCAGTAGTGGCCGCCTCTATGCAGTGTCCCCAGTAGTGCCCCTTATACAGTGCCCCAGTGATGGTCCCCTCTATGCAGTGCCCCTTATATAGTGTCCACAGAAGTGCCCCTTATACAGTACCCCCAATAATGCCCCTTTAACAGTGTCCCCAGTAGTGCCCCTTATGCGTGCCCTCCTATGAAGTGTCCTCAGTAGTGGTCCTCCTATGCACTGCCCCCAGTAGTGCACCCTTATACAGTGACCCCATATAGTGCCCCCAGTAGTGCCATTTATACAGTGCCCCCAGTAGTGCCCCTTATACAGTATCCCCAGTAGTGGTCCCCCTATGCAGTTCCCCTTATACAGTGCCCCCAGTAGTGGTCACCCCTATGCAGTGCCCACAGTAGTGGCCGATAAACAGTGCCCTCAGTAGTGCCCCTTATACAGTTCCCCCAGAAGCATCCCTTATACTGTGTCCCCCGTAGTGGTCGTTTCTATGCAGTGACCCTAGTAGTTTCCCTTATACAGTGCTCCCCAGTAGTGGTCAACTCTATGCAGTGCCCCAGTAATGCTCCTTATACAGTGCCCCCAGTAGTGCCCCTTATACAGTGCCCCCAAGTAGTGCCCCTTAGACAGTGCTCCCAGTAGTGCCTATTATATAGTGCCCCCAGTAGTGCCTCTTATACAGTGCCCCTAGTTGTGCCACGTATATAGTATGCACAGTAATGGTCCCCTCTATGCAGTGCCCCCAGTAGTGGTCCCCCTTATGCAGTGACCCCAGTAGTACCCCTTATACAGTGCCTCTAGTAGTGCCCTTATACTGTGCATTCCTATTCAATGCCCCAGTAATGGTACCCCCTATGCAGTGACCCCTGTAGTGGTCCCCTTTTTGCAGTGCCCCTGATAGTGCCCCTTATGGAGTGCCCCGAGTAGTGGCCCTTATACAGTGCCCCCAGGAGTAGTCCCCTCTATGCAGTGCCCCTTATATAGTGCCCTCAGTAGTGCTCCTTACTTATGACACAAAAACACACAAAACAAAACACAATACTTACCTGAATCCCCACTTCTGCGCCCGTCGCCGTCTGCTCTCTCCCTTCACCCACTGCGGGAGCCAGAAGGCGGAGCTCATGAGTGAACTCCAGCCCGAACTCAGTCTTGTGTGCAGCAGCCAATGAGAGTCTGTCTGACTTTCATTGGTTGCTAAAAAAAACAGTGCCCCTAGCAGTGGTTTCTGCTATGCAGTGCCCTTTATACACTGCCCCCAGTAGTGGTCCCCCCTATGCAGCACCCTCAGTAATGGTCCCCCTTATGCAGTGCTCCCATTAGTGTCCCTTATACAGTGCCCCCAGAAGTGCCCCTTATACAGTGCACCACTATGTAGTGCCCCCAGTAGTGTCCCTTATACAGTGCCCCCAGAAGTGGTCCCCAATATGCAATGCCCCCAGTAGTGGTTACCTCTCTGTAGTGCCCACATTAGTGACCCTTATACAGTGCCCCAAGAGTGCCCCTTATACAGTGGTCCCCTCTATGCAGTGCTCCTTATACAGTGCCCTCAGCAGTGCCCCTTATACAGTGACCTCCAGTAGTGGTTCCCCCTATGCAGTTCCCCCAGTTGTGCCCCTAATACAGTGACACCTGTAGTGGTCCCCCCTATGCAGTGCCCCTTATACAGTGCCCCCAGTAGTACACCCTTATACAGTAACCTCATATAGTGCCCCCAGTAGTGCCATTTATACAGTGGACCTAGTAGTGCCCCTTAGACAGGGCCCCCAGTAGTGCCCATTATACAGTGCCCCCAGTAGTGCCCCTTATACAGGGCCCCCAGTAGTGGTCCCCCCTATGCAGAGCCCCTTATACAGTGCCCCCAGTAGTGCCCCTTACATATATCACAAAGACAAACATATATCACAAAGACAAAAAGCAATACTTACCCACTCCTGCACCTGCCGCCGTCTGCTCTTCCATCCTCCCGCTCGGCACTATACGGTAGATGTCATGGTGGCGTTACCCAATAGGAGCCTATGGACTTCTTATCGGGACGCTCTTCCTTGGGAGGGATCTGTTCGGATCCCTCCCATCACCCCCTGTAGCCCGCGGCCTTCTGCGCATGCCAGAAGGATGCCAGAGGGACCTTCTGGGGGTGTTAAACCTGGAAGTCTCTCTGTCCGGAGCCATCGCAAAGGACTTTTGCTGTCATTTGTGATATTCTTGGTACATACGTGGGAATGAACCGTGGTATGATCCCATAGACAGGGGGCGTATATCGCATCTTGGAAGCGATCCTTAGTACATTTAGACAACATACCAATGGCGATATTCATCATTTTGCTATTGATGGTAAAACTTCTGCTTAGTTAAACCACAAGTCCCTGGCTGTGTAGGACTGACAGCAATGCTGCACAACAGTGCAATACAGGCATGTCACACATCGGGCTCTAAGTCCACGTTATTGGGCCTGCCGGTGTCACCTTACTGACATCTGTCTCCCGCTCGCCACCAGCAGCATCCCTGGGACTTGTGGTCACTTATCTGTAACATGCAGTTCCTGTACAATTCCTGCACTGGCCAGTACATCATCTAAGCTCAGATCCCACTGAGCCTATGCTACTCTGAGCTCCTGAACTTTTCCCTAAAGTACAGATTGAACACAGCCCGGGATACTGGTGGACCAGCAGTACAGCAGCAAGGTTTGGTGAGTACACAGAACCTACTTTGCACATTGCAGTACAGTGTCCTAAGGGCCTGATTCAGAGCCGCTCGTAAGCAGCCGCTCGTTCGTTCCGAGCGATGTTTGCACAACTGTGCATGCGTACAGATCGTAATACGCATGCGCAAACCAGTCAGTGCGGCCGAAAATCGTGTGCTCGCTAAATATTGAATGCCTGCTATTTTGAGTGACATCAGGAGGCGTATGTGGGTGGTAACAGGGGAAGGTGCTTGAAAACGGGGAGTGGAGATCCGAACGCAGGCGTGCTTAAAGGTCAAAACGGGCGTTTTATGGGTGTGCATAATTAATACAGCAGCGTCATTGACCACGTCACTGGGTTATTTTATAGTCAGAACTGCTCGCATGATTGTGGTAGCAAAAACCAACCACAAGAATAGCGAGCAGTTCATACGCTGGTCGATGTACTCGATTAATCTAATAAATAGCGGACATGACGTAGGATGCAAGCGGCCAGGGGGCGTTGTTTTCCAAAAAACAACTGCATGTTTGGTTCGCTCGTTCAGAACTAGAGGTGTGAACAGACCGCAAAGAGCGAACGGTTCATTTGAATAGCCACCCCTATTTTGTGAACGAGCGAGCGTAAATAGCGTCCTGCTCTGAATCAGGCCCTAAGTTCCCTGATGCTGTGCTATCTGTAATTTTGAGGTAGAGAGGAGGAGCAGACGTGTACAGCATCATCTAACTGTTGGAAAAAGGAGACTTTTGAACATATAAGTGGACATACAGTACCATAAAGACAATCCGTATTAGGAAGAATATCCAGCCTACAGTCGTTGCATCCAGTATCTGTATACATATTTAAGAACACCCTTCCTACAGACTTTTTGGGACTGAACTTTTCTTAAGGAGGTAATTAGTTGGGGGAGAACCTGCACTCAATGGAGTATATATGCTCCTACAGGGAGCTGCTCCAGGGAAAGAGATGTCCCGTCTCTTTACATTAAGTGGTCAACATTAATAAAGTACTGGAGCGCTACACCCTATAGTATTTATGGATCGTGATGATGGACTGTGCATGTACGGTATTAAGGATGAATGCTGAATAATGTATAGTATAAATTGTTTACTTCAAATCAAGCAATAAAATCACATAGATATTCACTGTAATGGAGCATACACACGGTCAGATAATGGCGCACACACACGGTCAGATGTGTCAGATGAACGATTTGAACGATTTTAACTATGAACGATTTCTGACTGCAGTAAAATGAATGGAATCGTCCAAATCTGACAGCAAGCACATCAGACGTCAGATATCGTTATCTGACCATCGGGAACGCGCATTGTTCGTCGTTCATCGTTCAGACATGTCAGATTTTCCTTCAGATATGAACGATTGAACGATTTTTTTAAAACGTTATCGTTCAGATCTAAAGAAAAATCTGACCGTGTGTATGCACCATTATCTGACCGTGTGTGTGCACCATTATCTGACCGTGTGTATGCACCATTATCTGACCGTGTGTATGCACCATTATCTGACCGTGTGTATGCTCCATTATCTGACCGTGTGTATGCACCATTATCTGACCGTGTGTGTGCACCATTATCTGACCGTGTGTATGCACCATTATCTGACCGTGTGTATGCACCATTATCTGACCGTGTGTGCACCATTATCTGACCGTGTGTGTGCACCATTATCTGACCGTGTGTATGCACCATTATCTGACCGTGTGTATGCACCATTATCTGACCGTGTGTATGCTCCATTATCTGACCGTGTGTATGCACCATTATCTGACCGTGTGTATGCACCATTATCTGACCGTGTGTATGCGCCATTATCTGACCGTGTGTATGCTCCATTATCTGACCGTGTGTATGCACCATTATCTGACCGTGTGTATGCACCATTATCTGACCGTGTGTATGCTCCATTATCTGACCGTGTGTATGCACCATTATCTGACCGTGTGTATGCACCATTATCTGACCGTGTGTATGCTCCATTATCTGACTGTGTGTGTGCACCATTATCTGACCGTGTGTATGCACCATTATCTGACCGTGTGTATGCACCATTATCTGACCGTGTGTGCACCATTATCTGACCGTGTGTGTGCACCATTATCTGACCGTGTGTATGCACCATTATCTGACCGTGTGTATGCACCATTATCTGACCGTGTGTATGCACCATTATCTGACCGTGTGTGTGCACCATTATCTGACCGTGTGTGTGCACCATTATCTGACCGTGTGTATGCTCCATTATCTGACCGTGTGTATGCTCCATTATCTGACCGTGTGTATGCTCCATTATCTGACCGTGTGTATGCTCCATTATCTGACCGTGTGTATGCACCATTATCTGACCGTGTGTATGCACCATTATCTGACCGTGTGTGTGCACCATTATCTGACCGTGTGTATGCACCATTATCTGACCGTGTGTATGCTCCATTATCTGACCGTGTGTATGCACCATTATCTGACCGTGTGTGTGCACCATTATCTGACCGTGTGTATGCACCATTATCTGACCGTGTGTATGCACCATTATCTGACCGTGTGTGCACCATTATCTGACCGTGTGTGTGCACCATTATCTGACCGTGTGTATGCACCATTATCTGACCGTGTGTATGCACCATTATCTGACCGTGTGTATGCTCCATTATCTGACCGTGTGTATGCACCATTATCTGACCGTGTGTATGCACCATTATCTGACCGTGTGTATGCGCCATTATCTGACCGTGTGTATGCTCCATTATCTGACCGTGTGTATGCACCATTATCTGACCGTGTGTATGCACCATTATCTGACCGTGTGTATGCTCCATTATCTGACCGTGTGTATGCACCATTATCTGACCGTGTGTATGCACCATTATCTGACCGTGTGTATGCTCCATTATCTGACCGTGTGTGTGCACCATTATCTGACCGTGTGTATGCACCATTATCTGACCGTGTGTATGCACCATTATCTGACCGTGTGTGCACCATTATCTGACCGTGTGTGTGCACCATTATCTGACCGTGTGTATGCACCATTATCTGACCGTGTGTATGCACCATTATCTGACCGTGTGTATGCACCATTATCTGACCGTGTGTGTGTGCACCATTATCTGACCGTGTGTGTGCACCATTATCTGACCGTGTGTATGCTCCATTATCTGACCGTGTGTATGCTCCATTATCTGACCGTGTGTATGCTCCATTATCTGACCGTGTGTATGCTCCATTATCTGACCGTGTGTATGCACCATTATCTGACCGTGTGTATGCACCATTATCTGACCGTGTGTGTGCACCATTATCTGACCGTGTGTGTGCACCATTATCTGACCGTGTGTATGCACCATTATCTGACCGTGTGTATGCTCCATTATCTGACCGTGTGTATGCGCCATTATCTGACCGTGTGTATGCACCATTATCTGACCATGTGTATGCTCCATTATCTGACCGTGTGTATGCTCCATTATCTGACCGTGTGTGTGCGCCATTATCTGACCGTGTGTATGCTCCATTATCTGACCGTGTGTATGCGCCATTATCTGACCGTGTGTATGCGCCATTATCTGACCGTGTGTATGCACCATTATCTGACCGTGTGTATGCTCCATTATCTGACCGTGTGTATGCTCCATTATCTGACCGTGTGTGTGCGCCATTATCTGACCGTGTGTATGCACCATTATCTGACCGTGTGTATGCTCCATTATCTGACCGTGTGTATGCTCCATTATCTGACCGTGTGTATGCACCATTATCTGACCGTGTGTATGCACCATTATCTGACCGTGTGTATGCGCCATTATCTGACCGTGTGTATGCACCATTATCTGACCGTGTGTATGCTCCATTATCTGACCGTGTGTATGCACCATTATCTGACCGTGTGTATGCACCATTATCTGACCGTGTGTATGCGCCATTATCTGACCGTGTGTATGCGCCATTATCTGACCGTGTGTATGCACCATTATCTGACCGTGTGTATGCTCCATTATCTGACCGTGTGTATGCTCCATTATCTGACCGTGTGTGTGCGCCATTATCTGACCGTGTGTATGCTCCATTATCTGACCGTGTGTATGCGCCATTATCTGACCGTGTGTATGCGCCATTATCTGACCGTGTGTATGCACCATTATCTGACCGTGTGTATGCTCCATTATCTGACCGTGTGTATGCTCCATTATCTGACCGTGTGTGTGCGCCATTATCTGACCGTGTGTATGCACCATTATCTGACCGTGTGTATGCTCCATTATCTGACCGTGTGTATGCTCCATTATCTGACCGTGTGTATGCACCATTATCTGACCGTGTGTATGCACCATTATCTGACCGTGTGTATGCGCCATTATCTGACCGTGTGTATGCGCCATTATCTGACCGTGTGTATGCACCATTATCTGACCGTGTGTATGCTCCATTATCTGACCGTGTGTATGCTCCATTATCTGACCGTGTGTGTGCGCCATTATCTGACCGTGTGTGTGCACCATTATCGGATCGTGTGTATGCTACATTATCTGACCGTGTGTATGCTCCATTATCTGACCGTGTGTATGCACCATTATCTGACCGTGTGTATGCACCATTATCTGACCGTGTGTATGCACCATTATCTGACCGTGTGTATGCACCATTATCTGACCGTGTGTATGCACCATTATCTGACCGTGTGTATGCTCCATTATCTGACCGTGTGTATGCGCCATTATCTGACCGTGTGTATGCACCATTATCTGACCGTGTGTATGCTCCATTATCTGACCGTGTGTATGCACCATTATCTGACCGTGTGTATGCACCATTATCTGACCGTGTGTATGCACCATTATCTGACCGTGTGTATGCACCATTAGAGAAAGAAAAGGGGGGATGTACTAAGTATAGTATCCAGAGACTGATGTTGCTCTACAGTGTCTGGATGTTAGATGACCTAATCCAGCCAAAAATAAAAATAAAAAGTGGACATGAATAAATAAATAAATAAATAAATAAATAAAAAGCGTACATAAATAAGTTGTAACACAATAATCAAGTGAAATGGTGGACTTATTTGCTGTGGTCTCTAGTGAAGAGAGCGTGCTAATTGGTAGCGGTGTGACTGTGGATGGTAGCGTCACAGTATAGTTTGTAGTCCTTTTAGATGTGAAGAAACAGTGTTGAAAATCTAAGTCAAATGTATTGATTGTCAGATGAGCGGCGTCCAACTGATCTGAATCTATGGTGAATCAAAAGACTTTGGACCTCATTCAGAGTTGGTCGTTGCGGCCGCACGGTCGTACGCCACCGATGTTCGCTATACTGCGCATGCGGAAAGTTCGCAATGCGCGTGCGCAAACTAGCCGCTACGATCAGAAATTTCTCTCTCCTTGAACACAGTCAGGTCGGTAGTTTGAGTGACAGATTGAGGCGTTTGTGGGTGGTAACAGGGGAAGGTGCTTGAAAACGGGGAAGTGGCGATCCGAACGCAGGCGTGCCTAATTATGCGAACGGCATTTTATGGGAGTGCGTACGGATTATGGGAGTGCATAATTAACAAAGTAGCGTCATGGCACATGTGACATGGGAGGTTTTTACACTGACATGATCGTAGAGCTTAAGAGAGGGTGTGGTCAACCTTAAGCTCTATGACCAGTTTCGATGGTTGCCGATGGTCTCGATTAATCCTTATATGCCCGGAGATGACGTGCAATGTGTACGAGAAGGGGGCGTATTTTTTTTAATTCCGACGGCTTCCTTCCTTTGGTCAGCCAGCTACCGATTCGAACTTAGGGACGCAACTTGCGAGGGAATCATTTGAATATCCGGCCCCTTTTCCCGTACTACCCCGTACGACCGTGCTGCCGCTTCGACCGAGTCTGAATGAGGTCCTATATGTGCAGAAATGAGGTGCCCCGGGGGAATCTTCCCAGGGTAGAAGTACGACTTTTGATCTTGGTAGTGCGGGAAGGGAGCATCCTCTTCAGTGCTATCCAGCAAACCTGTAACAACATTGCATCCCAGCATCCTGTTATGTGCTATCCAGAAAACCTGTGCCTGGATTGCTTCATAGCATAGTTATTTGCAGCTTGCTTCTACTGTGCAAGCACTCAGTTCCAGCATCGCCTGCAGCAGCAGCCATCCTTCGCTGTGCTACAGTGTCTAAGTCCAGCATCCTACAGTCTGACTCAGCCGTGCTACCGACACTCTAATCAAATGTTGCTATCTCTGGTTATTCCACGTCAGTCCTGTATCCAGTTGTCTTAAGCCACTACCTATAGCACTGGTCTGCATGAGGAGAAGCGTTATCAGGCCATCTAGCTTTGTTTATGCTCCTGCACTTGTAGCTAGCCCTAGAATGCATCAATCTACGATCAAACAGACCATTTGCAATACCAGATTTTTAATGGTCCGGCCCAGGGCGTACATGTCCCAGGCCCCCGAATCATCTGATCCAGTGCTCTCCAGCACCCAGAGCTACCACCTTCCATTAAATCTCCCTCACTGTCAACAACACCATCAATTCCTCAGGCTCACTAGCTGATTTGGTGTCACCATGGATTGTGCTCTCTTATTTTCTCCTTACATCAGTTCTCTAATCTACTTCTTTAACATATTGCTAGAGAACAACTTTATTCTACACAAGCTGCAGCCAAAACACTTACCCATTCTTTTGTCATCTTCAGCCCCAATTATTGCAACTGTTACAGTAATTGGTTTTCTCCTCACCCATTTGTCTGCACACCCTTCTGCGAATCCCTACATTGATCCCTATATCCTCCAATCCAATTCAAATTACTCAGCCTCACATACAAAGCCATCAACAAAAAGCCATAATCTCAAACACATATATCTCAAAATACAGTACCCACCCATATGTCCTCTTTCATTCACGCTATCAGACTCTAAATTGGTGGACCTCATTCATACACAAACATCCCGGGTGGAATATTATTGCAGGATACTATACAACATCCTCTCCACATGCTATGATTACAGAACAGGGAAGGTAAAGATTAGGGGGTCTATTTACTAAGCTTTGTTAGGAGATAAAGTGAACGGTGATAAGGTACCAGCCAATCAGCTCCTAAAGGCCATTTTTCAAACACAGCCTGTGACATGGCAGTTAGGGGCTTCACTTTATCTCCTAACAAAGCTTGGTAAATAGGCCCCTAGAAGAGCACTTGGTGCCATTACACCAACTGACTAAACGCCATACAGCATATATCATTCCGATTGTTCTTACACTGATCACTGGGACCACATTTTTTTACCACCCTCTCCTATCTCGTCCTATGACTTCGCTTTTATATTCATCCATTGAATACTAGCTGATGTACCTGGTAGACCTTAGATATTGACTGTTTCCATTTCCATCTCACCACTCTAATAATAACACAGTAATCCTCCACCTCTATAGTAATGCATCACTGCTATATTAAGACATTTCCCTCCCTCATCTCTATAGTAACACATTCCCCTCTCACTGCTGTTGTAACACATTTTCCTCTCTCACCTCTGTAGTAACACATTCCCTTCCCTTACTATACAAATAGGGGAGCCGCACCAACTGCCAGTGATGCTTGGCAGCACTTGGGGTGACAGTTGGTGTTTGAATTTGAATTGTGCTACACAGTGACGTGCAATGAGGTCAATGACGGGGGAGGCACACATGGGAGTGGGTCTGAGTGCCAAGAGCCCGTCTCACCTCCTATTCACCGTAATTCTCCCCTCACTACACTAAGCTACAGTATCTATTAATTCTCCTATCTGCATCGCAAACTGTCTCTTTATATCAAAATTCTGGAGCATGACAGAGAGTATGATAGGGGAGGGAGATGACAGGGGAGGCTCTGCCTACCGTGACTGCACGTCCCTAGTGCTACAGCCACGATGAGTCAGTCAGGCAGGACCAGGCCCACCAAGAGCCTCGCAGGGCCCTGGTAAGAAGGGGGGCGTGACCTAATCGCGGGAGGCATGGCCACGCCCCGGTAGGTTCTGGGCCACCATCGACGCGGTTGCGAGCGCTCATCGCTTGCGACCGAGTCTGAATCAGGCCCATACTCCCCGATTTTCATGTTTTTAGGTCCAGGGGTTTGAGCTGGGCATTGATCAGTCAGTCAGGATATTTGTTTATATATATACAGTAGATTAATTTAACTGACCCTACAACTCTTCCCATCACGCTGATTTTCCCATTGCATTACTAATGAGAGAGGTGTTTTAAACATTGATGAATTCAGACTCAGCTACTGCTATGCGCCATTACTACGCAATAATAATGCAGGCCACACACAGGTGCTTTGTATATTAACCAGATGAGTAAAATGATTATGTAAAGTTACTTGGGTAAGGCAGAAGGAAGAGGAGGAAATGACTGCAACAGACAGATACAAAAGAATCTTAACACAGGACACGTATCCACAATACTTCTCTCACCCCTTCAGTTACAAATATTTGCTCGTTGTCTGATGTGGTTGTGAGCATTAAGATTCATTATGACAAAGTATTAGCAAATGTATAACAAGCAATGTGGAATTAAGTTCCGACTCGAAGAGCAAACTCTGAAATTGTAAAGGAAAAAAAAGCCGAAGATGGAATGGGGACGTAATTCGGCTCTCGTTAATATCCTGTTTTTCTTTCTGTATTATTGCAGGTGTTTTAAAAGTGATAAGAAATAATTACCCAGCTGTAAAATGTCAGCGTGTGGGTTATTGCTGTTTGTCAGATAGGAGCCAGGCTGAATTACTCCATAGTACATCTTCTCTGTTGTGTAAACACAATTTATATCTGGAATATAAAAACTCAACATGTCAAAGATGAAGGTCAATTTAAATTGAGATAGTACAAAGTTGTAACTTAAATATCTGTACTGAGAAATGATTATATTACAAATCAGTTATTTAGAAAAGTCTGTGTCCACCTGTTCAGGGAATACAGATGGAATTCCCAATACATACTTTAACCTTCCCTGTACCAGGTGGAAAAAATAAAAATGGCGAACCATGCGGGGTATCTCATACCCCATGCTATACTTTACCATAAGTATACTAATGTAGTACGACAGTAATTCCGTCTGTCATAACATCCATTCTTGTCCCTTGAGGTGTAAACATAGAACAAAAAAATAAAAAGTGAATTAACTTTCATCTTTTAGAACAAGAAAACAAATTAAAACAATTTTTTACTAATTAACCTTATAAAAGTCTTCTAACAACAACTTTTTGGAAAAAAGATCTTTGTAACACGTATGAATCACAATCGTCAGTAAAAATTAAACTTACGAACAATTACAATTAATTAAAATAAACGTAGTCAACTCATTCTTAAATAGATCACTCTTGGCTGACATCAAGGCAGGTGCCGGACCAGGAGAGCTATGAGATGCCCACACGCACTTTACTCTGTGCGCTGGCGCTTTGCGCACTAAACTGTCGTCACTACGCAAACTGGCAATGTCACAACTCCAGCTACGCAAAACGACAACTTGCACACAGTATTTTGTAAAAAGTTCTTGGAGTATATATCTTGTTGGGGTATGTCACCCACTACTTAGTTCACCGAAGGCTAAATTGTAATTATACAAGTAACTAAAAACAGAGGAACCCTTCAGTGAGGTATTAAGGAACAGTGTAATGATTAATTATATAACTGGAGCATGAACCAACAGTTGCACTTGATAATATTTTATCAAGATAGCAGACATCAAAGTCTACTGTGACTCAAAGGTATTGGCGTTCATTCAGGTAGGAGTGACTGGCTTCATGAAACACTGAACTTCTCATGATGGGGTATGGTCCATTGAGCTTCAGGGAGGGCATAATTAGGGACATATTTCAGATTGAGGGCCACAAATTATGTCCCATTGAACTTGGGCTTGGTGTACTAAAATTTAGCAGATTCCAATACTAAAATAATTGAGATGATATTTCAATTGGGATGAAGTTATGAGACCAGCGGCCGCGATGCTGCCGGTCTCAATACTGACACAGAAGTCCCGACAAGGGACTTAAGATAGGCGTTGAAATACCGGCGCCTATCTTAAGCCCGATGCCGGAATGCCGAAGGACGTAGCCTGAACAAGGTAAGTCCGGGATGCCCTTAGCATTAGCTGTGGGGAGGGAGGGTTAGGTTTAGGGAGCATAGCGGGGCAAGCCCAGACTGTGTAATGGTTACCATTACTGCCTCACAGCACTGAGGTCGTGGGTTCAATACCCACTAAGGCCCTATCTTTGTGGAGTTTGTATATTCTCCCAGTGCTTGCGTAGGTTTCCTCCAGGTACTCCGGTTTTCTCCCACACTCCAAAAATATACTGGTAGGCTAATTGGCTCCCAACAAAATTACCCATAGTGTGTATGTGTGTGAGCATGTGTTAGGGAATATAGAGTGTAAGCTCCACTGGGGCAGGGACTGATGTGAATGGACAAATATTCTCTGTACAGTGCTGTGGAATATGTGTGCGCTTTATAAATAACTGGTAATAAATAAAATAAATTAGGGTTAGATTGTTTGGGGAGGAGAGGTTAGGGTTAGGCACCCTTAGGGGGGATGGTTAGGGTTAGGCACAACAGGGGGGGGAGGTTAGGGTTAGGCACCCCCCCCCCACCGAGAGGGTTAGGTTTAGGGTGAGGTAAGGGGGGATTAGGGTTTGGCACTCCCGGGGGAGGTTAGGGATAGGCACTAGCGGGGGAGGTTAGGGTTAGGCACTAGCGGTGGAGGATTGGGTTAGGCACGACTAAGGTAGGGTTAGGGTTAGGGGGGAGAAGGGTAGGGATAGGGTTCTTACATGCCCTGTTGGGGTCTTTTCCCTTTGGGCTGCCGGCGTCGGGAGCTGAACTACAGCCGCCGGGACTTCATAACCATTCCATTTTAAATAGTACAAAATGAAGATGTGCGGTTTGGTTTTCCTGAAATACGAATACACCCGAACTTCAGAGTTAAATCGAGTCCCAATTCGGAATCACTTTGGTGTTCCGACTAGGTCCGAGTACCAACTTGGATATAATAACTGAACGCGGGTTTTGTATTTCATGTAAGCAGTTCCAAATGACATGATCGTAGCTGTTTGTATCAATTTTTTAAAAAATCCAAAACTGAATCTGAACCAAACACTTTTGAGAAAACCAAAACCCGATGATGAATTAGAATCAGAGCCAAAAACAAAACACGGGGGTTCGCACACATCTCTAGTACAAAGCAATATATTGCTGCTTTAGAAATTGTGAAAGAAAATAGTCCACTTTGCACGTGTATCTGGCAATCTATCGGTTAACGTGAAGCACTCCAGGATGAAGCACCCCTTCAAGAGATGCCCCCATTCTGAGAATTCGCTGAAGTTTCGGATACTGTAGGTCATTCCAGTGAGAAGATGTAGCCAAGAAATCGGATTTCGATCTTGTCATATTCACACTTATCTAGTATTTAATCCAGAACTGATGTTGGCCGAGACCCTCTGACAGGTTTTATTTGTTTCTGGTTATCTTCAGTAATGTCAGAGATATGCGGCATCAGACCTGTTCAAGAAATCCCGCAGGACATGAGGGGGACGCAGGACGCATTACATCCGGCAGAGGATGCATCGTGCCACTCTTAAACCACATATGCACTAGATGATGTGTGTATGCAGCAATATCGTCAGCGACGGGACCCAGCGGGGGTGCCGACATCGGAAAGCGTATACACACTTACCGATGTCGGCGATGACAAATGATGGTGGGGTGGGGGGAGTTAACAATATCCCCAGATTGAGCTGCATGTTCAGCCGACTGGGGATATCGAAAATGACCTACGGGAGCGCGCATCGTTGGTCGATCAGACCATACACACTAGTGCAGTGTTCAGGGAACAGGGGTAAATTACCCCACATGGGGTAAAATTAAATTCCTGGGGTATAATATAGAATTATTCATATGCATGCCCAGCTGTGCCGCAGGTAGGCTCTAAGCCGGATGCCCGCTGTGATGTTATTACAAGCAGGTGCCCGGCTCCTTCCCTGCAGCGCCGCCTTAGTTGGAGGCTGGAGTTCACTTCTGAACTCCAGCTTCCGCCTCTCTCCATGCGCACTATGGGAGAGATGTCATGACGTCTCTCCCATAGTTCCAAGGAGCAGCCGGGCGGACAGGACGGCGGCGGATGCAGGAGCGGGGATTAAGGTAAGTGTTTTTTTTTTTGTACAAGCGGCATTACAGGGCCATTATATGGGGGCACTACTACAGGGGCATTATATGGGGGCTCTACTACAGGGGCATTATATGGGGGCACTACTACAGGGGAATAACTATGGGGGCACTACTACAGGGGCATAACTATGGGGGCACTACTACAGGGGATAACTATGGGGGCACTACTACAGGGGCATAACTATGGAGGCACTACTACAGGGGCATAACTATGGGGGGCACTACAGGGGCATTATATGGGGGCACTACTACAGGGGCACTATATTGGGGCACTACTACAGGGGCACTATATGGGGACACTACTACAGGGGCATTATATGGGGGCACTACTACAGGGGCACTATATGGGGGCACTACTACAGGGGCATTATATGGGGGCACTACTACAGGGGAATAACTATGGGGACACTACTACAGGGGCATAACTATGGGGGGCAATACAGAGGCATTATATGAGGGCACTACTACAGGGGCACTATATGGGGGACACTACTACAGGGGCATAATATGGGGGCACTACTACAGGGGCACTATATGGGGGCACTACTACAGGGGCATTATATGGGGACACTACTACATGGGCATTATATGGGGGCACTACTATATGATTTCCTTCCTTTCAAATCAAGGGGGTAACGTCGGCGTATCTAAATATATTTTGGGGTAAAAAGTAAAAAAGTTCCCCGACCCCTGCACTAGACGATAGGCGTCCTTCTGCAAATGCACAAAAGGCCATGTGCCAGGGGTTCTAATTGGATCCCTCCCAGGGGGGAAGCCGGAATAAAAGCTCATAGGCATCTAAAGGGTAATGAATAAAAGCTTGGTGTATATGAGAAATTTAGTCATTTTCAGGGGTTTAGACCCCATTTCTTGCTATGCTGCAGCCCCCCCTTACTGCAGTTGGTAAAGTGCTGGAGAAACCGAATGACAGCGCCATGTATTCATAATGTACATTACAAGTCCAAAAAGGGAAATGACATTGAAGTTGTAGCCCCCCCACCCCCCCATTACTGGAGAAGATACTACTGTAGCTATTATCAGTTACATTATTGAGTGTATTGTAATCAAGTCTCGCAAATGTGTCCACAAAAAATAAGACTGGTCCGGAAGGCTACCTCCATTCAAATGACAACAATCACTTTACACCTATGGAGACATTCTCGCAGGAGGGGGATCTTGCGATCTTTCTCCCACAGCCTATGCCCGTCACTGAGAAGCTTCGCAAACTGATACTGGGCCTAATAAAGATCCGCTCGCGAGCGTAGGACGCTCGCAAGCGGGTCGATGGTGCCCTAATGCGCATGCGCACGATGGAGGGAGCTCCGTCATGCGCATGCGCGAGACCCGGGGAGCGACTCTGGGTCTCGCACCAAAGGGGGCGTGCTGTCGATGGTGACTGACAGCATGCCCCCTTTGGTGGGCGTGTCGGGGGCGTGGCTGCCAGACGGAGGCATTCCCATGGGAACGCCTACCATCTGGGTCCGGCCCCACTGACATCACTAGTGATGTCAGTGGGAGTGATTTTGGCTCTGATAGAGCCAAAATCACTCCAGGGCTTGTGGCCACGAGACCCTACCACAGGGTCTCGTCGCAAGCCCGATGGTCTTGACCATCGCGACCATCATCATGGACGCTCGCTATAGCTGTGGGTGGTAACCCACAGCTATGCGAGCGTCCATGAGGCCGCTCCATTTTTAGGTAGGAGGGCCCTGATTCAGAGCGAGCGCTCTGGTCAGAGTGTCCGGCTCTGAATCAGGCCCACTGTGCGCATGGTCAGTACTATAAACCGTGGAGGAGTCTTTCAGAACATCACAAAAGTCATCTCCAATGTGTTGCGAAGTAAATTCACAGGTTCAGCACTTCATCGAAAGTGATGTGTCAGTAATAATTGTTAGTACATAGCGGGGACGATCATGTAAAGAATGATTATTCCTGCTACGATATGGACTGATAATATTCGCGCCACTGCCACAATATTTAATACATAGATTCCTTAGACAAAAATGCTACAGGGGGTAAATAAGGTTAAATAACAAATCACAGCAGAGGCAGCAACAGATTAGTGTATTTCCAATGTGCGAGAAGCAGAGGTCGGACCCTTAACTTTCAGCATTTTGTTCTTCATTCTCATTACGTCTTTAGCTTCTCTGGTTAAACGTGTGTGAGAATAATAGAGATGCCTCATATTACATGTTAACAAAAAGTATGGTGGTCGCTCACATCAGCTTAATGATATTGCTCAGGTGCTTGTAAAGGGCAGGGTTTATACTGAACCACAGAAAAAAAAGATTCCCTCCAGCACACTGCAGCAATATTAGCAAGAATACTTGAATCCTACATGATAAGAGAAATTCAGAGGTATTAGTTGCATACATTTGCAAATATATGATTAAGCGCCAGGCCAGTGTCAAGGCTCCTCTATACCGGCGTCCCTAACATTAAGGGGTTCACGTCCGAGGCACAGGGCAGCCCAAAAGAATTCAGCCAAGGACCATCCCCAGGGCATCACACGAAAAATGGAAGAAAGGTGACAGTGACATGTAAAGTATAGATGTGTCAAGATAATCAATAAGTGTTAATATAATAAGAAAGAATTAAAATTACATACATAATAAACAAATAAAGAGAAAGGTGATGAAAAAATATCTATGTCAAATTAAGTGGTGATGCCCTGAAAAAGGCCCAGCCAGAGCCACTCCGGGGGCCCCACGCCCAAACGCTCACCCAAAATAATTATTGCTACCAAATAGTAGCAGCCACTCATATAATTGCCCTTTACAAGCACCTGTGCTATGTCATTAAGCTGATGTGAGTAACCACTATACTTTCTGTTTGCAGTTCTGTGAGGCATGAAGGGAGCCAGCATTTGGAGGATGTGCTGGTCCGTATAGTGCCTTTTGGAGGTTTCTGGGGTACCTCCTTGGTGAGTCATCTCTCGGCTTATACATGTGCTGTTATTATGCAGTACATTAATTGTAATTATATGACCCAGAGTGAGTGCTACTATTTGGTAGCAATAATTATTTTGGGGTGAGAGTTTGGGCGTGGGGCCCCCGGAGTGGCTCTGGCTGGGCCTTTTTCAGGGCATCACCACTTAATTCACATAGATATTTTTTCATCACCTTTCCATTTGTTTGTTTATTGTTTATGTAATTGTAATTCTTTCTTATTATATTAACACTTATTGATTTTCTTGACACATCTATACTTTACACTTCACTATCACCTTTCTTCCATATTTCATGTGATGCCCTGGGGATGGTCCTTGGCTGGAGTCTTTTGGGCTGCTCTGCACCTCAGATGTGAACCCCTTAATGTTAGCGACACCGGTATAGAGGAGCCTTGACGCTGGCCCGGTGCTTAATAATATATTTGCAAATGTATGCAACTAATACCTCTGAATTTCTCTTATCATGTAGGATTCAAGTATTTTTGCTAATATTGCTGCAGTGTGCTTGAGGGAATATCCCTTTTTTTCTGTGGTTTATATTGTATGTTATCAACATTCTGGGACTTCATTTACTAGGTAAATATCACATTACTTTGCAATTAGTGATTTGTTTTTGCAAGTGGCTCAGACAATGTAATAAAGAAGGTTATAAAGAGCGTTCGTTTATTTCAAATGCAATATTTTAATAGACAATTTCAGCACAAGTACATTCATTGTAACAACTATTATGCTTTGTAAATGAATAAATAAAAACATTAACACTATATTGAAGTCATGGACATGTGTCATAAAAAAAACATTTAAATTATGTCTTTATTTTTTATTTATTTACAGAATTAGTCTGTTGGCGCCAATCTCAGTGCGTCCGTGAGCTCATTATTACTGCTTACTGTACTGTAGCTTGCTGAGAATCTAAGTACTACAACTTTACATTTTTGTTGCTGTAAGTTAAATGTACTTTAGAAATCTTCAAAAACTTATTTCAAAAACCTTGTGACTAAATAATAAGCAGTCGCCATTGTTAGTTATAAACTTACAGTACACCAAAAACTATGATAGTTTAATAGTTATTTGTTTTGTATATCTCTGTGCAGTTTTACATAATTATACAGCATTTCATTTGCAATGTCCTCTATGGATTTTAATGTACAGTACATAAATATTTCTAGAATTAATTGAAATGAGTAACGATTTGTGAGAATTATATTATGGGGTTAAAGCTCTGTTAGTTGGAGACCGCAAGGCTCAGTCTTAGGTCCTCTGCTTTTCTCAATCTATACCACCTCTCTTGGCAAACTCATCAGCTCTATTGGTTTTCTGTATCATCGGTACTCAAATCTACCTATCCTCCCCAGATTTGTCACCATCTGTGCTGGTCCGTGTCACTGAATGTCTTTCTGCCATTTCATCTTGGATGTCACCTCAAACTTAACGTTTCCAAAGCAGAATTAATAATATTTCCACCGGCCAATAGTAGTTACCAACCTGATATCTCTATCACTGTTAGCAACTCAACAATCAACCCCACCCCCCAAGCCCGCTGCCTAGGTGTCATCTTTGTCCCTGAACTGTCCTTTGCTCCCCACATTCAATCTGTTTCCAAACCATGTTACATAAATCTAAAAACCATATCCAAAATTCACCCAGTTCTTACACAAGATACTTGAAAAACTCTAATCCATGCACTCATTATTTCCCGCTTTGATTACTGCAATAGTTTCCCTACTGGTCTTCCCAAAAACAGGCTATCGCCTTTATAATTCATTTTGAATGCAACTGCGAGGCTGATCTTCCTCACCAAACGTTCATCATCTGCTGCTCCGCTCTGTCAGCCCTTCCATTGGATACCTGTAATGGACCAAATTCAATAAAAATATTTTTACCTACACATAAAGCTATTAATCAAACTACATCAACACACATCTCTTCACTTATCTCATAATGGGGCCTATTCATTAAACCTAAAAATTCTCTAGAGATAATTAGGTTTAGAACTCGCATGGAGTTCTACCTAATTATAGGTGTAATTCATCATTCCTCCTCTCCATAAGTATCTATTCCGGTACCTGTCATTTTTGCGATGACAGCTTTTCGGGAAATAGATACTTTTCCTGCCTACACTACCTTATCGCATCTGGAAACAGTGCTGCGTATGCGCTGTTACATCTGTAAAACCAGCGCATGCGCAGCACTGCCTACAGATGCGTTAAGTTTGTGTATCCCCCCCCGCTCACCTCCCCCCCCGACTTACCTGTCCGCGCAGAAGCCTCCGGCTCCGTAATGCTGGTCTGTCATGTGGTTTCCCCGCAGACCACATGACAGATTAGAAAACAAAAAAAAACTTTTTTTTTTTTGTTTCTAAACTTTCTTGTGCTCTGCTGGGGAGCACACATGTCCGACCAGCCTCCGGAGCCTGAGAACGGAGCAGAGCGCCAGAGGGACTCGTCGGGGGACCTGCACACGCGGATTCAGGTAAGTCGATTCTGCTATTCGCCACCTCACAGTGGCGAATAGTAACTGCATCAAATTCCGAAAATTGTTAATTTTCGGAATTTGATGAATACCACAATTTCCACATCCCCATACTAATGTACCCATACTAATGTACTAATGTACTAATGTATGGGGAGTGTGGAAATTAACGCAGGGGAACTTAGCAAGGAGATATCTGTGATATCTCCTGTGCTAAGTCTGTTCATGAATACCAAAATAACGTTATTTAAGGAAAATGTCCTTAAAAACTTTATTTTAGTGTTGATGAATAGGCCCCAATATCTGGAAAAAAAATGATTTGTGATAAGCGCTCAAAAAATGGGGGGGACCCCCAGGTGGAAGGAGCAGCTAGGTACTTCAGATGTCCTTACTCCAAGAGAAAATTTTTGTGCAATAGATGTGGGTACTAAGCGCTCACCTATTGAGGATAAAACTAATGATGTATCTGAATGTTAAATGAATGAATGTGTATTCAATAAGAAATCTAAGTGACTCTAATATATGGAAATAAAGTTGTTTAATGATTGGCAAACACAATGCTCCAATTTTCAACAACTTATGGGTTAAAACTGTCCAAATCCGGATGTGGTTGTGAGGGAGTTTAGATGGCTCCTTTAGGGTGCCTCTATCGGTATTGTGCCAGTGGCAATACATTTCCCTCCAAGTACCTAGTGGTGTTGCAACTTGACTCTGGGTGGTCAAAGTGTAAAATAGGAATTACTTGGGTGGTGAGTTTGCCCCCCTTTAAACTGTTACTCTCCATATGTTACTTACGTCACCTATGTACACTGTGTGTGTGTAACTAGATAAGTATTACATCTATGATAGTACATATTGGGATGTCAGAGTTCCCTTAAACATATGTCACAGATAGCATATGTTACCCTCACTGCAAAGGATTGTCAAAGTATATAGGCAGTGTGACAGTTGTATGTGGTGTACAGTAGTGGCATCATAATATCTCCCAACCTGACCTCCCCGCTCTGCACGACATCTGCATCTCTCATCCTCATGCATCACTTGCTCCCAGTCACGGGTATAGGACTGAATTTGGGCTACACCTATCCTGCAGAATACCCTTCCACGCACAATAAGATTTTCCACTAGACTCCAAACATTCAGCGTTCCCTGAAAACTCATCTCTTTTGGCAGCTTTTCAAATTCCAGAACCACCCACTATACAGCCCACACATAACCCCCATAAGATATCCAAACCAATTACATCCCCTCTCTACAGCACACACATAACCTCCATAAGCTATCCTACCCAATTACATCCTCTCTATATAGCACACACATAACTGCCATAAGCTATCCTACTTAAATACATCCCCTCTATACAGCACACACATATCCTCCATAAGCTATCCTACCCAATTACATCCCCACTATACAGACCAAACATATCCTCCATAAGCTATACTAACCGATTACATCCCCTCTATACAGCACACACATATCCTCCATAAGCTATCCTACCCAATTACATCCCCACTATACAGCCCACACATATCCTCCATAAGCTATCCTACCTAATTACATCCCCTCTATACAGAACACACATATCCTCCATAAGCTATCCTACCCCATTACATCCCCACTATACAGACCAAACATATCCTCCATAAGCTATCCTACCCAATTACATCTCCTCTATACAGCACACACATAACCTCCATAATCTATGCTACCCAATTACATCCCCACTATACAGCACACACATATCCTCCATAAGTTATGCTACCCAATTACATCCCCACTATACAGCACACACACATAACCTCCATAAGCTATCCTACCCAATTACATCCCCTCTATACAGCACACACATATTCTCCATAAGCTATCCTACCCAACTACATCCCCTCTATACAGCACACACATATCCTCCATAAGCTATCCTACCCAATTACATCCCCACTATACAGTACACACATCCTCCATAAGCTATCCTACCCAATTACATCACCTCTATACAGCACACACATATCCTCCATAAGCTATCCTACCCAATTACATCCTCTCTATACAGCACACACATAACTGCCATAAGCTATCCTACTTAAATACATCCCCTCTATACAGCACACACATATCCTCCATAAGCTATCCTACCCAATTACATCCCCACTATACAGACCAAACATATCCTCCATAAGCTATACTAACCGATTACATCCCCACTATACAGCCCACACATATCCTCCATAAGCTATCCTACCTAATTACATCCCCTTTATACAGAACACACATATCCTCCATAAGCTATCCTACCCAATTACATCCCCACTATACAGACCAAACATATCCTCCATAAGCTATACTAACCGATTACATCCCCTCTATACAGCACACACATATCCTCCATAAGCTATCCTACCCAATTACATCCCCACTATACAGCCCACACATATCCTCCATAAGCTATCCTACCTAATTACATCCCCTCTATACAGAACACACATATCCTCCATAAGCTATCCTACCCCATTACATCCCCACTATACAGACCAAACATATCCTCCATAAGCTATCCTACCCAATTACATCTCCTCTATACAGCACACACATAACCTCCATAATCTATGCTACCCAATTACATCCCCACTATACAGCACACACATATCCTCCATAAGTTATGCTACCCAATTACATCCCCACTATACAGCACACACACATAACCTCCATAAGCTATCCTACCCAATTACATCCCCTCTATACAGCACACACATATTCTCCATAAGCTATCCTACCCAACTACATCCCCTCTATACAGCACACACATATCCTCCATAAGCTATCCTACCCAATTACATCCCCACTATACAGTACACACATCCTCCATAAGCTATCCTACCCAATTACATCACCTCTATACAGCACACACATATCCTCCATAAGCTATCCTACCCAATTACATCCTCTCTATACAGCACACACATAACTGCCATAAGCTATCCTACTTAAATACATCCCCTCTATACAGCACACACATATCCTCCATAAGCTATCCTACCCAATTACATCCCCACTATACAGACCAAACATATCCTCCATAAGCTATACTAACCGATTACATCCCCACTATACAGCCCACACATATCCTCCATAAGCTATCCTACCTAATTACATCCCCTTTATACAGAACACACATATCCTCCATAAGCTATCCTACCCAATTACATCCCCACTATACAGACCAAACATATCCTCCATAAGCTATACTAACCGATTACATCCCCTCTATACAGCACACACATATCCTCCATAAGCTATCCTACCCAATTACATCCCCACTATACAGCCCACACATATCCTCCATAAGCTATCCTACCTAATTACATCCCCTCTATACAGAACACACATATCCTCCATAAGCTATCCTACCCCATTACATCCCCACTATACAGACCAAACATATCCTCCATAAGCTATCCTACCCAATTACATCTCCTCTATACAGCACACACATAACCTCCATAATCTATGCTACCCAATTACATCCCCACTATACAGCACACACATATCCTCCATAAGTTATGCTACCCAATTACATCCCCACTATACAGCACACACACATAACCTCCATAAGCTATCCTACCCAATTACATCCCCTCTATACAGCACACACATATTCTCCATAAGCTATCCTACCCAACTACATCCCCTCTATACAGCACACACATATCCTCCATAAGCTATCCTACCCAATTACATCCCCACTATACAGTACACACATCCTCCATAAGCTATCCTACCCAATTACATCACCTCTATACAGCACACACATATCCTCCATAAGCTATCCTACCCAATTACATCCTCTCTATACAGCACACACATAACTGCCATAAGCTATCCTACTTAAATACATCCCCTCTATACAGCACACACATATCCTCCATAAGCTATCCTACCCAATTACATCCCCACTATACAGTACACACATCCTCCATAAGCTATCCTACCCAATTACATCACCTCTATACAGCACACACATATCCTCCATAAGCTATCCTACCCAATTACATCCTCTCTATACAGCACACACATAACTGCCATAAGCTATCCTACTTAAATACATCCCCTCTATACAGCACACACATATCCTCCATAAGCTATCCTACCCAATTACATCCCCACTATACAGACCAAACATATCCTCCATAAGCTATACTAACCGATTACATCCCCACTATACAGCCCACACATATCCTCCATAAGCTATCCTACCTAATTACATCCCCTTTATACAGAACACACATATCCTCCATAAGCTATCCTACCCAATTACATCCCCACTATACAGACCAAACATATCCTCCATAAGCTATCCTACCCAATTACATCTCCTCTATACAGCACACACATAACCTCCATAATCTATCCTACCCAATTACATCCCCACTGTACAGCACACACATATCCTCCATAAGCTATGCTACCCAATTACATCCCCACTATACAGCACACACACATAACCTCCATAAGCTATCCTACCCAATTACATCCCCTTTATACAGCACACACATATCCTCCATAAGCTATCCTACCCAATTACATCCCCTCTATACAGCACACACATATCCTCCATAAGCTATCCTACCCAATTACATCCCCACTATACAGTACACACATCCTCCATAAGCTATCCTACCCAATTACATCACCTCTATACAGCACACACATATCCTCCATAAGCTATCCTACCCAATTACATCCTCTCTATACAGCACACACATAACTGCCATAAGCTATCCTACTTAAATACATCCCCTATATACAGCACACACATATCCTCCATAAGCTATCCTACCCAATTACATCCCCACTATACAGTACACACATCCTCCATAAGCTATCCTACCCAATTACATCACCTCTATACAGCACACACATATCCTCCATAAGCTATCCTACCCAATTACATCCTCTCTATACAGCACACACATAACTGCCATAAGCTATCCTACTTAAATACATCCCCTCTATACAGCACACACATATCCTCCATAAGCTATCCTACCCAATTACATCCCCACTATACAGACCAAACATATCCTCCATAAGCTATACTAACCGATTACATCCCCACTATACAGCCCACACATATCCTCCATAAGCTATCCTACCTAATTACATCCCCTTTATACAGAACACACATATCCTCCATAAGCTATCCTACCCAATTACATCCCCACTATACAGACCAAACATATCCTCCATAAGCTATCCTACCCAATTACATCTCCTCTATACAGCACACACATAACCTCCATAATCTATCCTACCCAATTACATCCCCACTGTACAGCACACACATATCCTCCATAAGCTATGCTACCCAATTACATCCCCACTATACAGCACACACACATAACCTCCATAAGCTATCCTACCCAATTACATCCCCTTTATACAGCACACACATATCCTCCATAAGCTATCCTACCCAATTACATCCCCTCTATACAGCACACACATATCCTCCATAAGCTATCCTACCCAATTACATCCCCTCTATACAGTACACACATATCCTCCATAAGCTATCCTACCCAATTACATCCCCAATATACAGTGCACACATCCTCCATAAGCTATCCTACCCAATTACATCCCCTCTATACAGCCCACACATATCCTCCATAAGCTATCCTACCCAATTACATCCCCTCTATACAGCCCACATATATCCTCCATAAGCTATCCTACCCAATTACATCCCCTCTATACTGCAGACACATATCCTCCATAAGCTATCCTACCCAATTATATCCCCTCTATAGAGTACACACATAACCTCCATAAGCTATCCTACCCAATTACATCCCCTCTATACAGTACACACATCCTCCATAAGCTATCCTACCCAATTACATCCCTCTATACAGCACACATATATGCTCCATAAGCTATCCTACCCAATTACATCCCCTCTATACAGCACACATATATCCTCCATAAGCTATCCTACCCAATTACATCCCCTCTATACAGTACACACATCCTCCATAAGCTATCCTACCCAATTACATCCCCTCTATACAGTACACACATCCTCCATAAGCTATCCTACCCAATTACTTCCCTTCTATACTGCACACATATCCTCCATAAGCTATCCTACCCAATTACATCTCCTCTATACAGCCCACACATATACTCCATAAGCTATCCTACCCGATTACATCCCCATTATACAGCACACACATGTCCTCCAAAAGTTATCCTACCCAATTTCATCCCCACTATACAGCACACACATATACTCCATAAGCTATCCTACCCCATCACATCACCTCTATACAGCACACACATATCCTCCATAAGCTTTCCTACCAAATTACATCCCCTCTATACAGCACACACATAATCTCCATAAGCTATCCAACCCAATTACATCCCCACTATACAGCCCACACATAACCTCCATAAGCTATCCTACCCAATTACATCCCCTCTATACAGTACACAAATAACCTCCATAAGCTATCCAACCCAATTACATCCCCTCTATACAGTACACACATCCTCCTTAAGCTATCCTTCCCAATTTCATCCCCTCTATACAGCACACACATATCCTCCATAAGCTATCCTACCCATTTACATCCCCTCCATACAACACAAACATATCCTCCATAAGCTATCCTAAACAATTACATCGACACTATACAGCCCACACATATCCTCCATAATCTATCCTACACAATTACATCCCCACTATACAGCACACACATATCATCCATAAGCTATCCTACCCAATTACATCCCCTCTATACAGCACACACATAACCTCCATAAGCTATCCTACCCAATTACATCCCCATTATACAGCACACACATGTCCTCCATAAGTTATCCTTCCCAATTTCATCCCCACTATACAGCACACACATATTCTCCATAAACTATCCTACCCAATTACATCCCCTCTATACAGCACACACATATCCTCCATAAGCTATCCTACCCATTTACATCCCCTCTATACAGCACAAACATATCCTCCATAAGCTATCCTACCCAATTACATCACCACTATACAGCCCACACATATCCTCCATAATCTATCCTACACAATTACATCCCCACTATACAGCACACACATATCATCCATAAGCTATCCTACCCAATTACATCCCCTCTATACAGCACACACATAACCTCCATAAGCTAAACTACCCAATTACATACCCTCTATACAGCCCACACATATCCTCCATAAGCTATCCTACCCAATTTCATCCCCATTATACAGCATACACATGTCCTCCATAAGTTATCCTAAGCAAATTTCATCCCCACTATACAGCACACACATATCCTCCATAAGCTATCGTACCCAATTACATCCCCTCTATACAGCACACACATATCCTCCATAAGCTATCATACCCATTTACATCCCCTCTATACAGCACAAACATATCCTCCGTAAGCTATCCTACCCAATTACATCCACTCTATACACACAAACATATCCTCCATAAGCTATCATACCCAATTACATCCGCTCTATTCAGCACACACATAACCTCCATAAGCTATCCTACCCAATTACATCCCCTCTATACAGTACACACATCCTCCATAAGCTATCCTACCCAATTACAACCCCTCTATACAGCCCACACATATCCTCCATAAGCTGTCCTACCCATTTACATCCCCTCTATACAGCACAAACATATCCTCCATAAGCTATCCTACCCAATTACATCCCCACTATACAGCCCACACATATCCTCCATAAGCTATCCTACCCAATTACATCCCCTCTATACAGCCCACACACATATCCTCCATAATCTATCCTACCCAATTACATCCCCTCTATACAGCCCACACATATCCTCCAAAAGCTATCCTACCCATTTACATCCCCTCTATATAGCACAAACATATCCTCCATAAGCTATCCTACCCAATTACATCCCCTCTATACAGCACACACATATCCTCCATAAGCAATCCTACCCAATTACATCCCCTCTATACAGTACACACATCCTCCATAAGCTATCCAACCCAATTACATCCCCTCTATACAGCCCACACATATCCTCAATAAGCTATCCTACCCAATTACATCCCCTCTATACAGCACACACATATCCTCCATAAGACATCCTACCCATTTACATCCCCTCTATACAGCACAAACATATCCTCCATAAGCTATCCTACCCAATTACATCCTCACTATACAGCCCACACATATCCTCCATAATCTATCCTACACAATTACATCCACACTATACAGCACATACATATCTTCCATAAGATATCCTACCCAATTACATCCCCTCTATACAGCACACACATAACCTCCATAAGCTATCCTAGCCAATTACATCATCTCTATACAGCCCACACATATCCTCCATAAGCTAACCTACCCAATTACATCTCCATTATACAGCACACACATGTCCTCCATAAGTTATCCTACCCAATTTCATCCCCACTATACAGCACACACATATCCTCCATAAGCTATCCTACCCAATTATATCCCCACTATACAGCCCACACATATCCTCCATAATTTATCCTACACAATTACATCCCCACTAGAAAGCACATACATATCCTCCATAAGCTATCCTACCCAATTAAATCCCCTCTATAAAGCCCACACATATCCTCCATAAGCTATCCTACCCAATTACATCTCCACTATACAGCCCACACATATCCTCCATAATCTATCCTACACAATTACATCCTCACTATACCGCACATACATATCCTCCATAAGCTATCCTACCCAATTAAATCCCCTCTATACAGCCCACACATATCCTCCATAAGCTATCCTTCCCAATTACATCCCCACTATACAGCCCACACATATCCTCCATAATCTATCCTACACAATTACATCCCCACTAAACTACACATACATATATATCCTCCATAAGCTATCCTACCCAATTTAATCCCCTCTATACAGACCACACATATCCTCCATAAGCTATCCTACCCAATTAAATCCCCTCTATACAGCCCACACATATCCTCCATAATCTATCCTACACAATTACATCCCCACTATACAGCACACACATAACCTTCGTAAGCTATCCTACCCAATTAAATCCCCTCTATCCAGCCCACACATATCCTCCATAAGCTATCCTACCAATTACATCCCCATTATACAGCACACACATGTCCTCCATAAGTTATCCTACCCAATTTCATCCCCACTATACAGCACACACATATCCTCCATACGATATCCTACCCAATTACATCCCCTCTATACAGCACACACATATCCTCCATAAGCTATCATACCCATTTACATCCCCTCTATACAGCACAAACATATCCTCCATAAGCTATCCTACCCAATTAAATCCCTCTATACACACACACATATCCTCCATAAGCTATCATACACAATTACATCCGCTCTATTCAGCACACACATTACCTCCATAAGCTATCCTACCCAATTACATCCCCTCTATACAGCACACACATAACCTCCATAAGCTATCCTAACCAATTACATCACCTCTATACAGCCCACACATATCCTCCATAAGCTATCCTACCCATTTACATCCCCATTATACAGCACACACATGTCCTCCATAAGCTATCCTACCCAATTTCTTCCCCACTATACAGCACACACATATCCTCCATAAGCTATCCAACCCAATTACATCCCCTCTATACAGCACACACATATCCTCCATAAGCTATCCTACCCATTTACATCCCCTCTATACAGCACAAACATATCCTCCATAAGCTATCCTACCCAATTACATCCATGCTATACAGCACACACATATCCTCCATAAGCTATCCTACCCAATTACATTCCCACTATACAGCACACACATATCCTACATAATCTATCCTACCCAATTACATCCCCTCTATACGGCACACACATAACCTCTAAAAGCTATCCTACCCAATTACATCCCCTCTATACAGCCCACACATATCCTTAATAATATATCCTACCCAATTACATCCCCATTATACAGCACACACATGTCCTCCATAAGTTATCCTAAGCAAATTTCATCCCCACTATACAGCACACACATATCCTCCATAAGCTATCCTACCCAATTACATCCCCTCTATACAGCACACACATATCCTCCATAAGCTATCATACCCATTTACATACCCTCTATACAGCACAAACATATCCTCCATAAGCTATCCTACCCAATTACATCCACTCTATACACAGACACATATCCTCCATAAGCTATCATACCCAATTACATCCGCTCTATTCAGCACACACATAACCTCCATAAGCTATCCTACCCAATTACATCCCCTCTGTACAGTATACACATCCTCCATAAGCTATCCTACCCAATTACATCCCCTCTATACAGCCCACACATATCCTCCATAAGCTATCCTACCCAATTTCATCCCCACTATACAGCACACACATATCCTCCATAAGCTATCCTACCCAATTACATCCCCACTATAAAGCACATACATATCCTCCATAAGCTATCATATCCAATTACATCTCCACTATACAGCCCACACATATCCTCCATAATCTATCCTACACAATTACATCCCCACTATACAGCACATACATATCCTCCATAAGCTATCCTACCCATTTAAATCCCCTCAATACAGCCCACACATATCCTCCATAAGCTTTCCTACCCAATTAAATCCCCACTATACAGCCGACACATATCCTCCATAATCTATCCTACACAACTACTTCCCCACTATACAGCACATACATATCCTCCATAAGCTATCCTACCCAATTTAATCCCCTCTATACAGCCCACACATATCCTCCATAAGCTATCCTACCAATTACATCCCCATTATACAGCACACACATGTAGTCCATAAGTTATCCTACCCAATTTCATCCCCACTATACAGCACACACATATCCTTTATACGCTATCCTACCCAATTACATCCCCTCTATACAGCACACACATATCCTCCATAAGCTATCATACCCATTTACATCCCCTCTATACAGCACAAACATATCCTCCATAAGCTATCCTACCCAATTAAATCCCTCTATACACACACACATACCCTCCATAAGCTATCACACACAATTACATCCGCTCTATTCAGCACACACATAACCTCCATAAGCTATCCTACCCAATTACATCCCCTTTATTCAGCACACACATAACCTCCATAAGCTATCCTAACCAATTACATCCCCTCTATACAGCCCACACATATCCTCCATAAGCTATCCTACCCAATTACATCCCCATTATACAGCACACACATGTCCTCCATAAGCTATCCTACCCAATTTCATCCCCACTATAAAGCACACACATATCCTCCATAAGCTATCCTACGCCTTTACATCCCCTCTCTACAGCACAAACATATCCTCCATAAGCTATCCTACCCAATTACATCCCCACTATACAGCACACACATATCCTCCATAAGCTATCCTACCCAATTACATTCCCACTATACAGCCCACACATATCCTACATAATCTATCCTACTCAATTACATCCCCTCTATACGGCACACACATAACCTCCATAAGCTATCCTACCCAATTATATCTCCTCTATACAGCCCACACATATCCTTAATAAGGTATCCTACCCAATTACATCCCCATTATACAGCACACACATGTCCTCCATAAGTTATCCTAAGCAAATTTCATCCCCACTATACAGCCCACACATATCCTCCATAAGCTATCCCACCCAATTACATCTCCTCTAAACAGCACACACATATCCTCCATAAGCTATCCTACCCAATTACATCCCCTCTATACAGCACACACATAACCTACATTAGCTATCCAACCCAATTACATTCCCACTATACAGCACACACATAACCTCCATAAGCTATCCTACCCAATTAAATCCCCTCTATACAGTACCAATATCCTCCATAAGCTATCCTATCCAATTACATCCCCACTATACAGCACACACATATCATCCATAAGCTATACTACCCAATTACATCCTCACTATACAGCACACAGATATCCTCCATAAGCTATCCTACCCAATAACATCCCCTCTATACAGCACACACATATCCTCCATACGCTATCCTACCCAGTTACATCCCCACTATACAGCACACACATATCCTCCTTAAGCTATCCTACCCAATTACATCCCCACTATACAGCACACACATAACTGCCATAAGCTATACTACCCAATTATATCCCATCTATACAGCACACACATATCCTCCATAAGCTATCCTACCAAATTACAACCCCATTATACAGCCCACACATATCCTCCATAAGCTATCCTACCCAATTACATTTCCTCTATACAGGGCACACATATCCTCCATAAGCTATCCTACCCAATTACATGCCCACTATACAGCACACACATATCCTCCATACGCTATCCTACCCAGTTACATCCCCACTATACAGCACACACATATCCTCCTTAAGCTATCCTACCCAATTACATCCCCACTATACAGCACACACATAACTGCCATAAGCTATCCTACCCAATTATATCCCCTCTATACAGCACACACATATCCTCCATAAGCTATCCTACCCAATGACAACCCCATTATACAGCCCACACATAACCTCCATAAGCTATCCTACCCAATTACATCCCCTCTATACAGCACACACATATCCTCCATAAGCTATCCTACCCAATTAAAACCCCACTATACATCACACTCATAACCTCTATAAGCTATCCTACCCAATTACATCCCCACTATACTGCACACACATCCTCCATAAGCTATCCTACCCAATTACATCCCCACTATACAGTACCAATATCCTCCATAATCTATCCTACCCAATTACATCTCCTCTATACAGCACACACATATCCTCCATAAGCTATCCTACCCAATTACATCACCACAATACAGCACACACACATATCCTCCATAAGCTATCCTACCCAATAACTTCTCCTCTATACAGCACACACATATCCTCCATAAGCTATCCTACCCAATTACATCACCACTATACAGCACACACACATATCCTCCATAAGCTATCCTACCCAACAACATCCCCTCTATACAGCACACACATATCCTCCATAAGCTATCCTACCCAATTACATCCCCTCTATACAGCACACACATATCCTCCATAAGCTGTCCTACCCAATTACATCACCAATACACAGCACACACACATATCCTCCATAAGCTATCCTACCCAATTACATAACTTCTATACAGCACACACATATCCTCCATAAGCTATCCTACCCAATTACATGCCCACTATACAGCACACACATATCCTCCATACGCTATCCTACCCAGTTACATCCCCACTATACAGCACACACATATCCTCCTTAAGCTATCCTACCCAATTACATCCCCACTATACAGCACACACATAACTGCCATAAGCTATACTACCCAATTATATCCCCTCTATACAGCACACACATATCCTCCATAAGCTATCCTACCCAATTACAACCCCATTATACAGCCCACACATATCCTCCATAAGCTATCCTACCCAATTACATTTCCTCTATACAGGGCACACATATCCTCCATAAGCTATCCTACCCAATTACATGCCCACTATACAGCACACACATATCCTCCATACGCTATCCTACCCAGTTACATCCCCACTATACAGCACACACATATCCTCCTTAAGCTATCCTACCCAATTACATCCCCACTATACAGCACACACATAACTGCCATAAGCTATCCTACCCAATTATATCCCCTCTATACAGCACACACATATCCTCCATAAGCTATCCTACCCAATGACAACCCCATTATACAGCCCACACATAACCTCCATAAGCTATCCTACCCAATTACATCCCCTCTATACAGCACACACATATCCTCCATAAGCTATCCTACCCAATTAAAACCCCACTATACATCACACTCATAACCTCTATAAGCTATCCTACCCAATTACATCCCCACTATACTGCACTCACATCCTCCATAAGCTATCCTACCCAATTACATCCCCACTATACAGCACAAACATATCCTCCATAAGTTATCCTACCCAATTACATACCCTCAATATAGCACACACATAACCTTCATAAGCTATCCTACCCAATTACATCCCCTCTATGCAGCAAATACATATCCTCCATAAGCTATACTACCCAATTACATTCCCTCTATACAGCCCACACATATCCTCCATAAGCTATCCTACCCAATTACATCCCCTCTATACAGCACACACATATCCTCCATAAGCTATCCTACCCAATTACATCCCCTCTATAGAGCACACATAACCTACATAAGCTATCCTACCCAATTACATCCCCTCTATACAGTGCCCATATTCTCCATAAGCTATCCTATCCAATTACTTCCCCACTATACAGCACACATAAATCCTCCATAAGCTATCCTACCCAATTACATCCCCATTATACAGCACACACATGTCCTCCATAAGCTATACTACCCAATTTCATCCCTTCTATACAGCACACACATATCCTCCATAAGTTATCCTACCCAATTACATCCCCTTTATACAGCACACACACATAATGCCATAAGCCATCCTACCCAATTACATCCCCTCTATACAGCACACACATAACCTCCATAAGCTATCCTACCCAATTACATCCCCTCTATACAGCACACACATAACCTCCATAAGCTGTCATTCCCAACTACATCCTCTCAATACAGCACACACATATCCTCCATAAGCTATCCTACCCAATTACATCCCCATTATACAGCCCACACATAACCTCCATAAGCTATCCTACTCAATTACATCCCCTCTATACAGTACACACATATCCTCCATAAGCTATCCTACCCAATTACATCCCCTCTATAAAGCACACATATATCCTCCATAAGCTATCCTACCCACTCAAAACCACACTATACAGCACACACATAACTGCCATAAGCTATCCTACACAATTACATCCCCTCTATACAGCCCACACATATCCTCCATAAGCTATCCTACCCAATTACATCCCCATTATACAATCCCACACATAACCTCCATAAGCTATCCTACCCAACTAGTTCCATCTATACAGCACACACATATCCTCCATAAGCTATCCTACCCAATTATATCCCCTCTATACAACATACACACACATATCCACCATAAACTATCCTACCCAATTACATCCCCTCTATACAGCACACACACATATCCTCCATAAGCTATCCTACCCAATAACATCCCCTCTATACAGCACACACATAACCTCCATAAGCTATCCTACCCAATTACATCCCCTCTATACAGCACACACATATCCTCCATAAGCTGTCCTACCCAATTACATCACCAATACACAGCACACACACATATCCTCCATAAGCTATCCTACCCAATTACATAACTTCTATACAGCACACACATATCCTCCATAAGCTATCCTACCCAATTACATGCCCACTATACAGCACACACATATCCTCCATACGCTATCCTACCCAGTTACATCCCCACTATACAGCACACACATATCCTCCTTAAGCTATCCTACCCAATTACATCCCCACTATACAGCACACACATAACTGCCATAAGCTATAGTACCCAATTATATCCCCTCTATACAGCACACACATATCCTCCATAAGCTATCCTACCCAATTACAACCCCATTATACAGCCCACACATATCCTCCATAAGCTATCCTACCCAATTACATTTCCTCTATACAGGGCACACATATCCTCCATAAGCTATCCTACCCAATTACATGCCCACTATACAGCACACACATATCCTCCATACGCTATCCTACCCAGTTACATCCCCACTATACAGCACACACATATCCTCCTTAAGCTATCCTACCCAATTACATCCCCACTATACAGCACACACATAACTGCCATAAGCTATCCTACCCAATTATATCCCCTCTATACAGCACACACATATCCTCCATAAGCTATCCTACCCAATGACAACCCCATTATACAGCCCACACATAACCTCCATAAGCTATCCTACCCAATTACATCCCCTCTATACAGCACACACATATCCTCCATAAGCTATCCTACCCAATTAAAACCCCACTATACATCACACTCATAACCTCTATAAGCTATCCTACCCAATTACATCCCCACTATACTGCACACACATCCTCCATAAGCTATCCTACCCAATTACATCCCCATTATACAGCACAAACATATCCTCCATAAGTTATCCTAACCAATTACATACCCTCAATATAGCACACACATAAACTTCATAAGCTATCCTACCCAATTACATCCCCTCTATGCAGCAAATACATATCCTCCATAAGCTATACTACCCAATTACATTCCCTCTATACAGCCCACACATATCCTCCATAAGCTATCCTACCCAATTACATCCCCTCTATACAGCACACACATATCCTCCATAAGCTATCCTACCCAATTACATCCCCTCTATAGAGCACACATAACCTACATAAGCTATCCTACCCAATTACATCCCCTCTATACAGTGCCCATATTCTCCATAAGCTATCCTATCCAATTACTTCCCCACTATACAGCACACATAAATCCTCCATAAGCTATCCTACCCAATTACATCCCCATTATACAGCACACACATGTCCTCCATAAGCTATACTACCCAATTTCATCCCTTCTATACAGCACACACATATCCTCCATAAGTTATCCTACCCAATTACATCCCCTTTATACAGCACACACACATAATGCCATAAGCCATCCTACCCAATTACATCCCCTCTATACAGCACACACATAACCTCCATAAGCTATCCTACCCAATTACATCCCCTCTATACAGCACACACATAACCTCCATAAGCTGTCATTCCCAACTACATCCTCTCAATACAGCACACACATATCCTCCATAAGCTATCCTACCCAATTACATCCCCATTATACAGCCCACACATAACCTCCATAAGCTATCCTACTCAATTACATCCCCTCTATACAGTACACACATATCCTCCATAAGCTATCCTACCCAATTACATCCCCTCTATAAAGCACACATATATCCTCCATAAGCTATCCTACCCACTCAAAACCACACTATACAGCACACACATAACTGCCATAAGCTATCCTACACAATTACATCCCCTCTATACAGCCCACACATATCCTCCATAAGCTATCCTACCCAATTACATCCCCATTATACAATCCCACACATAACCTCCATAAGCTATCCTACCCAACTAGTTCCATCTATACAGCACACACATATCCTCCATAAGCTATCCTACCCAATTATATCCCCTCTATACAACATACACACACATATCCACCATAAACTATCCTACCCAATTACATCCCCTCTATACAGCACACACACATATCCTCCATAAGCTATCCTACCCAATAACATCCCCTCTATACAGCACACACATAACCTCCATAAGCTATCCTACCCAATTACATCCCCTCTATACAGCACACACATATCCTCCATAAGCTGTCCTACCCAATTACATCACCAATACACAGCACACACACATATCCTCCATAAGCTATCCTACCCAATTACATAACTTCTATACAGCACACACATATCCTCCATAAGCTATCCTACCCAATTACATGCCCACTATACAGCACACACATATCCTCCATACGCTATCCTACCCAGTTACATCCCCACTATACAGCACACACATATCCTCCTTAAGCTATCCTACCCAATTACATCCCCACTATACAGCACACACATAACTGCCATAAGCTATAGTACCCAATTATATCCCCTCTATACAGCACACACATATCCTCCATAAGCTATCCTACCCAATTACAACCCCATTATACAGCCCACACATATCCTCCATAAGCTATCCTACCCAATTACATTTCCTCTATACAGGGCACACATATCCTCCATAAGCTATCCTACCCAATTACATGCCCACTATACAGCACACACATATCCTCCATACGCTATCCTACCCAGTTACATCCCCACTATACAGCACACACATATCCTCCTTAAGCTATCCTACCCAATTACATCCCCACTATACAGCACACACATAACTGCCATAAGCTATCCTACCCAATTATATCCCCTCTATACAGCACACACATATCCTCCATAAGCTATCCTACCCAATGACAACCCCATTATACAGCCCACACATAACCTCCATAAGCTATCCTACCCAATTACATCCCCTCTATACAGCACACACATATCCTCCATAAGCTATCCTACCCAATTAAAACCCCACTATACATCACACTCATAACCTCTATAAGCTATCCTACCCAATTACATCCCCACTATACTGCACACACATCCTCCATAAGCTATCCTACCCAATTACATCCCCATTATACAGCACAAACATATCCTCCATAAGTTATCCTAACCAATTACATACCCTCAATATAGCACACACATAAACTTCATAAGCTATCCTACCCAATTACATCCCCTCTATGCAGCAAATACATATCCTCCATAAGCTATACTACCCAATTACATTCCCTCTATACAGCCCACACATATCCTCCATAAGCTATCCTACCCAATTACATCCCCTCTATACAGCACACACATATCCTCCATAAGCTATCCTACCCAATTACATCCCCTCTATAGAGCACACATAACCTACATAAGCTATCCTACCCAATTACATCCCCTCTATACAGTGCCCATATTCTCCATAAGCTATCCTATCCAATTACTTCCCCACTATACAGCACACATAAATCCTCCATAAGCTATCCTACCCAATTACATCCCCATTATACAGCACACACATGTCCTCCATAAGCTATACTACCCAATTTCATCCCTTCTATACAGCACACACATATCCTCCATAAGTTATCCTACCCAATTACATCCCCTTTATACAGCACACACATAACGCCATAAGCCATCCTACCCAATTACATCCCCTCTATACAGCACACACATAACCTCCATAAGCTATCCTACCCAATTACATCCCCTCTATACAGCACACACATAACCTCCATAAGCTGTCATTCCCAACTACATCCTCTCAATACAGCACACACATATCCTCCATAAGCTATCCTACCCAATTACATCCCCATTATACAGCCCACACATAACCTCCATAAGCTATCCTACTCAATTACATCCCCTCTATACAGTACACACATCTCCTCCATAAGCTATCCTACCCAATTACATCCCCTCTATAAAGCACACATATATCCTCCATAAACTATCCTACCCATTCAAAACCACACTATACAGCACACACATAACTGCCATAAGCTATCCTACACAATTACATCCCCTCTATACAGCCCACACATATCCTCCATAAGCTATCCTACCCAATAACACCCCCATTATACAATCCCACACATACCCTCCATAAGCTATCCTACCCAACTAGTTCCATCTATACAGCACACACATATCCTCCATAAGCTATCCTACCCAATTATATCCCCTCTATACAACATACACACACATATCCACCATAAACTATCCTACCCAATTACATCCCCTCTATACAGCACACACACATATCCTCCATAAGCTATCCTACCCAATAACATCCCCTCTATACAGCACACACATAACCTCCATAATCTATCCTACCCAATAACATCCTCAATATACAGCACACACACATATCTTCCATAATCTATCCTACCCAATTACATCTCCTCTATACAGCACACACATATCCTCCATAAGCTATCCTACCCAATTACATCACCACTATACAGCACACACACATATCCTCCATAAGCTATCCTACCCAATAACTTCTCCTCTATACAGCACACACATATCCTCCATAAGCTATCCTACCCAATTACATCACCACTATACAGCACACACACATATCCTCCATAAGCTATCCTACCCAACAACATCCCCTCTATACAGCACACACATATCCTCCATAAGCTATCCTACCCAATTACATCCCCTCTATACAGCACACACATATACTCCATAAGCTATCCTACCCAATTACATCACCAATACACAGCACACACACATATCCTCCATAAGCTATCCTACCCAATTACATAACTTCTATACAGCACACACATATCCTCCATAAGCTATCCTACCCAATTACATTCCCTCTATACAGCACACACATGTCCTCCATAAGCTATCCTACCCAATTTCATCCCCTCTATACCGCACACACATAACCTCCATTAGCTACCCTACCCAATTACATCCCCTCTTTACAGCACACACATATCCTCCATACGTTATCCTACCCAATTTCATCCCCTCTATACAGCACACACATATCCTCCATAAGTTATCCTACCCAATTACATCCACTCTGTACAGCACACACACATATCCTTCATTAAGCTATCCTACCCAATTACATCCCCTCTATACAGCACACACACAACCTCCATAAGCTATCCTACCCAATTACATCCCCACTATACAGCCCACACATAACCTCCATAAGCTACCCTACCCAATTACATCCCCTCTTTACAGCACACACATATCCTCCATACGTTATCCTACCCAATTACATCCCCTCTGTACAGCACACACATAACTGCCATAAGCTATCCTACCAGATTACATCGCCTCTATACAGCACACACATATCCTCTATAAGTTATCCTACCCAATTACATCCCCTCTATACAGCACACACATATCCTCCATAAGCTATCCTACCCAATTACATCCCCATTATACAGCACACACATGTCCTCCATAAGCTATACTACCCAATTTCATCCCCTCTATACAGCACACACATATCCTCCATAAGTTATCCTACCCAATTACATCCCCTTTATACAGCACACACATAACGCCATAAGCCATCCTACCCAATTACATCCCCACTATACAGCACACACATATCCTCCATAAGCTATCCTACCCAATTACATCCCCTCTATACAGCACACACTTAACCTCCATAAGCTATCCTACACAATTACATCCCCACTATACAGCCCACACTAAATTTCCATAAGCTACCCTACCCAATTACATCCCCTCTATACTGCAAACACATATCCTCCATAAGTTGTCCTACCTAATTACATCCCCGCTGTACAGCACACACATAACTACCATAAGCTATCCTACCCGATTACATCCCCTCTATACAGCACACACATATCCTCCATAAGCTATCCTACCCAATTACATCCCCACTATAAAGCACACACTCATATCCTCCATAAGCTACCCTACCCAATTACATCCCCTCTATACAGTACACACATATCCTCCATAAGCTATACTACCCAATTTCATCCCCTCTATACAGCACACACATATCCTCCATAAGTTATCCTACCCAATTACATCCCCTCTATACAGCACACACACATAACCTCCATTAAGCTTTCCTACCCAATTACATCCCCTCTATACAGCACACACATATCCTCCATAAGCTATCCTACCCAATTAAATCCCTCTATACACACACACATATCCTCCATAAGCTATCCTGCCCAATTACATCCCCATTATACAGCACACACATGTCCTCCATAAGCTATCCTACCCTATTTCATCCCCACTATACAGCACACACATATCCTCCATAAGCTATCCTACCCAATTACATCCCCATTATGCAGCCCACACATAACCTCCATAAGCTTTCCTTCCCAATTACATCTCCTCTATACAGCACACACATAGCCTCTATAAGCTATCCTACCCAATTATATACCCACTATACAGCACACACATCCTCCATAAGCTATCCTACCCAATTACATCCCTCTATACAGCACACACATAACCTCCATAATCTATCCTACCCAATTACATCCCCTCTATACAGCACACTTATCCTCCATAAGCTTTTCTACCCAATTACATCCACACTATACAGCACACACATATCCTACCTAATTACATCCCCTCTATACAGCACACACATATCCTCCATAAGCTATCCTACCCAACTAAATCCCCTCTATACAGCCCACATATATCCTCCATAAGCTATCCTACCCATTTACATCCCCACTATACAGCACACACATAACCTCCATAAGCTATCCTACCCTATTATATCCCCACTATACAGCCCACACATATCCTCCATAAGCTATCCTACCCTATTATACCCCCTCTATACAGCACACAGATAAACTCCATAAGCTATCCTACCCCATTACATCCCCATTATACTGCACACACATAACCTCCATAAGCTATAGTACCCCATTACATCCCCTCTATACAGCACACACATAACCTCCATAAGCTATCCTACCCAATTACATCACCTCTATACAGCACACACCTATCCTCCATAAGCTATCCTAACCAATTCCATCCACACTATACAGCCCACACACATATCCTCCATAAGCTATCATACCCAATTACATCCCCACTATACAGCACACACATATCCTCCATAAGCTATCCTACACAATTACATCCCCACTATACAGCACACACATAACCTCCATAAGCTATCCTACCCAATTACATCCCCTCTATACAGCATACACACATATCCTCCATAAGCTATCCTCCCCAATTACATCTCCTCTATACAGCCCAGACATATCCTCCATAAGATATCCTACCCAATTACATCTCCTCTATACAGCACACACATAACCTCCATAAGCTATCCTACCCAATTACATCCCCTCTATACAGCACACACATATCCTCCATAAGCTATCCTACCCAATTAAAACCCCACTATACATCACACTCATAACCTCTATAAGCTATCCTACCCAATTACATCCCCACTATACTGCACACACATCCTCCATAAGCTATCCTACCCAATTACATCCCCATTATACAGCACAAACATATCCTCCATAAGTTATCCTAACCAATTACATACCCTCAATATAGCACACACATAAACTTCATAAGCTATCCTACCCAATTACATCCCCTCTATGCAGCAAATACATATCCTCCATAAGCTATACTACCCAATTACATTCCCTCTATACAGCCCACACATATCCTCCATAAGCTATCCTACCCAATTACATCCCCTCTATACAGCACACACATATCCTCCATAAGCTATCCTACCCAATTACATCCCCTCTATAGAGCACACATAACCTACATAAGCTATCCTACCCAATTACATCCCCTCTATACAGTGCCCATATTCTCCATAAGCTATCCTATCCAATTACTTCCCCACTATACAGCACACATAAATCCTCCATAAGCTATCCTACCCAATTACATCCCCATTATACAGCACACACATGTCCTCCATAAGCTATACTACCCAATTTCATCCCTTCTATACAGCACACACATATCCTCCATAAGTTATCCTACCCAATTACATCCCCTTTATACAGCACACACATAACGCCATAAGCCATCCTACCCAATTACATCCCCTCTATACAGCACACACATAACCTCCATAAGCTATCCTACCCAATTACATCCCCTCTATACAGCACACACATAACCTCCATAAGCTGTCATTCCCAACTACATCCTCTCAATACAGCACACACATATCCTCCATAAGCTATCCTACCCAATTACATCCCCATTATACAGCCCACACATAACCTCCATAAGCTATCCTACTCAATTACATCCCCTCTATACAGTACACACATCTCCTCCATAAGCTATCCTACCCAATTACATCCCCTCTATAAAGCACACATATATCCTCCATAAACTATCCTACCCATTCAAAACCACACTATACAGCACACACATAACTGCCATAAGCTATCCTACACAATTACATCCCCTCTATACAGCCCACACATATCCTCCATAAGCTATCCTACCCAATAACACCCCCATTATACAATCCCACACATACCCTCCATAAGCTATCCTACCCAACTAGTTCCATCTATACAGCACACACATATCCTCCATAAGCTATCCTACCCAATTATATCCCCTCTATACAACATACACACACATATCCACCATAAACTATCCTACCCAATTACATCCCCTCTATACAGCACACACACATATCCTCCATAAGCTATCCTACCCAATAACATCCCCTCTATACAGCACACACATAACCTCCATAATCTATCCTACCCAATAACATCCTCAATATACAGCACACACACATATCTTCCATAATCTATCCTACCCAATTACATCTCCTCTATACAGCACACACATATCCTCCATAAGCTATCCTACCCAATTACATCACCACTATACAGCACACACACATATCCTCCATAAGCTATCCTACCCAATAACTTCTCCTCTATACAGCACACACATATCCTCCATAAGCTATCCTACCCAATTACATCACCACTATACAGCACACACACATATCCTCCATAAGCTATCCTACCCAACAACATCCCCTCTATACAGCACACACATATCCTCCATAAGCTATCCTACCCAATTACATCCCCTCTATACAGCACACACATATACTCCATAAGCTATCCTACCCAATTACATCACCAATACACAGCACACACACATATCCTCCATAAGCTATCCTACCCAATTACATAACTTCTATACAGCACACACATATCCTCCATAAGCTATCCTACCCAATTACATTCCCTCTATACAGCACACACATGTCCTCCATAAGCTATCCTACCCAATTTCATCCCCTCTATACCGCACACACATAACCTCCATTAGCTACCCTACCCAATTACATCCCCTCTTTACAGCACACACATATCCTCCATACGTTATCCTACCCAATTTCATCCCCTCTATACAGCACACACATATCCTCCATAAGTTATCCTACCCAATTACATCCACTCTGTACAGCACACACACATATCCTTCATTAAGCTATCCTACCCAATTACATCCCCTCTATACAGCACACACACAACCTCCATAAGCTATCCTACCCAATTACATCCCCACTATACAGCCCACACATAACCTCCATAAGCTACCCTACCCAATTACATCCCCTCTTTACAGCACACACATATCCTCCATACGTTATCCTACCCAATTACATCCCCTCTGTACAGCACACACATAACTGCCATAAGCTATCCTACCAGATTACATCGCCTCTATACAGCACACACATATCCTCTATAAGTTATCCTACCCAATTACATCCCCTCTATACAGCACACACATATCCTCCATAAGCTATCCTACCCAATTACATCCCCATTATACAGCACACACATGTCCTCCATAAGCTATACTACCCAATTTCATCCCCTCTATACAGCACACACATATCCTCCATAAGTTATCCTACCCAATTACATCCCCTTTATACAGCACACACATAACGCCATAAGCCATCCTACCCAATTACATCCCCACTATACAGCACACACATATCCTCCATAAGCTATCCTACCCAATTACATCCCCTCTATACAGCACACACTTAACCTCCATAAGCTATCCTACACAATTACATCCCCACTATACAGCCCACACTAAATTTCCATAAGCTACCCTACCCAATTACATCCCCTCTATACTGCAAACACATATCCTCCATAAGTTGTCCTACCTAATTACATCCCCGCTGTACAGCACACACATAACTACCATAAGCTATCCTACCCGATTACATCCCCTCTATACAGCACACACATATCCTCCATAAGCTATCCTACCCAATTACATCCCCACTATAAAGCACACACTCATATCCTCCATAAGCTACCCTACCCAATTACATCCCCTCTATACAGTACACACATATCCTCCATAAGCTATACTACCCAATTTCATCCCCTCTATACAGCACACACATATCCTCCATAAGTTATCCTACCCAATTACATCCCCTCTATACAGCACACACACATAACCTCCATTAAGCTTTCCTACCCAATTACATCCCCTCTATACAGCACACACATATCCTCCATAAGCTATCCTACCCAATTAAATCCCTCTATACACACACACATATCCTCCATAAGCTATCCTGCCCAATTACATCCCCATTATACAGCACACACATGTCCTCCATAAGCTATCCTACCCTATTTCATCCCCACTATACAGCACACACATATCCTCCATAAGCTATCCTACCCAATTACATCCCCATTATGCAGCCCACACATAACCTCCATAAGCTTTCCTTCCCAATTACATCTCCTCTATACAGCACACACATAGCCTCTATAAGCTATCCTACCCAATTATATACCCACTATACAGCACACACATCCTCCATAAGCTATCCTACCCAATTACATCCCTCTATACAGCACACACATAACCTCCATAATCTATCCTACCCAATTACATCCCCTCTATACAGCACACTTATCCTCCATAAGCTTTTCTACCCAATTACATCCACACTATACAGCACACACATATCCTACCTAATTACATCCCCTCTATACAGCACACACATATCCTCCATAAGCTATCCTACCCAACTAAATCCCCTCTATACAGCCCACATATATCCTCCATAAGCTATCCTACCCATTTACATCCCCACTATACAGCACACACATAACCTCCATAAGCTATCCTACCCTATTATATCCCCACTATACAGCCCACACATATCCTCCATAAGCTATCCTACCCTATTATACCCCCTCTATACAGCACACAGATAAACTCCATAAGCTATCCTACCCCATTACATCCCCATTATACTGCACACACATAACCTCCATAAGCTATAGTACCCCATTACATCCCCTCTATACAGCACACACATAACCTCCATAAGCTATCCTACCCAATTACATCACCTCTATACAGCACACACCTATCCTCCATAAGCTATCCTAACCAATTCCATCCACACTATACAGCCCACACACATATCCTCCATAAGCTATCATACCCAATTACATCCCCACTATACAGCACACACATATCCTCCATAAGCTATCCTACACAATTACATCCCCACTATACAGCACACACATAACCTCCATAAGCTATCCTACCCAATTACATCCCCTCTATACAGCATACACACATATCCTCCATAAGCTATCCTCCCCAATTACATCTCCTCTATACAGCCCAGACATATCCTCCATAAGATATCCTACCCAATTACATCTCCTCTATACAGCACACACATAACCTCCATAAGCTATCCTACCCAATTACATCCCCACTGTACAGCACACACATAAACTCCTTAAGCTATCCTACCACATTACATCCCCTCTATACAGCACACACATATCCTCCATTACCTATCCTACCCAATTACGTCCCCTCTATACAGCACACACTTATTCCCCATAAGCTATACTACCCAATTACATCCCCATCATACAGCACACACTCATATCCTCCATAAGCTATCCTATCCAATTACATCCCCAATGTACAGCCCACACATAACCTCCGTAAGCTATCCTAATCAATTATATCCCCTCTATACAGCACACACATAACCTCCATAAGCTATCCTACCCAATTACATCCCCACTATACAGCACACACATAACCTCCATAAGCTATCCTACCCAATTACATCCCCTCTATACAGCACACACACATATCCTCCATAAGCTATCCTACCCAATTACATCTCCTCTATACAGCCCAGACATATCCTCCATAAGCTATCCTACCCAATTACATCTCCTCTGTACAGCACACACATAACCTCCATAAGCTATCCTACCCAATTACATCCCCTCTATACAGAACACACATATCCTCCATAAGCTATCCTACCCAATTACATCTCCTCTGTACAGCACACACACATCCTCCATAAGCTATCCTACCCAATTACATCCCCACTGTACAGCACACACATATCCTCCATAAGCTATCCTACCCAATTACATCCCCACTATGCAGCACAAACATATCCTCCATAAGCTATCCTACCCAATTACATCCCCACTATACAGCACACACATAACCACCATAAGCTATCCTACCCCTTTACATCCCCTCTATACAGCACACACATAACCTCCATAATCTATCATACCCAATTACATCCTCTCTATACAGCACACAAATATCCTCCATAAGCTATCCTACCCAATTACATCCCCTCTATACAGCACACACATAACCTCCATAAGTTATCCTACCCAATTACATCCCCTCTATACAGCACACACATAACCTCCATAAGCTATCCTACCCAATTACATCCTCTCTATACAGCACACACATATCCTCCATAAGCTATCCTACACAATTACATCCCCTATATACAGCACACACATATCCTCCATAAGCTATCCTACCCAATTACATCCCCACTATACAGCACACACATAACTGCCATAAGCTATCCTACCCAATTACATCCCCTCTATACAGCACACATATATCCTCCATAAGCTATCCTACCCAATTACATCCCCATTATACAGCCCACACATAACCTCCATAAGCTATCCTACCCAATTACATCCCCTCTACACAGCACACATATATCCTCCATAAGCTATCCTACCTAATTACATCCCCTCTATACAGCACATACATAACCTCCATAAGCTATCATACCCAATTACATCCTCTCTTTACAGCACACACATATCCTCCATAAGCTATCCTACCCAATTAAATCCCATCTATACAGCACACATATATCCTCTATAAGCTATCCTACCTAATTACATCTCCTCTATACAGAACATACATAACCTCTATAAGCTATCCTACCCAATTATATCCCCACTATACAGCACACACATCCTCCATAAGCTATCCTACCCAATTACATCGCTCTATACAGCACACACATAACCTCCATAAGCTATCCTTCCCAATTACATCCCCACTATACAGCCCTCACATATCCTCCAAAAGCTATCCTACCCAATTACATCCCGTCTATACAGCACACACACATATCCTCCATAAGCTATCCTACCCTATTATTTCCCCACTATACAGCCCACACATATCCTCCATAAGCTATCCTAACCTATTATACCCCCTCTATACAGCACACACATAACCTCCAAAAGCTATCCTACCCCTACATCCCCACTATACAGCAAACACATAACCTCCATAAGCTATACTACCCCATTACATCCCCTCTATACAGCACACACATAACCTCCATAAGCTATCCTACCTAATTACATCCACACTATATAGCCCACACACATATCCTCCATAAGCTATCCTACCCAATTACATCCCCTCTATACAGCCCAAACATATCCTCCATAAGCTGTCCTACCCAATTACATTCCCACTATACAGCACACACATATCCTCCATAAGCTATCCTACCCAATTACATCTCCTCTATACAGCCCAGACATATCCTCCATAAGCTATCCTACCCAATTACATCTCCTCTATACAGTACACACATAACCTCCATAAGCTATCCTACCCAATTACATCCCCTCTATACAGCACACACATATCCTCCATAAGCTATCCTACCCAATTACATCCCCACTATACAGCACACACGTATCCTCCATAAGCTATCCTACCCAATTACATCCCCACTATACAGCACACACATAACCTCCATAAGCTATCCTACCCAATTACATCCCCTCTATACAGCACACACACATATCCTCCATAAGCTAACCTATTCAATTACATCTCCTCTATACAGCCCAGTCATATCCTCCATAAGCTATCCTACCCAATTACATCTCCGCTATACAGCCCAGACATATCCTCCATAAGCTATCCTACCCAATTACATCCCCACTGTACAGCACACACATATCCTCCATAAGCTATCCTACCCAATTACATCCCCACTATACAGCACACACATATCCTCCATAAGCTATCCAACCCAATTACATCCCCACTATACAGCACACACATAACCTCCATAAGCTATCCTACCCAATTACATCCCCTCTATACAGCACACACACATATCCTCCATAAGCTATCCTACCCAATTATATCTCCTCTTTACAGCACACACATAACCTCCATAAGCTATCCTACCCAATTACATCCCCACTGTACAGCACACACATATCCTCCATAAGCTATCCTACCCAATTACATCCCCACAATACAGCACACACATAACCTCCATAAGCTATCCTACCCAAATACATCCCCACTATACAGCACACACGTATCCTCCATAAGCTATCATACCCAATTACATCCCCTCTATACAGCACACACATATCCTCCATAACCTATCCTACCCAATTACTGACCCTCTATACAGCACACACATATCCTCCATAAGCTATCATACCCAATTACATCCCCTCTATTCAGCACACACATAACCTCCATAAGCTATCATACCCAATTACCTCCCCTATATACAGCCCACACATAACCTCCATAAGCTATCCTACCCAATTACATTGCCAATATACAGCACACACATATCCTCCATAAGCTACCCTACCCAAACTCATCCCCTCTATACCGCCCACACACGTATCCTCCATAAGCTATCCTACCCAATTACATCCTCACTGTACAGCACACACATAACCTCCATAAGCTATCCTACCACATAACATCCCCTCTATACAGCACACACATATCCTCCATTAGCTATCCTACCCAATTACGTCCCCTCTATACAGCACACACTTATCCTCCATAAGCTATCCTACCCAATTACATCCCCATTATACAGCACACACTCATATCCTCCATAAGCTATCCTACCCAATTACATCCCCTCTATACAGCCCACACATAACCTCCATAAGCTATCCTAATCAATTATATCCCCTCTATACAGCACACACATCACCTCCATAAGCTATCCTACCCAATTACATCCCCACTATACAGCACACACATAACCTCCATAAGCTATCCTACCCAATTACATCCCCTCTATACAGCACACACACATATCCTCCATAAGCTATCCTACCCAATTACATCTCCTCTATACAGCCCAGACATATCCTCCATAAGCCTTCCTACCCAATTACATCTCCTCTATACAGCCCAGACTTATCCTCCATAAGCTATCCTACCCAATTACATTTCCTCTGTACAGCACACACACATAACCTCCATAAGCTATCCTACCCAATTACATCCCCTCTATACTGAACACACATATCCTCCATAAGCTATCCTACCCAATTACATCTCCTCTGTACAGCACACACACATCCTCCATAAGATATCCTACCCAATTACATCCCCACTGTACAGCACACACATATCCTCCATAAGCTATCCTACCCAATTACATCCCCACTATACAGCACACACATATCCTCCATAAGCTATCCTACCCAATTACATCTCCTCTGTACAGCACACACACATCCTCCATAAGCTATCCTACCCAATTACATCCCCACTGTACAGCACACACATATCCTCCATAAGCTATCCTACCCAATTACATCCCCACTATACAGCACACACATATCCTCCATAAGCTATCCTACCCAATTACATCCCCACTATACAGCACACACATAACCTCCATAAGCTATCATACCCCTTTACATCCCCTCTATACAGCACACACATAACCTCCATAATCTATAATACCCAATTTCATCCTCTCTATACAGCACACACATATCCTCCATAAGCTATCCTACCCAATTACATCACCTCTATGCAGCACACACATAACCTCCATAAGCTATCCTACCCAATTACATCCCCTCTATACAGCACACACATATACTCCATAAGCTATCCTACCCAATTACATCCTCTCTATACAGCACACACATATCCTCCATAAGCTATCCTACACAATTACATCCCCTCTATACAGCGCACACATATCCTCCATAAGCTATCCTACCCAATTACATCCCCACTATACAGCACACACATATCTGCCATAAGCTATCCTACCCAATTACATCCCCTCTATACAGCACACATATATCCTCCATAAGCTATCCTACCCAATTACATCCCCATTCTACAACCCACACATAACCTCCATAAGCTATCCTACCCAATTACATCCCCTCTATACAGCACACATATATCCTCCATAAGCTATCCTACCTAATTACATCCCCTCTATACAGCACATACTTAACCTCCATAAGCTATCATACCCAATTACATCCTCTCTTTACAGCATACACATTTCCTCCATAAGCTATCCTACCCAATTACATCCCATCTATACAGCACACAGATATCCTCCATAAGCTATCCTACCCAATTACATCTCCTCTATACAGCACACACATAACCTCTATAAGCTATCCTACCCAATTACATCCCCACTATACAGCACACACATATCCTCCATAAGCTATCCTACCCAATTACATCCCCACTATACAGCACACACATAACCTCCATAAGCTATCCTACCCCTTTACATCCCCTCTATACAGCACACACATAACCTCCATAATCTATCATACCCAATTACATTGTCTCTATACAGCATACACATATCCTCCATAAGCTATCCTACCCATTTACATCCCCTCTATACAACACACACATAACCTCCATAAGCTATCCTACCCAATTACATCCCCTCTAGACAGCACACACATAACCTCCATAAGCTATCCTACCCAATTACATCCTCTCTATACAGCACACACATATCCTCCATAAGCTATCCTACCCAATTACATCCCCACTATACAGCACACACATATCCTCCATAAGCTGTCCTACCCAATTACATCCCCACTATACAGCACACACATATCCTCCATAACCTATCCTACCCAATTACATCCCCTCTATACAGCACACACACATATCCTCCATAAGCTATCCTACCCAATTACATCTCCTCTATACAGCCCAGACATATCCTCCATAAGCTATCCTACCCAATTACATCTCCTCTAAACAGCACACACATAACCTCCATAAGCTATCCTACCCAGTTACATCCCCACTATACAGCACACACGTATCCTCCATAAGCTATCCAACCCAATTACATCCCCACTATACAGCACACACATAAAATCCATAAGCTATCCTACCCAATTACATCCCCTCTATACAGCACACACACATATCCTCCATAAGCTATCCTATTCAATTACATCTCCTCTATACAGCCCAGTCATATCCTCCATAAGCTATCCTACCCAATTCCATCTCCTCTATACAGCCCAGACATATCCTCCATAAGCTATCCTACCCAATTACATCCCCACTGTACAGCACACACATATCCTAAATAAGCTATCCTACCCAATTACATCCCCACTATACAGCACACACATATCCTCCATAAGCTATCCTACCCAATTACATCCCCATTATACAGCACACACATAACCTCCATAAGCTATCCTACCCAATTACATCCCCTCTATACAGCACACACACATATCCTCCATAAGCTATCCTACCCAATTACATCCCCACTATACAGCACACACATAACCTCCATAAGCTATCCTACCCAATTACATCCCCTCTATACAGCACACACACATATCCTCCATAAGCTATCCTACCCAATTATATCTCCTCTATACAGCACACACATAACCTCCATAAGCTATCCTACCCAATTACATCCCCACTGTACAGCACACACATATCCTCCATAAGCTATCCTACCCAATTACATCCCCACTATACAGCACACACATAACCTCCATAAGCTATCCTAACCAATTACATCCCCACTATACAGCACACACGTATCCTCCATAAGCTATCTTACCCAATTACATCCCCTCTATACAGCACACACATATCCTCCATAACCTATCCTACCCAATTACTGACCCTCTATACAGCACACACATATCCTCCTTAAGCTATCATACCCAATTACATCCCAACTATTCAGCACACACATAACCTCCATAAGCTATCATACCCAATTACCTCCCCTATATACAGCCCACACATAACCTCCATAAGCTATCCTACCCAATTACATTGCTACTATACAGCACACACATATCCTCCATAAGCTACCCTACCCAAACTCATCCCCTCTATACCGCCCACACACGTATCCTCCATAAGCTATCCTACCCAATTACATACCCACTGTACAGCACACACATAACCTCCATAAGCTATCCTACCACATTACATTCACTCTATACAGCACACACATATCCTCCATTACCTATCCTACCCAATTACGTCCCCTCTATACAGCACACACTTATCCTCCAAGAGCTATCCTACCCAATTACATCCCCATCATACAGCACACACTCATATCCTCCATAAGCTATCCTACCCAATTACATCCCCTCTATACAGCCCACAATTAACCTCCATAAGCTATCCTAATCAATTATATCCCCTCTATACAGCACACACATAACCTCCATAAGCTATCCTACCCAATTACATCCCCACTATACAGCACACACATAACCTCCATGAGCTATCCTACCCAATTACATCCCCTCTATACAGCACACACACATATCCTCCATAAGCTATCCTACCCAATTACATCTCCTCTATACAGCCCAGACATATCCTCCATAAGCCTTCCTACCCAATTAAATCCCCTCTATACAGCACACACATATCCTCCATAAGCTATCCTACCCAATTACATCTCCTCTGTACAGCACACACATAACCTCCATAAGCTATCCTACCCAATTACATCCCCTCTATACAGAACACACATATCCTCCATAAGCTATCCTACCCAATTACATCTCCTCTGTACAGCACACACACATCCTCCATAAGCTATCCTACCCAATTACATCCCCACTGTACAGCACACACATATCCTCCATAAGCTATCCTACCCAATTACATCCCCACTATACAGCACACACATATCCTCCATAAGCTATCCTACCCAATTGCATCCCCACTATACAGCACACACATAACCTCCATAAGCTATCCTACCCCTTTACATCCCCTCTATACAGCACACACATAACCTCCATAATCTATCATACCCAATTACATCCTCTCTATAGAGCACACACATATCCTCCATAAGCTATCCTACCCAATTACATCCCCTCTATGCAGCACACACATAACCTCCATAAGCTATCCTATCCAATTACATCCCCTCTATACAGCACACACATAACCTCCATAAGCTATCCTACCCAATTACATCCTCTCTATACAGCACACACATTTCCTCCATAAGCTATCCTACACAATTACATCCCCTCTATACAGCACACATATATCCTCCATAAGCTGTCCTACCCAATTACATCCCCATTTTACAGCCCACACATAACCTCCATAAGCTATCCTACCCAATTACATCCCCTCTATACAGCACACATATATCCTCCAAAAGCTATCCTACCTAATTACATCCCCTCTATACAGCACATACATAACCTCCATAAGCTATCATACCCAAATACATCCTCTCTTTACAGCACACACATGTCCTCCATAAGCTATCCTACCCAATTACATCCCATCTATACAGCACACATATATCCTCCATAAGCTATCCTACCCAATTACATCTCCTCTATACAGCACACACATAACTTCTATAAGCTATCCTACCCAATTACATCCCCACTATACAGCACACACATCCTCCATAAGCTATCCTACCCAATTACATCCCTCTATACAGCACACACATAACCTCCATAATCTATCCTACCCAATTACATCCCCTCTATACAGCCCACACATATCCTCCATAAGCTATCCTACTCAATTACATCCCCTCTATACAGCAGACACATATCCTCCATAACCTATCCTACCCAATCACATCCCCTCTATACAGCACACACATATCCTCCATAACCTATCCTACCCAATCACATCCCCTCTATACAGCACACACATATCCTCCAAAAGCTATCCTACCCAATTACATCCCCACTATACAGCACACACATATCCTCCATTATCTATCCTACCTAATTACATCCCCTCTATACAGCACACACATATCCTCCATAAGCTATCCTACCCAATTACATCCCCACTATACAGCCCTCACATATCCTCCATAAGCTATCCTACCCAATTACATCCCGTCTATACAGCACACACACATATCCTCCATAAGATATCCTACCCTATTATTTCCCCACTATACAGCCCACACATATCCTCCATAAGCTGTCCTACCCTATTATACCCCCTCTATACAGCACACACATAACCTCCATAAGCTATCCTACCCCTACATCCCCACTATACAGCACACACATAACCTCCATAAGCTATACTACCCCATTACATCCCCTCTATACAGCACACACATAACCTCCATAAGCTATCCTACCCAATTACATCCCCTCTATACAGCACACACATATCCTCCATAAGCTATCCTAACCAATTACATCCACACTATACAGCCCACACACATATCCTCCATAAGCTATCCTACCCAATTACATCCCCTCTATACAGCCCAAACATATCTTCCATAAGCTATCCTACCCAATTACATCCCCACTATACAGCACACACATATCCTTATAAGCTATCCTACCCAATTACATCCCCACTATACAGCACACACATATCCTCCATAACCTATCCTACCCAATTACATCCCCTCTATACAGCACACACACATATCCTCCATAAGCTATCCTACTAATTACATCTCCTCTATACAGCCCAGACATATCCTCCATAAGCTATCCTACCCAATTACATCTCCTCTATACAGCACACACATAACCTCCATAAGCTATCCTACCCAATTACATCCCCTCTATACAGCACACACATATCCTCCATAAGCTATCCTACCCAATTACATCCCCACTATACAGCACACAAGTATCCTCCATAAGCTATCCTACCAAATTACATCCCCTCTATACAGCACACACACATATCCTCCATAAGCTATCCTATTCAATTACATCTCCTCTATACAGCCCAGTCATATCCTCCATAAGCTATCCTACCCAATTACATCTCCTCTATACAGCCCAGACATATCCTCCATAAGCTATCCTACCCAATTACATCCCCACTGTACAGCACACACATATCCTCCATAAGCTATCCTACCCAATTACATCCCCACTATACAGCACACACATATCCTCCATAAGCTATCCTACACAATTACATCCCCACTATACAGCACACACATAACCTCCATAAGCTATCCAACCCAATTACATCCCCTCTATACAGCACACACACATATCCTCCATAAGCTATCCTACCCAATTACATCCCCACTGTACAGCACACACATAACCTCCATAAGCTATCCAACCCAATTACATCCCCTCTATACAGCACACACATATCCTCCATAAGCTATCATACCCAATTACATCCCCTCTATACAGCACACACATCCTCCATAAGCTATCCTACCCAATTACATCCCCTCTATACAGCACACACACATATCTTCCATAAGCTATCCTACCCAATTATATCTCCTCTATACAGCACACACATATCCTCCATAAGCTATCCTACCCAATTACATCCCCTCTATACAGCACACACACATATCCTCCATAAGCTATCCTACCCAATTATATCCCCTCTATACAGCACACACATAACCTCCATAAGCTATCCTACCCAATTACATCCCCACTGTACAGCACACACATATCCTCCATAAGCTATCCTACCCAATTACATCCCCACTATACAGCACACACATATCCTCCATAAGCTATCCTACCCAATTACATCCCCACTATACAGCACACACATATCCTCCATAAGCTATCCTACCCAATTACATCCCCTCTATACAGCACACACACATATCCTCCATAAGCTATCCTACCCAATTATATCTCCTCTATACAGCCCAGACATATCCTCCATAAGCTATCCTACCCAATTACATCCCCTCTATACAGCACACACATAACCTCCATAAGCTATCCTACCCAATTACATCCCCTCTATACAGCACACACATATCCTCCATAAGCTATCCTACCCAATTACATCCCCACTATACAACACACACGTCTCCTCCATAACCTATCCTACCCAATTACATCCCCTCTATACAGCACACACATAACCTCCATAAGCTATTTTAAAATTTATGTTTACAATTTTAAAGTGCAACGTAATATATTGGTGCTATGTAAGTAACTGATAATAAATAATATAATTAAAAAGATTAAATTGTCCATCAATATATCTTTGTATATAAGATTCAGTTTGCCTAAGGGTATATATTTATAGATCTTCTAGATACAGCTACTATTACTAATAAGATATTCGGTAATGTTACTCCAATATTATACAATGTATCTCTAAGCTGCAATAAGTGTAAGTGTCTTTTCAGGTTATTGTAACCCAATTATAGGCAACACAGAACTTCGCGCTCGTTTTAGAAGCTATAATTCCTTGAGGCAGACTGAATTATTTGTACAAGGATGTACAATGACAAAGACGGGGATCGGTGGAGATCCTAAAGATACACAAATAAATGGGTTTTCACTTAAAATTTAACTCCACAATATTCTTCTTAGAAATTCTTACTTATTTAAATGAATTCTGGTAGTATATAGGAATGTGGTATAAAAGGCGACATTCAGAATATCGACAACAGAATTTAAATAGGTAATATGTCGACATTCTTAAATGTCAACAAAGTTAAATTTTCGATATTAAACAAGTTCTGAATGTCGACAAACAGGTAACCCTAACCTTTATTCCTATGCCTATCTGGATGCCTAACCCTTAACCTAACCCCTATCACTAAAAGCGCACATCCACTAGGCGATATTTTAATGAGTGATTGCACGGTTACAACATTGTAATCATGCAATCGCTCATTAATCGTGCATTAATCGTGCACAGTAATGTCAGAAACGACCACCGACGCTCGCTCCCGCTGGTCGTTTCCGACATCAATCATCGCCCAAACATGCCGGTCAGTCTGCCGATAATGACAGATTGGCCGTAATTGGGGATGAGGGAGGGTGCCTACACTGAATGACTAATTGTTCAGTGTTGGCACTGCAGGGGATGGGGAACGATGGTACGATTACGATGTTGTAAGCTATCCTACGTTGTAATCGTACTGTCTTTCCCTTGTCGCATTTTGGATGTGCGTCTTAAGACTACACTTAACCCTAAACCTATCCCTAACCCTAAGCCCAACCCTAAACCTAATCCTATCCCTAAGCATAACCCTAAGTGTTACCTTACACCTAACCCTAAACTTATTCCTACCCCTAATGCTAAGCCTAACGCTAAACCTAACCCTTATCCCTAACCGTAAACCTAAACCTTACCCTAAACCTAACCTTTATTCCTAACCCTAAACCTAACCCCCATCCCTAAGCCTAACCCTAGGACTAACTCCAACCCTAACCACTGTCCCTAAACCTAACCCCTATCCCTAAGCCTAACCTTTATTCCTAACCCTAAACCAAACCCCCATCCCTAAGCCTAACCCTAGGACTAACCCTAACCACTATCCCTAAGCCTAAATCTTAACCTAACCTAACCACTATCCCTAAACCTAACCCCTATCCCTAAGCCTAACCCTAGGACTAACCCCAACCCTAACCACTATCCCTAAACCTAACCACTATCTCTAAGCCTAACCCTAGGACTAACCCTAACCACTATCCTTAAGCCTAAATCTAAACCTAACCTAACCACTATCCCTAAACCTAACCCCTATCCCTAAGCCTAACCCTAGGACTAACCCCAACACTAACCACTATCCCTAAGCCTAACCCTAAACCTGACCCTAGACCTAAAAATAACACAAAAATGTACTATCGCCTTTTTGAACCTGTTGGCATTTTGACCATGCCGACATTTGTGATTGATTACGTCTTCCTCGTTGACTTTAAGTCCATGTAAACATTCTGACTGTCTACATTCTGACTGGATCCCGTATTTACACACTCTGATATTCAAAAAGAGCATTGGGGATTCAGCTCCGTATCATTATTACAGACACAACAGCCAGTCTACAATGTTCAGCCTTTTAATCACAATAATCGCACTTTCCTTTGTTATTTTATATTGTGCTACTGCCTCATTCAGGCTAAATATTTACTTTTAATTACAATGTAAAACAGACCTGCACTTTATTTGGTGGTATACTCCGCAGAGCCCCTCTTACAAGTCTCTTTCTATTTTTGTTTTGTGTCTATGTCAATGTTTGGAGGGAGCGCCACCTACAGGAACAAATCATAGCTGCACCTTTGAGGTTTGGTAGAGAGTTTGACATCTCTAGTGCAGATTTACTAAAGTCTTTTCTTTGTATAGGAAATATAGATTGTAAGCTCCACTGGAACATCTGAATGGTTAAATATCCTCTGTAAAGCGCTGTCTAATATGTAGGCGCTATATAATATATATATATATATATATATATATATCTGCAAATAAATTACAATACACCCCACTACATACACACTCTGTGACATATCCTATATTCATACATATGAATAAAATAGGCACATGCTGATATATGAGCACTGTAATAATCGAGAGGTAAATCACAATAAGGAAATAACATAAAACTTCTCTGTTTCACTTTGCCAGAATGATCCAACATGTTTAGTGTTTATTAACTTAATGGAGATACTTCCAAGAACACACTGGATTCCTCTAGCGTAGAAACATAAAATTGAATTTCCATTTTCCCCGTGTTGCACAATAGGATCTGGCTGTTTCCCTTATTCTCAGTGACAGTGTATCATTTTCCTCCGTATGACCAGGGGGGAGTCAGACCCGACGCTATGTTTTACAAAATCTGGAAATAAAATGTATCCGGTCCCATTGTGAAGTCAGTGACCTATTACTTGACACTGTTTTTCCGCATTCGAGACAGAAGAAATTAGATATGAAAAGTCTCAAGGCGAAACAGCTGATTTCACTGCACATTAACGATGTCAGTTTTGTTTCTGTGTATCTCCTGATAATAGAAAAACATACCCAGGGGAGTTAGAGGCAGTCCATTGCTTATCTTCAGAGCACCATATGGCGTTCCCACTTGGATGCTTGACTGACTCAATTGCGCACTGCAGACATGATACAAATGTCATGTATATATGGGTTTACTGTAACAGCGTTAATAAGACTCACCGGAGACCTGTTGCGCCCCAGTAGGGCAGTTCTGTAGCTGAACACTTTGCCGTCTGTCTCAGGGCTTGTACATGACATAAGTGCTTTCTAATCAGTTTGTTGCACACACATCACCTAAGGGGATCGGTATGAAATACCGGCAGCTGTTTAGCCCGACAGGAGGAGATCCCGATGCCGGCTGGTAAGTACGTTAACCCTCCCCTCTCCCCCCCCTAACCCTACCCCTCCCTTAGGGGTGCCTAACCCTAAAACTCCCAGGGTGGTTCCTAACCCTAACCTACCCCCAAAGGTGCCTAACCCTAACCCTCCCCGCCTAGGGGTGCCAAACCCTAATCTCCCCCCCAAAACCTAACCCTAACCCCGCTTCACTCCCTAAACCTAACCCGCCCCCCCCCTCCCACCGTGGCTAACGCTAAGGACGCCCCAGACTTACCTCATTTGGGCTGGCATCCTTCAGCGTTACGGCGTCAGGATTAAGATAGGCATCGGTATTTCGATGCCTATCTTAAGTTCCCCATCGAGCTTCTCCTGTCAGAATATAAATGGACGGCATTTAGTCTGCATCCCTACCTAAGAGCTACCGGTTATCATACGTGTGATGTACTTGGCACAGACGTGATCTGTGCAGGATTCTGCCGTGTGTCCACTACGGCTATCCTGTATTGTTTTTCATGCAGACACCTGGGGCAAAATTTACCAAGATTAGTATTCGGTTGATTTGGGCTTTTTCTGCGATAACCGCCGATTTGACAAATCAGAGATTTCCTAAAGGCAAAATCTCATTGAAATCGCACGTCAAACACTACTTAGCATGCAATATTATACAGCAATACAATAATAGACAGCAATACACCATAGGACCAAACATCATGTCTTTTACATAGATACAAATAGAAATCACAGATCTACTAAGAATCGTGTTGTTAAAACCGATACAATTCGCAACCAAATCGCATCACAGTAGAAGATTTGAATAGACAACCTAATAATGGCGTGTTTGGATGTCTAAAGCGTTTCTATTGTCCTGGCTCAATCATGGTGTATATAAAAGGAGCCTAAAGCCACCTGCACAAATGTTGCTAATTTTTGCTCAAAGTGCTTTTGGAGCTCTGTTGGTGCAATACTTGCAGGCGTATGGATTCCACCACCTGACTTCTGCCAGGTGGCAGAAACAGAACAGAATCATTAGCAAATAGAGGTACAGCAGAGGCTACATAGGCCTAGGCAGGGGCGTATCTATAATAGGTGCAGGGTGTGCGGGGAACATGGGCCCCTGGCTCCAGGGGAGCCCCGCACTGCACACCCCACACCCATAATATTACTTACCTCTCCGGAGTCCCACATCGGCGCAGGGGTCCGGCGCTGTTTAACGACTGGAAAATGGCCGTGGCAGCCATTTTCCCAGCGTTTGCGCATGCGCAGTACAGGGAAAATGGCCACTGCGGCCATTTTCCCGGTGACCTGTGCATTCATTACAGACTTTGAGCACACTCTAGTGCCCAGAGTCTATAACTCCGGTGCTGGCTGCGCACAGCTCAGTGTGGAGTGGAGGGGGCCCATATCGGAGACTGCACACGGGCCCCCTCCTCTGTAGAAATGCCCCTGGGCCTAGGATCTTCCATGGGAGGATAGACCTAAAAGCAGTCTCTGAGGTCATACAGATGTTCCGCCTCAACTGTAACAACTTAATGAATCTGCATGACGTCACTAAAATACAGCTTGAGCCAGATACTGCATGTTCACGAGCCATATCAGATCTGCACAAGTTGCTGACTGTTCTGCACTTTTTTAAAACTTTGGGCCTGATTCAGAGCCGGACGCTCTGACCAGAGCGCTCGCTCTGAATCAGGGCCCTCCTCCATGAAAATGGAGCGGCCTCCTGGCCGCTCGCATAGCTGTGGGTGACCACCCACAGCATATGCGAGCGGCCAAAAAGATGGTCGCGATGGTCTTGACCATTGCCACCATCGGACTTGCGACGGAGACCCTGCGGTAGGGTCTCCCTGCCACAAGCCCTAGAGTGATTTTGGCTCTATCACAGCCAAAATCACTCCCACTGACATCACTAGTGATGTCAGTGGGGCCGGCTTCAGATGGTAGGCGTTCCCATGAGAATGCCTCCGTCTGGCCGCCATGCCCCCGGCACGCCCACCAAAGGGGGCATGCTGTCAATCAACATCGACAGCACGCCCCCTTTGGTGCGAGACCCGGAGCGATGGAAAGCCCGTCGCTCCCGAGTCTTGCGCATGCGCATGACGGATCTCCCTCCGTCGTGCGCATGCACAGTGGGGAACATCGACCCACTTGCGAGCGTACTGCCGCTCGCGAGTGGGTCTGAATGACCCCCTTTGTTCTTTCAGTCAGTGACAATCCACAATTTTTAGATACCTCACACTAGTCTTGGCAACTCTCGAGACCCTCTCCTATTTCTGTATACGCTTCCCTAGCCAAGAGTCACAGTAGCATAAAGTCAAGTTAGCTTTTTATAGTATCTCAGGCATCCTAATGTCCTGTGTGCTATAGGCTGCACACATTAGGATGAGACCAGTGAGGAATAGGGCAAAATTTAAATTAAATAAGTACCATACCTATTCAACAATTGTGCAGGTTGTGTGTGATGCAAAAGTAAAATGTTAATAGTGAGCTCTCTGGCTCATGCCATGACACCTTTATCAGTTTTCCCTCTATAAGATTAGGGCAGGACAAATACCAGAGGGATATCTGCCAAGTAAGTACACATTCCTGTGGCTCCTTCTCACTATTTACATGCAAATATTGTTATTATTATCATTTATGTATATGGTGCCACAAGTGTTCCGCAGTGCCTTACAAAGTACATAAACAAATAGGTGTCCAGTGACTTATGGTGCATACACACGGTCAGACTTGCTAGATCAACGATGAATGATTTGAACGATTTTACCAATGATTTCATGAACAATTAACGATTTCTGACAGTATTTAAATGAATGATATCATCCAAATCTGACTGCAAACACAGTCGATATCAGATATCATTATCTGACATGCAGGCACGCGCTTCATTCGTCGATGCATGCCAAACATGTCAACGATATGAACGTTGTAACGATTTTCACATACCTTCCAGAAAATCTGACCGTGTGTTCCCTCCATTACAGTACAATACAATACAATACAGGACAAGGACATGGATAATATACATTGCTACATTAGTGACCATAACACCCAGATAAACAACAAGCAACCAAGTTTTGGGTGCCCTAGTGGGGAGTAAGAAGTAGATGAAAGTAAGGTAAGGAGAAGCACAAGAGGGTAAAGGGCCCTGCTCGTAAGAGCTTACATTCTAAAGGGGGGCAGACAAACAGGGGTGACACAGATGGGGTAGATTGGGAGGAAGAAGCATGTAGCAGCAAGTTAGGATGAGAGCTGGAAGGCTATGATTAAGTAGTGGGTCTTGAGAGCCCATTTGAAGGATTGTAGAGTGGTGGGGAGTCTGATGGGAAGAGGGAGAGAGTTCCAAAAGTGGGGAGCAGCATGGGCAAAATCTTAGAGGTGGGAGTGGGAGGAAGCAATCAGTTATCATGAGAGTCAGCGTGCATTTGTGAAGCAAAGAGGGCAGACAGGAGAGTGAAGAGAGATGAGGTCAGAGATGTAAAAGGAAGAGGAATGGATGAGGGCTTTTTAAGCAAGTGTGAGAACCTTGAACTGGGTTTATTAGATAAAAATGTAACTTGCTATTGTTTTTGCCCTTACAGGAGATTCTAGCTATGGCTGTTGCTCATGGCTACTGACTTCATTGTCACTTCAGGATACAATTGCTGGGCATACAGTAAGTATAATGATGGGCATAAAACCACTAGATCAGTGATACAAAGTACTTTTGGGCTTTTAAAGACTAATTTCTGTAAATCCAATTGCAACTGTGATCTCTTACGGACTGCAACAGAGAAGATGTGCTGAGCATAAGTATAATTATGGGCTTAAGGACCTGATTTAGATCCATTCGCTACATGTGGCCGCTCGCTCCCAGGTCTCTTTCTGAGACACGTTTTTTGGTGGGAAAAATCTGAACTTGGTGGGAAATTTCAAACCTATCCGAGTCTGCACATCCCTAGTTGAAAGAGGTTTATTATCATGAAAGATGATTTTGGAATGTAGTTTGTTAAGATGGCCACCACCATGTGGCTTAAAGAAAGAAATCCATGCTATCCTCCTCGCCCCCCCATTGAATCATGTGCTGGACAATAGCACGGCCTGGGAAGCATAGGTTTGTGAATACTGGCTGTATTCTGATAGGATTATGTGGTTTGTATTAAAATAGAATTGTTGGATATTTGAATCGGCTTATGCAATGTTATAAACTTCTTTAAGGTGAGATGAGCTCCATATCTCACTAATAGATTTTGTATCTGCCAATAGAGAATTAAAGATAATAAGTTTTACCATGTTTTGTTAGCAATCGGCATATGACATCCAATTTGTATATTTCTAATAGTATTGCAAGGAATGTCTGATTAAGTTGGTGAAATGGAGGAGGTAAAACCTTAGATGGATAGGAATGTGAATTACTGGATGTATTAGGTTTGTACAATGTAGTATAGTATCATAGTTATGATCATTGGCTGATATCAGTGTTGTAGGATGATTTACAGAGACTTTAGCATCATGGGAGTTTCCTCACATGGAGTTTATCTTTTGACCATGAGGCTTGGAAACAAAGAAACATGTGGTATCCCATCCCCCACACCACCAACACCCCCCACACTAACGCTATATCTCACTTTTTTTCTCTCTATCTGTATTTATCTCTGTATATCTTACTGTACATTGTATTTGACAAATACTGTTTATGATATACTGTACTGTGGGCCTGATTCAGAGAGGAACGCACGCTAGCAGACGCACGCACCCGTCCGCTGCGAGAATATGCTAATCAATGCATACGCACAGAGACCGCAGCACAAGATGCAAATGCCCAGCCCTATATTAAGCCGCCAATCTCCCTTTACTCACAGCCTGATCAGTACGCAAGATAGCGTAACCATCGGTAACATCGAGAACCATCAGACTCATACACACAATAGTGATTGACCTGACCTGCTGCAGGATTTTAAACATAAATGACCAGGGAAGGGGGGAATAGGGGGATATAGTTTGAGCACAGGATATAAAATATTGGATATAATTAGTCAAAAGAATAATGAAAATCCACAATTATAAATATCAAACCCTAGTATAGGTGTCAAGCAAAAATATTGTAAAGTGTGGAGGTGCTCCCCATGAGAATATAGATAAACGTAGTATGGGGGAGAAGAAGAAAACTCTCTTGTTGGGGGCACTCGAATGTAAAGGTTATAATAAGAATAATATATAAAAAATAACTTTCATTAGATATATTTTAAAATACAGACACTTTAGCTACTAGTCAGGTTTTCCACCTTAGCCTGTTAGCCTGATCGTTATGAGCTTCATCTAACCCAAACACTCCCCCCCTCCTATGACTCACTCCCTCCTGTTGCTGTGGACCAATAGAGGGAGTTAACACTTGGACCTATTGACAAGGGTATTGCATCTGCAACACACAGCAGCTGCTCTCCCATTGGTCATAACGCAGGTTAAAGATCACCTGTGTATCACAGTCCACATGCATCTGACTGAGGAAGCGACAGTGAAACGCGCGTCTCAGACCCGCGAATCCGGCTGTGTCCAGGCGGGATTCGTCATGGCAGCATACTGACAGGCTCTTCTAGCGGCAGATTTTCTATACTACACACCGGCTCCCTGGAGGTGAGCGCTCAGGTACTTTTCATACTACACTTTCTTTAGCGCACTGAGTGACTTTATTTAACAGAGACAAGTTTGTGACCCTGCAATACCTTTAGGGCAACAGAGCTCCACTTGTCCTGTACTAGCCATAGTGCAGCTACACTCATACTCTTTCTTCCTATCACTGCATATGCGATCTGGGTTTCCCACCACTCACCACTACCTTTGGTATATGACTGGCAGCAGCACAGATCGCAAACCTATGCTGTGTTATTTCATTACGATAACTATTGTCTCTATGAGTACTCTCATTGGGGTGCGCCTATTAGAGGTTCCTGCAATGTTTACACCAGGACCTTCTTTTTAACGCAGTCCAACAGCAGATACTCATGGTACTTATTCCCTACCCTGGGAGTACCTTTATAGTACGCTCACATGCCATTCAATGGTTATACAATGGCATGCAGCAGCTGCTATTTTGTAAACTCCACATAAAGGAGTAGCTTTACTTTTTCCTATAACCTTACTGTCTACAAGTACCTGGGTGGCATCACAGGCGACCTACGTGTGATCTGCCTCTCATTACAACCTGTGATTTACTTATATTCATTTTGATATTTGCAGGGTCAGCTATTATTTCATCTGACCCCCTTATCATTGTATTTCTCTGATTACTGTTCAGTGTTATTGTGCTGTGATATCTCACGTAACCTATATTGAATATTGTATGGTTATTATCACATTCTTTTCTAGAAGATTTCCTTGTATGCTTCTGCCGTAATTCTGATTAGCCATTGTGCTATGACGACATTATGAGGTCATTGAACTAGTAAATGTTTTATATAGGTCTCAATATTGTATGAGACAGAGAATTATAGACCTATTTGTAATATTTCACTTAGCTTCACATAATTGTGATAAGTATTGTATTATATGTTGTCTTATGTTCTATGTATGTTCGTGTTCTGCTTGTGATAATTTATAGCTGTTATTCCAACAGTAATGCCAATAAATAACAGGCTCAGACTTGTTTTTGGTATTTTAAAATATATCTAATAAAAGTTATTTTTTATATATTATTCTTATTATAACCTTTACATTCGAGTGCCCCCAACAAGAGAGTTTTCTTCTTCTCCCCCATACTGCTGCATGATTTTGTCCGCTTCCTGTGTACATCTTACGGTATGGCTGCGTATGCCGCTGCACTGCCTTAATTACGCGCACCCCTATAATGACGTTATAACGCCTGCATTCGCCTGGCCACCCCCGGTCACCACCCACAAACGGCAGAAGGGTCTGCATGCACACTGCTTGTAGTCTGCGTACCCTAACCCGATCACACTGGATAGTTTGCACACGCTTAGGGGGACATTCAGACCCGCTCGCGAGCGGCAGTACACTCGCAAGTGGGTCGATGTTCCCCACTGCGCATGCGCATGACAGAGGGAGCTCCGTCGTGCGCATGCGCAAGACCCGGACTGCGACAGCCTAGCTGTCGCTCCGGGTCTCGCACCAAAGTGGGACGTGCTGTCGATGTTGATTGACAGCACGCCCCCTTTGGTGGGCGTGCCGGGGGCGCCTACCATCTGAAGCCGGCCCCACTGACATCACTAGTGATGTCAGTGGGAGTGATTTTGGCTCTGATAGAGCCAAAATCACTCCAGGGCTTGCGGCAGCGAGACCCTACCGCAGACCATCGCGACCATCATCATGGACGCTCGCTATAGCTGTGGGTGGACGCTCCAAAAAAAGGTAGGAGGGCCCTGATTCAGAGCGACCGCTCTGGTCAGAGTGTTCAGCTCTGAATCAGGCCCTTAGTGCAATGCATACACATGCGCAGTGCAAAAACATCGGCCAAGTGCATGCGCTCTCTCCTGTGCATTCCTTGCTGAATCAGGTCCTGTATGTGAACTTTATGAGCATGAACTGTTAAATACACTTTTTACTTTAGTTCATCTGGTGAGCAATGTTTTATTAAATGAAATTATCCGAATGATTATAACCTTTCAAGTAAATGTTAAAAATAGAATATTTGCTCCAGGCATATGAGACTGAAACCCAGAATAAAAGAAACAAAAGACCCCTTATCACCACCGCTGAGGGGGAGTGAAGACGCCAGGGTCTCCATTGGCTGACGGAGATTTCCTGGCCTCTTTAGTGCATCCATGGGTCACTTAGCCGGCCGATGGGATTGCAGATGATCTGATGCTGCATCCTAAGATTCCATACTGATCTGTAATGCATGGAGGAGGTGTGACACCACCGGCTACATTAACATACAGTATTAGTGCTATCGCAGCTACTACCATATTATCAGCTGCGATAGTAATTCCGTCCTCTGCTAGTCAGGCCTTCAGTAATATGTTACACATAAATAATGAGGATCTAAGATCATACGCTTGGACTAGTGCTGGTTATGTAATTGTCCTGGCCAACCCACCATGTGAGATACATAAGATGGGTCAACTGACCCGAAAAAAAATCATTTCAAGGACACATTTGGCAAATCGACACCACCACACACTCCATATTCCACAAAGTGAGGAGACTCGTGTATTGTCTCTCATTACTAAAGCGCAACGGAATATGCTGTACTGTATAAGAAATTGTTAATAAATAATAAATAAATTACTATCAGGCCCGGCGACAGGGGGCTACTAGGGGCACAGCCATACCAGGCCCCGAGATTTTAGGAGCCTCAGAGGAGCCCACAGACAATACTAATTGTAATGAGTCAGACTGACTCACAGAATGCAGTGCAGTGCCGCAGCTAAGAGGGAGGTGATCTGACCCTCCTCCCGCCCTCTCGTCTCCTCCCCTCTTTTCCCCGCCTGTCTCTGACCCTACCCTGCTCTTACCTTCTTCTCCTCTCACAGACTGCAGTGGCCGGGTGTCGCCTGATGTCATACTGTAGTGACCGGCGCAGAAACTAGTTATCGCCTGTGCTATTGAGCTCCTGGGGAGAAGTTAAGTACTGGTGTGTGTGCTCTCTCTCTCTCTCTCTTCTCTCTCTCTCTTCTCTCTCTCTTTCTCTCTCTCTTTCTCTCTCTTCTCTCTCTCTCTTCTCTCTCTCTCTCTCTCTTCTCTCTCTCTCTTCTCTCTCTCTCTTCTCTCTCTCTTTCTCTCTCTCTTTCTCTCTCTTCTCTCTCTCTCTCTTCTCTCTCTCTCTCTCTCTCTCTCTCTCTCTCTATCTCTTCCCATCATTCAAATCATTACTAGTTGCTCACAGAAATTTCTAAGGTCTTCTTTTTGTTCACATAAATATTTTTCCCTAAAAAGATCTCTCTCCCCAAATAACCCTCTTTACACCCTCCTACAAAGACCTCGCTTACCCTCTGCCCCTTCACTACCTGCCTCTTATCCTCTCCCTTTCACCCGCTCTCCGTCACCCACTGCTTCTCCCTGTCACCCTCTCTCTTTCACCTTTACTGTGTCCTCATTCTTCTCACCCTATTCTCATTGTCTTCTCCCTGCCACCCTATCCCTTTCTCCCTTTCATCCTTACCATGTCACCCTCTGCCTCTCCCTGATATCCAATGCTTCTCCCTATTACCCTCTCCCTGTCACCCTGTTCCGGTCATCCAATGCTTCACCCTCTGTCTCTCCCCGTCACCCTCTGTCTCTCTCCGTCACCCTCTGTCTCTCCCCATCACCCTCTGTGTCTCTCAGTCACCCACTGTTTCTCCCCATCACACTCTGCCTCTGTTAACCAATGCTTCTCCCTATTACCCTCTGTCTCTCCCCGTCACCCTCTGTCTCTCTCCGTCACCCTCTGTCTCTCCCCATCACCCTCTGTCTCTCTCCGTCACCCTCTGTCTCTCCCCATCACCCTCTGTCTCTCCCCATCACCCTCTGTCTCTCTCCGTCACCCTCTGTCTCTCCCCATCACCCTCTGTCTCTCTCAGTCACCCTCTGTCTCTCCCCATCACACTCTGCCTCTAACTGTTATCCAATGCTTCTCCCTATTACCCTCTGTCTCTCCCCATCACCCTCTGTCTCTCTCCGTCACCCTCTGTCTCTCTCCATCACCCTCTGTCTCTCTCCGTCACCCTCTGTCTCTCCCCATCACCCTCTGTCTCTCCCCGTCACCCTCTGTCTCTCCCCGTCACCCTCTGTCTCTCCCCATCACCCTCTGTCTCTCTCAGTCACCCTCTGTCTCTCCCCATCACCCTCTGTCTCTCCCAATCACCCTCTGTCTCTCCCAATCACACTATGCCTCTGTTATCCAATGCTTCTCACTATCACCCTCTCCCTGTCACCATGTTCCTGTCATCCAATGCTCCACCCTCTGTCTATCCCCATCACCCTCTGTCTCTCCCTGTCACCCTCTGTCTCTCCCCATCACCCTCTGTCTCTCCCCATCACCCTCTGCCTCTAACTGTTATCCAATGCTTCTCCCTATCACCCTCTCCCTGTCACCCTGTTCCTGTCATCCAATGCTCCACCCTCTGTCTCTCCCCATCACCCTCTGTCTCTCTCCGTCACCCTCTGTCTCTCCCCATCACCCTCTGTCTCTCCCAATCACCCTCTGTCTCTCCCCGTCACCCTCTGACTCACCCCGTCACCCTCTGTCTCACCCCGTCACCCTCTGTATTTCCCCGTCACCCTCTCTCTGGTCAAACCACCTCTGTTATATGACAGTCACATTGGTTATATTCCTTCATAAACAGGCGTCCTCTGATCTCCCTCATGAAAAGTGAATACTGACTGCAGTCCTAGGGAGGAACAATTTCTTCAAAGGTTCCCCATTGCAGAGAATACACATATAGGTAAGGCAGACTCTCAAACTACTGGCCTGTACCTGCCAGGGACTCGGGGATGGGGGGCGGGGGGTAAAACAATGTGTGTACCGGGCCCCGTGATTTCTGTTGCCGGCCCTGATTACTATTATTGCAGAGAAGCGGCCATTTTCTTCATATGCTGTATAAGCAGTTCAGTGCATGCAAACTGATGTAAGGTCTTCTGGGTCACAGCACGAGATGCCATCTGCACGTGAACCCCAGGATTTGCCATAATACCAGCCTGCTCGCTCTCTTCATCTGCAGCTGCCATCTTATCCGTAGAGCAGAGAGGGCTCCTCGGTTCTCGTTTGCCTGCAGGATTTCTGCACATACAGATGTGTCCTTACACATCTTTGCAGCAGTCACGCTAAAAAGCCCCTCTCGGCGCGCCAGGTCCCGTGAGGCTCTACTAGCGCTGGGTGTCATTTTTGCGTCTTTTTTTTCTGAAAATGCATCTTAGTCACAATGCGATGCCACTAGGACACATCAGGAGACTGCGCTGATTAATTTTATATGTAACACTTGTACGTTTGTGTGCGACTGAGGGCCGGATTCAGCAAGGAACGCAATTCTGCTTATACGCACCGCTGTTGCTAATATCAGCGGTGCTATTTAAATGTGTGTATTCACATTGCGAACGCAGCCTGATGTAAGGACGCCCACTTCCCATTACTCACATCCGTATACACGGGCAACATAGTGAAACAATCGGCAACATCGAGTAACATCGGACCCATACGCACAGTTAAGGCAGCTCAGACCTCACTCAGGAATTGCTAACTTCAGCGCACGCTATGAGACCTCAGGTGGCATCTGGTATCGCAGTGGATAATTTATGCACGCCCCTGCAATGCCGTCCCAACGCACTGGCACGCCTGCGTTTACACGACCACCCTCCCTTCACCACCCACAAACGGCACTTCCTGTCAATCACTCTGCCCTGGGTTTGCGCACCCTCTGCAAACGCAGTTCCCATCACAATTGCTAGTTCACATACCTGCACTACGATGCATACACATGCGCAATGCAAATTAATCGACCGATTACGTGTGTATTAGCAGCTGCGTTCCTTGCTGTCTCTGAATCTGTGGGCCTGATTCAGAGCCGCTCGCAAAAAGCGAGCACTCGCTCTGAATCAGGGCGGCTGCTTTTTTTTTTTAAACCGGCCTCCTGGCTGCTCGCTAACCTGTGGGTGACCACCCACAGCTTTTCCGAGCGGACAGGTGGTGGTCGCGACCATCTCGACCATCGGGCTTGCGACGAGACCCTTGTGGTAGGGTCTCATCTGCCACAAGCCCCAGTGAGCTTCCTCTAATAGAGCAGGAAGCTCACTACTGACATCACGTGTTTGGCCTCTGTATGGCCAGCTACCCACCCTTCCCGCCTACAAAACGGGGCGAGCTGTCGATCAACATCGACAGCCACCCCGCTAGTAGAGAGCCGCGGAGCGAGTGAATTTCTCACTCGCTCCGAGCTTGCTCACACGCATTGTGCACGCTGTATGTGCGCAGTGCCCCACCATCGACTCGCTTGCGTGCACATAGCGCTTGCAAGCAGGTCTGAATAAGGCCCTGATTCAGAGCGAGCACTATGTCAGAGCGTCCGGGTCTGAATTAGGCCCAGAGTGAAAAGTGATACAGTAAGTGATAAGGTGCCATCCAATCAGCTCCCAACTGTCATTTTTCAAACACAGCCAGTGAGATGACAGTTGGGAGCTGATTGGCTGGCACCTTATCATAGACCCCTCAGTCACCCACAGATATACTGGTGTCACATATCACTTTACTCAGCGCAGTCTCCCATATACAGACTCAGGAGCACACAGATATACTGGTGTCACATATCACTTTACTCAGCGCAGTCTCCCATATACAGACTCAGGAGCACATAGATATACAGGTGTCACATATCACATTACTCAGCGCAGTCTCCAATATACAGACTCAGGAGCACATAGATATATAGGTGTCGCATATCACATTACTCAGCACAGTCTCCAATATACAGACTCAGGTGCACACAGATATACAGGTGTCACATATCACATTACTCAGCGCAGTCTCCAATATACAGACTCAGGAGCACACAGATATACAGGTGTCACATATCACATTACTCAGCGCAGTCTCCTATATACAGACTCAGGAGCACACAGATATACAGGTGTCACATATCACATAACTCAGCACAGTCTCCTATATACAGACTCAGGTGCACACAGATATACAGGTGTCACATATCACATTACTCAGCGCAGTCTCCTATATACAGACTCAGGAGCACACAGATATACAGGTGTCACATATCACATTACTCAGCGCAGTCTCCAATATACAGACTCAGGTGCACACAGATATACAGGTGTCACATATCACATTACTCAGCACAGTCTCCATATACAGACTCAGGAGCACACAGATATACAGGTGTCACCTATCACATTACTCAGCACAGTCTCCAATATACAGACTCAGGAGCACACAGATATACAGGTGTCACATATCACATTACTCAGCACAGTCTCCCATATACAGACTCAGGAGCACACAGATATACAGGTGTCACATATCACATTACTCAGCACAGTCTCCCATATACAGACTCAGGAGCACACAGATATACAGGTGTCACATATCACATTACTCAGCACAGTCTCCAATATACAGACTCAGGTGCACACAGATATACAGGTGTCACATATCACATTACTCAGCACAGTCTCAAATATACAGACTCAGGAGCACACAGATATACAGGTGTCACATATCACATTACTCAGCGCAGTCTCCTATATACAGATTCAGGAGCACACAGATATACAGGTGTCACATATCACATTACTCAGCACAGTCTCCCATATACAGACTCAGTCACACACAGGTATACAGGTGTCACATATCACATTACTCAGCACAGTCTCCCATACACAGACTCAGGAGCACACAGATATACAGGTGTCACATATCACATTACTCAGCGCAGTCTCCTATATACAGACTCAGGAGCACACAGATATACAGGTGTCACATATCACATTACTCAGCGCAGTCTCCCATATACAGACTCAGGAGCACACAGATATACAGGTGTCACATATCACATTACTCAGCGCAGTCTCCTATATACAGACTCAGGAGCACACAGATATACAGGTGTCACCTATCACATTACTCAGCGCAGTCTCCTATATACAGACTCAGGAGCACATAGATATACAGGTGTCACATATCACATTACTCAGCGCAGTCTCCTATATACAGACTCAGGAGCACATAGATATACAGGTGTCACATATCACATTACTCAGCGCAGTCTGCTGGTGCATCTTAGTCACATACATTACATTGCAAATTACACGTATTTTCAAAGAAAAAAGCGTCTGACGTTAGCAGAGTAGCACAGAACCTGGTGGCTCAATCACGAATCTGACTCAAGTCTGTTTGGGGCACATTTCTGTGTCTAAGCTATTGGTACTGTATTTCTTCTGTTTGAGATTTCTGAATGTTGCCTGGAATAGCCGTGTCATGTTTGACATTCTTGTCTGCTTTTGATACTGACATTTGGCTCATTTACTGATAATGAACCTGGGCTACCTACCCTGACCCCTGGACTTGTGCTGCCTGCCCTGACCCCTGGACCTGTGCTGCCTGCCCTGACACCTGGACCTGTGCTGCCTGCCCTGACCCCTGGACCTGTGCTGGCTGCCCTGTCCCTGGACCTGTGCTGCATGCCCTGACCCCTAGACCTGTGCTGTATGCCTGACCTCTGGACCTGTGCTGACTACCCTGACCCCTAGACCTGTGCTGCCTGGCCTGACCCCTGGACCTGTGCTGCCTTCCATGACCCCATGACCTGTGCTGCCTGCCCTAACCTATGGACCAATGCTGCCTGCCCTGACCCCTGGACCTGTGCTGACTACTCTGACCCCTAGACCTGTGCTGCATGCCCTGACCATTGGACCTGTGCTGCCTGCCCTGACCCCTGGACCTGTGCTGGCTGCCCTGTCCCTGGACCTGTGCTGCATGCCCTGACCCCTAGACCTGTGCTGTATGCCTGACCTCTGGACCTGTGCTGACTACCCTGACCCCTAGACCTGTGCTGCCTGGCCTGACCCCTGGACCTGTGCTGCCTTCCATGACCCCATGACCTGTGCTGCCTGCCCTAACCTATGGACCAATGCTGCCTGCCCTGACCCCTGGACCTGTGCTGACTACTCTGACCCCTAGACCTGTGCTGCATGCCCTGACCATTGGACCTGTGCTGCCTGCCCTGATCCCTGGAGCTGTGCAGCCTGCACTGACCCCTAGACCTGTGCTGCCTGCCCTGACCATTGGACCTGTGCTGGCTTCCCTGACCCCTAGACCTATGCTTCTTGCCCTGACCACTGGAGCTGTACAGCCTGCCCTGACACCTGGACCTGTGCTGCCTGCCCTGGCCCTTGGACCTGTGCTGCCTGCCCTGACCCCTGGACCTGTGCTGCCTGCCCTAACCTATGGACCTATGCTGCCTGCCCTGACCCCTGGACCTGTGCTGCCTGTCCTGATGCCTGGACCTGTGCTGCCTGCCATGACCCCTGGACCTGTGCTGGCTACCCTGCCCCTGGACCTGTGCTGTATGCCCTGACCCCTGGACCTGTGCTGACTACCCTGACCCCTAGACCTGTGCTGCCTGGCCTGACCCCTGGACCTGTGCTGCCTGCCCTGACCCCTGGAGCTGTGCAGCCTGTACTGACCCCTAGACCTGTGCCACATGCCCTGAACCCTGGACCTGTGCTGCCTTCCATGACCCCATGACCTGTGCTGCCTACCCTGCCCCTGGACCTGTGCTGTATGCCCTGACCCCTGGACCTGTGCAGACTACACTGACCCCTAGACCTGTGCTGCATGCCCTGACCATTGGACCTGTGCTGCCTGCCCTGACCCCTGGAGCTGTGCAGCCAGCACTGACCCCTAGACCTGTGCCGCATCCCCTAAACCCTGGACCTGTGCTGCCTGCCCTGACCATTGGACCTGTGCTGGCTTCCCTGACCCCTAGACCTATGCTGCTTGCCCTGACCACTGGAGCTGTAAAGCCTGCCCTGACCCCTGGACCTGTGCAGCCTGCCCTGGCCCCTGGACCTGTGCTGCCTGCCCTGACCCCTGGACCTGTGCTGCCTGCCCTAACCTATGGACCAATGCTGCCTGCCCTGACCCCTGGACCTGTGCTGCCTGCCATGACCCCTGGACCTGTGCTGGCTACCCTGCCCCTGGACCTGTGCTGTATGCCCTGACCCCTGGACCTGTGCTGACTACCCTGACCCCTAGACCTGTGCTGCCTGCCCTGACCCTTGGACCTGAGCTGACTTCCCTGACCCCTAGACCTGTGCTGCCTGCCCTAATCCCTGGAGCTGTGCTGCCTGCCCTGACCCCTGGAGCTGGCAGCCTGCCCTGACCCCTGGACCTGTGCTGCCTGCCCTGACCCCTAGCCTGCTGCTGACTAGTAGTATTTCTTTTTTTCTTCTGCCCATCCTGCATCTGCTGCTTTCTAGTGTCTTTGGGGCTATAACCCGTGTGTACCAACAGCAAAATCCATAACCTATTAGTGGGTGTCCCCGGAAAAGAGCTGCCACTCATTAGACTCTTCACTCTAGGGAGGAGATGTATCAAAACTATGAGAGAGATAAAGTGGAGAAGTTGGCCACAGAAACCAATCAGCATCTAGCTATCATTTATCTTCCACAGTCTATGAAATGACAGAAGCTGATTGGGTGCTTTGGGCAACTTCTCCACTCTCTCAAAGATTTGATACATCTCCCCTTAGGTGAGTACAACTTGAATTTGTGAAACCCATAAAGTTTTATAGCAGATCATGGCAGCACACATGGGAAAAAAATGGTTTCAAGACAAATAAGACCTTTTAAAGAATATTTTACAGCTATACATCTTTTTTTTAACTTTAAGTGTTAGGTAGGGACAATTTGTGATTATTGACAACACATCTCCTTTAAAACAGAAGCCTGTCTGGTAGAAACCGTAAGTACAATATTTACCAACATGAACAAAGACCAAGAAGGGTGAGTCACGTGGAAGGTTTTGTTATTTCTGCCAAACGTAATTAAATGGAGACAAAACACAGAGATTATAGGTCTGGGTACAGGATAAAGGCCATTTGTCTCTGGAAAACTGAACTCTCCGTACCCTGTATCTGGATCCTTTTAAAACAGAACAATGTGAGACTGTTAAATTGTCTACAATAAAATACTCTCCACAAAAGCTAAAAGCTTCTGGCACCCAAGTGGTCTTTTCATTCATTAGTGCGTCCTTGAGTGACTGTCATTATTTACAGAGTGATATCGCTGCCAATTACTACATTTCTCTTCTAACCCACATTTAGTACTTAGGATCAGAAGAGAAATGTAGTCATCGGCAGGATGAGGCACGAATGGGTAGAGTGTAAGCTCCTGCGACTCACATTTTCTGCCTTTGCATACATCTAAACTGCATATTCTGTTATCCTACCTTAAACTACTGAGAGTTAAAAATAGTGAATCTATTTTCCACGCTGGGATTTCTGGTTGAGAAGAAGGAGAGATCTCGCCGCGCCTTGCACGTTGCGCACAGTAATGTACCATTTCGGGGCCTTGCAGTGTTCAGATAACGGGATTGAAGGATGCATCGTTCTGCCGCTTTGCATGTGTCTTCATTACTAGAGGGTTTAATACTATAATCCAAGTAATCTAAATAGAACACCTGGGCGAGGGAGAAAATAGTGGTGTTGTGTAGTTGGAAAGTTTTAAGACCTTCAAAGTGATTACTAACATGTATTTGTTTTATTTACTGGTGATGTTTTTTCTAAGGATCACAAATCTTGATCCCTACCCACCCCCCACTGAGTTATTATTATTATTATTATTATTATCCTTTATTTATATAGCGCCACAAAGGTTCCGCAGCACCTTACAAAGTACATAAATGAGCACACAAAAAAACAGTTAATAGTAATACAAAACAATGGAGGACAAGGACATGGTTTATAGACATTGCTGCATAACACAAGCAGCAGGGCCTCAGCAATGTTGGGTGCAAATTGGGGAGTTAGGAGCATATGATAGTATAAGTAGGGATAGGAGAAGCAAGTGAGGGACAAGGGCCCTGCTCATGAGAGCGTACATTCTAAAGGGGAGGGGCAGACATACAGGGGTGACACAGATGGGGTAGATAGTGAGGAAGGAGCAGTGGATTAGGATATATGCTGCGGAATGTGTGTGTATAAGATGACCTGATGTTATGTCAAAATTAAGTCCTTCAGTCATCTATCTCTATGACAGAAAATAGATTTTGTTTATGTCATTTACTTGAGAGATGTACAAAATAAAGGTGTAGCACTTTAATTTCTGTGTGTTGCATTTTAGCATCTAAATACATCCTTCTAAAAATGCAGCTCCTGCCATCCTAATACAGTAGACCCACTTCATCTGAGTTACTACTACTACTACTGAGTTACCCACTTCATCTGAGTTACTACTACTACTACTGAGTTACCCACTTCATCTGAGTTACTACTACTACTACTACTGAGTTACCCACTTCATCTGAGTTACTACTACTACTACTGAGTTACCCACTTCATCTGAGTTACTACTACTACTACTGAGTTACCCACTTCATCTGAGTTACTACTACTACTACTGAGTTACCCACTTCATCTGAGTTACTACTACTACTACTGAGTTACCCACTTCATGTGAGTTACTACTACTACTACTGAGTTAACCACTTCATCTGAGTTACTACTACTGAGTTACCCACTTCATCTGAGTTAATACTACTACTACTGAGTTACCCACTTCATCTGAGTTACTACTACTACTACTGAGTTACCCACTTCATGTGAGTTACTACTACTACTACTGAGTTACCCACTTCATCTGAGTTACTACTACTACTACTGAGTTACCCACTTCATGTGAGTTACTACTACTGAGTTACCCACTTCATCTGAGTTACTACTACTACTACTGAGTTACCCACTTCATCTGAGTTACTACTACTACTACTACTGAGTTACCCACTTCATGTGAGTTACTACTACTACTACTGAGTTAACCACTTCATCTGAGTTACTACTACTGAGTTACCCACTTCATCTGAGTTAATACTACTACTACTGAGTTACCCACTTCATCTGAGTTAAAACTACTACTACTACTGAGTTACCCACTTCATCTGAGTTACTACTACTACTACTGAGTTACCCACTTCATCTGAGTTACTACTACTACTACTGAGTTACCCACTTCATCTGAGTTACTACTACTACTACTGAGTTACCCACTTCATCTGAGTTACTACTACTACTACTGAGTTACCCACTTCATCTGAGTTACTACTACTACTACTGAGTTACCCACTTCATGTGAGTTACTACTACTACTACTGAGTTAACCACTTCATCTGAGTTACTACTACTGAGTTACCCACTTCATCTGAGTTAATACTACTACTACTGAGTTACCCACTTCATCTGAGTTAAAACTACTACTACTACTGAGTTACCCACTTCATCTGAGTTACTACTACTACTACTACTACTGAGTTACCCACTTCATCTGAGTTAATACTACTACTACTACTGAGTTACCCACTTCATCTGAGTTAAAACTACTACTACTACTGAGTTGCCCACTTCATCTGAGTTACTACTACTACTACTGAGTTACCCACTTCCTCTGAGTTAAAACTACTACTACTGAGTTACCCACTTCATCTGAGTTACTACTACTACTGCTCAGTTACCCACTTCATCTGAGTTACTACTACTACTGAGTTACCCACTTCATCTGAGTTAAAACTACTACTACTGAGTTACCCACTTCATCTGAGTTACTACTACTACTACTACTACTACTACTACTACTACTACTGAGTTAACCACTTCATCTGAGTTACTACTACTGAGTTACCCACTTCATCTGAGTTAATACTACTACTACTGAGTTACCCACTTCCTCCTCTTGTGTCATCCTTTACTACTATATTTCATGTACAGTAAATATTCAATCTTTATATACATGTAATTAAATATAACATTGCAGTTATGCAAATATATGCTGGTTTCTCTCTAACTAAAGCATTTAATGGACATTTATAAAGCAACATAAAGCTGATTTACAATCAACTGTAAATGAGCCTCAAAGCAGTTACATAGTCTATCGCATATACTGTATATCTTTTATACATACGAGTATAGTAGAAAATAAAGTCCCTGGTAGGAGTCTGTGTGTTCGAGATAATCTCAAGAACCACTGGATGGATTTTGATGCAGTTGTCACCAGAGATGTAACTAGACTTTTTGTGCCCTGTGCCAGAAAGAGCATTGGCCCCCCTCATTTTTCAAAATGACATAATGCACCCAAAAAAGGGGAATGGCCTCATGGGGAAGGGCAAGGGAAGAGATAGGGGAGGCCAGGAGATGCTGGGGATAATTAGGGACATAATATAGTGCACCTGAGAGAGGGCCATGGCCTCATGGAGAAGGGCCAGGGAAGAGATAAGGGAGGCAGGAGATGCTGAGGATAAATAGGGACATAATATAGTGCACCTGAGAGAGGGCCATGGCCTCATGGGGAAGGGCCAGGGAAGAGATAGGGGAGGCCAGGAGATGCTGGGGATAAATAGGGACATAATATAGTGCACCTGAGAGAGGGCCATGGCCTCATGGGGAAGGGCCAGGGAAGAGATAGGGGAGGTCAGGAGATGCTGGGGATGAAATAAGAGGAAGCTATAAGTGAGAATGATAATAAACAGAAAATTGATAGGCCCAAACAGCGCCCCTTGTCCTGCTGTGCCCTGTGCCATGACACAGGCCGCACTGCCCTAGTTCCAGCCCTGGTTGTCACTATTCTATAGAGCATTTCATGAGGAAGGTTTAGGTGTATGACACATTAATGTATGATATAAGGGAGCAGAGCAGTGATGATTTAGTGAAGCAAGTCACTGAAAAGACGGACGTCTGAGCCCTTTCTTAGCTTATGCTGCCTAAAACGTTATAGATCTATAACTAGCTACCATTAGTCTCAGGTGCCTCCGTATTATTTTGGACTTAATTGGTGGTAAAGGTCTTCTGTGTGGAATTTGTTGTACATTTTGATGAACATCTTCTTTTCCACATTTTGAGGAAGTATCCTCCTACACCGATTGCTGACAAGGTTCCCTGCTGTGCTAAACAACTCTCAGTACACACTGGAGTGTGGGCAGCTAAAGTAGACCAACGCCAGTTTGTTTGTGCAAGGACCTCTAATTTACCTTTTTTTTCCAGCCAGTAGTCAACAGACTGTCTGACATGCCTATTTGGAAGCTATCATTAAAATAGTCCTCAACCATTCTTTGAATGATGACAGAATCAGATGGTGTCACATTAGAGGTCTCATTAAATGTAGGTAATTCTTCTAGACCCGACCAGTTTAGTTTTTTCTCAGTAGATGCACTTGCTGGAGAAACTGAAGGAGAAGCCATCGCTGCATCACGTGCCACTTAAGCTGACAATTTACTTACCAACAGATCTTTGCATATCTTCAGATCTGTGTCCATTGGGAAGAAAGACACAACATATGACTTAAATCTAGGATCAAGCATGGTCGCCAAAATATATTGATCCAATTGGAAGATCCTGACAACCCTTGGATCCTGGCAAAGCAAATAAAGGACTTGATCTACAAGTCTGAAATACTTAGCAGAATTGGGTCGTTTCAGCTCCTCCTTCAGTTTCTCAAGCTGCTTTTCCAACAGTCAAATTAGAGGAATTATCATCATCCGATTCACAAGATGGCAGTGTCTGAACGCACTTCACAGGTGACTACTTCAAAGGGTTTTAGCACCTTGCACAACACAAAAAGTATTCTCCACTAAGCATATAAAGGGTGGAGTTCCACCTTGAGCTGCTGTTTCTTAGATGCTGCTGCTGTTGGTGAAGGCAATACACCCACCCAGTGGTCTTTTACAGTCATGTAATCTTTAGTTTGCCCTGTTCCGCTTGTCCACATATTTGTGGTTAAGTGGACAGTGGGTACAACGGCATTTTAGAGCACACTAAGTTTTTAATAACATTCCTGTACAGGCTGGGAATTGCTTTTCTAGTGAAGTGGAATCTATATGGGATTTGGTAGCTGGTACACAGGACCTCATTTAACTATCTAAAACCCACTGCATTAATGGCGGCTATTGGATGCACATCTAATACCAGCATAGATATTATGGCGTCAGTGATCCGCTGTGCAACTGGGTGACTGTTGTCATACTTGCTCCCCTTTGCATAGGATTGTTTAACAGTCATTTTTTTAAACTAGTAGTCTTCTTGGTCCCCTTAGTTTCTGCCAAACGTAATTAAATGGAGACAAAACACAGAGATTATAGGTCTGGGTACAGGATAAAGGCCATTTGTCTCTGGAAAACTGAACTCTCCGTACCCTGTATCTGGATCCTTTTAAAACAGAACAATGTGAGACTGTTAAATTGTCTACAATAAAATACTCTCCACAAAAGCTAAAAGCTTCTGGCACCCAAGTGGTCTTTTCATTCATTAGTGCGTCCTTGAGTGACTGTCATTATTTACAGAGTGATATCGCTGCCAATTACTACATTTCTCTTCTAACCCACATTTAGTACTTAGGATCAGAAGAGAAATGTAGTCATCGGCAGGATGAGGCACGAATGGGTAGAGTGTAAGCTCCTGCGACTCACATTTTCTGCCTTTGCATACATCTAAACTGCATATTCTGTTATCCTACCTTAAACTACTGAGAGTTAAAAATAGTGAATCTATTTTCCACGCTGGGATTTCTGGTTGAGAAGAAGGAGAGATCTCGCCGCGCCTTGCACGTTGCGCACAGTAATGTACCATTTCGGGGCCTTGCAGTGTTCAGATAACGGGATTGAAGGATGCATCGTTCTGCCGCTTTGCATGTGTCTTCATTACTAGAGGGTTTAATACTATAATCCAAGTAATCTAAATAGAACACCTGGGCGAGGGAGAAAATAGTGGTGTTGTGTAGTTGGAAAGTTTTAAGACCTTCAAAGTGATTACTAACATGTATTTGTTTTATTTACTGGTGATGTTTTTTCTAAGGATCACAAATCTTGATCCCTACCCACCCCCCACTGAGTTATTATTATTATTATTATTATTATCCTTTATTTATATAGCGCCACAAAGGTTCCGCAGCACCTTACAAAGTACATAAATGAGCACACAAAAAAACAGTTAATAGTAATACAAAACAATGGAGGACAAGGACATGGTTTATAGACATTGCTGCATAACACAAGCAGCAGGGCCTCAGCAATGTTGGGTGCAAATTGGGGAGTTAGGAGCATATGATAGTATAAGTAGGGATAGGAGAAGCAAGTGAGGGACAAGGGCCCTGCTCATGAGAGCGTACATTCTAAAGGGGAGGGGCAGACATACAGGGGTGACACAGATGGGGTAGATAGTGAGGAAGGAGCAGTGGATTAGGATATATGCTGCGGAATGTGTGTGTATAAGATGACCTGATGTTATGTCAAAATTAAGTCCTTCAGTCATCTATCTCTATGACAGAAAATAGATTTTGTTTATGTCATTTACTTGAGAGATGTACAAAATAAAGGTGTAGCACTTTAATTTCTGTGTGTTGCATTTTAGCATCTAAATACATCCTTCTAAAAATGCAGCTCCTGCCATCCTAATACAGTAGACCCACTTCATCTGAGTTACTACTACTACTACTGAGTTACCCACTTCATCTGAGTTACTACTACTACTACTGAGTTACCCACTTCATCTGAGTTACTACTACTACTACTACTGAGTTACCCACTTCATCTGAGTTACTACTACTACTACTGAGTTACCCACTTCATCTGAGTTACTACTACTACTACTACTGAGTTACCCACTTCATCTGAGTTACTACTACTACTACTGAGTTACCCACTTCATCTGAGTTACTACTACTACTACTGAGTTACCCACTTCATCTGAGTTACTACTACTACTACTGAGTTACCCACTTCATCTGAGTTACTACTACTACTACTGAGTTACCCACTTCATCTGAGTTACTACTACTACTACTGAGTTACCCACTTCATCTGAGTTACTACTACTACTACTGAGTTACCCACTTCATCTGAGTTACTACTACTACTACTGAGTTACCCACTTCATGTGAGTTACTACTACTACTACTGAGTTACCCACTTCATCTGAGTTACTACTACTACTACTGAGTTACCCACTTCATCTGAGTTACTACTACTACTACTGAGTTACCCACTTCATCTGAGTTACTACTACTACTACTGAGTTACCCACTTCATCTGAGTTACTACTACTACTACTGAGTTACCCACTTCATCTGAGTTACTACTACTACTACTGAGTTACCCACTTCATGTGAGTTACTACTACTACTACTGAGTTACCCACTTCATCTGAGTTACTACTACTACTACTGAGTTACCCACTTCATGTGAGTTACTACTACTACTACTGAGTTACCCACTTCATCTGAGTTACTACTACTACTACTACTGAGTTACCCACTTCATGTGAGTTACTACTACTACTACTGAGTTAACCACTTCATCTGAGTTACTACTACTGAGTTACCCACTTCATCTGAGTTAATACTACTACTACTGAGTTACCCACTTCATCTGAGTTACTACTACTACTACTGAGTTACCCACTTCATGTGAGTTACTACTACTACTACTGAGTTACCCACTTCATCTGAGTTACTACTACTACTACTGAGTTACCCACTTCATGTGAGTTACTACTACTGAGTTACCCACTTCATCTGAGTTACTACTACTACTACTGAGTTACCCACTTCATCTGAGTTACTACTACTACTACTACTGAGTTACCCACTTCATGTGAGTTACTACTACTACTACTGAGTTAACCACTTCATCTGAGTTACTACTACTGAGTTACCCACTTCATCTGAGTTAATACTACTACTACTGAGTTACCCACTTCATCTGAGTTAAAACTACTACTACTACTGAGTTACCCACTTCATCTGAGTTACTACTACTACTACTGAGTTACCCACTTCATCTGAGTTACTACTACTACTACTGAGTTACCCACTTCATCTGAGTTACTACTACTACTACTGAGTTACCCACTTCATCTGAGTTACTACTACTACTACTGAGTTACCCACTTCATCTGAGTTACTACTACTACTACTGAGTTACCCACTTCATGTGAGTTACTACTACTACTACTGAGTTAACCACTTCATCTGAGTTACTACTACTGAGTTACCCACTTCATCTGAGTTAATACTACTACTACTGAGTTACCCACTTCATCTGAGTTAAAACTACTACTACTACTGAGTTACCCACTTCATCTGAGTTACTACTACTACTACTACTACTGAGTTACCCACTTCATCTGAGTTAATACTACTACTACTACTGAGTTACCCACTTCATCTGAGTTAAAACTACTACTACTACTGAGTTGCCCACTTCATCTGAGTTACTACTACTACTACTGAGTTACCCACTTCCTCTGAGTTAAAACTACTACTACTGAGTTACCCACTTCATCTGAGTTACTACTACTACTGCTCAGTTACCCACTTCATCTGAGTTACTACTACTACTGAGTTACCCACTTCATCTGAGTTAAAACTACTACTACTGAGTTACCCACTTCATCTGAGTTACTACTACTACTACTACTACTACTACTACTGAGTTAACCACTTCATCTGAGTTACTACTACTGAGTTACCCACTTCATCTGAGTTAATACTACTACTACTGAGTTACCCACTTCCTCCTCTTGTGTCATCCTTTACTACTATATTTCATGTACAGTAAATATTCAATCTTTATATACATGTAATTAAATATAACATTGCAGTTATGCAAATATATGCTGGTTTCTCTCTAACTAAAGCATTTAATGGACATTTATAAAGCAACATAAAGCTGATTTACAATCAACTGTAAATGAGCCTCAAAGCAGTTACATAGTCTATCGCATATACTGTATATCTTTTATACATACGAGTATAGTAGAAAATAAAGTCCCTGGTAGGAGTCTGTGTGTTCGAGATAATCTCAAGAACCACTGGATGGATTTTGATGCAGTTGTCACCAGAGATGTAACTAGACTTTTTGTGCCCTGTGCCAGAAAGAGCATTGGCCCCCCCTCATTTTTCAAAATGACATAATGCACCCAAAAAAGGGGAATGGCCTCATGGGGAAGGGCAAGGGAAGAGATAGGGGAGGCCAGGAGATGCTGGGGATAATTAGGGACATAATATAGTGCACCTGAGAGAGGGCCATGGCCTCATGGAGAAGGGCCAGGGAAGAGATAAGGGAGGCAGGAGATGCTGAGGATAAATAGGGACATAATATAGTGCACCTGAGAGAGGGCCATGGCCTCATGGGGAAGGGCCAGGGAAGAGATAGGGGAGGCCAGGAGATGCTGGGGATAAATAGGGACATAATATAGTGCACCTGAGAGAGGGCCATGGCCTCATGGGGAAGGGCCAGGGAAGAGATAGGGGAGGTCAGGAGATGCTGGGGATGAAATAAGAGGAAGCTATAAGTGAGAATGATAATAAACAGAAAATTGATAGGCCCAAACAGCGCCCCTTGTCCTGCTGTGCCCTGTGCCATGACACAGGCCGCACTGCCCTAGTTCCAGCCCTGGTTGTCACTATTCTATAGAGCATTTCATGAGGAAGGTTTAGGTGTATGACACATTAATGTATGATATAAGGGAGCAGAGCAGTGATGATTTAGTGAAGCAAGTCACTGAAAAGACGGACGTCTGAGCCCTTTCTTAGCTTATGCTGCCTAAAACGTTATAGATCTATTATAACGATGGACTTTATTTAATACCATGTAGAGACTGATACGTATTATCTGGTTTCTCCAGAAACATTGATGTCAGCCCTGATTACTGATACAGAATTTCAGATTTTACCTTTTGTTACCGTTCCTCGTTCATATATGTGAAAAACGATTCTTTAATTTCAAACAAGTCCAATTCCCGGTAAGAGTAGGCTTTGGCATGACAATAAAGAAAGCTCAGGGAAAGACACTTAAGGTGGCTGCAGATTACCTACTGTAAGTAGAGACTGTTTTTCTCATGGACAACTTTACATGGCCCTTTTGCGTGTCATGTCAAAACTAAGGACCTCATTCAGAGGCGGTTGTTAGATGCAAGCGGTTGCTCTGAATGAGGGCGGCCACTTGCAACTTGTAGTGCCGCCTCTTGGTCGATCGCTAAGCTGTGAGTTACCACCCACAGCTCTAGCGACCGACCAGGGTGATGGTCATGATGGTCTTCCATCGGGGTTTGCGACAAGACCCTAAGGTTGGGTCTCGGCACTCGCAAGCCCCAGGGAGCTTGCTGCTCTGATCGAGCAGGAAGCTTCCCACTAACATCAGCAAGACATCACTGGTGATGTCAGTGGGGCTGCCCCCAAACGGCAAGCGTTCCTTCGGGAAAGCCTCCATTTGGCCGGCCACACCCCCTGCCTACCTACCAAATAGGGCGAGCTGTCACTCACCATCGAGAGCTCGCCCCCTTTGGTGTGAGACCCCTAGCAATGGAGCGCCCGTCGCTAGCTGGGTCTCGCGCATGGGCACGTCGGAGCCGGCTCCGACGAGCGCATGCCCAGTGGGGGAACATTGACCCAGTTCCGAGTGCTCAGCGCTTGCGACCAGGTCTGAATGACCCCCTGAATCTTTCCGTGTTGACGTCAGGAGGAAAAATCACTAATATCGTTTACAGTACAAGGCAATCTTATAAGACCTCAGTTAAAGAAGACTATTGAAATTCTTAAATTGTAAAGTCGGGTCGGGTCGTTAGTTATATATAAAGAAAGTGGTGCAATTGTCACAGAAAGAAACTACATAGATGGTCAGTAACAACAAGTTCTATCATTCACGAGTGATAAAACTCACTGCGTATGATAAATGGTGCTCCAGCCAACCAGCTCCCAACTGTCATTTTTCAAACAGAAGACAGCTTGGAGCTGATTGGCTGGAGCACCAATATCATATGCAGTATCATATCATATGCAGTAAGTTTTATCGTTGTGAATTATAAAATTAATTCAGAAATGAGGCCCTAAGTCTACTCATTAGCCCATTAAAATGTGCAAGTGCTTTTATCACTATTGTCTAGAGATGTGGGCTGACCCCTGTATTTTGGTTTTGGATTTTGGGTCTGGATTCATCTTTGTGTTTTGGTTTTGCAAAACCACCCTCAAGTGGTTCTGGTTTTTTTTTTTTATTTAAATTGATAAAAGTTTTTAAAAACAGGTAAAATCATGTACCCAAAATTCGGATTTAAAATCGAAATTCTGAACAGCAGGATTATCAGACCTGCTACTCAGATCTGTCCGGATCTCCTCAGGAGGTCAGAACTGTGATGCTTTCTTGGGAACACATATTCAGGGAGAGTGATCGCAGTAACCCATTATATGCTGCAATAGGACTAGCCATACATAGTGTAGTGTATGTATAGCAGTTTAATAAACTATACGACCCCATAGGAAGTTAAAACCAAGAATGTTTTCATTAATCAATAACTAGGTCAGAGGCCTGAGGGAGTTGGAATATGTTTATAGAGTATTTGAAAACAGGGAAAGGACGGAAGGATTGATTAGTTTGTAAATTAATTTATTTTAATTATTGGATTCTGAAGAAATTTTTATGAGGGAGGATCAATGTAGGATCAAGTTGTTAATTTCCTGAAAGACATCTTTGATATGGGGGAGGTTTGGTATTTGCGCATGGATAGTTTGTCAAAAGATATTATGCCGGGTCTGCACCATTGCACAAAGATTCTTGAGGCATTTATTGGAGCAGGCTCACTGTGAAACAACCACCGAAAACCTGATCACCTGAGTGACATCTGCAGAGCACCTGTTGCTAATACATAGTGAGGGCAGCCATTTTGTGCCACATCCTCATTGAATATTGATTCAGCCCATATACACTGTATATTTTTTACATCTAATAGAAATGTGGTGGCCTTGCTTGTGGAGGTGCTGCTAAATAGTACACACTGTAAACAGACATTTACAGTACTTTGTGCTCAGGGAGGTTGTTAATGGGACCATGACTTGCTGTTTACATCAGATGAAAGTTGCATGTAGCTCTCCAACTGAACTACAACTCCCAGCATCCATGCTGTTTGCTGGAAGTTGTTTGTTAACAGCATGTGGCGTGCCTCAGGTTACATCAGCCTGCTTTACACACGGTGTGTACCATGTAAATATGTATGTATGTGACCAATATACACAACTAATTTTTGTATTAAATGTATTTGCACTTTATTGCACACATCCTGGCAGGAAGATGCTCTGTGCTGCTGCTCATATTTTTGGTCTCTCTCATGACACCCACCATCTACATTATCCAGTTATTCCGCTTAGAGTCATCTACATACAAAGGAGGCAGGTGTTTATTGAGCAGAACCATTATTTATAACAGTCTGTCAATTCACCAGTATCCTGGGGCAACCGGTTGAGGTTGGGAGGAGCAATTAAAAACACTGGGTAAATTTGAAAATCTTCCATGTTTTGCCCACCCAATCAACTTTGTGGTTCAGAATTATTTTTGAAAACTAAAAGGTGCATACAGGAGATGCTGTCTGTGGCTATAGCAATTTCTGGAGATTTTTGGAATTTATCTATCGCATTTAGAAGATTTCAGCGGCTGGAAACATAAGTGGCACTGCAGTTGCAGACAGGATGGCAGTTTAATAAACTAAATAAAAGTTTGTTGTCTACGCGAAAAGACAGTCAGCAATGCCCCAAACAGCACTTAATGCAAAGAAAAGAGGTGAAAGATGGAATTGTCCTTTGGGTTTCTACCCACCCTTTTGTTGTTTATATTAAACAGGACATGCACAGTTTAACAAACCAATCAATTCATCGACAGGGACTGCCAATCATGGCTGAAGCGATTGGTTTGTTTGGGCCACAACAAAACTAGCTACCAATGGGCAGCTGACATTGCTGGCAATGATCTCTATGTGCACAAACTGGTTCTACAGAGGCAAGATGTTGTTGCCATCATCATCCAATTCCTCACCCTCATCAGTGTGTACATTATCTTCACACAATATTAATGCGTCCCCGCTGGAATCCACCATTAGTCTCAGGTGCCTCTGTATTATTTTGGACTTAATTGGTGGTAAAGGTCTTCTGTGTGGAATTTGTTGTACATTTTGATGAACATCTTCTTTTCCACATTTTGAGGAAGTATCCTCCTACACCGATTGCTGACAAGGTTCCCTGCTGTGCTAAACAACTCTCAGTACACACTGGAGTGTGGGCAGCTAAAGTAGACCAACGCCAGTTTGTTTGTGCAAGGACCTCTAATTTACCTTTTTTTTCCAGCCAGTAGTCAACAGACTGTCTGACATGCCTATTTGGAAGCTATCATTAAAATAGTCCTCAACCATTCTTTGAATGACGACAGAATCAGATGGTGTCACATTAGAGGTCTCATTAAATGTAGGTAATTCTTCTAGACCCGACCAGTTTAGTTTTTTCTCAGTAGATGCACTTGCTGGAGAAACTGAAGGAGAAGCCATCGCTGCATCACGTGCCACTTAAGCTGACAATTTACTTACCAACAGATCTTTGCATATCTTCAGATCTGTGTCCATTGGGAAGAAAGACACAACATATGACTTAAATCTAGGATCAAGCATGGTCGCCAAAATATATTGATCCAATTGGAAGATCCTGACAACCCTTGGATCCTGGCAAAGCAAATAAAGGACTTGATCTACAAGTCTGAAATACTTAGCAGAATTGGGTCGTTTCAGCTCCTCCTTCAGTTTCTCAAGCTGCTTTTCCAACAGTCAAATTAGAGGAATTATCATCATCCGATTCACAAGATGGCAGTGTCTGAACGCACTTCACAGGTGACTACTTCAAAGGGTTTTAGCACCTTGCACAACACAAAAAGTATTCTCCACTAAGCATATAAAGGGTGGAGTTCCACCTTGAGCTGCTGTTTCTTAGATGCTGCTGCTGTTGGTGAAGGCAATACACCCACCCAGTGGTCTTTTACAGTCATGTAATCTTTAGTTTGCCCTGTTCCGCTTGTCCACATATTTGTGGTTAAGTGGACAGTGGGTACAACGGCATTTTAGAGCACACTAAGTTTTTAATAACATTCCTGTACAGGCTGGGAATTGCTTTTCTAGTGAAGTGGAATCTATATGGGATTTGGTAGCTGGTACACAGGACCTCATTTAACTGTCTAAAACCCACTGCATTAATGGCGGCTATTGGATGCACATCTAATACCAGCATAGATATTATGGCGTCAGTGATCCGCTGTGCAACTGGGTGACTGTTGTCATACTTGCTCCCCTTTGCATAGGATTGTTTAACAGTCATTTTTTTAAACTAGTAGTCTTCTTGGTCCCCTTCTTGGATGAATATCCACTCCCAGCAGCATCAGCAGGCACAGCACTCAAGGATTCTTCTAAGGAATCCTGGATAGGGGAGGACTCAGGGCCTGATTCAGAGCCGGACGCTATTTGTGGTCGTTCATCCAGAAAATAGGGATGGCTATTCAAATGAACCGTTCGCTCTTTGCGGTCTGTTCATGCCTCTATGTCTGAATGAGCGAACAGAACTTGCGGTCGTTTTTTGAAAAAATATGCCCCCTGGCCGCTCGCATCCTACGTCATGTCCGCTATTTATTAGATTAATTGAGTACATCGACCAGCGTATGAACTGCTCGCTATTCTTGTGGTTGGTTTTTGCTACCACAATCTTGCGAGCAGTTCTGGCTATAAAATAACCCAGTGACATGGTCAATGACGCTGCTGTATTAATTATGCACACCCTTAAAACACCTGTTTTGACCTTTAAGCACGCCTGCGATCGGATCTCCACTCCCTGTTTTCAAGCACCTTCCCCTGTTACCACCCACATACGCCTCATTCTGTCACTCAAAATAGCAGGCATTCGCTATTTAGCGAACAAACGAATTTCAGCCGCACTGACTGGTTCGCGCATGCGTATTACGATCCGTACGCATGCGCAGTTGGGCAAACATCGCTCGGAGCGAATGAGCGGCCGCTTACGAGCGGCTCTGAATCAGGCCCTCAGTTAGCCTTATCAATTTGGATGCAGGACTACTTGTGATCATCTGATCATGATTGAGGATATTGTTGATGAAGGTGTTGGTGGTGGAGATGGAAGGTGCTTGGATTTGGTAGAGAAAAGGGAGCTAGCTGATGCTGGACTGCTTGTTGTTACTTTTTTAGCCAAAGTTCCTGAATTTGGCAAAACTTTTGATGAATGTCTGCAGATGATGTAACAGGGAGGAGGTTCCTAAATAGTTAAGGTCCCTACCTTTACTTACTCTGGCTTTACAAACACTACAGATGGCTTGAAAATTGTTGTCTGGATTTGGGTAAAAATAATTCCAAACATAAGACGTGGATGTATTGTGTTATGCCCAGGCATGACAATGGCCTTTTCTTATCATGGGCAAGAACTGTTTCCACTGGTGCCCGATTTACACAAACAACATCCTCATCAACAACAGCCTTATCATCAACATCCTCATCATCAACATCCTTATTGATGTGATGAGCTACACAAATATCTCCCTCATCTTGGGGCACTTGCAAAGCAGCATTCTAAATTTCTATGTCAGCATGTTGATTTGTGCTGCTCATCCCAACATTTGCAGAGGGCGCACAAATGGTGGAAGGAGGCTCCTTTTTGAGTACAGTACTGGAAAGGTCAGGCTCACACATTGTACCCACGGACACAGACTCCACTCAGGGATTTGTAAAGTTACTGAGCAGTTGGTTCCTGTGCCTTAGTGGTTTTCATTTTTTTTATACCTCTTCTACAGTGAGAATGGTTTACATAGTCATAAGATTCAGAAGAACATGCCTCACTAACAGTTGCAGAACCACCACTCATAAATAAAGGCCAAGGCCTTAGCCTTTACTTTCCACTTCATGTGGTGAATGGCATATTGGTAATTTTGTGTTTTTCTGTAGCCAACTTTGATATTTCTTGATTTACCACTTTAAAATATTGGTTCTTTGATTTTAGATGCCCTGACTTAAACCCTCTATGCCCCTGATGATGTTGAAGGACTGGTATCGTTATGACTGATGGCAGCAGCTGCATAAAAAGTATTTAGTTGTGGCTCCTGCTCTTCTCTTCTAAACTGATCATTATCCATTTTTCAATTTGCAGCTCAGCTCACACTGTGGGGATTCAATGGGCTTTGTTGTACGTGAACAAACTCACTGTGGTACAGCATACAGAACAGTAAAAGTAACAACAGAACCAAATATATTTTTTTAAACTTTTTTTTTTTTCCAACTATCACTGCTTGGAGTTGTGAAGTTAGTTAGTGCTTATGTGAAGTTAGTGAATCCAGTGGGCTATGGCTTGTGGAGTCACTACAGCATAAGTCTGTGACAGGACAGGGAGTGGTGGGACACAGTCACTGGATGAACAACACAGCACAGCCACTGGATAGAACAATAGAACAACAAATATATATTTTTATTACATTTTTATAAACTTTTTTTAAACTTTGTTCGCAAATGACACTGCGGTGTCACACCACTTATGTGAATGCAGTGGGATATAGCCTGCAGTGTCACAGTGCTTATATAGATACACTGGGGTACAGAAGCAGACACTGTGGTACGGCCTGTAGCATCACAGTGCTTATATAGATGCACTGTGGTATGGCCTTCAGCGTAACAGTACTTTTATAGATATACTGGGGTACAGCCTGCAGTGTCACAGTGCTTATATAGATACACTGGGGTACAGAAGCAGACACTGGGGTATGGCCTGCAGCATCACAGTGCTTATATAGATACACTGGGGTACAGAAGCAGACACTGTGGTACGGCCTGTAGCATCACAGTGCTTATATAGATGCACTTATATAGATATACTGGGGTACAGCCTGCAGTGTCACAGTGCTTATATAGATACACTGGGGTATAGCCTGCAGTGTCACAGTGCTTATATAGATATACTGGGGTACAAAAGCAGACATTGTGGTACGGCCTGCAGCATCACAGTGCTTATATACACTGGGGTACAGCCTGCAGCATCACAGTGCTTATATAGATACACTGGGATACCGCCATTTTCATCTTGAACAGCTGGATGGGTTCCTTTTGACTGATGATGGTCCGGGCCTGTTCCTTGAGCAAGTGTTTTTGGGTGTGTGATTATTATTATGCCACTCGTACGAGGGCCATTTGTACACCATTCATACACTATGGGTGTCCAAATTTTGGTTGGTAAAGTTTAAAGGTGTGTAGCTTGAGTCCATAAACCATAGTACCCAGGGGAAGTTACAATGACCCCCCCAATTAGTTTATCTGTTTTGCAGTTTCATGCTGCTGTCATGCTTTAGTTTGCTACCAGCTAATTAATTATTAATAAATCATTTTTATTTAGCCACATCCATGTTTTTATTTCTAAGGCTGGTAAAGTACATTTATGGCAAAAGTTATGACATGGTAAGGGAAGAGCCCTGGTAATAACGGGTACTAGGAAAATGAATGAGAGAGATGAGCATAAGGCACGTGCTGTGACACTTTATATTTACAAACTACAAATGTTTCCGTCGTTCTGAGAAAACTGCCGATGAGCTACACGTCCGCGCCGATGGAGCATGTCATTTCCCTTTGGTGCATGAGCCTATTTTTGTGCTCTGTGCAGAAGTGGGCATCAAGCAAAAAGTTAGCGCCCCAGGTATTTGTTTCCTTCTTTAATGCCCCCCCCCCCCGGCTCATTACTCACTTTATAGTCAACCACTTGAGCATGAAATATCTGAAATGGAACCTCACTGAGTTCCATCATCTCATCTCACTTAGGAATTCAAATTAAACTATTTCTTCTTTGCTGCTCATTGACCAAGCCGACCTCACACAGTGATGTATGAGTGACAGCTAAACATGTTTTCCTACAGTAGATGTGTCAGTTGACATAGGGAAATTTCCTGTAAAACACATTTAAATCAGAGATGAGTGGTTCAGCTTTACTGAAAACCAAACACACCCAAACTATGGGGTTTAGAGTTGAACAGACTTCCAGTTCAGATAGTTTTGGGGTACCCGGTAGAATAGAGTCCCGACTCTGGTTTTCTCGCAAGTATGGAATTGGGATCTCAAAACTGGATCTCGCATGTTTTGGATTGCATTTAAATTCCTCCCTCGTGATTTCAGGTGCTGTGAGATTGTCCAAATTGACTGGGAATGACTGTATATTAATGTTATTGATGGTAATAATACTATAGGAACAAAAACAGGTCCAAGTTATGTGATTTTAGCTGTTTTTTTATTTTTTCTTTAAAAAAAATCCAAATTTAAAACCAAAACCGTACCAAAACACTGGAGGCTGGAATTGGCAAAACCAAAACTTAAATACGACAATGATTTAGAACCAAAACCAAAACACAGGGGTCCACTCACACTTATTTAATTTAAATATATCTTGTTGATATGTGTGTACAGTTTTGTGGTGTACACATTTAGTAAATAGTAGTATTTTTACCCTACTATAACCCCTACCCATCGCCCAGGGGTGTGGGGAAGAGCCACATTGTACTCAGGAGAGGAGGGACCCTTTTATTGGGGGGTGTCCACCTCCACTGAGATCCCCAGCTTGGGCTGACCAGCTTAGGGTGATAATGCTTTGGCCAGGAGAGACCTGATTATAGGGTCCCCTGGCTGTGGCATTACATCCCGGTCATTTTTGGTCCAGTGCTGGTTTTAAATATAGGAGAACCCTTACACAATTTTTTCCCCCTATTTTCAAAACCAGGACTGGCCAGCAGCCAGGTGTTGGTTCTTAAAGTGCGGGGTAACCCTACACATTTTTCCCCTTATTTTTAGGAACCAGGACTGGCTGAGCAACCCGGGGCTGGTTATGTCTTTTGGTGGGGCCCTGCGTCTTTTTTTTTTAACCATTTACACACTGTTTCCATGCTGAAACATACACAAATCACACTGATCTGTGTATGTTTTATGGAAACTGCCAGCTCAGGAGGTGGTCTATTTGCAACTTCTATTTACTCCCCGATTTGCCTGCAAAAATGGCCGAATAGAACAAAATGAATAATGGTAAATTTCCGTGTTATGCCATTTTGGTCTTCTCATCATTGACTTGGACTCCTATAGATGTTAACTTCTGGTACATGGACATAATTTTGTCACTCATACTTGTGCATTCACTCAACTTGGTATTATACAGTATACAGTACGCCTCTTATCCTCATATGCTGCCTGCAGGACTATCCACATGTCATTAATTACATTTTTTCATATATAATAGAATAAACGTGTTGTTCAACACTTAAGCCTATTGTTCCCCTAGTTTTTTCTATAATGTCTGGGCTTGGATTGTCACCTGGATCAACTGTAACTTTCCATTTAAAATTTTCATCTGTATGTATATGATGGAGAAGCTTGTAGTGAGAAAGGGGGTGTTGAAAGAGGAGTGTGCTACTGTGCAGACTCCAGTCTTCCTGCTTCTCCAGGTAGACTTCATGCCCTGTTCCAAGATGGCCACCTTGATCACCCTGAGCATATGCAGGGGCCAACTTGTTCTTTATTGTGACAGAGTGACATGCTGGGAGACAGTAGTTTTCTACTTAATGCCTAGCGAGAACCTGGCTTTATAGCTGTTCCATTATCTTGCACAGCTACCCACAAACAGTATACACTCAGCTGAGTTGTATAAACACCCACTCCACTCCATCACCAGTGTGCATGTCTGCAGATAAAACTCTCATCCTTCCAACTCGAGAGAGCACTAAAGTCTGGAGAAGTGTAAGCGAACCCATCGCTAAGTGTAAATGTGTCAATGAAATAATGAAAGGTGTCACAAGGCGTGACGTAACATTCTTACAATTTAAGGTGGGACTTGTTTTTTTCACTGCTGCAAAGATTGAAAGCTGCAGAATTTTAATTGGACACATTGAGGCTGACTGAGTCAGCCGCAGGAATGGCTGCGTCTTTTGCCGCCGTCGTGCCTGTATCTTTATGCCAGTGGCACTAAAAAGTCCTTACCCAGAGGTGATCTGTGCGCCTGAATGTGCACGGAATGAGACGCCCACAGTCAGAGTCGGTAGATGCTCTACTGGTCGCACCATCGACGCTTGCACCCCTATGGCAGGCGCAGTTTCTACGTCTGAGTGTTGCCTCCTATGTGGACTGTGTCTGTGTCTGGAGAGCGCTACCATTTAATAATACAGATGCAGTTATCATGTAAAATACCCTCACATTCATGTCCGTGTCCCACTTTGGCACTCTTACACCTTGACAATATGGTGCAGCCATACGCAGAAGACCGCCATCACAGTTAGGCACTGATGCCTCCCCAAAGGTGCACCATAGAGATTGCACAGTAACGCACTCCATACTTCAACATGATGATGTCACTGGTTCCTAGATAACAGGCTCCATCTGGTCCATTCCACCAAAAACGACCTCACTATCTTACAGGTGCAGGTATCGCCACTAATTAATGCAATGTGCTGTATATCAAGGTCCGTGCATCACTGAGGTTAACAATATCCATTAAATATTTGTTTAAAAAAATGTAAAGTTATCATGTCACAGCAGCTCAAGTGACTGTAATCTCAGCCTTTTAACAGTTATCAGATCCCACGAGGAAAGATGTGAGGGATTTTTTCATTTGATAGTAATGGAGGGGTGTGTGCATGCGTGCGTGTGGTGGGTGGATGCGTACACTATACTCTGTAACAGAGCTGTTGTATAAAATTAATATTGTTGAATCATATCAGAAAATCTCAATTATGGCCTTAGAGGTCCTTTGAGTATTAGGGGCGTATTTACTAAAGTGCGGGTTTTTAGAAGTGGAGATGTTGCCCATAGCAACCAATCAGATTCTAGCAATTATCTTATAGAAGGTGATAGATAAATGTTAAGTAGAATCTGATTGGTTGCTATGGGCAACATCTCCACTTCTAAAAACCCGCCCTTAGTAAATACATCCCTTAGCCTCAATACAATTGTGATAGTAAATAGTAAAATTTAAGAACAAAATGGAAACCATCATGTAAGGAGCACCCCTAATACCGGGCGGGTCAGCAATGATATCATTCTTCTTCATCGCATCCACATTTTCTCAATTTCTGGCTTTGAAATTGAGTTTGTTGATCTTTTGTGTTTTTTTTGTTTTTCTAATCTCAGGTTTTGTGTGAGCTAAAGAATAAAAAAATATATATTGTAATAATGTTGGGAAGACAACGGAGCCATTTGTGTACAGCCCGAGTTATAAATATGAGAGAAATAAATTATACAAGACACTGTAGTGCTTCAAGGAACCAGAACAAAAGGGCAGCCATGAAATGATGAAATGCAAATTCACCGCATAACATCGGGGGCTCCTGCACGTCTCCGGGATGGAAACAAAGCGGCAGCGTAAACAGAGGAATATCATCTAAGGACAAGGTATCTGAGGATACAGCGAGGAGGGTAAGAGGCAGCTCATGACTGCAGATCGTCTATTAACATATTATTATTATTATTATTATTATTATTATTTATTATACTTTATTTATATAGTGCAAACTTATTACGCAGTACTGTAGAGAGTATGTCATCATTTTCTCAGCGGAGCTTGCAGTCTAAAGGGGTCTAATTACTAAGCCTTGGATGGAGATAAACTGAATGGAGATAAAGTCCCTACCAATCAGCTCCTAACGATCATTTTTCAAACACAGCCTGTGACATGGCAGTAAAGAGCTGATTGGTTGGGACCGTGGGCCCGATTCAGACCCGCTCGCCAGATGTGTTCGCACGCAGCCATATGCAAATCCTGCGATCGCACGGCAAGGCATTAGCACGCCCACTATGTCTTGGCGTGCGATCGCGGTGTGTATATAAACGCCCACTTGCATGTCACAAGTCGCCCACTTTCCCTTAGTAACACACGTCATCTCCAGGATGTGTATGCAACAATCTGTAACATGGAGTACCATCAGAACCGTACGCAGCACTTGTGGCTGACCATACCCTACCGCAAGCACTGCGAGTGCTTCAGTGTGTAATTCAGCATGTGACGTGCATTATGATGATGCGTCTTAATTATGCACACCTCTGAAACCGCGTTAAGATGCTCAGACACGCCTGCATTCTCCCCACCCCATCCCCATTTCTATCGACCACCCCCTGTCACCACCCACATATGACTCATCCTGTCACTCAATCTAGCGAGGCGTCTACAGTCAGGTGCATAAATATTGGGACATTGACAGAATTGTCATATTTTGGCCTCTATTCACCACCACAATGGCTCTGAAATGAAACAAACAAGATGTGCTTTAACTGCAGACTTTCAGATTTAATTTGAGGGTAATTACATCCAAATCAGGTGAACGGTGTAGGAATTACAACGGTTTCTATATGTGCCTCCCACTTTTTAAGGGGCCAAAAGTAATGGGACTATCAACTCAAAAGCTATTTCATGGACAGGTGTGGGCTATTCCCTCGTTATTTCATTATCAATTAAGCAGGTAAAAGGTCTGGAGTTGATTCTAGGTGTGACATTTGCATTATAATCAGTTGCAGTCGACTCTCAATATGAGATCCAAAGTGCTGTCACTATCAGTGAAGCAAGCCATCATTAGGCTGAAAAATCAAAACAAACCCATCAGAGAGATAGCAACAACATTAGGTGTGGCCAAATCAACTGTTTGGAACATTCTTAAAAAGAAAGAACGCACCGGAGAGCTCAGCAACACCAAAAGACCCAGAAGACCACAGAAAACAACTGTGGTGGATGGCAGAAGAATTATTTCCCTGGTGAAGAAAAACCCCTTCACAACAGTTGGCCAAATCAAGAACACTCTCCAGGAGGTAGGTGTATATGTGTCAAAGTCAACAATCAAGAGAAGACTTCACAAGAGTGAATATAGAGGGTTCACCACAAGATGTAAACCATTGATGAGCCTCAAAAACAGGAAGACCAGATTAGAGTTTGCCAAACAACATTTAAAAAAGCCATGACAGTTCTGGAACAACATTCTATGGACAGATGAGACAAAGATCAACTTGTACCAGAGTGATGGCAAGAGAAGAGTATGGAGAAGGAAAGGAACTGCTCATGATTCAAAACATACCACCTCATCAGTGAAGCATGGTGGTGGTAGTGTCATGGCGTGGGCATGTATTGCTGCCAATGGAACTGGTTCCCTTGTATTTATTGATGATGTGACTGCTGACAAAAGCAGCAGAATGAATTCTGAAGTGTTTCCGGCAATATTATATGCTCATATTCAGTCAAATGCTTCAGAACTCATTGGACGGCGCTTCACAGTGCAGATGGACAATGACCCGCATATTGCAAAAGCAACCAAAGACTTGTTTAAGGCTAAAAAGTGGAATGTTAGGCAATGGCCAAGTCAATCCCCTGACCTGAATCCGATTGAGTATGCATTTCACTTGATGAAGACAAAACTGAAGGGAAAATGCCCCAAGAACAAGCAGGAACTGGAGACATTTGCAGTAGAGGCCTGGCAGAGCATCACCAGGGATGAAACCCAGCGTCTGGTGATGTCTATGCGTTCCAGACTTCAGGCTGTAATTGCCTGCAAAGGATTTGCAACAAAGTATTAAAAAGTGAAAGTTAGATTTAGGATTGTTTAGTTTGTCCCATTACTTTTGGCCCCTTAAAAAGTGGGAGGCACATATAGAAACCGTTGTAATTCCTACACCGTTCACCTGATTTGGATGTAAAACTTCTGTCAGTGTCCCAATATTTATGCACCTGACTGTATGTACACGGGGCGATCGCTTCGCAATCGCATGGACTGGTTGGCTACTTCTTATATGCATGCGCAGATTGCAAACATCGTCAGGCTATGTGCGAACGCAGCCTAGCGAACGGGTCTGAATCGGGCCCTTTATCTACGTTCACTTTATCTCTATGCAAGGCTTAGTAAATAGACCCCTAAATTTTCAACCAGACGCCCATCAGACTCATTAGCAGCAGAAGCCAATGATCTTCCCAAGTATGTTTTTGGGCTGTGGGAAGAATTAGAGTACCTGTAGGAAAACATACAAACTCCACACATATAGTACACTGGTAAGAATCACTGTAGCGCGTGGATGCAGCAATGCTAATTATTGTGACACTGTCCCATCCCATTGTTCAACCAAAATCAACCCCAAGAGGTCCATTCCCAGAGTGATCTTGGATTTGCGTTCCACTGCTACACCATCACTGTGCTGTGCAGTGTCCTCCACTCCCTCAGGGTTGTGGATAAATCCCCTTTTCACTCAGCCTTAGCCGCCCACCGTCAGCCCCCTCAGCCCTAGTCATGCGCCATCAGCTCCCTCAGCCTTAGCCACCCACCAGCAGCTCCCTCATTCTTAGCCGCCTGCCGTCAGCTCCACTACCTCTATGGAATGATTGAGGCCGGGCCATCCCCCAGGGCTGCGGGAGCCGAGGTGGACCATGCAGGGTGGAAAGGGCAAGAGTGTGTGCAGGCTGCAGCTGTGTAGTGTAGGAGCCGGAGGAGCAGGACGTCATGCAGGTGGCAGGAGCTGTCCACTCAAGGAGCATCCTGGCTGCTGTTAGCTCGAGAGAGGGACCATGCGGATAGAAGGTGACCCCGGCCCGGAGTGGAGGTGATTCATTTTCAGCTTTCTTCTCAGCCCAACCTGCCCGCATATTCCCACCACTGCCCCCACCCTGCTCCTCACTACTACTCCCATCTTACCCCTGCTGATAACATTTAATCCCATCCTGCCCCAAACTACGATTCTCACCCTACCCCACACTACTACTCCCACCCTGCCCCCTGCTCCACACTACTACTCCAACCCTGCCCCCTGCTCCACACTACTACTCCCACCCTGCTCCACACTACTACTCCCACCCTGCCCCGTGCTCCTCACTACTACTCCCACCCTGCTCCACACTACTACTCCCACCCTGCTCCACACTATTACTCCCACCCTGCCCCCTGCTCCACACAACTACTCCAACCCTGCTCCACACTACTACTCCCACCCTGCTCCACACTACTACTCCTACCCTGCCCTCTGCTCCACACAACTACTCCCACCCTGCTCCACACTACTACTCCCACCCTGCTCCACACTACTACTCCCACCCTGCTCCACATTACTACTCCAACCCTGTTCCACACTACTACTCCCATCCTGCTCCACACTACTACTCCAACACTGCTCCATACTACTACTCCCACCTTACCCAACACAACTCCCACCCTGCCCCCTGCTCCACACAAGTACTCCCACCCTGCTCCACAAAACTACTCCAACCCTGCTCCACACTACCACTCCCACCCTGCCCCCTGTTCCACACTACTACTACAACTCTGCTCCACACTACTACTCCCATCCTGCTCCACACTACTACTCCAACTCTGCTCTACACTACTACTCCCACCCTGCCCCACAGTACTACTCCCACCTTGCCCCCTGCTCCACACAAGTACTACCACCCTGCTCCTCACTACTACTCCCATCTTGTGCCTGCTGAAAACATTTACTCCCATCCTGCCCTGAACTACTACTATTCTCACCCTACCCCACACTACTACTCCCACCCCGCCCCTTGCTCCACACTACTACTCCCATTCTGCTCCACACTACTACTACAACTCTGCTCCACACAACTACTCCCAACCTGCTCCACACTACTACTCCCACCCTGCCCCACAGTACTACTCCCACCATGCCCCTGCTCCACACAAGTACTCCCACCCTGCTCCACATTACTACTCCCAACCTGCCCCCTGCTCCACACTACTACTCCCACCCTGCTCCACACTACTACTCCCACCCTGCCCCCTGCTCCACACAACTACTACTACCCTGCTCCACACTACTACTCCCACCCTGCCCCCTTCTCCACACAACTACTCCTAACCTGCTCCACACTACTACTCCCACCACTACTACTCCCAACCTGCCCCCTGCTCCACACAACTACTACCAACCTGCCCCACACTACTACTCCCACCCTGCCCCCTGCTCCAAGCTACTGCTTCTACCCAGCACCCTGCCCCACACTACTACTCCCCCCCTGATCCACATTACTACTCCCACCCTGCCCCCTGCTCCACACAACTACTCCCACCCTGCTCCACACTACTACTCCAATCCTGCTACACACTACTACTCCAACCCTGCCCCCTGCTCCACACTACTACTCCCACCATGCTCCACACTACTACTCCCCCCTGTCCCCTGCTCCTCACTACTACTCCCACCCTGCTCCATACTACTACTCCAACTCTGCTCCACACTACTACTCCCACCCTGCCCCACACTACTACTCCCACCCTGCACCCTGCTCCACACAAGTACTCACACCCTGCTCCAAAATACTACTCCAACCCTGCTCCACACTACTACTCCTACCCTGCCCCTTGCTCCACAAAACTACTCCCACCCTGCTCCACACTACTACTCCAACCCTGCTCCACACTACTACTTCCACCCTGCCCCCTGCTCCACACTACTACTCCCACCCTGCCCCTGCTTCACACTACTCCCACCCTGCCCTCTGCTCCACACTACTACTCCCACCCTGTGCCACACTACTACTCCCACCCTGCTCCACACTACTACTCCCACCATGCCCCCTGCTCCACACAACTACTCCCACCCTGCCCCCTGCTCAACAGTACTACTACCACTCTGCCCCCTGCTTCACACTACTCACACCCTGCTCCACACTACTACTCCAACCCTGCTCTACACTACTACTCCCACCCTGCCCCACACTACTACTCCCACCCTGCCCCCTGCTCCACACAAGTACTCCCACCCTGCTCCACACTACTACTCCCACCCTGCCCCCTGCTTCACACTACTACTTCCACCCTGCTCCACACTACTACTCCAACCCTGCTCCACACTACTACTCCAACCCTGCTCCCTGCTTCACACTACTACTCCCACCCTGCCCCCAGCTCAACAGTACTACTACCACCCTGCCCCCTGCTCAACAGTACTACAACCACCCTGCCCCCTGCTCCACACTACTCCCACCCTGCTCCACACTACTACTCCCACACTGCTCCACACTACTACTCCCACCGTGCCCCCTGCTTCACACTACTACTCCCAACCTGCCCCACACTACTACTCCCACCCTGCCCCCTGCTCCACACAAGTACTCCCACCCTGCTCCACACTACCACTCCCACCCTACCTCCTGCTTCACACTACTACTCCCACCCTGCTCCACACTACTACTCCAACCCTGCTCCACACTACTACTCCCACCCTGCCCCCTGCTTCACACTACTACTCCCACCCTGCTCCACACTACTACTCCAACCCTGCTCCACACTACTACTCCCACCCTGCCCCACACTACTACTCCCACCCTGCCCCCTGCTCCACACAAGTACTCCAACCCTGCTCCACACTACTACTCCCACCCTGCCCCCTGCTTCACACAAGTACTCCCACCCTGCTCCACACTACTACTCCCACCCTGCTCCACACTACTACTCCAACCCTGCTCCACACTACTACTCCCACCCTGCTCCACACTACTACTCCCAACCTGCCCCACACTACTGCTCCCACCCTGTCCCCTGCTCGGAGGTCAGTGTGTTTTACTGTTTTTCTGTCAGGGGTCAGTGTGTTTAATTGTTTTATGTCGGGGGTCAGTGTGTTTTATTGTTTTATGTCGGGGGTCAGTGTGTTTTATTGTTTTCTGTCAGGGGTCAGTGTGTTTTATTGTTTTATGTAGGGGCCAGTGTGTTTTATTGTTTTATGTAGGGGGCCAGTGTGTTTTATTGTTTTATGTAGGGAACAGTGGGGGTCATTCAGACCCGCTCGCGAGTGCAGGACGCTCGCAAGCGGGTCGATGTTACCCCACTGCGCATGCGCACGATGGAGGGAGCTCCGTCGTGCGCATGCGCGAGAACCGGCTAGCGATGGGGTATCTGTCGCTCCGGGTCTCGCACCAAAGGGGGCGTGCTGTCGATGTTGATTGACAGCACGCCCCCTTTGGTGGGCGTGCCAGGGGCGTGGCTGCCAGACGGAGGCATTCCCATGGGAACGCCTACCATCTGAAGCCGTCCCCACTGACATCACTAGTGATGTCAGTGGGAGTGATTTTGGCTCTGATAAAGCCAAAATCCCTCCAGGGCTTGCGGCAGCGAGACCCTACCACAGGGTCTCCGTCGCAAGCCCGATGGTCGTGATGGTCTTGACCATCGCGACCATCATCATGGACGCTCGCATAAGCTGTGGGTGGTCCAGAAGGACGCTCCATTTTCATGTAGGAGGGCCCTGATTCAGAGCGAGCGCTCTGGTCAGAGCGTCCGGCTCTGATTCAGTCCCAGTGTGTTTTATTGTTTTATGTAGGGGGTCAGTGTGTTTAATTGTTTTATGTAGGGGCCAGTGTGTTTCTTTTCTCCTGTTGGGGTCAATATGTTTTATTATTTTCTTGTAGGGGCCAATGTGTTTTATTGCTTTCTGTAATGTGATTGTTTTTTTCCTGTGGTGGCCATTGTGTTTTATTTTTTTCTTGTGCATTGCTTTCATCTGTGCATGTGTCCGAGTTACACCGCGCATGCATCCCAATAATAATCGTACAGAATTGCAGTGCGGATTCAGACCCATGCACCAAGAAGTGTATTAGAAATGTTTTGGGGGCTTCCTGGGCGTTTACAGGGGGATGGCTAAAGAGACGCTGAATTCCTCACATTTTAGGCCAAGCACAAGCGAATGATCTGCATCTAGCGTAGGTGTCACACTCTGCACAAATTGTGTGACTTACTTTGCCATTTCTGACTGACCTTGTTCGGGAACCATGCAGTGACATCACCATCATGCACTATGTCAGCTGATAGCATTCCTCCAGTGAGAGTGCTCCTGCCTCAGCTGATCTCAGCAGCCTATCAGGGACTTGCAGCAGAGTCATATCCCCTGTGAGAACTCCCCCTGGTGCCAGAGCAAAGTGTTGCTTCCTAGAGTTCAGATCTAACCTGTGGCTCCTTTGTGCAGAAAACTACCACTGCTATCATGCTCATTTACCAGACTCCAGCATTCCTGTGATATTCTGTTACCTGTTCCTGACCTTGGCTTCGTTTGTGACCCTGATTTCCCCTGACCCCTGGTACTGCATCTGATATCTGGTTTTGACTTCGGCTATCCCCTGTGACCTGTTTACGCCTATTCCATACCCTCCAACATTTCACAGGGAAAACCCGGTACAGGGGCGTGGCCGCATTCAAAAGGGGGCGTGGTTATATACAAAGGGGCGTGTCCACAAGGGGTGTGCTCTATCAACTGAATTCAGAATCAATGCCCCAGGACTCTGGGAGAAGTGACACGCTTACCTTACTCGCTCCTACGTTCTTGTCTGCTTCGGGCGGCTCCTCACACAACACCACACACCCACTGCGGCTCCTCTCTCTCATTCAGCGTGTCCTCAATAAAGTTTTCCATTGATCACTGAAGCCGATGCGGAGTAATCATGACGTCATGCCGCGCCGGCTTCAACGATCAGAGGAAAACTTTATTGAGGGAACGCTGGCCAATAGGTAAGGAAGGAGGCGGAGCGGGAGGGCTGGTGAGTGAGAAGTGACTCATGACGAGTCACTTTACTCACTCTATTGTGCAGCGGCGGGGGTGGGGCTGTCACTGTCTGTCTGTCTGTCAGGGGGGTAATAGCGGGCAGCAGTATCAGTGACGGATGGGCCCCACTAGTGTCCGGGCCCGGGACACTGGCAGTCCTGCCCACCGGTACAGCCCCTGTTTGCCGGTACAGACCTTTAAAAAGCGGTACTGTACCGGCTAAATCGGTATAGTTGGAGGATCTGCTATTCCCTGCTACCGTCTAAGTCCGTTTGGTTCTGACCCGGCCTGTCAACTAAGCTATACGTCTTCTCGGCTTCATCCGGAGTTTACCAGCACCTGTATAAGGGAACCTATCCTGAGGGTCACGACCTGTGTGTCAGACGCAGCCAAGCCCATACCTTCTTACGAGGGTCCCTGGTGAATACCGCCGGCACATTAGACTCCGCACCTCAGGCTTAGGTCTAGCCAACTCCCTAATACGGGCTGCATCCATAACCATCCGGGAGTTGTGACAGTAGGGCTGGGGAAAGATTAAATGGCGCAACCGATGGTGGTATCTAAAGACGCACAAAACACGATTGCTGTGTCTGTAGACACTGATAATGGGTGTCTTAGTCCTGGCATATTCAGCACGTATGTTACACCATGGAAGGGCATTGTAGCGTAATTAGCATAAGCTTCGCAGACCCAACTGTAAAAGACGCAAGGAAGGCTGCAACTGCATCCAATGCAACGAATCAGGCCAAATGCGGAGGGGTACTGCCCCCCTCGAGAGACGTCACCCCTTCAAAAGCCCCCGCCCCCATTAGGGTTGCTTCCATAGATTTCCTGGGCAAGTTTTCCATCCCAATCCGCCCCTGTTGGTAGGTGTTGCGCAGTCGCTTCTTTGGGGCTGAGAAACACTGTCCACATCTGACACAGGGCCTAATTCATACCTGCTCGCGAGCGCTGAGCACTCGCAAGCGGGTCAATCTTCCAGTGCGCATGTGCACGACGGAGGCGGCGCTGTCGTGCGCATGCTCGAGACCCGGATAGCGACGAGCAAGCCGTCGCTATTGGTCTCGCTACAAAGGGGGCGTGCTGTCGATGGTTAGTGACAGCACGCCCCCTTTGGTGGGCATGCCGGGGGCGTGGCTGTCCAGATGGAGGCGATCTCATGAGAACGCCTACCATCTGGGGCCGGCCCCACTGACATCACAAGTGATGTCGGTGGTAGTGCTCTCGGCTCTGATAGAGCCGAAAGCACTCCAGGGTTTGCGGCAACGAGACCCTACCACAAGGGTCTTGACCATCGCGACCATCTTTTTGGCTGCTCGCTATAGCTGTGAGTGGTCACCCACAGCTATGCGAGCGGCCAGGAGGCCGCTCTAAAAAAGAGAAGGAGGGCACTGATTCAGAGCGAGCGCTCTGAAAGAGCGCTCGGCTCTGAATCAGGCCCACAGTTCCAGAGTCCGCAAGTATGGTGCGTGCCAATAATCTCCTACAAGGAGAAATATCTGTCTCTACTGTGTATTGCTTTATAATATATCCTGAATTTATTGTGGTTACTACGCTCTGGACTATTGGGAAAATGCTGTCTTTCTGTATTAAATGAATTTTCCACGTTTACATTGCGCCTCAGTACATAACAGAAAGATACTTAGAAGCCTTTCTAGCGTAGCTGGAGGGTTAACGTCTGACAGATGCGTAATGGTTATTTTCTAAGTGTCATGTGATGAGTACAGCAATCTAACCTTCATTTATCTCGCCTATAAAATCTAATTTTTACACAGTCGCCGAAATACCTTTATCCAAACAGACGGGCACACACAATCCAGGAGCCCTTAACAGAAATATATTTCTTCATTTAGACAGTGCTAGTTGTCTGCAATAAAGACTCGCCTTGCTAGAAAGTAGATTAAGGCTTCTTTGGCGGTCCTGCGGTTTTATGGTAACAGGAAGATAGCTCAGACTGTGAAATAGCAATTTACCTCTGTGTGGGATGGAGATGAAAGCTGACAGGTGATGACTGTCTGGAATGTGAAATGATGACATTTCCATAAGGGTTAAAGAGAAGCCATAGTGATTAATTTACCTTATTAAGGTAGGACTCTCTCTAACAGTTCTTAGAATAAAGCTCTGCCCGAATGATGGGTAAAAGCCGAAATTTGGGAGCATTGGCCCTGATTCAGAGCCGCTCGTAAGCGGACGCTCGTTCGTTCTGACCGATGTTCGCACATCTGCGCAGATTTTAATACGCATGCGCGAACCAGTCAGTGCGGGCGAAAATCGTTTGTTCGCTATATAGCGAATGCCTGCTATTTTGAGTGACAGAAGGAGGCGTATGTGGGTGGTAACAGGGGAAGGTGCTTGAAAACGGGGAGTGGATTTCGAACGCAGGCGTGCTTAAAGGTCAAAACAGGCGTTTTATGGGTGTGCATAATTAATCCAGCAGCGTCATTGACCACGTCACTTGGTTTTTTTTTACTCAGAACTGCTCGCAAAATAGCGGTTGAAAAAACCAGCCACAAGAATAGCGAGCAGTTCATATGCTGTTCGATGTACTCGATTAATCTAATAAATAGCGGACATGACGTATGGTGCAAGCGGCAAGGGGGCGTATTTTTCAAAATTACAACCGCAAGTTTTGCTCGCTCATTCAGACTTAGAGGCGTGAACAGACCGCAATTAGCGAACGGTTCATTTGAATAGCCACCCCTTGTTTTAGAACGAACGACCGCAAATAGTGAGCGGCTCTGAATGAGGGCCATTGTTTTACTATCATCCCAGCAGCTCAGGATGGACTGTTCTAGTGAAATAGGATTTTAGACAATATTGCATCCTGGGCTCACAACTTACTGTATGAACGCCCCCTCCCCCCCAAAAAAAATGATATATATTCAGTTTTAATTTTCTCAAATTAGGGGGTTCATGTATCAAGCTATTGTTTCATAAAATGAAGTAGAAACTGCAGTTTGTGCATAATGTTATGAATTGTTCCTATGTACTGATGGTACAATGCAGCGATGTCACAGAAAGCGCCAGCAGAGAGCGATTTAGCGCTGCAATTCGCAGTCCTCATTATTATCAATGGGGACTATGAAATCAGCCCTAAGCTTTTCGGAGTTTGGCGCTGGAAGTTTACACCATCTTCAGATGGGCTCGTCGGTGGCATCGTAAGGTCGGCCTTACATCATACTTACGTACTTGCTGTTGGGTGGTGATGGGAGCGGGACTAGATGCTTTGCGTCATTAAGCGCCACCGCCCTCATGATAAAAAATGCCGCAATTACAGCTGATTTAAATAGGGGCGGGTCCAAATTATGCAATTCTTATAGAATTGCGTCATTAAGCTCCACCCCTACCCACGGACTGCCGTTCCCCGAGAAAATTCTCCCTATCCTGCCCACTTCATAGTTGTGGGAGAAGTGCCTACTCATTTGGGGGTACGGGGGGAGGGGTTACCCGAAAAATTGGGAGCCTCCCACAGATCTCGGGAGAGTAGGCGAGTGTGCCCCACATGCAGCTCAACCTGACGATGCAGCTGATGACCCCAGGCAGCGGGATGCGACAGAGGCCTACATATAGGGCGGGCGGGGCACAGGGTTTGACATATCGACATATCGGGCAGTGCCGACACCCGGTTTGACGCTATAATGCTGCATTTGGCAACAGGTGAAGCTAAATCTGAACATACTTCAATGTCACCTACACACAGACAGTGGGTCTGATTCTGCAGTGAATGTAACTTCGCCGCTGATCGCAGATTCACGAATATTGAGAATCTGTGCGTGTGCAGGCCGCAGTCTACGAGTGTGCAGAATGGTTCCTGCATAGTCGCACTCAAACTCTTGAATGCCTCTGCCTGATTGACAGGCAGAGGCATTTAAGGGGCGGTGCAGGGCAGCAGCCTTTCCCAGAAACTGGGACGTCTACGCCCCGTTTTCCAGTAGTGGCTAGCCCAGGATCTGTGTTGATCAAAGCAGTGTCCTGGGCTCGCACGATGTCCAGCCTGAGTAAGCTGAAGCTTACTCAGCTTGCTGGAGGCCCGGCGCCGTCCACCATCGTGACCACCGATGGTCGCGATGGTGATCTCAGCCTGCGACCTCCGTTGCAGTGCTGGGATCGCAAATGCAACAGGGGGTGTCATACAGAGGGGTGTCATACAGAAGGGTGTCATACAGGGGGTGTCATACAGAGGGTGTCATACAGGGGTGTCATACAGGGGGGTGTCATACAGGGGGTGTCATACAGGGGGTGTCATACAGAGGGGTGTCATACACCTCCTGCAGCATGTGCATTACGGCAAGGATCGCAATTGCATAGCGTGCATAGCTGGAAAAAAAAACAAGCGAGTACATAAGTGCCCCTAAGCCGGTGAAAATAACCAAAAAGTCTTCTGTTACCACTGCGCAGCGAGGAAGAGACGGTTATTTCTGTTTAACAGCTCGTTTTTATTTTCAGCCGATAAATCTTTGTTTCATGTTTTGTAGTTTAGTGTAGATTTATATGGCGGTGAAAGTTTCAGTACAATTACTGAATGTGCCATAATAGTATTTTACCCGTTTACCAGAAGTCTCTCTGACGGGATAATGCTGTCTTGTCTCGTCTGACAGAACTTTTATTTAAATCAAAGGGAACAGGGTGAAAATGGGAAGATAACGTCTATTCTGCAGATGAATTACTTGTGTGAGCTATAAATGTTTGGGGGATTTTTTTGTTACCCTTTTGAGGGGATTCTTGGCAATAAAATGCAGCTCCCGGGTGTGTTCCAATGATTGCCTGTTTCAATAAAAGCCCAGAGACTCCTGGAATCCGTTGCTATGGATCTGAAAAAAACCACATAGAGATAAACACAGTATTTTACAGCACAATGGCTCACATTGCTACGCATGGGATCCGGCTACAGAGTGAATACATCTCTAGTCTAATTATGCAGAGTATTATAATTATGTAACCCAAAAAGAAAATGAGAAAACCTTTTATATGTTTTTACCTGCTGACTGCGACGCCGCAGATTACTTAAAAAAAAAACAAGTTACAAGGTACGGATAGGATTGGGAATTGAGCTGAAAATGAGCTTCTATTTATCATCCCCGACACAGGGCTTCAGAGCGCCCTGTACACTGCTGCCCACTCCCCGAACGCATGCCATCAAAAGGCTGCACCCTGGGGGTGGGGTGGGCAGGAGTGCCATGACCGTTACACCTCATCACTAGCCGAAGCATCCTACATACGTCCTGACCAGCTGTACACACTGCAGGTTGCATCTGAAGGACGTTTCAGCCACCAATGCACCACCGATACTGACTGCAAGGTGCTGTTCCAAGCACCCTGTTTGCCAGATGCTGAGGATGATGGGCTGTGACGGTGCCACCCACAGGACTGCGATGGCACTGGTCGCACTGCCCTCACTACAGCTTGTTATTCATCATCGGAAACATAATATATGGTTCTACAGTATTGGAGGTTGCAAAAGACATGTCCACAAAGGCAAATAAGAGCTCGATGCACATTTGAATGTACGCCCGTTGGCAAGGTGCATGTTGGGGTTTTTGCACTGCGAAGGTACCAAAACTTAGCACACAATTTAGGGCGAGGCAGAGGTTTATGGTTACACAGTATGTAGAGATGGACACTAGCATAGATCTGCCTGTTTCTACGTGTATTATTTGCACCAAGTATAAGCTGGCGGAAGTGCAGGTCTCCGTGGTGTCCTATCCCTCTGACTTGGATATCGGTTGGCCGGAACACGGAGACAGACAGAAATACAACTTACATGGTCAATGACCAGAAAAGAATGTGCTGTAAAGTACAAAGAAAACCAATACAAGGAAATATGTGCAAAAAAAACCCATCATAAAGATGAAGATCAATAAGTTGCCGCCATCAGGGGGGGCTGCCCGGACTGGAGACCCAGGCCCAGACACTTGGTAGAAAGGGAGGGGTCCGCTCCTATTGTCTGCTCCTACCCCTGTAGTTTCTGGCATGTCCGTCTGGCACCACAACTGCGCATCAATGCCCCAGACTCAGCAGAGGAGACAGCAGTGGCACGCAAAACCGGTTAGTAGGGGTGAGCGGGTTCGGATTTCTGAAATCCGAACCCCCCCGAGCCCCCCCGATCCGAGGCCGATCCGAGTCAGGCTCAACTTTTCCCGCCTGACTCAGATCTGAAATCGAGGCAAAACGTCATCATCCCGCCTTCCGGGTCTCGCGGGTTTTGGATCATATATAAGGTACCCGCGTCGGCGCCATTTTCTCACTCGGCTGTGGACAGTGAAGAGGGAGGGTGGGAGTTAGGGCTGGCTGGGCTGTGTAGTGTAGTGCAGAGTAGTGTTGTGCTGTGCTGCGCTGTGCTGCTATTGTCCATAGGGGCTGTGTCCACTCCTCCAAAGTCCATAGGGGCTGGCTGGACTGTGTTGTGCAGTCAGTGGTCCATAGGGGCTGTGTCCACTCCAAAGTCCTGTGCAGTGTCCCAGTCCTAAAGGGGTGCTGTAGTGTTGTCCAGGGGGTGCTCTGTCCATCAGGGGTGCTCCCCCCAAGTGCAAAAAATATATTTTTTTTTCTGTGTTTGTGAATTGTATGCGCAGTAGCCGCACGTGCATCAACAAAGGAGCAGCGCCAAGCATGCGCCTGTGTCCCATTAGTAAAGGGCCAGCTGGCTTGTCCGTTAAAGGTTGCTGTAACCCCCAAAGTACACTCCAAACAAAATAAAAAAATGTTTTCTGTGTTTGTGAATTGTGTGCACTGTGGCTGCACGTGCATCAACAAAGGAGCAGCGCCAAGCGTGCGCCTGTGTCCCATTAGTAAAGGGCCGGCTGGCTTGTCTGTTAAAGGGTGCTGTAACCCCCAAAGTACACTCCAAACAAAAAAATATATATATTTTCTGTGTTTGTGAATTGTGTGCACTGTGGCTGCACGTGCATCAACAAAGGAGCAGCGCCAAGCGTGCGCCTGTGCCCCATAAGTAAAGGGCCGGCTGGCTTGTCCGTTAAAGGGTGCTGTAACTCCCAAAGGGCACTCCAAACAAAATAAAAAAATATTTTCTGTGTTTGTGAATTGTGTGCACTGTGGCTGCAAGTGCATCAACAAAGGAGCAGCGCCAAGCATACGCCTGTGTCCCATAAGTAAAGGGCCGGCTGGCTCATTTCTTAAAGGGTGGTGTAACCCACAAAGTGCAATAGTGTCCAACAAAAATAAAAATTTATTTTCTGTGTTTGTGTACGCTTTAGCCACACGAATATATCAATACAACATAAATGGAGGACCAAACTTTCTCCAATAAAAATAAAATAGGGAAAGATCAAGAACCACTTCCTCCTAGTGCTGTTGCTGTTGCTGCTGCTGGGAGTTGTTCATCATCCCAGAGAGGAAGTAGGAACATCACTACTTTTACTAAACAATTGACCCTCCAACAGTCCCTAGCAAGGAGGATGAAGTACGACAGCAGTCTTCCTGAAGCAAAACGTATAACTGAGGCCTTGACTGCTATGTTGGTGTTAGACGTGTGTCCGGTATCCGCCATTAGTGCAGTGGGATTTAGACAATTGATGGAGGTAGTGTGTCCCCGGTTCCAAATCCCATCTAGATTCCACCTGCATCCTCAAAGCAGCAGCGACAAGCGTGCGTCTGTCTGTTAAAGGGTGGTGTAACCCTCTAAGTGCGCTCCACAAACAATAAAAAAATTCTTCTTTTTTTATCTGTCTTTGTGAATTGTGTGGGCTGTAGCCGCACCTGCATCCTCAAAGCAGCAGCGACAAGCATGCGTCTGTCTGTTAAAGGGTGGTGTAACCCTCAAAGTGCGCTCCACAAACAATAAAAAAATTCTTCTTTTTTTTTCTGTCTTTGTGAATTGTGTGGGCTGTAGCCGCACCTGCATCGTCAAAGCAGCAGTGACAAGCATGCATCTGTCTGTTAAAGGGTGGTGTAACCCCCAAAGTGCGCTCCAACCAAAATAAAATAATCTTCTTTTTTTCTGTGTTTGTGTGTGAAATGTATGCGCAGTAGCCGCACCTGCATCCTCAAAGCAGCAGCGACTAGCGTGTGTCTGTCTATTAAAGGGTGGTGTAACCCTCAAAGTGCGCTCCACAAAAAATAAAAAAATATTTTTTTTCTGTCTTTGTGAATTGTGTGGGCTGTAGCCGCACCTGCATCCTCAAAGCAGCAGCGTCTGTTAAAGGATTACATCGGTGACAGTATCCAAGTAGGCATGTCAGACAGTCCGTACATGTACTGGCAGGAAAAAGAGGCAATTTGGAGGCCCCTGTGCAAACTGGCTCTATTTTACCTGAGTTGCCCCCCTCCAGTGTGTACTCCGAAAGAGTGTTTAGTGCAGCCGGGAACCTTGTCAGCAAAAGGCGTAGGAGGTTGCTTCCAGAAAATGTTGAGAAGATGATGTTCATAAAAATTAATTATCAACTTTTCCAGGGAGACCAGCCTCCAGAACGTACAGAGGGACCTGTGGTGGTGTATTCCAGCGGGGACGAGTTAATAGTCTGTGAGGATGAGGATGTACACAACACTGAAGAGGGTGAGGAATCGGTGGATGAGGAGGATGAGGACGACATCCTGCCTCCGTAGAGCCAGTTTGTGCAGGGACAGATTAATTGCCAGCTTGTTTTGTGGGGGCCCAAACGAACCAATCATTTCAGCCACAGTCGTGTGGCAGACCCTGGCGCTGAAATGATTGCTTTGTTAAAGTGTGCATGTCCTGTTTATACAACATAAGGGTGGGTTGGAGGGCCCAAGGACAATTCCATCTTGCACCTCTTTTTTTTCCTTTGCATTATGTACTGTTTGGGGCCTAGTTTTTCAAACTGCCATCCTGTCTGCCACTGCAGTGCCACTCCTAGATGGGCCACGTGTTTGTGCCGCCCACTCGTGTCGCTTTACATAGCCTTTTGGACATAAAAACATTATTGTGAGGTGTTCAGAATAGACTTTAAATGAGTGGAAATTAAGGTTATTGAGGTTAATAATAGCATAGGAGCAGAAAAACCCACAAATTCTGTGATTTTAGCTTTTTTAATTCTTTTTTTTTTAAAAATACAGATCCAAAACCCAGAACCCAAAACCCAAAACACGGAAGGGTGGTTTTGGCAAAACCAATCCAGATCCAAAACACGAAGAAAGATCCAGATCCAAAACCAAAACACAAAACACGAAAATTGGCCGGTGCACACCCCTACCGGTAAGTAAGTTTAAACATGCTGTGCTCTAGCAGGCTGACTGTGTTGTGCTATACCAGGCTGAATGTGTTGTTCTCTACCAGACTGACTGTGTTGTGCTCTTCCAGGCTGACTGTGCTGTGCTCTACCAGGCTGACTGTGTTGTGCTCTACCAGGCTGACTGTGCTGTGCTCTACCGACAAGCGTGCGTCTGTCTGTTAAAGGATTACATCGGTGACAGTATCCAAGTAGGCATGTCAGACAGTCCGTACATGACGGAGCTGAGGCTGCCTATGGCCTGGGGAGGGTGAGTCATTGGACCAGAAAGGAGTTTCTGCTAGTGGAGCTGTCTGCGGAAGTTTGCCTCCTCCTGCTTTTCCTGGGAGGTGAGCGAAACCACTGTGGCAGAGAGGAAGACAGGGATAAAAGAGCCAGCGTGGGTGCAACATTATACATAATGACGCGGCCGCACGGGCGCAATATGGAATGACGCGTCATTCATTTTAAATACTATGCCGCATGCGCAGTGAACTGTGCAGCAAAGGGCAGATTCAGAAGGAGTCACGGCGAGATCTACTAACGCCGCACTGCCTGGGCAGACGGCGCACTCTGTTATTTCCTTAAAAGTAAAATGTATCTTATGTGGCCGCACAGGGCCACTCTGTACCACGGGGCCCGGGACAGGGGTACCCTTTGTACCCCCCTGTCGCCAGGCCTGCCGCTAACCTACCTTGTCCTGTCACTGTGTGTAACGGCACTAAGCCTTGTTATACTCTTCTCTCCTTTTTGTGGGTATGCACAGGGTGGTCCTGTGCATACCCGGACCAAACCAGAGTTTCCTTTTTGGAGCTGAATGACCCTAGGCATTAGAGTCTCCCCTAGGCATTAGAGTCGCCCCTTGGCATTAGAGTCTCCCCTAGGCATTAGAGTCTCCCCTTGGCATTAGAGTCTCCCCTAGGCATTAGAGTCTCCACTTGGCATTAGAGTCTCCCCTAGGCATTAGAGTCGCCCCTTGGCATTAGAGTCTCCCCTAGGCATTAGAGTCTCCCCTTGGCATTAGAATCTCCCCTAGGCATTAGAGTCGCCCCTTGGCATTAGAGTCTCCCCTAGGCATTAGAGTCTCGCCTTGGCATTAGAGTCTCCCCTTGGCATTAGAGTCACCCCTAGGCATTAGAGTCTCCCCTAGGCATTAGAGTCGCCCCTTGGCATTAGAGTCTCCCCTAGGCATTAGAGTCGCCCCTTGGCATTAGAGTCTCCCCTAGGCATTAGAGTCGCCCCTTGGCATTAGAGTCTCCCCTAGGCATTAGAGTCTCCCCTAGGCATTAGAGTCGCCCCTTGGCATTAGAGTCTCCCCTAGGCATTAGAGTCGCCCCTTGGCATTAGAGTCTCCCCTAGGCATTAGAGTCTCCCCTTGGCATTAGAGTCTTCAATACATAGGAAATCCGTAGCTGATAGAAGGAATTCAGTTGCGGAAGTTCATGCGTTGTTACTGAGGAGTAATAGTACTTTACTGTCGGATACTATGGAGACATATTTTGCTACTGCATGTGCGCCAGAGTTGCAATGCACACACATGGTGATGGATTAGCGATGGCGTTCAAAGCGAGGATTTATTCTCAGTGAGTAGCAGGTAGTTAGCGTTTAGGGGAGGTAAAGGGGAGTGGCTATAAAAAGGCAGGCGTGTTGGAACCATTTTCTGGGCGTGGCCTAGTGAGCCTCTGTAAATTCATACACAGCAGCAGAGGCCCCGGCGCCTTAGGTGAGATGGACATTCTGAGACAGCATAGATGTTTGATGTGCAACCAATGTTCCCAATGTTTTGTCTTTTGTACGCAAGCAGCGGCTGTTAGACAATGGACCTGGGCGTCTCTGTGCACAAGACATAAGCTCAAGTCATTAGCATATTTTGGCAAGTCCGCTGTGTCCAAAATCACAATGTTGTAAACTACTCCCAGAGCTACTGGTACTGTATACTCACAGCTTCAGTTTACCTGAACATGGTAGGTACGGAAATATTCTTTCTGTTGGCTTCACTGTCCCTCAGCTTGATACCCTTCTCCTTCTACCCATAGCAGAGAGGCAATGGGGGTCATTCAGACCCGGTCGTTAGCGCCGTGCGCTCGGACCGGGTCGATGGCCCCCCACAGTGCATGCTCACGATGGCGCCGGCGTGCGTATGCGTGAGACCCGCTATGACCGACAGTGCCAGTCGTAGCAGGTCTCAATCCAAAGGGGGCGAGCTGTCGATGTTGATTGACAGCTCGCCCCGTTTGGAAGGTGGGCCGGGGGGGTGGCAGCCCAAACGGGGGCATTCCCATGGGAACGCCTACCATTTGGGGGCGGCCCCACTGACATCACTAGTGATGTCAGTGGAGAGCTTCCGGCTCAGACAGAGCCGAAAGCTCTCCGGGGCTTACGACAAGGGAGACCCTACCCTAGGGTCTCGTAGTAAGCTCCGATGGTCGTGATGGTCTTGACCATCGCGACCATCACCTTAGGCGGTCGTAAGGCTGTGGGTGTCTTACGACCACCTGAGGTCCTCCCCTCATTCAGACCGACCGCACGCTCTGTGCGACCGGCTCTGAATGAGGTCCAAAGTTCCCGTATTTCTCCCCTCTATGCTGATAAGGTACCTTTGTCTATATGTGACTCTGCCCTAGCTGTTCTCTAAGGTTTGCATTTGTGACCTTCGTCCTGCTTAGGAAAACCCAAAATGTACCTAAACCACATTTCACTCTGAATTGGTAAAGTATACTATAATCACAGCATTGTCTACACATATCACACACAGTAGAAGTAAATAATATTCTCTTTATTTTTCAGGAACACTTCTCTGCAGAACTTCCAAGAAAGAATATTCCTCTGGATCTACAGTTGTACAGGTAAGTTTATTATAAACAGTTCATTAACACATATTTTAAATACACATTTAAGGTCAACTAGCCTGTAAAACTTCATTCATTCATTACTGGTATGCAATTGTCTAGGAATGCTCTAACAAAATATTATTTACTATATCAAATTTTAGAATATGAACACATGGATAAGTGATTTGACCAATATAGTAATGAAACACTCCCACAATAACATATTATGATTCACCCATCAATATACAAACATCAATATATTTTATATTGCAGTATAAGCCCCAATTACAATTATGTGTCTTTCAAAGTATCAACCTAGGCCCTCATTCAGAGCCGTATGCTCTGAGCAGAGCGCACGCTCTGAATGAGGGCCGGGCACCATTTTCATGGAGCGTCCTCCTGGACGCTCGTATAGCTGTGGGTCACCACCCACAGGCTATACGAGCGTGCATTTTGATGGCCGCGATGGTCGTGACCATCGCGACCATCGAAATTGCGAGCCGGAGCCTGCGGTTGAGGTTTTCAACCGCAAGCTCCGGAGTGATTTTGGCTCTATCAGAGCCAAAATCACTCCCACTGACATCACTAGTGATGTCAGTGGGCCGGCTTCTGACGGGAGGCGTTCCCGTGGGAACGCCCCCGTCAGGGAGGCACGCCCCCGGCACGCCCCCCAAAGGGGGCGTGCTGTCAATCAACATTGACAGCACGCCCCCTTTGATCGGACACAACGAGCGAAGGAAAGTCCTTCGCTCGTCGTGTCTGGCGCATGCGCACGACGGAGCTCCCTCCATCGTGCGCATGCTCAGTGCAGACCATCGACCCACTTGCGAGCGGACAGCCGCTCGCGAGTGGGTCTGAATCAGGCCCCTAGGTTGTAATTTCAGCGGTGCACAAATCACTCCTTTGGTTACTGTAGCAGTTCCTTAATAGGTAATTGGCTGGGTATTAAAATTGTAGCTATACTTGGATTTATTTATTGCCAGATACTATGGTTATCAGTGGTCCTCAAACTCGGTCCTCAGGACCCCACACAGTTCACATTTTCCTCGTCACCCAGCATGTGCACAGTTGTAATCATTACTCACTGACACCTATAAAAGTTTCACTGAGGAGCTATTCATTTCACTTGTGATTCTGTGATGAGACTTAGAAAACATGCACTTTTTGGGGTCCTGAGGATCGAGTTTGAGAACCTGTGAACTACAGTACATTGACAACAAAATGCCAAGTGCTGAGCAGTATAATTTTGCAGCATGATAATCTATTATAGAGGTTCCTGTGATCTTTCAATATAGTGTAGAGATGTGTGGTCTTGGTTTTCTGAAAACAGAGCCCACCCAAACCTCATGGATCCAATTGATTCCGAGCGCCAACTCAGGTTTTATTTACCACCTTGCTCAGATTCCAAATCAAGGCGTAATGATCCCGGAGTTGAATTTTCATGAGTTTTGGTGTCTATATAAGTCCCTCCCACTGTGATTCGGGCGCCATTTCACACTGACTCCTGTCTATGCTAATGTGTCCAATTGCTGCTGTGCTATGTCCATCCTCTCCACCTCCAGTGGCTGCTGTGCTGTATCCACTTCAGTCCCTATGTCCAGTGGCTGCTGCTGTGTCCATCCTCTCCCTATGTCCAGTGGGTGCTGCTGTGTCCATCCTCTTCTGATGTCCAGTGTCTGCTGTGCTGTGTCCATCCTCTCCAACTCCAGTGGCTGCTGCTGTGCTGTGTAAATACACTCCCTGTGTCCAGTGGCTGTTGTGCTGTGTCCATCCTCTCCACCTCCAGTAGCTGCTGCTGTGTCCATCCTCTCCCTGTGTCCAGTGGCTGTTGTGCTGTGTCCATCCTCTCCACCTCCAGTAGCTGCTGCTGTGTCCATCCTCTCCCTGTGTCCAGTGGCTGTTGTGCTGTGTCCATCCTCTCCACCTCCAGTAGCTGCTGCTGTGTCCATCCTCTCCACCTCCAGTAGCTGCTGCTGTGCTGTGTAAATACACTCCCTGTGTCCAGTGGCAGCTGCTTGTGTCCATCCTCTCCCTGTGTCCAGTGGCTGTTGTGCTGTGCCCATCCTCTCCACCTCCAGTGGCTGCTGCTGTGCTCTGTCCATCCACTCCCTGTGTCCAGTGGCTGGGGTGTCCATCTACTCCCTCACTAGTCTAACTGTCACATACAGTGGTGCTGCACTGTGACTCTGCAGGCCAAATACCACTGCAAATACCACTGCAATATAAGTGCGTGACTCCACAGTTGTCATTTGCGGAATTTTACAAAAAAAATTATAATAAGTAAAAAAACATTTTTTTGTTTATAAAACCTGTGTGCGCTGTCCCCCAGTGCATTTGTTCACATATGTATAAGCGCTGTGACTGCACGCAGTGTGAGCTGAGCTGCGAATTTTAAAAAAGTAGAAAAAATATATATTTTCTATTGTTTGTACTATGCCTGTGCACTGCCCCCCAGTGCATTTGTTCACGTACATATAAAAGCGCTGTCTCCACGGAGTGTGAGCTGAGCTGCAAATTTAAAATTAGTAGGATAAATTAAAATGTATATTATTTTAATTATGTTTGTACTTGTTTGTACTACAGTATGTACAGTATGTGCGTTGTCCCCCAGTGCATTTGTTCACGTACATAGAAAAGCGCTGTCTCCACGCAGTGTGAGCTGAGCTGCAAATTTAAACAAAAGGAGAAAAAAAAAAAAATATATATATATATATATATATATATATATTTTCTATTATTTGAACTATGGCCCTCATTCAGACCCACTCGCAAGCGGGCGCACGTACGTTAGGCGTACGTACAAAATTATTTAAATTCAATGGCTCGCTCGTATTTTCGTTCGCATCTAAAATTCCTCCCTAAACTCAGGCGACCCCTCCTCTAACTAACGAGCGTGCGAAATAGCGAGCGTACATCCCCGAAATGGCTTGAAGGGAACGCACGCACAAGTGAAACCGGAAGTGGCCTTGTCAGATGTCGATTACCTGCTCCTTTATTCTGCCTACCTCCATCAATCGTATCATGCCAATCAATGTATCAATTAGCTTAATTGTTTTGTTTTTTTCAACACAATGCAAGAAACTTTACTCTTGTCCGTGTTTGTGTTTACCCGCAGAATACGTACGGATGGAACATTCGCTTTTATTGTTCAAAAAACATGTGAACCACAATTAAACAATTGTTCTATTGCTGTGGATCCCCGCATATTTTCCGGGGTTCATTTCTTTATTTAAATTTGCAAACGCATGTCACTGCATCAAGCCTATCATATCTCTCCAGAGATTTCTGGCCCTGTTGAACACATGACTCATACACTAACCAATAAAATTGCTCCTGTTAATTTCCAAAATACATTAGCCAATCAGAAATTTTTTGCACACTTTATCAAAAATGTTTTGTATGAAAAACTCCATTGCCATCATGAGAGCCTCCGCATTCACCAGGCGCGAGCTGCTGGTGCTTACGGAGGTGATGGATCGCCGTATCACCAGCCAGCCTCCACCCATCACCAACCGGCAGAAGCGCTCCGCGTATGCGGAGGCACGGTCCCGCCTGCGGTCCTTAGGTTCACGCCGCAACATCGGGCAGCTGGAGCGCAGGTGGTCAGACCTGCAACGGCGAACGCCCCACTTGCTGGCATGCTTTCGCATGCAGATACTGGAAAGTAAGTGTTATGTATTGTGGTTTTCATGTTTGTGTTTGTGGGGCAAACTGCGTGTGCATGTTTTCCTGTCTGTCCTATTTATTATTTGTCCTCATATCTGCGTGTGCATGTTTTCCTGTCTGTCCTATTTATTATTTGTCCTCATATCTGCGTGTGCATGTTTTCCTGTCTGTCCTATTTATTATTTGTCCTCATATCTGCGTGTGCATGTTTTCCTGTCTGTCCTATTTATTATTTGTCCTCATATCTGCGTGTGCATGTTTTCCCTCTATTTCTGTTTTTTTCATTCTACTCCTATTTGCATGTTTTTTGTTGGTGTTTTTTTTTTTTTTATTTGGGCCCCGGATTTGGCCAGAAACTAACCTCAATTTGTTTGACATATTTTAGGAGGACAGCCAAGACTACGCTAGTCACCGTCCGGCCAGACGGCGTTCCCGGCCACTATCCCCAACCCCCAGCCAACACTCCACCCCAAATATTTCCCCTATACCCCACTCCTCCCCAGCCATCCCAGACCCTCTCCCGGAACTGTCGGGCCTCATTCCCCTCCGTCCCACTTCCCCCTCTCCTCCACCCACCCCTCTTACAATTACCCCCTCCCCGGAGTCTGTCATTACCCCTCCCCGTTCTTTGGGGAATGAAGGCTCTTCCGAGGAAGAACATGGAGGGACTTCCGGAGCTCCCGTTTTGGCTCCCGGTATGTTTTTCTTTCGCATTTTTTTTAAGCACAAACTGTTTGTATGTAATCATGTGTCGTGCCTTTATTCGTGATTTTTGGGTTTACTTTTGGTGATTTAGCAGTTTGCCTTTACCTCTTCCTGCTGGTTTCAACATACACATATCACACCTGTGGGAATTTGTACATAGGCCTTGTATTTTTGGCAGCACCCCCTTTTTGTTTTGGTTTCTTTTTTTTAGGTTTAGGAGTGATTTCGTTGTGTTTTTTTTTTGTTAATGTGGCTTCCCTATTGTTTTATTAATCCACACACTTTTCTCACACACAGAGGAACAGAGGCGTCGGCAAGAGGTGGTCGAATGTGTTGGCCAGATGCGCCAACATGTCATTGGCGTTCTTGTGGGCCTTGACCGGCTGTCTGGCATCCTTCGCCAGTAGTTTTTTTTGTTTTTTTTAGTTTTCTAAATAAATTGTTGATTTCGAATATATGTTCTGGCTCATTCTTTTTTTCCAAAAAAAAAAAAAAAAACCCTGACATAAGTTGACTGTTCCTGCAAGGATTTCCCTTTTTTAAAAGTTAGATTGTGTTTTGTATTTGTATGTTAAACAGCCACAAGAAACACAGAACAGTAACAATGTCATTTCCCTTTTTGGGTGTAGTGTCAATTAGATATTTCTACATTTTACAGGTTCCTAGTTGGTGGGCAAGCTGCTTAGGCCAATATTCCAGATCCAAAGGTTTGGACAGGCTTCCTTTTGGTGTGGGTTGGGAACCTGAAAACATATTTCAGTTTACATCAACTGGTGTCAGTACTGGATTACCCCTTAGTCAAATGTAAGGTGTGTTAACCTGGTTAAACTTGCTGTTAACGTCCAAAAAAAGGAAGACCATTTCACTCTCCAAACATTTATTCACAACATAAATGAGAAATCAAAGTGGTCACTCCCTCAAAAAAAAACACAGTGATAAACTCAAATACAACACATACAAATAAAATATTTAAATTAAAAAAACAATCAAGTACTGGTTGACGAAGGACCATGCCAACATGATTCCATAAACATGGCGTTGCGATATGGGTTCCAGAATATATGCCCCAAATCACCAGATCCAGGCTTGGTAAGGGTAGCAGGAAGTAGTGAGCGTTGGAGTGCCAAAGATTATGTGAACAAACAGAAGATGGTGAAAAAAATACAAATAAATTAGATGTTCGCAAACAAACACAAACACATTAGGTATAAACACTGTAGTTTTGGTCAAACTTACCTAAAAAATCTGGCCACCACATCATTGCGTATGGCCCCCCCACATACTGACCTCCGACCAACCTCGGGGGGGCCATCCTCAGGTAAGGCATCCTCTGGCTGCATTGGGACACCACTCCTTATGGCGATGTTGTGAAATATCCCACACAGGACCACAATTTTTGACACCATATCCGGCAAATACATGAGCTCGCCACCAGAGTGGTGGAGGCATCTGAATCGGCCTTTTAAAAGGCCGATACAGCGCTCCACCACTTGCCTGGTGGCTGTAAGTGCGGAATTATACTCACTTTGTGGGCCTGGTGTGGGAGCCAAATAAGGAGTGAGCAGCCAGGACATGCAAGGGTATCCACTGTCTCCTGTGAAAAATAAGAGACAACATCAGGAACACTGTGTATCAAGCTTAACATTGTTATGTACTAAAGGTCTCCACTTACCAGAAGCCACGCATCACCAGCTTGTAGGTTGGTTAATTTCTGCCATATCCCTGATTGCCGGATGACGAAGGAGTCATGTGCACTTCCTGGTAATTTAGCATTCAGGGACAGGATCTGGAGGGAGGCATCACATACCACCATTACATTCAGGGAGTAATAGTGTTTCCTGTTTCTAAATATTGCCTCCAGCCGTGCTGGAGGCTGAAGTGGTATGTGAGTACCATCCACAACCCCTATGATGTGTGGGAAGCCAGCTATTTGGTAAAAATTGGCCTTGGCCACACTAAGGGCACCCATATCCAAAGGCATTTGAATAAAATGATGGAGGTGCTTGAAAAGTGCCTCCATCACTGCCCTCAGGATCCGGGAAAAGGAGGATTGGGAGATGCCCGCCACTATTCCCACCGTTGTTTGAAACGATCCTGAGGCACAGAAATGTAACACCGCCATAAATTGCATCAGTGGTGGTATTGCTGTTGGACTGTCAATTTGCCGCTCAAGATCACTTTCTATTAATGAGAGAGTGTCTATGATGATTTTGGGAGGTAGACGGTAGCGTCTTAAAACCTCATCATCGGGCATTCCAAAAAGGGTGACACGTGTTCGAAATATCTGGGGCCTTGCATGCCTACGATGCCTACGCCTGGGATGAGATTGAGGTTGGTCGGCTTCCGGGAGCATGGCCAGAACAATCCGCCCCAGATCAACCTGAAATTCAAAGATTTCAAAGTAAGGCTTTTGACCCACCCCAAAACTATATTAAAACAACTTAGCTTGATGATACCATCCATTGCTGCTTACATGCCGGGGTATTGTCATGATACGTCCAAACTGAAAATAAACACCAAAATTACTTGACACATTTCACTCTGTGCATTTTTGTTTATAAATTTTGTGCTAGACCAAAGTTAAAATATGCCAAACACCCATTTAGCAAAACCGCAAAGCGACATTTAACACAGTACATCAAAATGGGTCGAAATGTTGGCTCAAAAAGCGAAAGATAAACTACCAAAAAGTTAGAATGATTATTAAGCTGTTTAAAATGCACTAATTAGTTCGCTAATACAAGTCACAAGAGTAACTACTAAAAATGCGCTAATTAGTTCGCTAATACAAGTCACAAGAGTAACTACTAAAAATGCGCTACTTAATTTGCAAATACAAGATAAAAAATGGACTTACCAAGAGCAAATATCTAAGATGCAAAATCAAAAGGTCTTTGGGGTTGAAAATAAACAAAATCTAAAATAGAAGAAATTAGGGATCCAAAAATTACAAAGTATACGAAACACAATGAAACAACAATTGAACAAAAGTTAGACTTCACAAAACTTACCAAATCAAGAAACGAGGTCCCAAAAATATAAACCAACAAAGATAACGGAAAAAAAAATGCAAATCTAACCAACAAACGAATCTCCAACCGCCAACTCCTTTCTACGCAATCAATAAACTCCAGCCAAGATAACCTCCAACAATCCAAAAACGCCACCTCGACTTGAGACACACCAAGCCATAAATAGTGTTTCGTTTCCCGCACAAATTAAGGAGGGATCATAGGGCCGCACAATCAATGATGCGGCCGCAAAATAAGGACGCATGTATAAATACGTCACGAAAACACATTCAAATTCAGGTGTATTTCTTGTTTGGACCTCAGACATGGCGACAGACCAGGGAAAAAATGGCCAAGAGTCAGGTGGTAACTCTTTCATGCATTTTCTATCAACGATTAATTTGAAACATAAGATTAGGCAAGTTGTGATTTTGTGAATTCTGTAAATTTACACAAATAGGTGAGGAGGATGACATGGAAGAGGCTGCTGGGCCCAGTATTCCGGCCAAAGCGGCCAAAAAAAAAAGGCAGCCACATTTCACAAGAAAGGAGATGGAGGTTTTGATCCAGAAGTGTGTGGACATCCTGCCACAGGCAGACAGGAATATGAGTCTAAGCCAGAAGTGGAGAATGTGGGAAGAGGTAGCCGTTGCTGTCAATAGAGTGGGTGATTATGTCCATCTAGCCCGGGATGTCAAACGGCGGTAAGTAAACCCTTGCCCCCCCTAAAAACAAACCCCATTTTAAACCAAAGGATAATGGCTTCCATTTTTCCCCACAGATGGGGCGACTTCAAATATCGCCTAAAGCAAAAACTCGCGGACAGGGCTAGGCATGCAAGGGGGACAGGTGGGGGTCCCACCCCTGTGTCATTGGAGTTGACGGATTTAGAAGAGCTGGCACAGGGGTGTGTGCAGCCTGTGGAGGTGTTTGGCATGTCCAACATGGATACGGACATGCCAGACTTTGCGGCTCCTCATGTTGGCCCAGGTAAGTATTGTGATGTCACCAACTCTGAAATGCTATTGTGCCAATATGTAGATTCTAATGTGACTCTTTTCTCATTTTTCCAACAGAGACACAGGCGGATGAGTCTGCTCCAGAGGGAAGCCTTGGCCGCAAAATTTCTGCTGGCTCTGCAGGGGAGGAACCAGTACATCTGGCTGAGGACCCTGCAGAAGCCAGTCCAGGGCGTGCCCCCTCGCAGGCAGTGGGCCTCCTCACAGAACTCAATTTAAAATCGGATTTCCATACGGAGATTCTGCAGAGGATGGACGCCAGTCTGATACGGGTGGCTGAGGCCCTGGAGCAAAATGCTGCGGCCAACGTGACCATTGGTCAGGCCCTGGCGGAAAATACCAGGGCCAACATCCGCATCGCCGATGCCCTGGAGCAGCTCGTTCGCCAGCACATGGTGGAGCCGACCTCCCTTCCTGCCGGAACATCAGGATCCTCCACCTCTGGCACAACATCAGCCAATCCTCCAAATGTGCCTAGCCCTGTGCCTAGTCCAGAGGCCACAACATCTGCCTCTGGACAGGCCAGCCCGATGGCATCCCGGACCCGGTCTGGCGCCCACCCTCCCCCATCCAAACTGGCGAAAAAACGGTGACAGCAATGGCGACTTTTCCCACACTCCTTCTGTGCTTGGCTCATATTCCTTTCTGGTCAAAACTTCCCTCTCCTTTCTTGTGAAATGTTTTTAATTTATTTTTGTACGTTTATTTTAGCAGTTATTGATTATTTATTTTTGATAAAAAGTATCTTTGCCAGAAAAAAAGAAAACAAAATATTTTGCCAATTGGTTTGTGTTTAAACAATAAATTTATGATAAAAATCTGACATTGTATTGTGACATTATGGGACAAATGGGTTACATTTAATCCTGGCCCTAAAGGCAAAAAAGGACACAAAAAACCATTTCATTAAAAAAAAAAAAGGCCTCTTGAAGGAACGTTTAAAAAATCACATAACGATGCAAATTCCACTTTAAAAAAAAAAGGGGAGCTAATTAAAACATGATGACATTATTGTCACAATAGGCCATAAACAACAAATTGAGGCCAAAAAAACCCCCAAAAAATGTACGCCAATTGATTGTGTAATCCTGACATTAGCAGGTATGATTTCCACCTGCGTACGGTTTTGTGCTATCCCAATAAACTGCTTTCCAAACACATACCAAGCCGGTTTTCAATACAACACTAATTGCTTTTGTGACCACCCGCGATTAATCGCTGCAACATCATGGAGTCCCGGGACGGAGGAGAAGGCCATCGCCAATGTGGTCGAGTAATCCAGACCCTAAACTGTGCGAGCATTTTGAAGGGAAAGAGGATGTTCCAGTGACCTATGTGACGGTCCGAACACATTTGACGTTCGCATCTGCTAATGTATGTACGCCCCAAAAACGCCTCGCCACGCCTGCGTTTTTCCATCTCCACCCCCGTCAACACCCAAAAACGCCCTGTTCTGTCAATCACATTTGACATGTCACTTCCTGTACGCTATTTTAGGAACGAGAGAAAAAAAGCTCGCTATCTGCCGTACGCACATGCGCAGTGTAACACCGACGCATGCGCGGTTAGTCAACATCGGAACGCAACGAGCGTACTGTTGGTAACGTGCGGCTCTGAATGAGGGCCTATGTCTTTGTATTCATTGAACATGGATAACGATTAGTCAAGAGAGAAGCAGGAGCAGCAACCAAATACTAGTGATGCAGCTGCTGCCACCAGTCATGAAGAATCCATTACTAGTCCTGTAATGTTATCTACTAAAGCATCAGGCCATGTGAAATAAAAAAAATATATATTTTACAGTGGTAAAGCATAAAACACCTCTAATAAAGAGAAAGTTTATTGCAGAAAAACATAATATTGGCAACATACCATTCACCACACGTAGTGGCAAGTAAAGGTTCAGGCCTTGGCCTTTATTTATGAGTAGTTGTTGTGCAATTGCTATTAGTGAGGCATCTCATGATGATGCAAGCCCTTGTATTAAAAAGACGTGTCAAAAAAGGAAAACCCGGAATCAGTGCTGAAAAAAAACACTGAGCCAGTAGAATGATCTGTGTTCGGAAACATCACAAATCCCTGAGGAGAGTGCAGGTTTTTAGAAGTGGAGATGTTGCCCTTAGCAACAACACTTCTAAAATCCTACAGTTTAGTAAATATACCCCTAAGTGTGTCAGCGAGTGAAAATTGCATATTTGTTTGTGATAAAAACTTCAGGCCGTGATACTGTCTCTATCATATATAACTGATATATAACAGTCAATAACAGTCAGTAAGTCAAGGACCACAACCTTAATATCTGCACAGTGTGTTGCAGTTGGTTCTATTTGTTTTACTTATATCAAAATAAAAAAAATTGTGTGTTCTAATTTATTTCTATTTGTTTTGCTTTTTTCTCAAAATCTATTTTTGTTAAAGATATTAGACATTGCCTCTTCATGATTATTGCTGCTGCAGCCTTTATAATTGTTGGCAGTAGCGTCACTAGGGGGGGTGCGTGGAGCAGAGCTGCACCAGGTGACACCACTAAAATAACGGAGCTTCTCTACTACTTTGGTGTCATCCCCTTGGATGGTGTCACCGAGTGGCAAGCAGCGGTGATGATTGCCGTGTAACACTGCGTCCAGAGAGGCTGGGGGCTGCCCAGCAGCTCCCAGAGAGCTAGGCACGACCCAGCGTGATGAGAATGGGGATGTGACACGCAGCCACATCCCCAAAATATCAATAAAAAGGGTCTTGGCTTTGCAGGTGGAAGCAAACGTATGGAGACCACTGATGAGGGGGGTGAGAGGACGAGTAGCAGCACTGGGTGAAGATAACCTCAGCAATGCCTCTGATTGTTGGACAGCTCCCAGACACAGAGCAGATTCAGTTCCTGCCCTCAGGGATGCTCTCGCATTTCGTCAGCAACATTCTCCATCAGACCTGCATGCAAGTGCTACGGGCGATACCGTCGCTGCCGGCATCGGCAACTGCATACACACCACCGGGTCCTACCACTGCCGATGGCGTACACTGTCCCTGGCATAAGGGACCGCCTCAATCACTGCCCATAAGGAATGCCTTGTACAGGCTTGTCACAGAGGTGGGTGGGAATTCCCACTGTACAACATGACCTGAGTGTCTCCTAACACAGAGTTTTTGGGCCTTTCATCTACATTTTCCTGACAGTAACTCAGGATAAATGTAGGTGAGATATTTCTTTCACTGTGGCACCATGAAGGTTACGTACCAATCGGATATCAGCCTTCCTGTAGTCAGGAATAGTCAAACTAATGAAAGTCGATATCCGATTGGATGAAGGCTCAAACCAAGAACTGAGCACATTCAAGCAGACAGGTGTCTCTGCCACATGAATCTTACCGAAATATCCCAACTTACAAAACTATCAACTTTTAGCATACTGTATGTGTACAGTGCCTGTCTGCAGGAGGGTGCAAGAAACGGTCACCTCGCCCTGGAGATCCTCCCATCACCCAGGTTTAGCTCTGTCCTCTTCTCCCAGGATACAGAGGGTGGTAACATGGACCGGTGCCCCTAATATTTATCTCAGTGATGCCAGGGGCTCACACAGCCACAAAGGAGGGTTATATGCACGTTCAACAGAATTGTTGTGAAAATTTGGCTTTCTATATGGAACTCTCGTCCACCAACGTAACCCAGGTGCACCCATCGTTGCTGATCAAATAATCGCCATCCTCTTTTGCTGCTTCATGCATAAAATTGTACCTGGATATATAATTGTTGTTTATTCTGGTTGGCCCTAAACCCTCTCCGTAGATCGCTGCAGGAAATTCTGTGCATTATTTTGGAATATCTGGTGTCGTCCAGCACTAGATTAATATCATCAGTTTCACCTCAACCTTTTCCCCCTTCATTACATTGACTAATCTCTTCATACATTTTCTTCCATCACTCCAGGTGACTCTCTGTGATCTGAGACTATTTCATCTGTATAAGGTGATTCTGGCCTAGTAATATATGAGCGCGGAATGATGAGTGTCAGCTTTATCTGCGGAATGAAGCCTATGTATTTTTCTGCATTACTATGTATTAAATATGTGGTTTTAAAAAACTAATCTGTTTCACAGTGGTGACTGCTACATTCACAATATATTAACCCCAAGTCCTGTTTTAGCTTCATCCTTCTACCTTCTATACTACATTGATAATAGAGACGAAAACTCGCGAGCCACGAGATTTCAGACTCTATCGTTTTGCCTCGGTTTCGAGATTCGAGTCTGGCGGGAAACTCTGAGCCTGCTTAGATCCGACTCGGTTCTGCTAAATTCGGGTGGGCTAGGACCGAACCTGCTCATCTCTATTTAGAACCAGTACCAAAACATGTTGGTCAGCGCACATCTCTAGTCAGTCCTAACATACAGATATATCCATGTACACTCATACCGCGCCACATAACGCCGCCTGGCATGCCATGGACTTTGCAATAGCCATGCCATGCATTCCACCACACAGTTTTTCACAAAATTGTTGTGTAATTTCAGTGGTGGACTAAGAGAGAAGGAGACATGTGTGACGGCACCGTGCGTGCCCCCCTCTCTCGCATGCAGTGATTAGACGATGGCTGTGCCAAAGTCTACTGCGCATAGCTGTGTCTCCAGGACCCATGCACCGATGTACAGGTAAGTATCGTCTATGGGTGCAGGGTATGCAGTATGGGAGCCCCTGGTTGGTGTGCAACCATTATAGACATCCCCATGTCTTATTCATATCACTAGTGCAACAAAACTACAATTAGGGGTTAGGGGTAAGGATTTGGGTTTGAAGAATAATACTTAACAGAACCGCCGCTCATCAGACGTCTGCGTCTGAACTTCTGTACACGTGACCTCCGGGACCTGGAAGATGATTCTGGAGCCACTGCAAATGCCGGGACCAGGTGAGGGACTGCCGGTCCACCAGGGATGTTAAGTTGATATGTGATCTGTGTAGACATGGTGAATGTTTACATGGTCACTGTCGACATGCTAAGCATGTTGACGTGCTGCATGTCAACAATTCGCCCATATCGACATGCTCATGTCTACCTAATGCACGTCAATGATAAATGTTGACCTAACATACCACACCCCTGACAGCGCCTGTGCCATTATGTGCAATAATCCATCTGTTGTCTGGCACAAAGTTAAAAATTGGCGCTTGTGCTTTGTATGGATACTCTGTGATTGATTTGTAGTTTGTGAAACTACAATACCCGGCGCTCTCTAGTAATTACCATACATAGATGTACCACATGGTGGCTAGTAGCAATCTTGGTCTAGTTAAGACTAGGTAGGGTTGTGCACCGGCCACTTTTCGTGTTTTGGTTTTGGATCTGGATCTTTCTTCGTGTTTTGGACCTGGATTGGTTTTGCAAAAACCACCCTTCCGTGTTTTGGGTTCTGGGTTCATTTGGGTCCCCACAAAACAAGCTGGCAATTAATCTGTCCCTGCACAAACTGGCTCTACGGAGGCAAGATGTCGTCCTCATCCTCCTCATCCACCGATTCCTCACCCTCTTCAGTGTTGTGTACATCCTCATCCTCACAGAGTATTAATTAGTCCCTGCTGGAATCCACAACCACAGGTCCCTCTGTACGGTCTGGAGGCTGGTCTCCCTGGAAGAGTTGATAATTCATTTTTATGAATATCATCTTCTCCACATTTTGTGGACGCAACCTCCTATGCCTTTCGCTGACAAGGTTTCCGGCTGCACTAAACACTCTTTCGGAGTACACACTGGACGGGGCAACTCAGGTAAAATAGAGCCAGTTTGTACAGGGGCCTCCAAATTGCCTCTTTTTCCTGCCAGTACAGGTACGGACTGTCTGATATCCCTACTTGGATGCTGTCACCAATGTAATCCTCCACCATTCTGTTAGTTGTGACAGTATCATATGCAGTGACAGTAGACATGTCAGAAATTGTTGGCACATCCTTCAGTCCGGACCAGATGTCCAAACCGGCCCTTGACTTCAGACACAGGCGCGCGCTTGGTGTTGCTACTGTGTTGATGCACGTGCGGCTACTGCGCATACATTTCGCACACAAACAGAAAAAAAGAAGAATTGTTTATTTTTTGTGGAGCGCACTTTGGGGGTTACACCACCCATTAACAGACTTATGACACAGGCGCACGCTTGGTGCTGCTCCTTTGTTGATGCACATGTGGCTACTGCGCAGACATTTCGCACACAAACACAGAAAAAAAGAATAATTGTTTATTTATTGTGGAGCACACTGAGGGCCTGATTCAGAGCCGGTCGTAAGCGGCCGCTCATTCGCTCCGAGCGATGTTCGCACATCTGCGCATGCATATGGGTCGTAATGCGCATGCGCCAATCAGTCATTGCGGTTGGAAATCGAGCGCTTGCAAAATAGCGAGTGCCTGCTAATTTGAGTGACAGGATGAGGCGTTTGTGGGTGGTAACAGAGGAAGGTGCTTGAAAACGGGGAATGGTGATCCGAACGCAGGCGTGCCAAACGGGCAAAACGGGTGTATTAAGGGTGTGCATAATTAACAAAGCAGCGTCATCGACCACGTCACTTGGTTGGTTCTAAACCTGAACTGTTCGCATGATTGCGGTAGGAAAATGCAACCACAAGCACTGCGAGCAGTTCAGATGCCTTTCGATGTACTCGATTAATCTAATAAATAGCGGAGATGATGTAGGATGCGAGCGGCCAGGGGGCATCTTTACAAAATAGCGAGCGCATGTTTCGTTCACTCGCTCAGACATAGCGGCGTCAACAGACCGCAAAGAGCGAGCGCTCAATTTAAATAGCCGGCCCCTTTTCCTGAACGAGCGAGTGCAAATAGCGTCCGGCTCTGAATCAGGCCCTGAGTGCACACAATTCACAGACACAGAAAATTATTTTTTATTTTTGTTGGAGTGCACTTTGGGGATTACACCACCCTTTAAGAGATGAGCCAGCCAGCCCTTTACTTATGGGACACAGGCACACGCTTGGCGGTGCTCCTTTGTTGATGCACGTGCAACCACAGTGCACACAGGGGGTCATTCAGACCCGCTCGTGAGCGGCAGTACGCTCGCAAGCGCGTCGATGTTCCCCCACTGCGCATGCGCATGACAGAGGGAGCTCCGTCGTGTGCATGCGCGAGACCCGGTGAGCGACGGGCTCTCCATCGCTCCGGGTCTTGCACCAAAGGGGGCGTGCTGTTGATGTTGATTGACAGCACGCCCCCTTTGGTGGACGTGCCGGAGGCGTGCCTGCCAGACTGAGGCCTTCCCATGGGAACGCCTAAAGTCTCAAGCCGGCCCCACTGACATCACTAGTGATGTCAGTGGGAATGATTTTGGCTCTGGTAGAGCCAAAATCACTCCAGGGCTTTGCGCAGCGAGACCCTACCGCAGGGTCTCCGTCACAAGCCCGATGGTTGAGATGGTCAAGACCATCGCGACCATCATCATGGACGCTCGCTATAGCTGTGGGTGGTAACCCACAGCTATGCGAGCGTCCATGAGGACGCTCCAAAAAAAGGTAGGAGGGCCCTGATTCAGAGCGAGCGCTCTGGTCAGAGCGTTCAGCTCTGAATCAGGCCCACAATTCACAAACACAGACACAGAAAATATTTTTTTATTTTGTTTGGAGTGCACTTTGGGGGTTACAGCACCCTTTAACGCTCAAGCCAGCCGGCCCTTTACTTATGAGACAGGCGCATGCTTGGCGCTACTTTGTTGATGCACGTGCGGCTTCTGTGCACACAATTCACAAACACAGAATTTTTTTATTTTTTTTTGCGTGCACTTTGGGGGAGCTCCCCTGATAGACAGATCACCTCCTGAACAACACTACAGCACCCCTTTAGGACTACAGCCTTTATGGGACACTGCACAACACAGACCAGCCAGCCCCTATAGACAACAGTAGCACAACACAGCCCAGCCAGCCCCTACAGACTTTGGAGTGGACACAGCCCCTATGACTGCAACTGACTGCACAACACAGCCCAGCCAGCCTCTATGACAGCAGCACAACACAGCCCAGCCAGCCCCTATGGACAACAGCAGCACAACACAGCCCAGCCAGCCCCTAAGACAGCAGCACAACACAACCCAGCCAGCCCCTATGGACAACAGCAGCACAACACAGCCCAGCCAGCCCTAGCTCCCACCCTCCCTCTTCACTGTCCACAGCCAGAGTGAGAAATGGCGCCGACGCGGGGACCTTTTATAAAATCCAAAACCCGCGAGATCCGGAAGGCGGGATGATGACGTTTTGCCTCGATTTCAGATCCGAGTCCGGCAGGAAAACCCAAGCCGGACTCGGATCCCGACTCGGATCGGGGGGTTCGGATTTCAGTAATCTGAACCCGCTCATCCCTAGTTAAGACCAATAAATGTATAACAACCAAAAGAAAAACCTTGTAGCTACTGCGCAAGGTGGGAATTGATACCAAATATCTACAGTATATAAATAAAGTGATATGTATTGCTCTCTGATGAAATGTACAGAAGACTTGTTGAAATATAAAATCCTTGTTTAATAGATAATAAAACACACATATGTTATAAAACCAAAAGTAACCGCATATCAATTGTTGATACAATAACTGTAGCTGTATTATAAGTAACTATTGTTACTAATGGACAGGTGAACGTGTAACAATTTGATAAGATCCACAATGTGATAAACATATAAATGAAATACAATAAAAGAAAAAAAATTGAATTTAAATGAATGGGAAGATGCTGGCGTCCCAGCTCTGGATCATGAGGATATACGTATTGCTTTGTCTCTGTCTAACCAATGTATATAGATATAATGTTCGTGGCCACGCTAGTAATATACATACGGTCCTGTAGATGGATGTAGAAAAGTCATGGCAAGCAATATTCCAAACTTATCAATACTCTGAGAGTTGTACAATTTCCCTCTTGTTATTGGCTGTTGCTAAGCACATATTTATGTATTTATTAACATTAATTTATGTACGCCAGCAGGTCCCGCACAAATAGTGCACACGGTCCCTTTCCTCTCTTAGAACATCCCTAATTTAAGGTTAGGAGCATGAAGAAACATCTGTATTGAGTAAATCAGTGTATGTTTATTTTAGTGTAATATTCAGAGTGCATACTACTGTGGTAATGATATACAGCTACATAAGTGATATAAGTGCTTCAAAGATGTTTGATCTTTTATCAGCCTTGCAAGTGAGACTAGTGTGAGCTGATTGGCTGATTGATTTCACTTCACTACTTTACATGCAGTTTTAACTCAACTGGCGCTGATGGGTTTCTGTACACTCTTGGCAGGAGAAAGATCTATTAAATATATCAGAAGTATACAGCGCCATCTATAGGTCAATTTATGACTTTGCACCCCAACAAACAAAATGAAACAAAACAAACTTAGCCATTAACTTTCGACTTGCGAGCCCAACACCACAAATAATATACATGTGACACTAATGGTTAAACCAAAGATTGTACCTTTTATAATATACTTTACAGTATTTCTGTTGTCAATTCTACCTCCCATGCACAAGCCAGGAGTAACGGATAGACAGAAGTGACAAAACGGAAACTAATGGGTTTCATGTGAAGCACAAAAGGAACTTTGGGCATCTCTATAAATGACACTTTCTCCGTCCGCCGCGCTGGTACTCGGACTGACACTACAAACCTACTCTTGACGCTCACTGAGCAATTTGACCTTAACAGTCAGACTGGGGAGAGAAGTCTGACGAGCAGATGTTTCTCAATTAAATGAAAATCTGAAAAGGTTATCAAGTGCAGGACGGGCGAAAGATGTACCACTGTGCATTGCAATGTCCTCACAGTCACGGCATATGGTACTGCACTCTCTCCCTGCCTCTGTCTCATAATAAACGCCGCTCGCACGTCTACGAGCTGTCAGGCGCAGGCGAACTGCTACCTCCTATCTGCTGACAGGTATCTCATTAAAACCAAAAGCGAATGGAGAGAAAAACTAGACCGGTAAGGGAAAAAAAAATATAATTCATTAGCAAAGCCGGTTGTCATTCATTTCCTGGTGGAGCAAGTTCAGGTGAGCTGCTCTTAATTTGCTGACAAGGTTTATTTTTTATTTCATGGTCTCCTGTTGTGTATGTATGAAAACTTCAGAAGGGAGAGCAGGGGAGACGGAATTCTGAGTAACGTGAAAATCGATAACATTTGCATTTTAATGCTATTTCTAAGCTCACGTACTGACATTACGGTTCCTGGTTAAGCTCTCTGCAGCCTGAGGTGGCAAAAACATGGATGTGTCTCTGCAAATAATAGAATCCCGTTTAGTACTCCGCTGGGGGTGTCATGGCACAGACTGAAATTCCTAATATTTATGTACCGGGTGTATTACGGGATTACAGGAAGGAAAAACAATGCAGGAGAGCACTCTAAGCACTAAGGGTTCCGATGGGCAAAATATTTACAAGAAACTTCAAAAATGAACATGTTTTTTTTTAAGTAAGGTTCTTAGGGCCTGACTCAGCACGGATCGCAAGGATTGCGTTCCCACGCACCCGCTTGCTGCGAAAATATGCTAATGAATGCAATTGCACGGCAACCGCAGCACTAAACCAAGACGCCCATCACTGTAAAAAGCCGCCCACTTCCCATGACATGGATCATCAAGTGAGCGAAACCATCGGTAACATCGGAACCAGTCACACAGTTGTGGTTGAGCTGACTCTACCTCACAAACTTCTAAACTTCCTGTCGCCATCTAGACCTCTGCCGGTGTATGTAATCGCAGGGGTTTAATTATGCACCCCCCTGTAACGGCATCAAAACGCACAGGCACGCCTGCGTTCCGACGATCACCCTCCCTCTCTACCCCCGAACGGTCACTTCATGTTAATCACTATAAGATGGGAATGCGTGTTCACTTCGATCGCTTCCCATTCGCAGTGGCCGGGTTCACGCACTGCGATGCATACGCATGTGCAGAGCACGAAAATCGACCGGCTCCATGCAAACGCAGCCCTTCAATCCAACCTGAATAAGACCCTTAGGGCCTGATTCAGAGGCGCATGCTATTTGCGTGCGCTCGCTCTTAATCAGGGCGTTTTTTTTTTTAAGTTTCGGCCTCCAGGCCGATCACAAAGCTGTGGGTGACCACCCACAGCTAGTGCGAGTGGACTGGCGATGGTCATGATTATCTTGACCATTGGGCTTGCGGCGAGACCCTGCGGGAGGGAAGCCCGAGTGGACTTCCTGCTCTAATAGAGCAGGAAGTCCACTACTGACATCATGAGTGATGTCAGTAGGGCCGCCCACAAATGGCAGGCGTTCCTAAGGGAATGCCTCCGTTTGTGCAGCCACCCCCCCTCCCCGCCTACAAAACGGGGCTAGCTGTCAATCAACATCTACAGCCGCCCCGTCTTGTAGTGAGCCCCGAAGCAACGGAGCTGCGGTCTCGTGGGCTTGTGATGGATGCAGTTTCTACGTCTGACCACGGCCTCCTAAAGTTGTGGCTGTGTGTCTGGGAATGCAGCCGCTTGCATTAAACCCCCCCCCCCCGCGACAATCCTATGACACCACCCACTCCATGGCCCATTTTTACGTGGCGCCCAGGAACGCCCATCACTTTTCCACGACATTTTGATACCGTCCGTCTCAATTGCTGCAGCGTTTTTGTGCGTACACTCTGTGTAACGCAGGCGCTGTACAAGTCTGTCGAAATTTTTGTGCATGTGCAGTTGCATAAAGTCAGTGAACTACGTGAACATCAGAATTGCATCCAGATTGCGTGCAGTTCTGATTAGGCCCATAATGACTGATGTGTAGCATGTAGGGGCAAATTTATCATACGTTTTCCTATGGCCGGGTTTGAAACAAACTCATATAGGTGATGTGCGGCGACCTGCGGTAGTTTCCAAAGTGGAAAATGCTGCCATTTTTAAAATTGCTTTACCCTGATTTCAAACCACTGTACATGTGCACGGTTTATACCACGCCATCTGCCAATGGATCGGGTGCCACGGAGAGGAGAGATTGGTGGAGTGTTACAGTTGTCTATTGAATATTGATAGATTTTTGGCCATTGTGTATTGTTAATTTTTGTCTTTTTGACGCCTATTAATCACCGGAGATGAAGTACGAGTACGTTTTTCAGGTTTCCCGGTTCTGACGCCCCAATGGTGTGCGATTTGCGCCATGTCACCTGCTAGAAGCACCATTTTTGTTCGTCAGGATTCCCAGAGGCTATTACAGTGGTTTGTGAGACTCCAGCTTAATATATTTGATCATTTGTATTCTGAAAATGAGAAAACAATCTATATGGTGATTTTGCAATGTGTCGAGTTTGATAATTACAGTGTTGATGCTACTTTCCAAAAAAGCTGAAAAACATCGACTTGACCAAATTGCTACTTGATTAATTACCCTCATGATATGTTAGAAATGATTCCTGATAAATTACGTGCTGTAGGGAATAAGTGACACATGTTAAGTGATAGTTGATAACCGAGTAGTGGCTCCATTTAATAATGATGCTTGATATAGGTGGCATATATTGTTTAGTGAGTGATACTAACTAATATGCTGCCGGTATTTAACATAACTTACCCGTTCGGCTAGGTCTCGCAGTGACCCCTTCCTTGACGGCATCCTCCACAGTGTGATTCTGATGCTGGTGATGGGCAGACGCGTAATACATATGCGCAACAGCCGTCTGTGTGTGCGCAATAATCTTTCATCTACCAGGGATTTGGGCTCAGGAAAGCTTAGAAGCCGCAAAGGCTTTTGCTGGGTCCCCCTTGAGTAAGCGTTACTAAAACAGCAGTAAGATGAGCTTAAATACAGATTGGAGCTCATGACCCCTTTAGCGGGTTATGGCTCATTCATAAATATAGGTGTCTATGGGCTCTATTTACTACAATCCGCATTGGTAATGCAGATTGTAGTGTGATATTATCGACTGAATTTGCACTGCAACTTCAGGCAATATCACAGGGATTTACAACAAATCCCTTGCAGGGACAGAGCTTGCGAGAAAGTTCTGTCCCTGCGAATCCCCTCCGCACTCTAGTCATGATATTTTTGCAAAAAAATACAGTCACTAGTGCCCCACGCATGCGCCGACTGGCCAGCGCTGCTACCCCCCTGGCGCTAAGCCCTGCCCCCGGCACTAAGCCCTACCCCCACAATCGTGGACCCCCCCGCGGCTCCCTCTCCATTAATAGCACTTACCTGCAGTCATCGGTGCTCCGATGGTGTCTTCCATGCCTCCGGTCAGCTGATAACCCATACTGCACTGGAACCCGATCACCTGATGACCGGGCCACAGTGCACTATGGGAGACCAACTGACTGGAGGGGAGACATAACCGGAGCCCCGAACACCGGTCCCTGGAGTCAGGTAAGTAATTTTTTTTTTTTTACTATTTTTTTTTGCAGTGTATCAGCTTGCGGTCTGTTTAGACCACACAGCTGGTCACTGGGACCGGCTCTGGGCTCTGCTCTGCCTTTTAGAGCAGAGTAGGAGCCCAGTAACTGGGGAGACCCTGGATAACGCCACCTCCAGGTGGCGTTATTATCACAGGGCTTTCCCCGGTATTTTTTTACAATTTATTTTTAGTGACTTTGGTCAGATCACATTTCCCATTACAATTATGGGAAATGCGATCTGCTTACTAAAAATAAGTGATACTTAGGGGTTGGAGTACAATTTTACGAATTCTGCTCCAATTGCCCTTTAGTAACTGTAGTTGAAACTAAAATAATGAGAAAGGGTGTGAAAACACAAAACAGCCTTATTCACTTTATTTTAGTAAAAATAATGTTAATAAATAGAGCCCTATGAGTTTTGAATAATGTTTGAGGTATTACCAGGAACGAATGAGTGACGTCTGATGCTGAATGATCACTGAGGACGAGAAGCGAATTTTGCAGATAATTTACCTCATCCTGTTTAATGGATCATTTTCCTTTTCTACACCGTAATGATCAGTAAAACAAGTTGCGAAAGTAACCGCCAAATGATGATGTTACAGTTGCCATGCTGACGTTAAAAAGTTCTTTACCAGGCAAGGTGTTGCTGTAGTACATTACATGAGTCGGGGTAGTGTGTTAATGCTAGCAGTATGCAGCGCCCTCTATTGGCCTTTCTGCTGCTTTTAAAATGATGAGTGCAACTTGATGTAATTACATTGCTTGTTTCACCCTCATTGGCCCCCCCAGATTTCCTGCACGTTGAGGCTCCATCTCCAGCAGGGTCATTGTGGCAGAGTGAGAATTCTCAGTCCAGGTTAGAAGCGCTTCCTAAGGGTAAAATACATGTAAGAGATTCTGAAGTCTATTATTAAACACAATAAAAAGGGGATTTGAGAGGCTGCTCTCCATGTCTGTGTGCACGGCTTTATTAAGAGGTCCACATGACACGAATTAGCCCGAGCGTTCACTAACAATCAGAGAGTTATGTAACATTAGGAACACTCTGCTCCTCTAGATCTGAATGATCTCTTACAAAAGTGATGACCTTGGGGTAAGTGACTTACATGCGTTAGTACAAGCTGGCTGTTCTGCATCTATATTATATTGTGCATCCATTTGTGGCTATGGCAGGTCTCCCAGTTACCATGGTTACAATGGATATAATGTAGTCAGTAATCCTGTGTTCCTGTCACAATGTATGTTTATCTAGGGGAAACAGGAGCAGATTAAGTGTGCTTAGGTCTGTGCGTAACCTCGATATTCAGCAATAAGTACAGGATAGATCCTGCGTAGCAACCACATAACAATAGATAGTGATCTAGATCTAGGAATAACATAAGTTACGGTGTCCACCTGTTAATTTGAAGACAAATCTAAGTTTTCTAGATGTTCTGGTGCCTGTAATAACTGCTGTGTTATTGCACAGGTAATGCATTGTTGTCGCAAAAATCACAGATCATGATTATTTAGCCTGTGTCGTAGAGTTCAGTAACTTTAAAAGCAGACAAACTGTACTCCAAAGGCAAATACCCAAATCCTGGTTGTCACTGACACCCTCATCAGATACTGCAAACATTACCCAATACCCGATGGGTGGGATGGGGCGGGACCATGGCAGGGCTGAGTCCTAGAGCTGTCCTCACATTAGGCTCCTGGGTGTCTCTGTTCAGAGTGTCTATGTCCGCAGCTTCCACTTAGACCCTTGTGGCATGTAGTGTGTGTGACTGTGAGGCACTGTGTGTGTGTGACTGTGAGGCACTGCGTATGTGTGACTGTGAGGCACTGCGTGTGTGTGACTGTGAGGCACTGTGTGTGTATGCTTGGAGCTCTGGGAGTTGTAATTCTTACCACCGGAAGTCACTATTTCCCAAAACTGTGGCCGTAGAAAGGAGACACTAAAACTCCCAGCATGCCCCACGCTTGTATCCCGGCAGATACAGCAGTGCAGCTGTGTGACCCCCCCTCTGCCCAGTCACTGACCCCACTATGCTCTGTCACTGATGCCTCTGTGTAGTGTCACTGCTCCTCTGTACCCTGTCACTCCAGCTTCAAATTTTTTTCACCAACGCAACACCATTGAATCAATACCATTCAATGGCGGCAAACATTGGAACGCCGCCATTGAATGGTAAAACCACTATTATCACAAGGAAAGCATCAATGGTTAGCTGCATAGGCCATCGATGTCCATCCCTAGTGTCTCATAGCTGTCTGGGGAGCAGGGCTGCAATTTCTTCTCCAATGCAGTGCAAATGCTCAACCATTTGTAATGTACAGTACCTCTTTATATAATCCTGCATGTGCTGGCCTTTAAGCAGTTAAGTCTGATACATCTCTCTTATTAAATACATCTTTTTGATTAAATTAGCTCTCTCATGCACTTTCTACAGCACATCCCTCATTTCACTTGCATCATCTACACTGAGAGATTCTGTACTCTGGTCTTCCCAGTCCATTCCTCTGTGACTGGGTCAGGCTTAGCCTCATTTCCACATAACTCTGGTTAGTCATCACTGTGAATCTGGCTGAAGTATTGGTGGCAGCACCGTTTCCTCTAGGCTCTGTCTTTTCTTTCACTGAGGTTCTGCCTTTTACAACTTGTTTTCCAGTGTATGTAGCAAGGTTGGAGAACATGAACAAGCCACAAGTTAAAGTTCTCTTATGGTGGAAACACTTTTTAAAAGAGGTGGTAAATGTACTCAGACATGTGTAGCACAGGGGCAGTTTAAGGGAGGAGGGGTGAAGGCTCCATGTGAGCACCATCCTCTGCAGTGCAGTATATTCTGGCATGTTAAACAACAAAGCAGAAAACTTTTCACTGGAGCTAACTGATAAAAAGAATCACATTCCTTGTAACTGTAGTCTGCGTCCACCTCATCCTCTCATCCTCATCCTCATCCTCATCTCATCCTTCTCATCATCTCATCCTTCTCATCATCAAATCATTTATAAGGAATGGGATTATTTTTCTATCATTGTCAGATAGCGCCAGTATAAAGGTTTCTGCTTTGTTGTTTATTTGTAACTCTACTGGAGGTGTGGGGATCACCTTGAGAGTTTCCATCCCACAGGCAGCAGTCTGGTGCGTACAGAAGAAACCCATGCATTTGTTTTCCCATATACTCTGGCCTCCGGTAACATGGCGCCTGCGCCCTGCTCCTGGAGACTTCTCTAGCGTTCATGCGCAAATCTCCGAGAAAATAGCCGCTGCATGAATTAGAACACGTGAATCAGATCTACTGTAGTGTTTGTACTCTGCTATATTGGGGATGAGGGTGTTTTGTTTTTTGTACACTGACAATAAAGTATTTCAATTCATTTTCCTGGTGATTTGTGCTCTGGCTGCAGCATCGGACTCGGGAGAGGTGAGTATTACACATGGGCGCAGAGTGTGCAGTGTGCCCCAAACACCGAGCACCCGTTATCCATATGACAATGGTGTAATATCTACAGTATGCTTAGATCCTAGAAAAGCAAGCATCGGTACCTTTCCATCCGGGGCACAAAGATGGGACGGATCTGATGGGGGATATGAAGGAGATCAGGACGGTCAGTTACAGAGAGATAGTATAATACCACTAAAAGGAGCCGGGATATAACAATAATCTTTCCTTTTATTGACCTAATTTCACATATGTTTTCTCAGTATAAGAAGCCGTAATGAATAAATGTGTCTGTTAAGCAAACAACTATTTTCTCTCATTTTTACAACTGTACCATATGGTCGCAATTTTCCATTTCTTTCATTAGCATACTCATTAAGTCTCAGCTCTTAAAAGGCTGCAACTATTTAGATAATTTTACAGCCAAATTCCTTGTAATAGTAAATTTACTGCACATTAAAAGTTTTCTTTTTTAAGTTATCTTAGTGAACTTTGGTGAAGAGAAGAGAATTATACAGCCGCACAGACCAAATGTACTGTAGCTTAGAATTTTAGAATTTAAAGATGTTACCAATAGCTGTGTACACTGTAAGGCAATACCAGCATTTATGTTACAGATGTGCTGAAATATTGATGCGTAGCAATGTGGTTATTACTAAAGATGAGCAGTTCGGTGTTTAAGAAAGCCGAACACATCCGAACTTTGCCGTTCTGAGTTGAACCGAGACATAGGGGTCTATTTACTAAGCAGTGTTAGGAGACAGAGTGAAAAGTGATAAGAAAGTTACAAGGTGCCAGCCAATCAGCTCCCAACTGTCATTTTTCAAACACAGCCTGTGAGATGACAGTTGGGAGCTGATTGGCTGGCACCTTATCACTTTCTTATCACTTTTCACTCTGTCTCCTAAAACTGCTTAGTAAATAGACCCCCCCAGTTTGGAATCACTTTGGGATTCTGAATAGAACCAAGTCCTCAGTCGGGTCTCCTAGCAAATTCGGACCTCTGATTTAAAGACCGGCTCTCGTGTGTTTTGGATTGCATTTACTGTAAGTACCTCCCTTGTGATTTCAGGTGCTGTGGGGTGGTGAAAATTGACTGGAAATGACTGGAAATTAATTTTATTGATTTTAACAATAATATAGAAACACGAACAGGCCCAAGTTACATGATTTTAACTGTTTTCATCAATTTGCTACAGAAAATCAAAACCGAATTCAAACCAAAACACGACGATAATTTAGAAGCAAAACACGAGGATTTGCGCACATCTCTAGTTATTACATGTGGATGCAGCATTGATCTGTCTCACGCACACATACGTTACGTCCACTTTCCACTTTTGGGAACTCCCACTGTAAAATGGGGATTCAGCTATTTTGGGGGATTCATTTTGATTCTGAAATACTGTATTGTCATTTCAGCCTCATTTATGCCTTTAAAAATCATAAGGGGGGGGTATATCACAACCGTCCTCATAACATCGGCCACTTTGCTGTGTTTAAATACTGTATACTTTTATGCTATTTGTGTTCATTAAGAGGTTACTAGTGCAGCCGAAGACTGTGGTTAAAGTACGCTATATTGGTGAAAAGTGATATAATACATCATAGTTGTGACATGGCTTACATGCTCCCTGTGCCATAACTAGGGCAGTGCGGCCGGTGCCATAGCACAGGGCACCACAGGTCAGGGGGCACTGTTTGGGCCTGTCATATTTCTGTTTATTATCATTCTTGCTTGTAGCTTCCTCTTATTTCATCACCAGCATCTCCTGGCCTCTCCTATCTCTTCCCTGGCCCTTCCCCATGAGGCCATGGCCCTCTCTCAGGTGCACTATATTATGTCCCTATTTACCCCCAGCATCTCCTGGCCTCCTCTATCTCTTCCCTGGCCCTTCCCCATGAGGCCATGGCCCTCTCTCAGGTGCACTATATTATGTCCCTATTTATCCCCAGCATCTCCTGGCCTCCCCTATCTCTTCCCTGGCCCTTCCCCATGAGGCCATTGCCCTCTCTCAGGTGCACTATATTATGTCCCTATTTAGACCCAGCATCTCCTGGCCTCCTCTATCTCTTCCCTGGCCCTTCCCCATGAGGCCATGGCCCTCTCTCAGGTGCACTATATTATGTCCCTATTTATCCCCAGCATCTCCTGGCCTCACCTGTCTCTTCCCTGGCCCTTCCCCATGAGGCCATGGCCCTCTCTCAGGTGCACTATATTATGTCCCTATTTATCCCCAGCATCTCCTGGCCTCCTCTATCTCTTCCCTGGCCCTTCCCCATGAAGCCATGGCCCTTTTTTGGGTGCATTATATCCCTTTAAAAAATGAGGGGGCTCCAATGCTCTTTCTGGCACAGGGCACCAAAAAGTCTAGTTACGGCTCTGCACCTTACATAAGTGTATCGTTGACTGGGGTGTCCTGATAACGCTGCGATGAGCTGCTCACACTGCAGGGTGCCCGTCTGGAGCATCTAAGAATGCTCCAGCGGCGTGGAAGCAGTGATCCTGGCAGCAGGGTGCCATTATTATTATTATTATTATTATTATTATTATTATTATTATTATTATTTTAGGCTCCACAAGGGCTCTGCAGCATTGTACATAAGCAACAGCATACAGGATAACATGGGTATACTGTGAGCAATACAGGCAGGTACAGACAGTATACAAATGTATATACTGTAGATACAAAATTACCCCTGGCAGAATGCATACTGTAATTACATAACAAGATATGAGGAGAAAGGGCCCTGCACACAAGAGCTTACATCCAAATACTGGGGCATAGAGAGGGCATGGGGAGCAAAGTCAGCTGGGTGCTAGATGTGGAGAGTAAAGAGGAGGTGTGGTAGTCATCAGTGAACAGGTGAGGTTTTCAGGCACGCTGTAAGACAGGGAGGCCTGGGCAACAGTCTGATTGTTCGAGGAAGGGCCTCCCCGAGGATGGTGGGAGTGAGAGGAATTAATCAGAGGGGGAGGAGAAGTGATCAGGGGGGAAGCGAGGAAGTGATCAGAGGGGGAGGAGAGGAAGTGATCAGAGGGGGAGGAGAGGAAAAGATCAGAGGGGAAGAGAGGAAGTGATCAGAGGGGGAGGAGAGGAGGTGATCAGAGGGAGAGGAGAGGAGGTGATCACAGGGGGAGGAGAGGAAGTGATCAGAGGGGGAGGAGAGGAGGTGATCAGAGGGGGAGGAGAGGAAGTGATCAGAGGGGAAGAGAGGAAGTGATCAGAGGGAGAGGAGAGGAGGTGATCACAGGGGGATGAGAGGAAGTGATCAGAGGGGGAGGAGAGGAGGTGATCAGAGGGGGAGGAGAGGAAGTGATCACAGGGGGGGAGAGGAAGTGATCACAGGGGGAGTAGAGGAGGTGATTAGAGGGGGAGGAGAGGAGGTGGTCAGAGGGGGGAGGAGAGGAGGTGATTAGAGGGGGAGGAGAGGAGGCGATCAGAGGGGAAGAGAGGAAGTGATCAGAGGGGGAGGAGAGGAGGTGATCAGAGGGAGAGGAGAGGAGGTGATCACAGGGGGAGGAGAGGAAGTGATCAGAGGGGGAGGAGAGGAAGTGATCAAAGGTGGAGGAGGGGAAGTGATCAGAGAGGGAGGAGAGGAGGTGATCACAGGGGGAGGAGAGGAAGTGATCAGAGGGGGGGAGAGGAAGTGATCACAGGGGGAAGAGAGGAGGTGATTAGAGGGGGAGGAGAGGAGGCGATCAGAGGGGGAGGAGAGGAAGTGATCAGAGGGGGAGGAGAGGAAGTGATCAGAGGGGAAGAGAGGAAGTGATCAGAGGGGGAGGAGAGGAGGTGATCAGAGGGAGTGGAGAGGAGGTGATCACAGGGGGAGGAGAGGAAGTGATCAGAGGGGGAGGAGAGGAGGTGATGAGAGGGGGAGGAGAGGAAGTGATCACAGGGGGGGAGAGGAAGTGATCACAGGGGGAGTAGAGGAGGTGATTAGAGGGGGAGGAGAGGAGGTGATCAGAGGGGGGAGAGGAAGTGATCACAGGGGGAGGAGAGGAGGTGATTAGAGGGGGAGGAGAGGAGGTGATCACAGGGGGAGGAGAGGAAGTGATCAGAGGGGGAGGAGAGGAAGTGATCAAAGGTGGAGGAGGGGAAGTGATCAGAGGGAGAGGATGTGATCAGGGGGGTAAGAGAGGAAGTGATCAGAGAGGGAGGAGAGGAGGTGATCAGAGGGGGAGGAGAGGAGGTGATCAGAGAGGGAGGAGAGGAAGTGATCAGATGGGGAAAAGAGGAGGTGATCAGAGGGGGAGGAGAGGAGGTGATCAGAGGGGGTAGGAGACGAAGTGATCAGAGGGGGAGGAGAGGAAGTGATCAGAGGGGAGGAGAGGAAGTGATCAGAGGGAGAGGAGAGGAGGTGATCAGAGGGGGAGGAGAGGAAGTGATCAGAGGGGGAGGAGAGGAAGTGATCAGAGAGGGAGGAGAGGAAGTGATCAGAGGGGGAGGAGAGGAGGTGATCAGAGGGGGAGGAGAGGAAGTGATCAGAGGGGGAGGAGAGGAATTGATCAGATGGGGAGGAGAGGAGGAGATCAGAGGGGGAGGAGAAGAAGTGATCAGAGTGTCAGGAGAGGAAATGATCAGAGGGGGAGGAGAGGAATTGATAAGAGGGAGGAGAGGAAGTGATCAGATGGGGAAAAGAGGAGGTGATCAGAGGGGGAGGAGAGGAGGTGATCAGAGGGGGTAGGAGACGAAGTGATCAGAGGGGGAGGAGAGGAAGTGATCAGAGGGGAGGAGAGGAAGTGATCAGAGGGAGAGGAGAGGAGGTGATCAGAGGGGGAGGAGAGGAAGTGATCAGAGGGGGAGGAGAGGAAGTGATCAGAGAGGGAGGAGAGGAAGTGATCAGAGGGGGAGGAGAGGAGGTGATCAGAGGGGGAGGAGAGGAGGTGATCAGAGGGGGAGGAGAGGAAGTGATCAAAGGGGGAGGAGAGGAGGTGATCAGAGGGGGAGGAGAGGAAGTGATCAGAGAGGGAGGAGAGGAGGTGGCTATTGGCTGAATGGAGCAGGCGAGAGGAAGCGTAAGTGGAGCTGGGGTTGGACATGTAGGTGAGTGGGAGTGGTTGAAATCTTTATTTCTCTATGTTGCTGGAAAAGTACCTCAGGAATAGATGAAACCGCCACTGCGCAGGCTGAAAATGGAGGTCCCCATCTCTGAGAATAGGCCTTAATGATAATGATTGGTCATGTCATGGTCATGACCTCACCAGGCTGCAGGATGAGGCTATTTGACATTTTGGCCTGTGGAAGTTCATGAGAGTCATAAAACATCTAATTTGGGTGTTATTTAATGAGTGGTTAGTTACCTTTCACATCGTGATAAGTGACCTTTTAGGGTTCAACAAAAATCAAAAGACACTTGATACAATATTGCAGCATCTACTGTGTCTGTCAATGAGGCATTGTTACAACACGTAAATCTGCTTTGACACATGGTCCATACATAGCACACTTTATTCCGGTGATTCACAGTCATTCCAAAACTAATATGTGAGAAAAGCATCTACAGGATATATTGAGATTAACCTGTGGAAATTCTGAGAAATTGTTATACAGACAACTCACCGGGTACAAAGTTTCATTAGAATTATCACAATATGTGGACTGAAGATGAGAAATGTGAGCAGTGGGTAGTGAGTTGTGTGCAGTGACTAGTGGGCAGTGAATAGTGAGCAGTGGGCAGTGAATAGTGAGCAGTGGGTAGTGAGTAGTGGGTGGTGAGTAGTTAGCAGTGGGTAGTGAGTAGTGGGTGGTGAGTAGTGAGTAGTGGGCAGTGAGTAGTGATTAACGAGTAGTGAGCAGTGAGTATTGAGTAGCATTGGTGGCTCCTACCTTCTTGAATGAGGGGGGCTGCTGAGAAGGAGAGGGGACTGGGGAGACACTCACTTCCCAGCCAGGTCCCTGTTTCTGCACAATTTATCTGACAGGCACCGGGACCAGCACATGCGCACTAGCAGCAGGGAGCCATGCATGCGCATATCACATGTTTAGTAGTGCACAGTGAGTAGTGCGCAGAGAGTAGCGAGCAGTGAGTAGCGAGTAGTGAACAGTGAGTAGCAAAATAGAATAGCGAAATAGTGAGCAGTGAGTGGTGAGTAGCAAGCAGTGAGTAGTGAGCAGTGAGTAGCAAGCAGTGAATAGTGAGTAGTGAACAGTGAGTACCAAAATAGAATAGCAAAATAGTGAGCAGTGAGTGGTGAGTAGCAAGCAGTGAGTAGTGAGTAGCAAGCAGTAAGTAGTGAATAGCGAGCAGTGAGAAGTGAGTAGTGACGCATTTCCACTCTGCACTACTCGCACAACCTTGGGTGATGGCCACTGGTAGTGACTATTACCATACAGCTTTCAGTCTGAGAGTGTTCCTGCTGCGCTGTCTAGCTATATGAGCCACCCTAACTTTACACCAGTCTCTTGTACATACACTTTCCTCACTACATATTCCTAACATGTGTTTAGAGATAATGGAGCCTTTGATTTTATGCCAGCTGTCGCAATTGGCATCATTAGTATCTGCTGCAACTGTCATTCCTACTCCTTCAGTGTCTGCTGGCTCCAGTTGTCCTGGGGTTACCCTGGCTGAAGAGACACAACCCCATGATCTAGTGGCAAACTGGGGAAATTCTGGAGTGGGGATCGACTTGCTTCTCCGGATTTCTGTCCCATTCTGTTCGTCTTGCTGCCACTGTCTCAACCAAGTCCTCATCCATTCCTGCTCCTTACCATGATGTAGCCAAAGTTGTTTCCAAAAAAAAGGCTAACATTCTGCCGCCTCACCGTTCTTTCGAGTGCGCCATCGATATATTGCCCGGTGCCAGGCTTCCTAAGGGCAGACTATATGCATTATCTATTCCCGAAGATAAGGCCATGCAGGAATATATTCAAGAAACTCTGGATAAGGGATTTATTCATCCATCTAAATCCCAGTGGGAGCGGGGTTTTTCTTTGTCCAGAAGAAGGATGAATCTCTCCGACCCTGCATTGACTTCCGTGGACTGAACAAGATCACAGTCAAGAACGCTTACCTGGGGCCATTCAACCATTTAACAAACTTAAGGTGGCTTTTGTGTTTGCTCCTGTTCTCTGGCATCCCAATACAGAGTTTCCATTTATTTTCGAGGTGGATACATCTAAAGTTAGTGTGGGCGCTATCCTTTCGCAGAAGGATGGTAGTGATGCCAAGCTTCATCCATGTGCATTCTTTTCCAGGAAATTTGATTCGGCAGGGAGGAATTATGATGTCGGAACCTGGGAACTTTTGACAATTAAGTGGTCCTTTGAAGATTAGAGTCACTGGTTAGAGGGGGCTAACCATGTGGTGACGGTGCTCAGACCACAAGAATCTGGCCTATATTGAGACGGCAAAGAGGTTGAATGCAAGGCAGGCTTGTTGGGCCCTATTCTTCACCAGGTTCAATTATGTCATCTCATTCTGATCAGGGTCTAAGAATATCAAGAAGGATGCTCTTTCCCGAAGTTCCTCTATCAGTCTTCCTCCCAGAGCCTCAGAAGAGACCATCATTCCAACCTCTAGGATCCACTTTGCCATCACCAGGACTCTGGCAGATTCTCTCAGGGCTCGTCAGTCCGAAGCTCCTCTGGAGAAACCGTCGGGTGTGCTCTTCGTTCCTGAGAAACTTTGTAAGGCTGTATTGAAGGACTTCCATTGTTCCAAGGTGGTAGGTCATCCAGGCATTGCTAGAACTTTAGAACTTCTGTCTTGTTCTGTCTGGTGGCAGTCCATGTCTCGAGACACTCGTGAATTTGTCCGGGCATGCGATGTCTGTTCTAGAAATAAGACCCTCTGAACCACTCCCCAAGGGCTCCTGTGTCCTCTGCCTATGCCTGTTAAGCCATGGACCCATATTGCTATGGACTTTGTTGCAGATCTTCCAGTCTACCCATTGTTCTGTCATCTGGACCATTGCAGATCGCTTCTCCAAGATGGTAAATTTTGTTCCTCTTGCCAAATTACCTTCTGCAAAGGAATTGTCAGCACTCTTTCTACAACATGTCTTCAGGCTTCATGGTCTTCCCGTGAATATCGTAAAACACAATTTGTGGTCCGATTTTGGAGATGTTTCTGTACAGAGCTGGGCATCAATGTGAGCTTATCCTCAGGCTACCATCCACAGTCCAATAGCCAGATGGAGCGGGCCAATCAGTCCTTGAAACAATACCTCTGTTGTTTCATTTCTAAGTGCCAGGGCAATTGGGTTCCACATCTGCCCTTTGCGGAATTTGCATATAATAACTCTTGCCATTCCGCTTCCTCCATCTCTCCTTTTGATTGCAAATCTGGGATGCATCCTAGGAGTAATTCATTTGAATCCCCTACTACCAGTACCTCATCTTCATCATCCACTTCTAGGCTACAGGCAGTCTGGAGGAAGGTGCATCATGCTCTCCATCAAGCATCTGGGTGGTTCAAGGTGTGGGCTGACAAGCACCGCAGGCCCTGTAAATTCAGAGGTGGAGACCTAGTGTGACTGTCCTCCAGAAATATTAATCTGCGCCAGAGGTCATATAAATTGGGCCCAAATTCATCAGCCCATTTCTCATCATTGCCCAGGTTAATCCCGTAGCCTTTCGGCTGAAGTTACCAAGGACTCTGAGGGTGAACAGTATCTTTCATTGTTCCCTCCTGAAGCCAGTGTTCCTCTCCTCCAGGTTTACTCCTAGGCGTTCAGTCAGGCCTCCACCAGTACTCATCCAGGGGCGCCAGGAGTTTGTTGTGGAGAAAATCCTGGACTCAAGAATATCTTGTGGATCTCTTCAATTTCTTGTCCACTGGAAGGGGTATGGCCCGGAGGAGCATACCTAGGTTCCGAAAAGCTGTTTGCATGCTCCTACTGTACCTGAAGAGAAGGTTCTTCCAGGACTTTATGGACAAACCAGGGGTTTAAGGACCAAGGGGTTCCTTAACCTCTCGTTAAGGGGAGGGGGGTACTGTTAGGATCTGCGGTCAGCAGATTATCTTGGTTGCAGTTAACAGTTTTAGCTGCTACTAGAACTTTACATTTAATCCTGTCTGTCTGTGTTCTGATCATATGTGTTCAGTAATTAACTGTCTGCCTGTGTGCAGTATCACTTTGCTTCTGTTATTTCCAGCTTCTGCTGCATCTAGCAAAGTTGCTCCGGCCCTCAAGGCCACCACTCAGCCCAGTGGCTGCTTCATATTCAACAGCCCACGGGCTGCATCTGGCCAAGTTATACCAGCCCCCAAGGCTGCTGCACAGCTCAGTGGCCACTTCATATTCTCCATCCAACGGGCTGCATCCTGCCAAGTTATACCAGTCCTCAAGGCTGTCACACGGCCTAAAGACCACTTCATATTCTACAGCCCACTGGCAGCATCCAGCCAAGTTATTCCAGCCCTCAAGGCTGCGGCATGGCCCACTGGCCACAACTAGCCAAGTGATACCAGCCCTCAAGGCTGCGGCATGGCCCAAAGGTCGCTTCATCATCTATGGCCTTTAGGCCCAACAAGCCAAGTCTATCTCCAGCTCACTAAGCTGCATCCAGCCAAGAATTACAACCATCAAGGCTGTAGCTAGACTATAATCCAAAGAGTCACGCATGTGCCCTAACAGTGTGCTACTTACAGTGTTATTATCCTTGTACATCAGGGTGACACAACACTTTGCCTGTGTGCTATTTACAGTGTTATATCCTTGTGCATCAGTGCGACAGAACATCTTACCTGTGTGCTATTTCCAAGTGCTACCTCTTGGTGCACCGGTGCATCAGAAGTCGCATGTTTTGTATTTTGTACTGGAAACGTCATTTTGTAGACAACACTTCATCCAAACAAGTGCAATCACCACTCTCCTTCAGTGACAACAGCATATCCTCACTTCCCTCCGGTGTTAGCAGCATATCCTCACTTCCCTCTGGTGTTAGCTGCACATCCTCACTTCCCTCCAGTGTTAGCTGCATTTCCTCACTTCCCTCCAGTGTTAGCTGCATATCCTCACTTCCCTCCAGTGTTAGCTGCACATCCTCACTTCCCTCCAGTGTTAGCTGCATAGCCTCACTTCCCTCCAGTGTTAGCTGCATATCCTCACTTCCCTCCAGTGTTAGCTGCATATCCTCACTTCCCTCCAGTGTTAGCTGCATATCCTCACTTCCCTCCAGTGTTAGCTGCATATCCTCACTTCCCTCCGGTGTTAGCAGCATATCCTCACTTCCCTCCGGTGTTAGCTGCACATCCTCACTTCCCTCCGGTGTTAGCTGCACATCCTCACTTCCCTCCAGTGTTAGCTGCACATCCTCACTTCCCTCCGGTGTTAGCTGCATATCCTCACTTCCCTCCGGTATTAGCTGCATATCCTCACTTCCCTCCGGTGTTAGCTGCATATCCTCACTTCCCTCCGGTGTTAGCTGCATATCCTCACTTCCCTCCGGTGTTAGCTGCATATCCTCACTTCCATCCGGTGTTAGCTGCATATCCTCACTTCCATCGGGTGTTAGCTGCATATCCTCACTTCCCTCTGGTGTTAGCTGCATATCCTCACTTCCCTCCGGTGTTAGCTGCATATCATCACTACCCTCCGGTGTTAGCTGCATATCCTCACTTCCCTCCAGTGTTAGCTGCATATCCTCACTTCTCTCCGGTGTTAGCTGCATATCCTCTCTTCCCTCCGGTGTTAGCTGCATATCCTCACTTCCCTCCGGTGTTAGCTGCATATCCTCACTTCCCTCCGGTGTTAGCTGCATATCCTCACTTCCCTCCAGTGTTAGCAGCACATCCTCACTTCCCACCGGTGTTAGCTGCATATCCTCACTTCCCTCCGGTGTTAGCTGCATATCCTCACTTCCCTCCGGTGTTAGCTGCACATCCTCACTTCCCTCCGGTGTTAGCTGCATAGCCTCACTTCCCTCCAGTGTTAGCTGCACATCCTCACTTCCAACCAGTGTTAGCTGCACATCCTCACTTCCCTCCAGTGTTAGCTGCATATCCTCACTTCCCTCCAGTGCTGCATATCCTCACTTCCCTCCGGTGTTAGCTGCATATCCTCACTTCTCTCCGGTGTTAGCTGCACATCCTCACTTCCCTCCGGTTATCTGCACATCCTCACTTCCCTCCGGTGTTAGCTGCATATCCTCACTTCCCTCCGGTGTTAGCTGCATATCCTCACTTCCATCCAGTGTTAGCAGCATAGCCTCACTTCCCTCCAGTGTTAGCTGCACATCCTCACTTCCCTCCAGTGTTAGCAACTCATCCTCAATTCCCTCCGGTGTTAGCTGCACATCCTCACTTCCCTCCGGTGTTAGCTGCATAGCCTCACTTCCTTCCAGTGTTAGCTGCACATCCTCACTTCCCTCCAGTGTTAGCTGCACATCCTCACTTCCCTCCAGTGTTAGCTGCATATCCTCACTTCCCTCCAGTGCTGCATATCCTCACTTCCCTCCGGTGTTAGCTGCATATCCTCACTTCTCTCCGGTGTTAGCTGCACATCCTCACTTCCCTCCGGTTATCTGCACATCCTCACTTCCCTCCGGTGTTAGCTGCATATCCTCACTTCCCTCTGGTGTTAGCTGCATATCCTCACTTCCATCCGGTGTTAGCAGCATAGCCTCACTTCCCTCCAGTGTTAGCTGCACATCCTCACTTCCCTCCAGTGTTAGCAGCTCATCCTCACTTCCCTCCGGTGTTAGCTGCACATCCTCCCTTCCCTCCGGTGTTAGCTGCACATCCTCACTTCCCTCCGGTGTTAGCTGCCACTTCCCTCCGGTGTTAGCTGCACATCCTCACTTCCCTCCGGTGTTAGCAGCACATCCTCACTTCCCTCCGGTGTTAGCAGCACATCCTCACTTCCCTCCGGTGTTAGCTGCCACTTCCCTCCGGTGTTAGCTGCACATCCTCACTTCCCTCCGGTGTTAGCAGCACATCCTCACTTCCCTCCGGTGTTAGCAGCACATCCTCACTTCCCTCCGGTGTTAGCAGCACATCCTCACTTCCCTCCGGTTTTATCTGCACATCCTCACTTCCCTCCGGTGTTAGCTGCACATCCTCACTTCCCTCCGGTGTTAGCTGCACATCCTCACTTCCATCCGGTGTTAGCAGCACATCCTCACTTCCCTTCGGTGTTAGCTGCATAGCCTCACTTCCCTCCGGTGTTAGCTGCATATCCTCACTTCCCTCCGCTGTTAGCTGCATATCCTCACTTCCATCAGGTGTTATTAGCATAGCCTCACTTCCCTCCAGTGTTAGCTGCACATCCTCCCTTCCCTCCGGTGTTAGCAGCTCATCCTCACTTCCCTCCGGTGTTAGCTGCTCATCCTCACTTCCCTCCGGTGTTAGCTGCACATCCTCACTTCCCTCTGGTGTTAGCTGCATATCCTCACTTCCCTCCGGTGTTAGCTGCATATCCTCACTTCCCTCCGGTGTTAGCTGCATATCCTCACTTCCATCCGGTGTTAGCAGCATAGCCTCACTTCCCTCCAGTGTTAGCTGCACATCCTCAATTCCCTCCAGTGTTAGCAGCACATCCTCACTTCCCTCCAGTGTTTGCTGCACATCCTCACTTCCCTCCGGTGTTAGCTGCACATCCTCACTTCCCTCCGGTGTTAGCTGCCACTTCCCTCTGGTGTTAGCTGCACATTCTCACTTCCCTCCGGTGTTAGCAGCACATCCTCACTTCCCTCCAGTGTTAGCAGCACATCCTCACTTCCCTCCGGTGTTAGCAGCACATCCTCACTTCCCACCGGTGTTAGCAGCACATCCTCACTTCCCTCCAGTGTTAGCTGCATATCCTCACTTCCCTCCGGTGTTAGCTGCATATCCTCACTTTCCTCCGGTCTTAGCTGCATATCCTCCCTTCCCTCCGGTGTTAGCTGCATATCCTCACTTCCATCCGGTGTTAGCAGCATAGCCTCACTTCCCTCCAGTGTTAGCTGCACATCCTCACTTCCCTCTGGTGTTAGCTGCACATCCTCACTTCCCTCCTGTGTTAGCTGCACATCCTCACTTCCCTCCGGTGTTAGCAGCACATCCTCTCTTCCCTCCAGTGTTAGCTGCATATCCTCACTTCCCTCCGGTGTTAGCTGCATATCCTCATTTCCCTCCGGTGTTAGCTGCATATCCTCACTTCCATCCAGTGTTAGCAGCATAGCCTCACTTCCCTCCAGTGTTAGCTGCACATCCTCACTTCCCTCCAGTGTTAGCAGCTCATCCTCACTTCCCTCCGGTGTTAGCTGCATATCCTCACTTCCCTCCGGTGGTAGCTGCACATCCTCACTTCCCTCCGGTGTTAGCTGCCACTTCCCTCCGGTGTTAGCTGCACATCCTCACTTCCCTCCAGTGTTAGCAGCACATCCTCACTTCCCTCCGGTGTTAGCAGCACATCCTCACTTCCCTCCGGTGTTAGCTGCCACTTCCCTCCGGTGTTAGCTGCACATCCTCACTTCCCTCCAGTGTTAGCAGCACATCCTCACTTCCCTCCGGTGTTAGCAGCACATCCTCACTTCCCTCCGGTGTTAGCAGCACATCCTCACTTCCCTCCGGTTTTAGCTACACATCCTCACTTCCCTCTGGTGTTAGCTGCATATCCTCTCTTCCCTCCGGTGTTAGCAGCATAGCCTCACTTCCCTCCAGTGTTAGCTGCACATCCTCACTTCCCTCCAGTGTTAGCAGCACATCCTCACTTCCCTCCAGTGTTTGCTGCAAATCCTCACTTCCCTCCGGTGTTAGCTGCACATCCTCACTTCCCTCCGGTGTTAGCTGCCACTTCCCTCTGGTGTTAGCTGCATATTCTCACTTCCCTCCAGTGTTAACTGCATATCCTCCCTTCTCTCCGGTGTTAGCTGCATATCCTCACTTCCCTCCAGTGTTAGCAGCTCATCCTCACTTCCCTCCGGTGTTAGCTGCACATCCTCACTTCCCTCCGGTGGTAGCTGCACATCCTCACTTCCCTCCGGTGTTAGCTGCCACTTCCCTCCGGTGTTAGCTGCACATCCTCACTTCCCTCCGGTGTTAGCAGCACATCCTCACTTCCCTCCGGTGTTAGCAGCACATCCTCACTTCCCTCCGGTGTTAGCTGCCACTTCCCTCCGGTGTTAGCTGCACATCCTCACTTCCCTCCGGTGTTAGCAGCACATCCTCACTTCCCTCCAGTGTTAGCAGCACATCCTCACTTCCCTCCGGTGTTAGCAGCACATCCTCACTTCCCTCCGGTTTTAGCTGCACATCCTCACTTCCCTCTGGTGTTAGCTGCATATCCTCTCTTCCCTCCGGTGTTAGCAGCATAGCCTCACTTCCCTCCAGTGTTAGCTGCACATCCTCACTTCCCTCCAGTGTTAGCAGCACATCCTCACTTCCCTCCAGTGTTTGCTGCACATCCTCACTTCCCTCCAGTGTTAGCTGCACATCCTCACTTCCCTCCGGTGTTAGCTGCCACTTCCCTCTGGTGTTAGCTGCATATTCTCACTTCCCTCTGGTGTTAGTAGCACATCCTCACTTCCCTCCAGTGTTAGCAGCACAACCTCACTTCCCTCCGGTGTTAGCAGCACATCCTCACTTCCCTCCGGTGTTAGCAGCACATCCTCACTTCCCTCCGGTGTTAGCTGCATATCCTCACTTCCCTCCGGTGTTAGCTGCATATCCTAACTTCCCTCCAGTGTTAACTGCATATCCTCCCTTCTCTCCGGTGTTAGCTGCATATCCTAACTTCCATCCGGTGTTAGAAGTATAGCCTCACTTCCCTCCGGTGTAAACTGCACATCCTCCCTTCCCTCTGGTGTTAGCAGCTCATCCTCACTTCCCTCCGGTGTTAGCTGCACATCCTCACTTCCCTCCGGTGTTAGCTGCACATCCTCCCTTCCCTCTGGTGTTAGCAGCTCATCCTCACTTCCCTCCGGTGTTAGCTGCACATCCTCACTTCCCTCCGGTGTTAGCTGCACATCCTCACTTCCCTCTGGTGTTAGCTGCATATCCTCACTTCCCTCCGGTGTTAGCTGCATATCCTCACTTCCCTCCGGTGTTAGCTGCATATCCTCACTTCCATCCGGTGTTAGCAGCATAGCCTCACTTCCCTCCAGTGTTAGCTGCACATCCTCAATTCCCTCCAGTGTTAGCAGCACATCCTCACTTCCCTCCAGTGTTTGCTGCACATACTCACTTCCCTCCGGTGTTAGCTGCACATCCTCACTTCCCTCCGGTGTTAGCTGCCACTTCCCTCTGGTGTTAGCTGCACATTCTCACTTCCCTCCGGTGTTAGCAGCACATCCTCACTTCCCTCCAGTGTTAGCAGCACATCCTCACTTCCCTCCGGTGTTAGCAGCACATCCTCACTTCCCACCGGTGTTAGCAGCACATCCTCACTTCCCTCCAGTGTTAGCTGCATATCCTCACTTCCCTCCGGTGTTAGCTGCATATCCTCACTTTCCTCCGGTCTTAGCTGCATATCCTCCCTTCCCTCCGGTGTTAGCTGCATATCCTCACTTCCATCCGGTGTTAGCAGCATAGCCTCACTTCCCTCCAGTGTTAGCTGCACATCCTCACTTCCCTCTGGTGTTAGCTGCACATCCTCACTTCCCTCCTGTGTTAGCTGCACATCCTCACTTCCCTCCGGTGTTAGCAGCACATCCTCTCTTCCCTCCAGTGTTAGCTGCATATCCTCACTTCCCTCCGGTGTTAGCTGCATATCCTCATTTCCCTCCGGTGTTAGCTGCATATCCTCACTTCCATCCAGTGTTAGCAGCATAGCCTCACTTCCCTCCAGTGTTAGCTGCACATCCTCACTTCCCTCCAGTGTTAGCAGCTCATCCTCACTTCCCTCCGGTGTTAGCTGCACATCCTCACTTCCCTCCGGTGGTAGCTGCACATCCTCACTTCCCTCCGGTGTTAGCTGCCACTTCCCTCCGGTGTTAGCTGCACATCCTCACTTCCCTCCAGTGTTAGCAGCACATCCTCACTTCCCTCCGGTGTTAGCAGCACATCCTCACTTCCCTCCGGTGTTAGCTGCCACTTCCCTCCGGTGTTAGCTGCACATCCTCACTTCCCTCCAGTGTTAGCAGCACATCCTCACTTCCCTCCGGTGTTAGCAGCACATCCTCACTTCCCTCCGGTGTTAGCAGCACATCCTCACTTCCCTCCGGTTTTAGCTACACATCCTCACTTCCCTCTGGTGTTAGCTGCATATCCTCTCTTCCCTCCGGTGTTAGCAGCATAGCCTCACTTCCCTCCAGTGTTAGCTGCACATCCTCACTTCCCTCCAGTGTTAGCAGCACATCCTCACTTCCCTCCAGTGTTTGCTGCAAATCCTCACTTCCCTCCGGTGTTAGCTGCACATCCTCACTTCCCTCCGGTGTTAGCTGCCACTTCCCTCTGGTGTTAGCTGCATATTCTCACTTCCCTCCAGTGTTAACTGCATATCCTCCCTTCTCTCCGGTGTTAGCTGCATATCCTCACTTCCCTCCAGTGTTAGCAGCTCATCCTCACTTCCCTCCGGTGTTAGCTGCACATCCTCACTTCCCTCCGGTGGTAGCTGCACATCCTCACTTCCCTCCGGTGTTAGCTGCCACTTCCCTCCGGTGTTAGCTGCACATCCTCACTTCCCTCCGGTGTTAGCAGCACATCCTCACTTCCCTCCGGTGTTAGCAGCACATCCTCACTTCCCTCCGGTGTTAGCTGCCACTTCCCTCCGGTGTTAGCTGCACATCCTCACTTCCCTCCGGTGTTAGCAGCACATCCTCACTTCCCTCCAGTGTTAGCAGCACATCCTCACTTCCCTCCGGTGTTAGCAGCACATCCTCACTTCCCTCTGGTTTTAGCTGCACATCCTCACTTCCCTCTGGTGTTAGCTGCATATCCTCTCTTCCCTCCGGTGTTAGCAGCATAGCCTCACTTCCCTCCAGTGTTAGCTGCACATCCTCACTTCCCTCCAGTGTTAGCAGCACATCCTCACTTCCCTCCAGTGTTTGCTGCACATCCTCACTTCCCTCCAGTGTTAGCTGCACATCCTCACTTCCCTCCGGTGTTAGCTGCCACTTCCCTCTGGTGTTAGCTGCATATTCTCACTTCCCTCTGGTGTTAGTAGCACATCCTCACTTCCCTCCAGTGTTAGCAGCACAACCTCACTTCCCTCCGGTGTTAGCAGCACATCCTCACTTCCCTCCGGTGGTAGCAGCACATCCTCACTTCCCTCCGGTGTTAGCTGCATATCCTCACTTCCCTCCGGTGTTAGCTGCATATCCTAACTTCCCTCCAGTGTTAACTGCATATCCTCCCTTCTCTCCGGTGTTAGCTGCATATCCTAACTTCCATCCGGTGTTAGCAGTATAGCCTCACTTCCCTCCGGTGTAAGCTGCACATCCTCCCTTCCCTCTGGTGTTAGCAGCGCATCCTCACTTCCCTCCGGTGTTAGCTGCACATCCTCACTTCCCTCCGGTGTTAGCTGCACATCCTCACTTCCCTCCGGTGTTAGCTGCCACTTCCCTCCGGTGTTAGCTGCACATCCTCACTTCCCTCCGGTGTTAGCAGCACATCCTCACTTCCCTCCGGTGTTAGCAGCACATCCTCACTTCCCTCTGGTGTTAGCTGCCACTTCCCTCCGGTGTTAGCTGCACATCCTCACTTCCCTCCGGTGTTAGCAGCACATCCTCATTTCCCTCCGGTGTTAGCAGCACATCCTCACTTCCCTCCGGTGTTAGCAGCACATCCTCACTTCCCTCCGGTTTTAGCTGCACATCCTCACTTCCCTCCGGTGTTAGCTGCACATCCTCACTTCCCTCCGGTGTTAGCTGCACATCCTCACTTCCCTCCGGTGTTAGCAGCACATCGTCACTTCCCTCCGGTGTTAGCTGCATATCCTCACTTCCCTCCGGTGTTAGCTGCATATCCTCACTTCCCTCTGGTGTTAGCTGCATATCCTCACTTCCATCCAGTGTTAGCAGCATAGCCTCACTTCCCTCCAGTGTTAGCTGCACATCCTCACTTCCCTCCAGTGTTAGCAGCTCATCCTCACTTCCCTCCGGTGTTAGCTGCACATCCTCACTTCCCTCTGGTGTTAGCTGCACATCCTCACTTCCCTCCGGTGTTAGCTGCCACTTCCCTCCGGTGTTAGCTGCACATCCTCACTTCCCTCCGGTGTTAGCAGCACATCCTCACTTCCCTCCGGTGTTAGCAGCACATCCTCACTTCCCTCCGGTGTTAGCTGCCACTTCCCTCCGGTGTTAGCTACACATCCTCACTTCCCTCCGGTGTTAGCAGCACATCCTCACTTCCCTCCGGTGTTAGCAGCACATCCTCACTTCCCTCCGGTGTTAGCAGCACATCCTCACTTCCCTCCGGTTTTAGCTGCACATCCTCACTTCCCTCTGGTTTTAGCTGCATATCCTCACTTCCCTCCAGTGTTAGCTGCATATCCTCACTTCCCTCCGGTGTTAGCTGCATATCCTCACTTCCATCCGGTGTTAGCAGCATAGCCTCACTTCCCACCAGTGTTAGCTGCACATCCTCACTTCCCTCCAGTGTTAGCAGCACATCCTCACTTCCCTCCAGTGTTTGCTGCACATCCTCACTTCCCTCCGGTGTTAGCTGCACATCCTCACTTCCCTCCGGTGTTAGCTGCCACTTCCCTCTGGTGTGAGCTGCACATTCTCACTTCCCTCCGGTGTTAGCAGCACTTCCTCACTTCCCTCCAGTGTTAGCAGCACATCCTCACTTCCCTCCGGTGTTAGCAGCACATCCTCACTTCCCTCCGGTGTTAGCAGCACATCCTCACTTCCCCCGGTGTTAGCTGCATATCCTCACTTCCCTCCGGTGTTAGCTGCATATCCTCACTTCCATCCGGTGTTAGCTGCATATCCTCACTTCCATCGGGTGTTAGCTGCATATCCTCACTTCCCTCTGGTGTTAGCTGCATATCCTCACTTCCCTCCGGTGTTAGCTGCATATCATCACTACCCTCCGGTGTTAGCTGCATATCCTCACTTCCCTCCAGTGTTAGCTGCATATCCTCACTTCTCTCCGGTGTTAGCTGCATATCCTCTCTTCCCTCCGGTGTTAGCTGCATATCCTCACTTCCCTCCGGTGTTAGCTGCATATCCTCACTTCCCTCCGGTGTTAGCTGCATATCCTCACTTCCCTCCAGTGTTAGCAGCACATCCTCACTTCCCACCGGTGTTAGCTGCATATCCTCACTTCCCTCCGGTGTTAGCTGCATATCCTCACTTCCCTCCGGTGTTAGCTGCACATCCTCACTTCCCTCCGGTGTTAGCTGCATAGCCTCACTTCCCTCCAGTGTTAGCTGCACATCCTCACTTCCAACCAGTGTTAGCTGCACATCCTCACTTCCCTCCAGTGTTAGCTGCATATCCTCACTTCCCTCCAGTGCTGCATATCCTCACTTCCCTCCGGTGTTAGCTGCATATCCTCACTTCTCTCCGGTGTTAGCTGCACATCCTCACTTCCCTCCGGTTATCTGCACATCCTCACTTCCCTCCGGTGTTAGCTGCATATCCTCACTTCCCTCCGGTGTTAGCTGCATATCCTCACTTCCATCCAGTGTTAGCAGCATAGCCTCACTTCCCTCCAGTGTTAGCTGCACATCCTCACTTCCCTCCAGTGTTAGCAACTCATCCTCAATTCCCTCCGGTGTTAGCTGCACATCCTCACTTCCCTCCGGTGTTAGCTGCATAGCCTCACTTCCTTCCAGTGTTAGCTGCACATCCTCACTTCCCTCCAGTGTTAGCTGCACATCCTCACTTCCCTCCAGTGTTAGCTGCATATCCTCACTTCCCTCCAGTGCTGCATATCCTCACTTCCCTCCGGTGTTAGCTGCATATCCTCACTTCTCTCCGGTGTTAGCTGCACATCCTCACTTCCCTCCGGTTATCTGCACATCCTCACTTCCCTCCGGTGTTAGCTGCATATCCTCACTTCCCTCTGGTGTTAGCTGCATATCCTCACTTCCATCCGGTGTTAGCAGCATAGCCTCACTTCCCTCCAGTGTTAGCTGCACATCCTCACTTCCCTCCAGTGTTAGCAGCTCATCCTCACTTCCCTCCGGTGTTAGCTGCACATCCTCCCTTCCCTCCGGTGTTAGCTGCACATCCTCACTTCCCTCCGGTGTTAGCTGCCACTTCCCTCCGGTGTTAGCTGCACATCCTCACTTCCCTCCGGTGTTAGCAGCACATCCTCACTTCCCTCCGGTGTTAGCAGCACATCCTCACTTCCCTCCGGTGTTAGCTGCCACTTCCCTCCGGTGTTAGCTGCACATCCTCACTTCCCTCCGGTGTTAGCAGCACATCCTCACTTCCCTCCGGTGTTAGCAGCACATCCTCACTTCCCTCCGGTGTTAGCAGCACATCCTCACTTCCCTCCGGTTTTATCTGCACATCCTCACTTCCCTCCGGTGTTAGCTGCACATCCTCACTTCCCTCCGGTGTTAGCTGCACATCCTCACTTCCATCCGGTGTTAGCAGCACATCCTCACTTCCCTTCGGTGTTAGCTGCATAGCCTCACTTCCCTCCGGTGTTAGCTGCATATCCTCACTTCCCTCCGCTGTTAGCTGCATATCCTCACTTCCATCAGGTGTTATTAGCATAGCCTCACTTCCCTCCAGTGTTAGCTGCACATCCTCCCTTCCCTCCGGTGTTAGCAGCTCATCCTCACTTCCCTCCGGTGTTAGCTGCTCATCCTCACTTCCCTCCGGTGTTAGCTGCACATCCTCACTTCCCTCTGGTGTTAGCTGCATATCCTCACTTCCCTCCGGTGTTAGCTGCATATCCTCACTTCCCTCCGGTGTTAGCTGCATATCCTCACTTCCATCCGGTGTTAGCAGCATAGCCTCACTTCCCTCCAGTGTTAGCTGCACATCCTCAATTCCCTCCAGTGTTAGCAGCACATCCTCACTTCCCTCCAGTGTTTGCTGCACATCCTCACTTCCCTCCGGTGTTAGCTGCACATCCTCACTTCCCTCCGGTGTTAGCTGCCACTTCCCTCTGGTGTTAGCTGCACATTCTCACTTCCCTCCGGTGTTAGCAGCACATCCTCACTTCCCTCCAGTGTTAGCAGCACATCCTCACTTCCCTCCGGTGTTAGCAGCACATCCTCACTTCCCACCGGTGTTAGCAGCACATCCTCACTTCCCTCCAGTGTTAGCTGCATATCCTCACTTCCCTCCGGTGTTAGCTGCATATCCTCACTTTCCTCCGGTCTTAGCTGCATATCCTCCCTTCCCTCCGGTGTTAGCTGCATATCCTCACTTCCATCCGGTGTTAGCAGCATAGCCTCACTTCCCTCCAGTGTTAGCTGCACATCCTCACTTCCCTCTGGTGTTAGCTGCACATCCTCACTTCCCTCCTGTGTTAGCTGCACATCCTCACTTCCCTCCGGTGTTAGCAGCACATCCTCTCTTCCCTCCAGTGTTAGCTGCATATCCTCACTTCCCTCCGGTGTTAGCTGCATATCCTCATTTCCCTCCGGTGTTAGCTGCATATCCTCACTTCCATCCAGTGTTAGCAGCATAGCCTCACTTCCCTCCAGTGTTAGCTGCACATCCTCACTTCCCTCCAGTGTTAGCAGCTCATCCTCACTTCCCTCCGGTGTTAGCTGCATATCCTCACTTCCCTCCGGTGGTAGCTGCACATCCTCACTTCCCTCCGGTGTTAGCTGCCACTTCCCTCCGGTGTTAGCTGCACATCCTCACTTCCCTCCAGTGTTAGCAGCACATCCTCACTTCCCTCCGGTGTTAGCAGCACATCCTCACTTCCCTCCGGTGTTAGCTGCCACTTCCCTCCGGTGTTAGCTGCACATCCTCACTTCCCTCCAGTGTTAGCAGCACATCCTCACTTCCCTCCGGTGTTAGCAGCACATCCTCACTTCCCTCCGGTGTTAGCAGCACATCCTCACTTCCCTCCGGTTTTAGCTACACATCCTCACTTCCCTCTGGTGTTAGCTGCATATCCTCTCTTCCCTCCGGTGTTAGCAGCATAGCCTCACTTCCCTCCAGTGTTAGCTGCACATCCTCACTTCCCTCCAGTGTTAGCAGCACATCCTCACTTCCCTCCAGTGTTTGCTGCAAATCCTCACTTCCCTCCGGTGTTAGCTGCACATCCTCACTTCCCTCCGGTGTTAGCTGCCACTTCCCTCTGGTGTTAGCTGCATATTCTCACTTCCCTCCAGTGTTAACTGCATATCCTCCCTTCTCTCCGGTGTTAGCTGCATATCCTCACTTCCCTCCAGTGTTAGCAGCTCATCCTCACTTCCCTCCGGTGTTAGCTGCACATCCTCACTTCCCTCCGGTGGTAGCTGCACATCCTCACTTCCCTCCGGTGTTAGCTGCCACTTCCCTCCGGTGTTAGCTGCACATCCTCACTTCCCTCCGGTGTTAGCAGCACATCCTCACTTCCCTCCGGTGTTAGCAGCACATCCTCACTTCCCTCCGGTGTTAGCTGCCACTTCCCTCCGGTGTTAGCTGCACATCCTCACTTCCCTCCGGTGTTAGCAGCACATCCTCACTTCCCTCCAGTGTTAGCAGCACATCCTCACTTCCCTCCGGTGTTAGCAGCACATCCTCACTTCCCTCCGGTTTTAGCTGCACATCCTCACTTCCCTCTGGTGTTAGCTGCATATCCTCTCTTCCCTCCGGTGTTAGCAGCATAGCCTCACTTCCCTCCAGTGTTAGCTGCACATCCTCACTTCCCTCCAGTGTTAGCAGCACATCCTCACTTCCCTCCAGTGTTTGCTGCACATCCTCACTTCCCTCCAGTGTTAGCTGCACATCCTCACTTCCCTCCGGTGTTAGCTGCCACTTCCCTCTGGTGTTAGCTGCATATTCTCACTTCCCTCTGGTGTTAGTAGCACATCCTCACTTCCCTCCAGTGTTAGCAGCACAACCTCACTTCCCTCCGGTGTTAGCAGCACATCCTCACTTCCCTCCGGTGTTAGCAGCACATCCTCACTTCCCTCCGGTGTTAGCTGCATATCCTCACTTCCCTCCGGTGTTAGCTGCATATCCTAACTTCCCTCCAGTGTTAACTGCATATCCTCCCTTCTCTCCGGTGTTAGCTGCATATCCTAACTTCCATCCGGTGTTAGAAGTATAGCCTCACTTCCCTCCGGTGTAAACTGCACATCCTCCCTTCCCTCTGGTGTTAGCAGCTCATCCTCACTTCCCTCCGGTGTTAGCTGCACATCCTCACTTCCCTCCGGTGTTAGCTGCACATCCTCCCTTCCCTCTGGTGTTAGCAGCTCATCCTCACTTCCCTCCGGTGTTAGCTGCACATCCTCACTTCCCTCCGGTGTTAGCTGCACATCCTCACTTCCCTCTGGTGTTAGCTGCATATCCTCACTTCCCTCCGGTGTTAGCTGCATATCCTCACTTCCCTCCGGTGTTAGCTGCATATCCTCACTTCCATCCGGTGTTAGCAGCATAGCCTCACTTCCCTCCAGTGTTAGCTGCACATCCTCAATTCCCTCCAGTGTTAGCAGCACATCCTCACTTCCCTCCAGTGTTTGCTGCACATACTCACTTCCCTCCGGTGTTAGCTGCACATCCTCACTTCCCTCCGGTGTTAGCTGCCACTTCCCTCTGGTGTTAGCTGCACATTCTCACTTCCCTCCGGTGTTAGCAGCACATCCTCACTTCCCTCCAGTGTTAGCAGCACATCCTCACTTCCCTCCGGTGTTAGCAGCACATCCTCACTTCCCACCGGTGTTAGCAGCACATCCTCACTTCCCTCCAGTGTTAGCTGCATATCCTCACTTCCCTCCGGTGTTAGCTGCATATCCTCACTTTCCTCCGGTCTTAGCTGCATATCCTCCCTTCCCTCCGGTGTTAGCTGCATATCCTCACTTCCATCCGGTGTTAGCAGCATAGCCTCACTTCCCTCCAGTGTTAGCTGCACATCCTCACTTCCCTCTGGTGTTAGCTGCACATCCTCACTTCCCTCCTGTGTTAGCTGCACATCCTCACTTCCCTCCGGTGTTAGCAGCACATCCTCTCTTCCCTCCAGTGTTAGCTGCATATCCTCACTTCCCTCCGGTGTTAGCTGCATATCCTCATTTCCCTCCGGTGTTAGCTGCATATCCTCACTTCCATCCAGTGTTAGCAGCATAGCCTCACTTCCCTCCAGTGTTAGCTGCACATCCTCACTTCCCTCCAGTGTTAGCAGCTCATCCTCACTTCCCTCCGGTGTTAGCTGCACATCCTCACTTCCCTCCGGTGGTAGCTGCACATCCTCACTTCCCTCCGGTGTTAGCTGCCACTTCCCTCCGGTGTTAGCTGCACATCCTCACTTACCTCCAGTGTTAGCAGCACATCCTCACTTCCCTCCGGTGTTAGCAGCACATCCTCACTTCCCTCCGGTGTTAGCTGCCACTTCCCTCCGGTGTTAGCTGCACATCCTCACTTCCCTCCAGTGTTAGCAGCACATCCTCACTTCCCTCCGGTGTTAGCAGCACATCCTCACTTCCCTCCGGTGTTAGCAGCACATCCTCACTTCCCTCCGGTTTTAGCTACACATCCTCACTTCCCTCTGGTGTTAGCTGCATATCCTCTCTTCCCTCCGGTGTTAGCAGCATAGCCTCACTTCCCTCCAGTGTTAGCTGCACATCCTCACTTCCCTCCAGTGTTAGCAGCACATCCTCACTTCCCTCCAGTGTTTGCTGCAAATCCTCACTTCCCTCCGGTGTTAGCTGCACATCCTCACTTCCCTCCGGTGTTAGCTGCCACTTCCCTCTGGTGTTAGCTGCATATTCTCACTTCCCTCCAGTGTTAACTGCATATCCTCCCTTCTCTCCGGTGTTAGCTGCATATCCTCACTTCCCTCCAGTGTTAGCAGCTCATCCTCACTTCCCTCCGGTGTTAGCTGCACATCCTCACTTCCCTCCGGTGGTAGCTGCACATCCTCACTTCCCTCCGGTGTTAGCTGCCACTTCCCTCCGGTGTTAGCTGCACATCCTCACTTCCCTCCGGTGTTAGCAGCACATCCTCACTTCCCTCCGGTGTTAGCAGCACATCCTCACTTCCCTCCGGTGTTAGCTGCCACTTCCCTCCGGTGTTAGCTGCACATCCTCACTTCCCTCCGGTGTTAGCAGCACATCCTCACTTCCCTCCAGTGTTAGCAGCACATCCTCACTTCCCTCCGGTGTTAGCAGCACATCCTCACTTCCCTCTGGTTTTAGCTGCACATCCTCACTTCCCTCTGGTGTTAGCTGCATATCCTCTCTTCCCTCCGGTGTTAGCAGCATAGCCTCACTTCCCTCCAGTGTTAGCTGCACATCCTCACTTCCCTCCAGTGTTAGCAGCACATCCTCACTTCCCTCCAGTGTTTGCTGCACATCCTCACTTCCCTCCAGTGTTAGCTGCACATCCTCACTTCCCTCCGGTGTTAGCTGCCACTTCCCTCTGGTGTTAGCTGCATATTCTCACTTCCCTCTGGTGTTAGTAGCACATCCTCACTTCCCTCCAGTGTTAGCAGCACAACCTCACTTCCCTCCGGTGTTAGCAGCACATCCTCACTTCCCTCCGGTGGTAGCAGCACATCCTCACTTCCCTCCGGTGTTAGCTGCATATCCTCACTTCCCTCCGGTGTTAGCTGCATATCCTAACTTCCCTCCAGTGTTAACTGCATATCCTCCCTTCTCTCCGGTGTTAGCTGCATATCCTAACTTCCATCCGGTGTTAGCAGTATAGCCTCACTTCCCTCCGGTGTAAGCTGCACATCCTCCCTTCCCTCTGGTGTTAGCAGCGCATCCTCACTTCCCTCCGGTGTTAGCTGCACATCCTCACTTCCCTCCGGTGTTAGCTGCACATCCTCACTTCCCTCCGGTGTTAGCTGCCACTTCCCTCCGGTGTTAGCTGCACATCCTCACTTCCCTCCGGTGTTAGCAGCACATCCTCACTTCCCTCCGGTGTTAGCAGCACATCCTCACTTCCCTCTGGTGTTAGCTGCCACTTCCCTCCGGTGTTAGCTGCACATCCTCACTTCCCTCCGGTGTTAGCAGCACATCCTCATTTCCCTCCGGTGTTAGCAGCACATCCTCACTTCCCTCCGGTGTTAGCAGCACATCCTCACTTCCCTCCGGTTTTAGCTGCACATCCTCACTTCCCTCCGGTGTTAGCTGCACATCCTCACTTCCCTCCGGTGTTAGCTGCACATCCTCACTTCCCTCCGGTGTTAGCAGCACATCGTCACTTCCCTCCGGTGTTAGCTGCATATCCTCACTTCCCTCCGGTGTTAGCTGCATATCCTCACTTCCCTCTGGTGTTAGCTGCATATCCTCACTTCCATCCAGTGTTAGCAGCATAGCCTCACTTCCCTCCAGTGTTAGCTGCACATCCTCACTTCCCTCCAGTGTTAGCAGCTCATCCTCACTTCCCTCCGGTGTTAGCTGCACATCCTCACTTCCCTCTGGTGTTAGCTGCACATCCTCACTTCCCTCCGGTGTTAGCTGCCACTTCCCTCCGGTGTTAGCTGCACATCCTCACTTCCCTCCGGTGTTAGCAGCACATCCTCACTTCCCTCCGGTGTTAGCAGCACATCCTCACTTCCCTCCGGTGTTAGCTGCCACTTCCCTCCGGTGTTAGCTACACATCCTCACTTCCCTCCGGTGTTAGCAGCACATCCTCACTTCCCTCCGGTGTTAGCAGCACATCCTCACTTCCCTCCGGTGTTAGCAGCACATCCTCACTTCCCTCCGGTTTTAGCTGCACATCCTCACTTCCCTCTGGTTTTAGCTGCATATCCTCACTTCCCTCCAGTGTTAGCTGCATATCCTCACTTCCCTCCGGTGTTAGCTGCATATCCTCACTTCCATCCGGTGTTAGCAGCATAGCCTCACTTCCCACCAGTGTTAGCTGCACATCCTCACTTCCCTCCAGTGTTAGCAGCACATCCTCACTTCCCTCCAGTGTTTGCTGCACATCCTCACTTCCCTCCGGTGTTAGCTGCACATCCTCACTTCCCTCCGGTGTTAGCTGCCACTTCCCTCTGGTGTGAGCTGCACATTCTCACTTCCCTCCGGTGTTAGCAGCACTTCCTCACTTCCCTCCAGTGTTAGCAGCACATCCTCACTTCCCTCCGGTGTTAGCAGCACATCCTCACTTCCCTCCGGTGTTAGCAGCACATCCTCACTTCCCCCGGTGTTAGCTGCATATCCTCACTTCCCTCCGGTGTTAGCTGCATATCCTCCCTTCCCTCCGGTGTTAGCTGCATATCCTCCTTTCCCTCCGGTGTTAGCTGCATATCCTCACTTCCATCCGGTGTTAGCATCATAGCCTCACTTCCCTCAAGTGTTAGCTGCACATCCTCACTTCCCTCCAGTGTTAGCAGCACATCCTCACTTCCCTAGGGTGTTAGTTGCACATCCTCACTTCCCTCCGGTGTTTGCTGCACATCCTCACTTCCCTCCGGTGTTAGCTGCCACTTCCCTCCGGTGTTAGCTGCACATCTTCACTTCCCTCCGATGTTAGCTGCACATCCTCACTTCACTCCGGTGTTAGCTGCACATCCTCACTTCCCTCCGGTGTTAGCTGCACATCCTCACTTCCCTCTGGTGTTAGCTGCACATCCTCACTTCCCTCCGGTGTTAGCTGCATATCCTCACTTCCCTCCAGTGTTAGCAGCACATCCTCACTTCCCTCTGGTGTTAGCTGCATATCCTCACTTCCCTCCGGTGTTAGCTGCATATCCTCACTTCCATCCGGTGTTAGCAGCACATCCTCTCTTCCCTCCGGTGTTAGCTGCATATCCTCTCCTCTCTTCCCTCCGGTGTTAGCTGCATATCCTCTCCTCTCTTCCCTCTGGTGTTAGCTGCACAACCTCACTGCCCTCCAGTGTTAGCAGCACATCCTCACTGCCCTACGGTGGTAGCAGCATATCCTCACTTCACTCCAGTGTTAGCTGCACATCCTCACTTCCCTCCGATGTTAGCTGCACATCCTAACTTCCCTCCGGTGTTAGCTGCCACTTCCATCCGGTTTTAGCTGCACATCCTCACTTCCCTCTGGTGTTAGCTGCATATCCTCACTTCCCTCCAGTGTTAGCTGCATATCCTCACTTCCCTCCGGTGTTAGCTGCATATCCTCACTTCCATCCGGTGTTAGCAGCATATCCTCACTTCCCTCCAGTGTTAGCTGCACATCCTCAATTCCCTCCAGTGTTAGCAGCACATCCTCACTTCCCTCCAGTGTTTGCTGCACATCCTCACTTCCCTCCGGTGTTAGCTGCACATCCTCACTTCCCTCCGGTGTTAGCTGCCACTTCCCTCTGGTGTTAGCTGCACATTCTCACTTCCCTCCGGTGTTAGCAGCACATCCTCACTTCCCTCCAGTGTTAGCAGCACATCCTCACTTCCCTCCGCTGTTAGCAGCACATCCTCACTTCCCACCGGTGTTAGCAGCACATCCTCACTTCCCTCCAGTGTTAGCTGCATATCCTCACTTCCCTCCGGTGTTAGCTGCATATCCTCACTTCCCTCCGGTGTTAGCAGCACATCCTCACTTCCCTTTGGTGTTAGCAGCACATCCTCACTTCCCCCGGTGTTAGCTGCATATCCTCACTTCCCTCCGGTGTCAGCTGCATATCCTCCCTTCCCTCCGGTGTTAGCTGCATATCCTCCTTTCCCTCCGGTGTTAGCTGCATATCCTCACTTCCATTCGGTGTTAGCATCATAGCCTCACTTCCCTCCAGTGTTAGCTGCACATCCTCACTTCCCTCCAGTGTTAGCAGCACATCCTCACTTCCCTCCGGTGTTAGTTGCACATCCTCACTTCCCTCCGGTGTTAGCTGCACATCCTCACTTCCCTCCGGTGTTAGCTGCCACTTCCCTCCGGTGTTAGCTGCACATCTTCACTTCCCTCCGATGTTAGCTGCACATCCTCACTTCCCTCCAGTGTTAGCTGCACATCCTCACTTCCCTCCGGTGTTAGCTGCACATCCTCACTTCCCTCTGGTGTTAGCTGCACATCCTCACTTCCCTCCGGTGTTAGCTGCATATCCTAACTTCCCTCCAGTGTTAACTGCATATCCTCCCTTCTCTCCGGTGTTAGCTGCATATCCTCACTTCCATCCGGTGTTAGCAGTATAGCCTCACTTCCCTCCGGTGTAAGCTGCACATCCTCCCTTCCCTCTGGTGTTAGCAGCTCATCCTCACTTCCCTCCGGTGTTAGCTGCACATCCTCACTTCCCTCCGGTGTTAGCTGCACATCCTCACTTCCCTCCGGTGTTAGCTGCCACTTCCCTCCGGTGTTAGCTGCACATCCTCACTTCCCTCCGGTGTTAGCAGCACATCCTCACTTCCCTCCGGTGTTAGCAGCACATCCTCACTTCCCTCTGGTGTTAGCTGCCACTTCCCTCCGGTGTTAGCTGCACATCCTCACTTCCCTCCGGTGTTAGCAGCACATCCTCATTTCCCTCCGGTGTTAGCAGCACATCCTCACTTCCCTCCGGTGTTAGCAGCACATCCTCACTTCCCTCCGGTTTTAGCTGCACATCCTCACTTCCCTCCGGTGTTAGCTGCACATCCTCACTTCCCTCCGGTGTTAGCTGCACATCCTCACTTCCCTCCGGTGTTAGCAGCACATCGTCACTTCCCTCCGGTGTTAGCTGCATATCCTCACTTCCCTCCGGTGTTAGCTGCATATCCTCACTTCCCTCTGGTGTTAGCTGCATATCCTCACTTCCATCCAGTGTTAGCAGCATAGCCTCACTTCCCTCCAGTGTTAGCTGCACATCCTCACTTCCCTCCAGTGTTAGCAGCTCATCCTCACTTCCCTCCGGTGTTAGCTGCACATCCTCACTTCCCTCTGGTGTTAGCTGCACATCCTCACTTCCCTCCGGTGTTAGCTGCCACTTCCCTCCGGTGTTAGCTGCACATCCTCACTTCCCTCCGGTGTTAGCAGCACATCCTCACTTCCCTCCGGTGTTAGCAGCACATCCTCACTTCCCTCCGGTGTTAGCTGCCACTTCCCTCCGGTGTTAGCTACACATCCTCACTTCCCTCCGGTGTTAGCAGCACATCCTCACTTCACTCCGGTGTTAGCAGCACATCCTCACTTCCCTCCGGTGTTAGCAGCACATCCTCACTTCCCTCCGGTTTTAGCTGCACATCCTCACTTCCCTCTGGTTTTAGCTGCATATCCTCACTTCCCTCCAGTGTTAGCTGCATATCCTCACTTCCCTCCGGTGTTAGCTGCATATCCTCACTTCCATCCGGTGTTAGCAGCATAGCCTCACTTCCCACCAGTGTTAGCTGCACATCCTCACTTCCCTCCAGTGTTAGCAGCACATCCTCACTTCCCTCCAGTGTTTGCTGCACATCCTCACTTCCCTCCGGTGTTAGCTGCACATCCTCACTTCCCTCCGGTGTTAGCTGCCACTTCCCTCTGGTGTGAGCTGCACATTCTCACTTCCCTCCGGTGTTAGCAGCACTTCCTCACTTCCCTCCAGTGTTAGCAGCACATCCTCACTTCCCTCCGGTGTTAGCAGCACATCCTCACTTCCCTCCGGTGTTAGCAGCACATCCTCACTTCCCCCGGTGTTAGCTGCATATCCTCACTTCCCTCTGGTGTTAGCTGCATATCCTCCCTTCCCTCCGGTGTTAGCTGCATATCCTCCTTTCCCTCCGGTGTTAGCTGCATATCCTCATTTCCATCCGGTGTTAGCATCATAGCCTCACTTCCCTCCAGTGTTAGCTGCACATCCTCACTTCCCTCCAGTGTTAGCAGCACATCCTCACTTCCCTAGGGTGTTAGTTGCACATCCTCACTTCCCTCCGGTGTTTGCTGCACATCCTCACTTCCCTCCGGTGTTAACTGCATATCCTCACTTCCCTCCGGTGTTAGCTGCATATCCTCACTTCCATCCGGTGTTAGCAGCACATCCTCTCTTCCCTCCGGTATTAGCTGCATATCCTCTCCTCTCTTCCCTCCGGTGCTAGCTGCATATCCTCTCCTCTCTTCCCTCTGGTGTTAGCTGCACAACCTCACTGCCCTCCAGTGTTAGCAGCACATCCTCACTGCCCTACGGTGTTAGCAGCATATCCTCACTTCACTCCAGTGTTAGCTGCACATCCTCACTTCCCTCCGATGTTAGCTGCACATCCTCACTTCCCTCCGGTGTTAGCTGCCACTTCCCTCCGGTTTTAGCTGCACATCCTCACTTCCCTCTGGTGTTAGCTGCATATCCTCACTTCCCTCCAGTGTTAGCTGCATATCCTCACTTCCCTCCGGTGTTAGCTGCATATCCTCACTTCCATCCGGTGTTAGCAGCATATCCTCACTTCCCTCCAGTGTTAGCTGCACATCCTCACTTCCCTCCAGTGTTTGCTGCACATCCTCACTTCCCTCCGGTGTTAGCTGCACATCCTCACTTCCCTCCGGTGTTAGCTGCCACTTCCCTCTGGTGTTAGCTGCACATTCTCACTTCCCTCCGGTGTTAGCAGCACATCCTCACTTCCCTCCAGTGTTAGCAGCACATCCTCACTTCCCTCCGCTGTTAGCAGCACATCCTCACTTCCCACCGGTGTTAGCAGCACATCCTCACTTCCCTCCAGTGTTAGCTGCATATCCTCACTTCCCTCCGGTGTTAGCTGCATATCCTCACTTCCCTCCGGTGTTAGCAGCACATCCTCACTTCCCTCTGGTGTTAGCAGCACATCCTCACTTCCCCCGGTGTTAGCTGCATATCCTCACTTCCCTCCGGTGTCAGCTGCATATCCTCCCTTCCCTCCGGTGTTAGCTGCATATCCTCCTTTCCCTCCGGTGTTAGCTGCATATCCTCACTTCCATCCGGTGTTAGCATCATAGCCTCACTTCCCTCCAGTGTTAGCTGCACATCCTCACTTCCCTCCAGTGTTAGCAGCACATCCTCACTTCCCTCCGGTGTTAGTTGCACATCCTCACTTCCCTCCGGTGTTAGCTGCACATCCTCACTTCCCTCCGGTGTTAGCTGCCACTTCCCTCCGGTGTTAGCTGCACATCTTCACTTCCCTCCGATGTTAGCTGCACATCCTCACTTCACTCCGGTGTTAGCTGCACATCCTCACTTCCCTCCGGTGTTAGCTGCACATCCTCACTTCCCTCTGGTGTTAGCTGCACATCCTCACTTCCCTCCGGTGTTAGCTGCATATCCTCACTTCCCTCCAGTGTTAGCAGCACATCCTCACTTCCCTCCGGTGTTAGCTGCGTATCCTCACTTCCCTCCGGTGTTAGCTGCGTATCCTCACTTCCCTCCGGTGTTAGCTGCATATCCTCACTTCCATCCGGTGTTAGCAGCACATCCTCTCTTCCCTCCGGTGTTAGATGCATATCCTCTCCTCTCTTCCCTCCGGTGTTAGCTGCATATCCTCTCCTCTCTTCCCTCTGGTGTTAGCTGCACAACCTCACTGCCCTCCGGTGTTAGCAGCACATCCTCACTGCCCTCCGGTGTTAGCAGCATATCCTCACTTCACTCCAGTGTTAGCTGCACATCCTCACTTCCCTCCGATGTTAGCTGCACATCCTCACTTCCCTCCGGTGTTAGCTGCCACTTCCCTCCGGTGTTAGCTGCACATCCTCACTTCCCTCCGGTGTTAGCTGCACATCCTCACTTCCCTCCGGTGTTAGCTGCACATCCTCACTTCCCTTCGGTGTTAGCTGCACATCCTCACCTCCCTCCGGTGTTAGCTGCATATCCTCACTTCCCTCTGGTGTTAGCTGCATATCCTCATTTCCCTCCGGTGTTCGCTGCATATCCTCACTTCCCTCCGGTGTTAGCTGCATATCCTCACTTCCCTCTGGTGTTAGCAGCATATCCTCAGTTCCATCCGGTGTTAGCAGCATATCCTCTCCTCTCTTCCCTCCGGTGTTATCTGCATATCCTCACTTCCCTCCGGTGTTAGCTGCACATCCTCACTTCACTCTGGTGTTAGCTGCACATCCTCACTTCCCTCCGGTGTTAGCAGCATATCCTCACTTCCCTCCGGTGTTAGCTGCATATCCTCACTTCCCTCTGGTGGTAGCTGCATATCCTCACTTCCCTTCGGTGTTTGCAGCATATCCTCAATTCCCTCCGGTGTTAGCTGCACATCCTCACTTCCCTACGGTGTTAGCAGCACATCCTCACTTCCCTCCGGTGTTTGCTACACATCCTCACTTCCCTCCGGTGTTAGCTGCATATCCTCACTTCCCTCCGGTGTTAGCTGCATATCCTCAATTCCCTCCGGTGTTAGCTGCATATCCTCAATTCCCTTCGGTGTTAGCTGCACATCCTCACTTCCCTCTTAGCTGCACATCCTCACTTCCCTCCGGTGTTAGCAGCACATCCTCTCTTCCCACCGGTGTTAGCTGCACATCCTCACTTCCCTCCGGTGTTAGCTGCACATCCTCACTTCCCTCGGGTGTTAGCTGCCACTTCCCTCCAGTGTTAGCTGCACATCCTCACTTCCCTCCGGTGTTAGCAGCACATCCTCACTTCCCTCCGGTGTTAGCAGCACATCCTCACTTCCCTCCGGTGTTAGCTGCATATCCTCACTTCCCTCCAGTATTAGAGGCATATCCTCACTTCCCTCTGGTGTTAGCTGCATATCCTCACTTCCCTCCGGTGTTAGCAGCACATCCTCACTTCCCTCCGGTGTTAGCAGCACATCCTCACTTCCCTCCGGTTTTAGCTGCACATCCTCACTTCCCTCTGGTGTTAGCTGCATATCCTCACTTCCCTCCGGTGTTAGCTGCATATCCTCACTTCCCTCCGGTGTTAGCTGCATATCCTCACTTCCATCCGGTGTTAGCAGCATAGCCTCACTTCCCTCCAGTGTTAGCTGCACATCCTCAATTCCCTCCAGTGTTAGCAGCACATCCTCACTTCCCTCCAGTGTTTGCTGCACATCCTCACTTACCTCCGGTGTTAGCTGCACATCCTCACTTCCCTCCGGTGTTAGCTGCCACTTCCCTCTGGTGTTAGCTGCACATTCTCACTTCCCTCCGGTGTTAGCAGCACATCCTCACTTCCCTCCAGTGTTAGCAGCACATCCTCACTTCCCTCCGGTGTTAGCAGCACATCCTCACTTCCCACCGGTGTTAGCAGCACATCCTCACTTCCCTCCAGTGTTAGCTGCATATCCTCACTTCCCTCCGGTGTTAGCTGCATATCCTCACTTCCCTCCAGTGTTAGCTGCATATCCTCCCTTCCCTCCAGTGTTAGCTGCATATCCTCACTTCCATCCGGTGTTAGCAGCATAGCCTCACTTCCCACCAGTGTTAGCTGCACAGCCTCACTTCCCTCTGGTGTTCGCTGCACATCCTCACTTCCCTCCGGTGTTAGCTGCACATCCTCACTTCCCTCCGGTGTTAGCAGCACATCCTCTCTTCCCTCCAGTGTTAGCTGCATATCCTCACTTCCTTCCGGTGTTAGCTGCATATCCTCACTTCCATCCAGTGTTAGCAGCATAGCCTCACTTCCCTCCGGTGTTAGCTGCACATCCTCACTTCCCTCCAATGTTAGCAGCTCATCCTCACTTCCCTCCGGTGTTAGCTGCACATCCTCACTTCCCTCCGGTGTTAGCTGCACATCCTCACTTCCCTCCGGTGTTAGCTGCCACTTCCCTCCGGTGTTAGCTGCACATCCTCACTTCCCTCTGGTGTTAGCAGCACATCCTCACTTCCCTCCAGTGTTAGCAGCACATCCTCACTTCCCTCCGGTGTTAGCTGCCACTTCCCTCCGGTGTTAGCTGCACATCCTCTCTTCCCTCCGGTGATAGCAGCACATCCTCACTTCCCTCCGGTGTTAGCAGCACAATCTCACTTCCCTCCGGTTTTAGTTGCACATCCTCACTTCCCTCTGGTGTTAGCTGCATATCCTCACTTCCCTCCGGTGTTAGCTGCATATCCTCACTTCCCTCCGGTGTTAGATGCATATCCTCACTTCCATCCGGTGTTAGCAGCATAGCCTCACTTCCCTCCAGTGTTAGCTGCACATCCTCTCTTCCCTCCAGTGTTAGCAGCACATCCTCACTTCCCTCCAGTGTTTGCTGCACATCCTCACTTCCCTCCGGTGTTAGCTGCACATCCTCACTTCCCTCCGGTGTTAGCTGCCACTTTCCTCTGGTGTTAGCTGCACATTCTCACTTCCCTCCGGTGTTAGCAGCACATCCTCACTTCCCTCAAGTGTTAGCAGCACATACTCACTTCCCTCCGGTGTTAGCAGCACATCTTCACTTCCCTCCGGTGTTAGCAGCACATCCTCACTTCCCTCCAGTGTTAGCTGCATATCCTCACTTCCCTCCGGTGTAAGCTGCATATCCTCCCTTCCCTCCGGTGTTAGCTGCATATCCTCACTTCCATCCGGTGTTAGCAGCATAGCCTCACTTCCCTCCAGTGTTAGCTGCACATCCTCACTTCCCTCCGGTGCTATCAGCACATCCTCACTTCCCTGCGGTGTTAGCTGCCACTTCCCTCCGGTGTTAGCTGCACATCCTCACTTCCATCCGGTGTTAGCAGCACATCCTCACTTCCCTCCGGTGTTAGCAGCACATCCTCACTTCCCTCCAGTGTTAGCAGCACATCCTCACTTCCCTCCGGTGTTAGCAGCACATCCTCACTTCCCTCCGGTTTTAGCTGCACATCCTCACTTCCCTCCGGTGTTAGCTGCACATCCTCACTTCCCTCCGGTGTTAGCTGCACATCCTCACTTCCCTCCGGTGTTAGCAGCACATCCTCACTTCCCTCCGGTGTTAGCTGCATATCCTCACTTCCCTCCGTTGTTAGCTGCATATCCTCACTTCCCTCCGGTGTTAGCTGCATATCCTCACTTCCATCCAGTGTTAGCAGCATAGCCACACTTCCCTCCAGTGTTAGCTGCACATCCTCACTTCCCTCCAGTGTTAGCAGCTCATCCTCACTTCCCTCCGGTGTTAGCTGCACATCCTCACTTCCCTCCGGTGTTAGCTGCACATCCTCACTTCCCTCCGGTGTTAGCTGCCACTTCCCTCCGGTGTTAGCTGCACATCCTCACTTCCCTCCGGTGTTAGCAGCACATCCTCACTTCCCTCCGGTGTTAGCAGCACATCCTCACTTCCCTCCGGTGTTAGCTGCCACTTCCCTCCGGTGTTAGCTGCACATCCTCACTTCCCTCCGGTGTTAGCAGCACATCCTCACTTCCCTCCGGTGTTAGCAGCACATCCTCACTTCCCTCCGGTGTTAGCAGCACATCCTCACTTCCCTCCGGTTTTAGCTGCACATCCTCACTTCCCTCTGGTGTTAGCTGCATATCCTCTCTTCCCTCCGGTGTTAGCAGCATAGCCTCACTTCCCTCCAGTGTTAGCTGCACATCCTCACTTCCCTCCAGTGTTAGCAGCACATCCTAACTTCCCTCCAGTGTTTGCTGCACATCCTCACTTCCCTCCGGTGTTAGCTGCACATCCTCACTTCCCTCCGGTGTTAGCTGCCACTTCCCTCTGGTGTTAGCTGCATATTCTCACTTCCCTCCGGTGTTAGTAGCACATCCTCACTTCCCTCCAGTGTTAGCAGCACAACCTCACTTCCCTCCGGTGTTAGCAGCACATCCTCACTTCCCTCCGGTGTTAGCAGCACATCCTCACTTCCCTCCGGTGTTAGCTGCATATCCTCACTTCCCTCCGGTGTTAGCTGCATATCCTCACTTCCCTCCAGTGTTAACTGCATATCCTCCCTTCTCTCCGGTGTTAGCTGCACATCCTCACTTCCATCCGGTGTTAGCAGCATAGCCTCACTTCCCTCCGGTGTTAGCTGCACATCCTCCCTTCCCTCCGGTGTTAGCAGCTCATCCTCACTTCCCTCCGGTGTTAGCTGCACATCCTCACTTCCCTCCGGTGTTAGCTGCACATCCTCACTTCCCTCCGGTGTTAGCTGCCACTTCCCTCCGGTGTTAGCTGCACATCCTCACTTCCCTCCGTTGTTAGCAGCACATCCTCACTTCCCTCCGGTGTTAGCAGCACATCCTCACTTCCCTCTGGTGTTAGCTGCCACTTCCCTCCGGTGTTAGCTGCACATCCTCACTTCCCTCCGGTGTTATCAGCACATCCTCATTTCCCTCCGGTGTTAGCAGCACATCCTCACTTCCCTCCGGTGTTAGCAGCACATCCTCACTTCCCTCCGGTTTTAGCTGCACATCCTCACTTCCCTCCGGTGTTAGCGGCACATCCTCACTTCCCTCCGGTGTTAGCTGCACATCCTCACTTCCCTCCGGTGTTAGCAGCACATCGTCACTTCCCTCCGGTGTTAGCTGCATATCCTCACTTCCCTCCGGTGTTAGCTGCATATCCTCACTTCCCTCTGGTGTTAGCTGCATATCCTCACTTCCATCCAGTGTTAGCAGCATAGCCTCACTTCCCTCCAGTGTTAGCTGCACATCCTCACTTCCCTCCAGTGTTAGCAGCTCATCCTCACTTCCCTCCGGTGTTAGCTGCACATCCTCACTTCCCTCCGGTGTTAGCTGCACATCCTCTCTTCCCTCCAGTGTTAGCTGCATATCCTCACTTCCCTCCGGTGTTAGCTGCATATCCTCACTTCCATCCAGTGTTAGCAGCATAGCCTCACTTCCCACCAGTGTTAGCTGCACATCCTCACTTCCCTCTGGTGTTAGCTGCACATCCTCACTTCCCTCCGGTGTTAGCTGCACATCCTCACTTCCCTCCGGTGTTAGCAGCACATCCTCTCTTCCCTCCAGTGTTAGCTGCATATCCTCACTTCCCTCCGGTGTTAGCTGCATATCCTCACTTCCATCCATTGTTAGCAGCATAGCCTCACTTCCCTCCGGTGTTAGCTGCACATCCTCACTTCCCTCCAGTGTTAGCAGCTCATCCTCACTTCCCTCCGGTGTTAGCTGCACATCCTCACTTCCCTCCGGTGTTAGCTGCACATCCTCACTTCCCTCCGGTGTTAGCTGCCACTTCCCTCCAGTGTTAGCTGCACATCCTCACTTCCCTCCGGTGTTAGCAGCACATCCTCACTTCCCTCCGGTGTTAGCAGCACATCCTCACTTCCTTCCGGTGTTAGCTGCCACTTCCCTCCGGTGTTAGCTGCACATCCTCACTTCCCTCCGGTGATAGCAGCACATCCTCACTTCCCTCCGGTGTTAGCAGCACAACCTCACTTCCCTCCGGTTTTAGTTGCACATCCTCACTTCCCTCTGGTGTTAGCTGCATATCCTCACTTCCCTCCGGTGTTAGCTGCATATCCTCACTTCCCTCCGGTGTTAGCTGCATATCCTCACTTCCATCCGCTGTTAGCAGCATAGCCTCACTTCCCTCCAGTGTTAGCTGCACATCCTCTCTTCCCTCCAGTGTTAGCAGTACATCCTCACTTCCCTCCAGTGTTTGCTGCACATCCTCACTTCCCTCCGGTGTTAGCTGCCACTTTCCTCTGGTGTTAGCTGCACATTCTCACTTCCCTTCGGTGTTAGCAGCACATCCTCACTTCCCTCAAGTGTTAGCAGCACATACTCACTTCCCTCCGGTGTTAGCAGCACATCTTCACTTCCCTCCGGTGTTAGCAGCACATCCTCACTTCCCTCCAGTGTTAGCTGCATATCCTCACTTCCCTCCGGTGTAAGCTGCATATCCTCCCTTCCCTCCGGTGTTAGCTGCATATCCTCACTTCCATCCGGTGTTAGCAGCATAGCCTCACTTCCCTCCAGTGTTAGCTGCACATCCTCACTTCCCTCCGGTGCTATCAGCACATCCTCACTTCCCTCCGGTGTTAGCTGCCACTTCCCTCCGGTGTTAGCTGCACATCCTCACTTCCATCCGGTGTTAGCAGCACATCCTCACTTCCCTCCGGTGTTAGCAGCACATCCTCACTTCCCTCCAGTGTTAGCAGCACATCCTCACTTCCCTCCGGTGTTAGCAGCACATCCTCACTTCCCTCCGGTTTTAGCTGCACATCCTCACTTCCCTCCGGTGTTAGCTGCACATCCTCACTTCCCTCCGGTGTTAGCTGCACATCCTCACTTCCCTCCGGTGTTAGCAGCACATCCTCACTTCCCTCCGGTGTTAGCTGCATATCCTCACTTCCCTCCGGTGTTAGCTGCATATCCTCACTTCCCTCCGGTGTTAGCTGCATATCCTCACTTCCATCCAGTGTTAGCAGCATAGTCTCACTTCCCTCCAGTGTTAGCTGCACATCCTCACTTCCCTCCAGTGTTAGCAGCTCATCCTCACTTCCCTCCGGTGTTAGCTGCACATCCTCACTTCCCTCCGGTGTTAGCTGCACATCCTCACTTCCCTCCGGTGTTAGCTGCCACTTCCCTCCGGTGTTAGCTGCACATCCTCACTTCCCTCCGGTGTTAGCAGCACATCCTCACTTCCCTCCAGTGTTAGCAGCACATCCTCACTTCCCTCCGGTGTTAGCTGCCACTTCCCTCCGGTGTTAGCTGCACATCCTCACTTCCCTCCGGTGTTAGCAGCACATCCTCACTTCCCTCCGATGTTAGAAGCACATCCTCACTTCCCTCCGGTGTTAGCTGCACATCCTCACTTCCCTCCAGTTTTAGCTGCACATCCTCACTTCCCTCTGGTGTTAGCTGCATATCCTCTCTTCCCTCCGGTGTTAGCAGCATAGCCTCACTTCCCTCCAGTGTTAGCTGCACATCCTCACTTCCCTCCAGTGTTAGCAGCACATCCTAACTTCCCTCCAGTGTTTGCTGCACATCCTCACTTCCCTCCGGTGTTAGCTGCACATCCTCACTTCCCTCCGGTGTTAGCTGCCACTTCCCTCCGGTGTTAGCTGCACATCCTCACTTCCCTCCGGTGTTAGCAGCACATCCTCACTTCCCTCCAGTGTTAGCAGCACATCCTCACTTCCCTCCGGTGTTAGCTGCCACTTCCCTCCGGTGTTAGCTGCACATCCTCACTTCCCTCCGGTGTTAGCAGCACATCCTCACTTCCCTCCGATGTTAGAAGCACATCCTCACTTCCCTCCGGTGTTAGCTGCACATCCTCACTTCCCTCCAGTTTTAGCTGCACATCCTCACTTCCCTCTGGTGTTAGCTGCATATCCTCTCTTCCCTCCGGTGTTAGCAGCATAGCCTCACTTCCCTCCAGTGTTAGCTGCACATCCTCACTTCCCTCCAGTGTTAGCAGCACATCCTAACTTCCCTCCAGTGTTTGCTGCACATCCTCACTTCCCTCCAGTGTTTGCTGCACATCCTCACTTCCCTCCGGTGTTAGCTGCACATCCTCACTTCCCTCCGGTGTTAGCTGCATATCCTCACTTCCATCCGCTGTTAGCAGCATAGCCTCACTTCCCTCCAGTGTTAGCTGCACATCCTCTCTTCCCTCCAGTGTTAGCAGTACATCCTCACTTCCCTCCAGTGTTTGCTGCACATCCTCACTTCCCTCCGGTGTTAGCTGCCACTTTCCTCTGGTGTTAGCTGCACATTCTCACTTCCCTTCGGTGTTAGCAGCACATCCTCACTTCCCTCAAGTGTTAGCAGCACATACTCACTTCCCTCCGGTGTTAGCAGCACATCTTCACTTCCCTCCGGTGTTAGCAGCACATCCTCACTTCCCTCCAGTGTTAGCTGCATATCCTCACTTCCCTCCGGTGTAAGCTGCATATCCTCCCTTCCCTCCGGTGTTAGCTGCATATCCTCACTTCCATCCGGTGTTAGCAGCATAGCCTCACTTCCCTCCAGTGTTAGCTGCACATCCTCACTTCCCTCCGGTGCTATCAGCACATCCTCACTTCCCTCCGGTGTTAGCTGCCACTTCCCTCCGGTGTTAGCTGCACATCCTCACTTCCATCCGGTGTTAGCAGCACATCCTCACTTCCCTCCGGTGTTAGCAGCACATCCTCACTTCCCTCCAGTGTTAGCAGCACATCCTCACTTCCCTCCGGTGTTAGCAGCACATCCTCACTTCCCTCCGGTTTTAGCTGCACATCCTCACTTCCCTCCGGTGTTAGCTGCACATCCTCACTTCCCTCCGGTGTTAGCTGCACATCCTCACTTCCCTCCGGTGTTAGCAGCACATCCTCACTTCCCTCCGGTGTTAGCTGCATATCCTCACTTCCCTCCGGTGTTAGCTGCATATCCTCACTTCCCTCCGGTGTTAGCTGCATATCCTCACTTCCATCCAGTGTTAGCAGCATAGCCTCACTTCCCTCCAGTGTTAGCTGCACATCCTCACTTCCCTCCAGTGTTAGCAGCTCATCCTCACTTCCCTCCGGTGTTAGCTGCACATCCTCACTTCCCTCCGGTGTTAGCTGCACATCCTCACTTCCCTCCGGTGTTAGCTGCCACTTCCCTCCGGTGTTAGCTGCACATCCTCACTTCCCTCCGGTGTTAGCAGCACATCCTCACTTCCCTCCAGTGTTAGCAGCACATCCTCACTTCCCTCCGGTGTTAGCTGCCACTTCCCTCCGGTGTTAGCTGCACATCCTCACTTCCCTCCGGTGTTAGCAGCACATCCTCACTTCCCTCCGATGTTAGAAGCACATCCTCACTTCCCTCCGGTGTTAGCTGCACATCCTCACTTCCCTCCAGTTTTAGCTGCACATCCTCACTTCCCTCTGGTGTTAGCTGCATATCCTCTCTTCCCTCCGGTGTTAGCAGCATAGCCTCACTTCCCTCCAGTGTTAGCTGCACATCCTCACTTCCCTCCAGTGTTAGCAGCACATCCTAACTTCCCTCCAGTGTTTGCTGCACATCCTCACTTCCCTCCGGTGTTAGCTGCACATCCTCACTTCCCTCCGGTGTTAGCTGCCACTTCCCTCTGGTGTTAGCTGCATATTCTCACTTCCCTCCGGTGTTAGTAGCACATCCTCACTTCCCTCCAGTGTTAGCAGCACAACCTCACTTCCCTCCGGTGTTAGCAGCACATCCTCACTTCCCTCCGGTGTTAGCTGCATATCCTCACTTCCCTCCGGTGTTAGCTGCATATCCTCACTTCCCTCCAGTGTTAACTGCATATCCTCCCTTCTCTCCGGTGTTAGCTGCATATCCTCACTTCCATCCGGTGTTAGCAGCATAGCCTCACTTCCCTCCGGTGTTAGCTGCACATCCTCCCTTCCCTCCGGTGTTAGCAGCTCATCCTCACTTCCCTCCGGTGTTAGCTGCACATCCTCACTTCCCTCCGGTGTTAGCTGCACATCCTCACTTCCCTCCGGTGTTAGCTGCCACTTCCCTCCGGTGTTAGCTGCACATCCTCACTTCCCTCCGGTGTTAGCAGCACATCCTCACTTCCCTCCGGTGTTAGCAGCACATCCTCACTTCCCTCTGGTGTTAGCTGCCACTTCCCTCCGGTGTTAGCTGCACATCCTCACTTCCCTCGGGTGTTATCAGCACATCCTCATTTCCCTCCGGTGTTAGCAGCACATCCTCACTTCCCTCCGGTGTTAGCAGCACATCCTCACTTCCCTCCGGTTTTAGCTGCACATCCTCACTTCCCTCCGGTGTTAGCTGCACATCCTCACTTCCCTCCGTTGTTAGCTGCACATCCTCACTTCCCTCCGGTGTTATCAGCACATCGTCACTTCCCTCCGGTGTTAGCTGCATATCCTCACTTCCCTCCGGTGCTAGCTGCATATCCTCACTTCCCTCTGGTGTTAGCTGCATTTCCTCACTTCCATCCAGTGTTAGCAGCATAGCCTCACTTCCCTCCAGTGTTAGCTGCACATCCTCACTTCCCTCCAGTGTTAGCAGCTCATCCTCACTTCCCTCCGGTGTTAGCTGCACATCCTCACTTCCCTCCGGTGTTAGCAGCACATCCTCACTTCCCTCCGGTGTTAGCTGCAACTTCCCTCCGGTGTTAGCTGCACATCCTCACTTCCCTCCGGTGTTAGCAGCACATCCTCACTTCCCTCCGGTGTTAGCAGCACATCCTCACTTCCCTCCAGTGTTAGCTACACATTCTCACTTCCCTCCGGTGTTAGCAGCACATCCTCACTTCCCTCCGGTGTTAGCAGCACATCCTCACTTCCCTCCAGTTTTAGCTGCACATCCTCACTTCCCTCTGGTTTTAGCTGCATATCCTCACTTCCCTCCAGTGTTAGCTGCATATCCTCACTTCCCTCCGGTGTTAGCTGCATATCCTCACTTCCATCCAGTGTTAGCAGCATAGCCTCACTTCCCACCAGTGATAGCTGCACATCCTCACTTCCCTCCAGTGTTAGCAGCACATCCTCACTTCCCTCCAGTGTTTGCTGCACATCCTCACTTCCCTCCGGTGTTAGCTGCACATCCTCACTTCCCTCCGGTGTTAGCTGCACATCCTCACTTCCCTCTGGTGTTAGCAGCACATCCTCACTTCCCTCCGGTGTTAGCTGCATATCCTCACTTCCCTCCGGTGTAAGCTGCATATCCTCCCTTCCCTCCGGTGTTAGCTGCATATCCTCACTTCCATCCGGTGTTAGCAGCATAGCCTCACTTCCCTCCAGTGTTAGCTGCACATCCTCACTTCCCTCCGGTGCTATCAGCACATCCTCACTTCGCTCCGGTGTTAGCTGCCACTTCCCTCCGGTGTTAGCTGCACATCCTCACTTCCATCCGGTGTTAGCAGCACAGCCTCACTTCCCTCCGGTGTTAGCAGCACATCCTCACTTCCCTCCAGTGTTAGCAGCACATCCTCACTTCCCTCCGGTGTTAGCAGCACATCCTCACTTCCCTCCAGTGTTAGCAGCACATCCTCACTTCCCTCCGGTGTTAGCAGCACATCCTCACTTCCCTCCGGTTTTAGCTGCACATCCTCACTTCCCTCCGGTGTTAGCTGCACATCCTCACTTCCCTCCGGTGTTAGCTGCACATCCTCACTTCCCTCCGGTGTTAGCAGCACATCCTAACTTCCCTCCGGTGTTAGCTGCATATCCTCACTTCCCTCCGGTGTTAGCTGCATATCCTCACTTCCCTCCGGTGTTAGCTGCATATCCTCACTTCCATCCAGTGTTAGCAGCATAGCCTCACTTCCCTCCAGTGTTAGCTGCACATCCTCACTTCCCTCCAGTGTTAGCAGCTCATCCTCACTTCCCTCCGGTGTTAGCTGCACATCCTCACTTCCCTCCGGTGTTAGCTGCACATCCTCACTTCCCTCCGGTGTTAGCTGCAACTTCCCTCCGGTGTTAGCTGCACATCCTCACTTCCCTCCGGTGTTAGCAGCACATCCTCACTTCCCTCCGGTGTTAACAGCACATCCTCACTTCCCTCCGGTGTTAGCTGCCACTTCCCTCCGGTTTTAGCAGCACATCCTCACTTCCCTCCGGTGTTAGAAGCACATCCTCACTTCCCTCCGGTGTTAGCAGCACATCCTCACTTCCCTCCGGTTTTAGCTGCACATCCTCACTTCCCTCTGGTGTTAGCTGCATATCCTCTCTTCCATCCGGTGTTAGCAGCATAGCCTCACTTCCCTCCAGTGTTAGCTGCACATCCTCACTTCCCTCCAGTGTTAGCAGCACATCCTAACTTCCCTCCAGTGTTTGCTGCACATCCTCACTTCCCTCCGGTGTTAGCTGCACATCCTCACTTCCCTCCGGTGTTAGCTGCCACTTCCCTCTGGTGTTAGCTGCATATTCTCACTTCCCTCCGGTGTTAGTAGCACATCCTCACTTCCCTCCAGTGTTAGCAGCACAACCTCACTTCCCTTCGGTGTTAGCAGCACATCCTCACTTCCCTCCGGTGTTAGCAGCACATCCTCACTTCCCTCCGGTGTTAGCTGCATATCCTCACTTCCCTCCGGTGTTAGCTGCATATCCTCACTTCCCTCCAGTGTTAACTGCTTATCCTCCCTTCTCTCCAGTCTTAGCTGCATATCCTCACTTCCATCCGGTGTTAGCAGCATAGCCTCACTTCCCTCCGGTGTTAGCTGCACATCCTCCCTTCCCTCCGGTGTTAGCAGCTCATCCTCACTTCCCTCCGGTGTTAGCAGCACATCCTCACTTCCCTCTGGTGTTAGCTGCCACTTCCCTCCGGTGTTAGCTGCACATCCTCACTTCCCTCCGGTGTTAGCTGCCACTTCCCTCCGGTGTTAGCTGCACATCCTCACTTCCCTCCGGTGTTAGCAGCACATCCTCACTTCCCTCCGGTGTTAGCAACACATCCTCACTTCCCTCTGGTGTTAGCTGCCACTTCCCTCCGGTGTTAGCTGCACATCCTCACTTCCCTCGGGTGTTATCAGCACATCCTCATTTCCCTCCGGTGTTAGCAGCACATCCTCACTTCCCTCCGGTGTTAGCAGCACATCCTCACTTCCCTCCGGTTTTAGCTGCACATCCTCACTTCCCTCGGGTGTTAGCTGCACATCCTCACTTCCCTCCGTTGTTAGCTGCACATCCTCACTTCCCTCCGGTGTTATCAGCACATCGTCACTTCCCTCCGGTGTTAGCAGCACATCCTCACTTCCCTCCGGTGTTAGCAGCACATCCTCACTTCCCTCCGGTTTTAGCTGCACATCCTCACTTCCCTCGGGTGTTAGCTGCACATCCTCACTTCCCTCCGTTGTTAGCTGCACATCCTCACTTCCCTCCGGTGTTATCAGCACATCGTCACTTCCCTCCGGTGTTAGCAGCACATCCTCACTTCCCTCCGGTGTTAGCAGCACATCCTCACTTCCCTCCGGTGTTAGCTGCCACTTCCCTCCGGTGTTAGCTACACATCCTCACTTCCCTCCGGTGTTAGCAGCACATCCTCACTTCCCTCCGGTGTTAGCAGCACATCCTCACTTCCCTCCAGTTTTAGCTGCACATCCTCACTTCCCTCTGGTTTTAGCTGCATATCCTCACTTCCCTCCAGTGTTAGCTGCATATCCTCACTTCCCTCCGGTGTTAGCTGCATATCCTCACTTCCATCCAGTGTTAGCAGCATAGCCTCACTTCCCACCAGTGTTAGCTGCACATCCTCACTTCCCTCCAGTGTTAGCAGCACATCCTCACTTCCCTCCAGTGTTTGCTGCACATCCTCACTTCCCTCCGGTGTTAGCTGCACATCCTCACTTCCCTCCGGTGTTAGCTGCACATCCTCACTTCCCTCTGGTGTTAGCAGCACATCCTCACTTCCCTCCGGTGTTAGCTGCGTATCCTCACTTCCCTCCGGTGTTAGCTGCATATCCTCACTTCCCTCCGGTGTTAGCTGCATATCCTCACTTCCATCCGGTGTTAGCAGCACATCCTCTCTTCCCTCCGGTGTTAGCTGCATATCCTCTCCTCTCTTCTCTCCGGTGTTAGCTGCATATCCTCTCCTCTCTTCCCTCTGGTGTTAGCTGCACAACCTCACTGCCCTCCAGTGTTAGCAGCACATCCTCACTGCCCTCCGGTGTTAGCAGCATATCCTCACTTCACTCCAGTGTTAGCTGCACATCCTCACTTCCCTCCGATGTTAGCTGCACATCCTCACTTCCCTCCGGTGTTAGCTGCCACTTCCCTCCGGTGTTAGCTGCACATCCTCACTTCCCTCCGGTGTTAGCTGCACATCCTCACTTCCCTCCGGTGTTAGCTGCACATCCTCACTTCCCTCCGGTGTTAGCTGCACATCCTCACTTCCCTCCGGTGTTAGCAGCACATCCTCACTTCCCTCCGGTGTTAGCTGCATATCCTCACTTCCCTCCGGTGTTAGCTGCATATCCTCACTTCCCTCCGGTGTTAGCTGCATATCCTCACTTCCATCCAGTGTTAGCAGCATAGCCTCACTTCCCTCCAGTGTTAGCTGCACATCCTCACTTCCCTCCAGTGTTAGCAGCTCATCCTCACTTCCCTCCGGTGTTAGCTGCACATCCTCACTTCCCTCCGGTGTTAGCTGCACATCCTCACTTCCCTCCGGTGTTAGCTGCCACTTCCCTCCGGTGTTAGCTGCACATCCTCACTTCCCTCCGGTGTTAGCAGCACATCCTCACTTCCCTCCATTGTTAGCAGCACATCCTCACTTCCCTCCGGTGTTAGCTGCCACTTCCCTCCGGTGTTAGCTGCACATCCTCACTTCCCTCCGGTGTTAGCAGCACATCCTCACTTCCCTCCGGTGTTAGCAGCACATCCTCACTTCCCTCCGGTGTTAGCAGCACATCCTCACTTCCCTCCGGTTTTAGCTGCACATCCTCACTTCCCTCTGGTGTTAGCTGCATATCCTCTCTTCCCTCCGGTGTTAGCAGCATAGCCTCACTTCCCTCCAGTGTTAGCTGCACATCCTCACTTCCCTCCAGTGTTAGCAGCACATCCTAACTTTCCTCCAGTGTTTGCTGCACATCCTCACTTCCCTCCGGTGTTAGCTGCACATCCTCACTTCCCTCCGGTGTTAGCTGCCACTTCCCTCTGGTGTTAGCTGCATATTCTCACTTCCCTCCGGTGTTAGTAGCACATCCTCACTTCCCTTCAGTGTTAGCAGCACAACTTCACTTCCCTCCGGTGTTAGCAGCACATCCTCACTTCCCTCCGGTGTTAGCAGCACATCCTCACTTCCCTCCGGTGTTAGCTGCATATCCTCACTTCCCTCCGGTGTTAGCTGCATATCCTCACTTCCCTCCAGTGTTAACTGCATATCCTCCCTTCTCTCCGGTGTTAGCTGCATATCCTCACTTCCATCCGGTGTTAGCAGCATAGCCTCACTTCCCTACGGTGTTAGCTGCACATCCTCCCTTCCCTCCGGTGTTAGCAGCTCATCCTCACTTCCCTCCGGTGTTAGCTGCACATCCTCACTTCCCTCCGGTGTTAGCTGCACATCCTCACTTCCCTCCGGTGTTAGCTGCCACTTCCCTCCGGTGTTAGCTGCACATCCTCTCTTCCCTCCGGTGTTAGCAGCACATCCTCACTTCCCTCCGGTGTTAGCAGCACATCCTCACTTCCCTCTGGTGTTAGCTGCCACTTCCCTCCGGTGTTAGCTGCACATCCTCACTTCCCTCCGGTGTTATCAGCACATCCTCATTTCCCTCTGGTGTTAGCAGCACATCCTCACTTCCCTCCGGTGTTAGCAGCACATCCTCACTTCCCTCCGGTTTTAGCTGCACATCCTCACTTCCCTCCGGTGTTAGCTGCACATCCTCACTTCCCTCCGGTGTTAGCTGCACATCCTCACTTCCCTCCGGTGTTAGCAGCACATCGTCACTTCCCTCCGGTGTTAGCTGCATATCCTCACTTCCCTCCGGTGTTAGCTGCATATCCTCACTTCCCTCTGGTGTTAGCTGCATATCCTCACTTCCATCCAGTGTTAGCAGCATAGCCTCACTTCCCTCCAGTGTTAGCTGCACATCCTCACTTCCCTCCAGTGTTAGCAGCTCATCCTCACTTCCCTCCGGTGTTAGCTGCACATCCTCACTTCCCTCCGGTGTTAGCTGCACATCCTCACTTCCCTCCGGTGTTAGCTGCCACTTCCCTCCGGTGTTAGCTGCACATCCTCACTTCCCTCCGGTGTTAGCAGCACATCCTCACTTCCCTTCGGTGTTAGCAGCACATCCTCACTTCCCTCCGGTGTTAGCTGCCACTTCCCTCCGGTGTTAGCTACACATCCTCACTTCCCTCCGGTGTTAGCAGCACATCCTCACTTCCCTCCGGTGTTAGCAGCACATCCTCACTTCCCTCCAGTGTTAGCAGCTCATCCTCACTTCCCTCCGGTGTTAGCTGCACATCCTCACTTCCCTCCGGTGTTAGCTGCACATCCTCACTTCCCTCCGGTGTTAGCTGCCACTTCCCTCCGGTGTTAGCTGCACATCCTCACTTCCCTCCGGTGTTAGCAGCACATCCTCACTTCCCTTCGGTGTTAGCAGCACATCCTCACTTCCCTCCGGTGTTAGCTGCCACTTCCCTCCGGTGTTAGCTACACATCCTCACTTCCCTCCGGTGTTAGCAGCACATCCTCACTTCCCTCCGGTGTTAGCAGCACATCCTCACTTCCCTCCAGTTTTAGCTGCACATCCTCACTTCCCTCTGGTTTTAGCTGCATATCCTCACTTCCATCCAGTGTTAGCAGCATAGCCTCACTTCCCACCAGTGTTAGCTGCACATCCTCACTTCCCTCCAGTGTTAGCAGCACATCCTCACTTCCCTCCAGTGTTTGCTGCACATCCTCACTTCCCTCCGGTGTTAGCTGCACATCCTCACTTCCCTCCGGTGTTAGCTGCCACTTCACTCTGGTGTGAGCTGCACATTCTCACTTCCCTCTGATGTTAGCAGCACTTCCTCACTTCCCTCCAGTGTTAGCAGCACATCCTCACTTCCCTCCGGTGTTAGCAGCACATCCTCACTTCCCTCCGGTGTTAGCAGCACATCCTCACTTCCCCCGGTGTTAGCTGCATATCCTCACTTCCCTCCGGTATTAGCTGCATATCCTCCCTTCCCTCCGGTGTTACCTGCATATCCTCCTTTCCCTCCAGTGTTAGCTGCATAGCCTCACTTCCCTCCAGTGTTAGCTGCACATCCTCACTTCACTCCAGTGTTAGCAGCACATCCTCACTTCCCTCCGGTGTTAGTTGCACATCCTCACTTCCCTCCGGTGTTAGCTGCACATCCTCACTACCCTCCGGTGTTAGCTGCCACTTCCCTCCGGTGTTAGCTGCACATCTTCACTTCCCTCCGATGTTAGCTGCACATCCTCACTTCACTCCGGTGTTAGCTGCACATCCTCACTTCCCTCCGGTGTTAGCTGCACATCCTCACTTCCCTCTGGTGTTAGCTGCACATCCTCACTTCCCTCCGGTGTTAGCTGCATATCCTCACTTCCCTCCGGTGTTAGCAGCACATCCTCACTTCCCTCCGGTGTTAGCTGCGTATCCTCACTTCCCTCCGGTGTTAGCTGCATATCCTCACTTCCCTCCGGTGTTAGCTGCACATCCTCACTTCCCTCCGGTGTTAGCTGCCACTTTCCTCTGGTGTTAGCTGCACATTCTCACTTCCCTCCGGTGTTAGCAGCACATCCTCACTTCCCTCAAGTGTTAGCAGCACATACTCACTTCCCTCCGGTGTTAGCAGCACATCTTCACTTCCCTCCGGTGTTAGCAGCACATCCTCACTTCCCTCCAGTGTTAGCTGCATATCCTCACTTCCCTCCGGTGTAAGCTGCATATCCTCCCTTCCCTCCGGTGTTAGCTGCATATCCTCACTTCCATCTGGTGTTAGCAGCATAGCCTCACTTCCCTCCAGTGTTAGCTGCACATCCTCACTTTCCTCTGGTGTTAGCTGCACATCCTCACTTCCCTCCGGTGTTAGCTGCACATCCTCACTTTCCTCTGGTGTTAGCTGCACATCCTCACTTCTTTCCGGTGTTAGCTGCACATCCTCACTTCCCTCCGGTGTTAGCTGCCACTTCCCTCCGGTGTTAGCTGCACATCCTCACTTCCCTCGGGTGTTATCAGCACATCCTCATTTCCCTCCGGTGTTAGCAGCACATCCTCACTTCCCTCCGGTGTTAGCAGCACATCCTCACTTCCCTCCGGTTTTAGCTGCACATCCTCACTTCCCTCGGGTGTTAGCTGCACATCCTCACTTCCCTCCGTTGTTAGCTGCACATCCTCACTTCCCTCCGGTGTTATCAGCACATCGTCACTTCCCTCCGGTGTTAGCAGCACATCCTCACTTCCCTCCGTTGTTAGCAGCACATCCTCACTTCCCTCCGGTTTTAGCTGCACATCCTCACTTCCCTCGGGTGTTAGCTGCACATCCTCACTTCCCTCCGTTGTTAGCTGCACATCCTCACTTCCCTCCGGTGTTATCAGCACATCGTCACTTCCCTCCGGTGTTAGCAGCACATCCTCACTTCCCTCCGGTGTTAGCAGCACATCCTCACTTCCCTCCGGTGTTAGCTGCCACTTCCCTCCGGTGTTAGCTACACATCCTCACTTCCCTCCGGTGTTAGCAGCACATCCTCACTTCCCTCCGGTGTTAGCAGCACATCTTCACTTCCCTCCAGTTTTAGCTGCACATCCTCACTTCCCTCTGGTTTTAGCTGCATATCCTCACTTCCCTCCAGTGTTAGCTGCATATCCTCACTTCCCTCCGGTGTTAGCTGCATATCCTCACTTCCATCCAGTGTTAGCAGCATAGCCTCACTTCCCACCAGTGTTAGCTGCACATCCTCACTTCCCTCCAGTGTTAGCAGCACATCCTCACTTCCCTCCAGTGTTTGCTGCACATCCTCACTTCCCTCCGGTGTTAGCTGCACATCCTCACTTCCCTCCGGTGTTAGCTGCACATCCTCACTTCCCTCTGGTGTTAGCAGCACATCCTCACTTCCCTCCGGTGTTAGCTGCGTATCCTCACTTCCCTCCGGTGTTAGCTGCATATCCTCACTTCCCTCCGGTGTTAGCTGCATATCCTCACTTCCATCCGGTGTTAGCAGCACATCCTCTCTTCCCTCCGGTGTTAGCTGCATATCCTCTCCTCTCTTCTCTCCGGTGTTAGCTGCATATCCTCTCCTCTCTTCCCTCTGGTGTTAGCTGCACAACCTCACTGCCCTCCAGTGTTAGCAGCACATCCTCACTGCCCTCCGGTGTTAGCAGCATATCCTCACTTCACTCCAGTGTTAGCTGCACATCCTCACTTCCCTCCGATGTTAGCTGCACATCCTCACTTCCCTCCGGTGTTAGCTGCCACTTCCCTCCGGTGTTAGCTGCACATCCTCACTTCCCTCCGGTGTTAGCTGCACATCCTCACTTCCCTCCGGTGTTAGCTGCACATCCTCACTTCCCTCCGGTGTTAGCTGCACATCCTCACTTCCCTCCGGTGTTAGCAGCACATCCTCACTTCCCTCCGGTGTTAGCTGCATATCCTCACTTCCCTCCGGTGTTAGCTGCATATCCTCACTTCCCTCCGGTGTTAGCTGCATATCCTCACTTCCATCCAGTGTTAGCAGCATAGCCTCACTTCCCTCCAGTGTTAGCTGCACATCCTCACTTCCCTCCAGTGTTAGCAGCTCATCCTCACTTCCCTCCGGTGTTAGCTGCACATCCTCACTTCCCTCCGGTGTTAGCTGCACATCCTCACTTCCCTCCGGTGTTAGCTGCCACTTCCCTCCGGTGTTAGCTGCACATCCTCACTTCCCTCCGGTGTTAGCAGCACATCCTCACTTCCCTCCATTGTTAGCAGCACATCCTCACTTCCCTCCGGTGTTAGCTGCCACTTCCCTCCGGTGTTAGCTGCACATCCTCACTTCCCTCCGGTGTTAGCAGCACATCCTCACTTCCCTCCGGTGTTAGCAGCACATCCTCACTTCCCTCCGGTGTTAGCAGCACATCCTCACTTCCCTCCGGTTTTAGCTGCACATCCTCACTTCCCTCTGGTGTTAGCTGCATATCCTCTCTTCCCTCCGGTGTTAGCAGCATAGCCTCACTTCCCTCCAGTGTTAGCTGCACATCCTCACTTCCCTCCAGTGTTAGCAGCACATCCTAACTTTCCTCCAGTGTTTGCTGCACATCCTCACTTCCCTCCGGTGTTAGCTGCACATCCTCACTTCCCTCCGGTGTTAGCTGCCACTTCCCTCTGGTGTTAGCTGCATATTCTCACTTCCCTCCGGTGTTAGTAGCACATCCTCACTTCCCTTCAGTGTTAGCAGCACAACTTCACTTCCCTCCGGTGTTAGCAGCACATCCTCACTTCCCTCCGGTGTTAGCAGCACATCCTCACTTCCCTCCGGTGTTAGCTGCATATCCTCACTTCCCTCCGGTGTTAGCTGCATATCCTCACTTCCCTCCAGTGTTAACTGCATATCCTCCCTTCTCTCCGGTGTTAGCTGCATATCCTCACTTCCATCCGGTGTTAGCAGCATAGCCTCACTTCCCTACGGTGTTAGCTGCACATCCTCCCTTCCCTCCGGTGTTAGCAGCTCATCCTCACTTCCCTCCGGTGTTAGCTGCACATCCTCACTTCCCTCCGGTGTTAGCTGCACATCCTCACTTCCCTCCGGTGTTAGCTGCCACTTCCCTCCGGTGTTAGCTGCACATCCTCTCTTCCCTCCGGTGTTAGCAGCACATCCTCACTTCCCTCCGGTGTTAGCAGCACATCCTCACTTCCCTCTGGTGTTAGCTGCCACTTCCCTCCGGTGTTAGCTGCACATCCTCACTTCCCTCCGGTGTTATCAGCACATCCTCATTTCCCTCTGGTGTTAGCAGCACATCCTCACTTCCCTCCGGTGTTAGCAGCACATCCTCACTTCCCTCCGGTTTTAGCTGCACATCCTCACTTCCCTCCGGTGTTAGCTGCACATCCTCACTTCCCTCCGGTGTTAGCTGCACATCCTCACTTCCCTCCGGTGTTAGCAGCACATCGTCACTTCCCTCCGGTGTTAGCTGCATATCCTCACTTCCCTCCGGTGTTAGCTGCATATCCTCACTTCCCTCTGGTGTTAGCTGCATATCCTCACTTCCATCCAGTGTTAGCAGCATAGCCTCACTTCCCTCCAGTGTTAGCTGCACATCCTCACTTCCCTCCAGTGTTAGCAGCTCATCCTCACTTCCCTCCGGTGTTAGCTGCACATCCTCACTTCCCTCCGGTGTTAGCTGCACATCCTCACTTCCCTCCGGTGTTAGCTGCCACTTCCCTCCGGTGTTAGCTGCACATCCTCACTTCCCTCCGGTGTTAGCAGCACATCCTCACTTCCCTTCGGTGTTAGCAGCACATCCTCACTTCCCTCCGGTGTTAGCTGCCACTTCCCTCCGGTGTTAGCTACACATCCTCACTTCCCTCCGGTGTTAGCAGCACATCCTCACTTCCCTCCGGTGTTAGCAGCACATCCTCACTTCCCTCCAGTGTTAGCAGCTCATCCTCACTTCCCTCCGGTGTTAGCTGCACATCCTCACTTCCCTCCGGTGTTAGCTGCACATCCTCACTTCCCTCCGGTGTTAGCTGCCACTTCCCTCCGGTGTTAGCTGCACATCCTCACTTCCCTCCGGTGTTAGCAGCACATCCTCACTTCCCTTCGGTGTTAGCAGCACATTCTCACTTCCCTCCGGTGTTAGCTGCCACTTCCCTCCGGTGTTAGCTACACATCCTCACTTCCCTCCGGTGTTAGCAGCACATCCTCACTTCCCTCCGGTGTTAGCAGCACATCCTCACTTCCCTCCAGTTTTAGCTGCACATCCTCACTTCCCTCTGGTTTTAGCTGCATATCCTCACTTCCATCCAGTGTTAGCAGCATAGCCTCACTTCCCACCAGTGTTAGCTGCACATCCTCACTTCCCTCCAGTGTTAGCAGCACATCCTCACTTCCCTCCAGTGTTTGCTGCACATCCTCACTTCCCTCCGGTGTTAGCTGCACATCCTCACTTCCCTCCGGTGTTAGCTGCCACTTCACTCTGGTGTGAGCTGCACATTCTCACTTCCCTCTGATGTTAGCAGCACTTCCTCACTTCCCTCCAGTGTTAGCAGCACATCCTCACTTCCCTCCGGTGTTAGCAGCACATCCTCACTTCCCTCCGGTGTTAGCAGCACATCCTCACTTCCCCCGGTGTTAGCTGCATATCCTCACTTCCCTCCGGTATTAGCTGCATATCCTCCCTTCCCTCCGGTGTTACCTGCATATCCTCCTTTCCCTCCAGTGTTAGCTGCATAGCCTCACTTCCCTCCAGTGTTAGCTGCACATCCTCACTTCACTCCAGTGTTAGCAGCACATCCTCACTTCCCTCCGGTGTTAGTTGCACATCCTCACTTCCCTCCGGTGTTAGCTGCACATCCTCACTACCCTCCGGTGTTAGCTGCCACTTCCCTCCGGTGTTAGCTGCACATCTTCACTTCCCTCCGATGTTAGCTGCACATCCTCACTTCACTCCGGTGTTAGCTGCACATCCTCACTTCCCTCCGGTGTTAGCTGCACATCCTCACTTCCCTCTGGTGTTAGCTGCACATCCTCACTTCCCTCCGGTGTTAGCTGCATATCCTCACTTCCCTCCGGTGTTAGCAGCACATCCTCACTTCCCTCCGGTGTTAGCTGCGTATCCTCACTTCCCTCCGGTGTTAGCTGCATATCCTCACTTCCCTCCGGTGTTAGCTGCACATCCTCACTTCCCTCCGGTGTTAGCTGCCACTTTCCTCTGGTGTTAGCTGCACATTCTCACTTCCCTCCGGTGTTAGCAGCACATCCTCACTTCCCTCAAGTGTTAGCAGCACATACTCACTTCCCTCCGGTGTTAGCAGCACATCTTCACTTCCCTCCGGTGTTAGCAGCACATCCTCACTTCCCTCCAGTGTTAGCTGCATATCCTCACTTCCCTCCGGTGTAAGCTGCATATCCTCCCTTCCCTCCGGTGTTAGCTGCATATCCTCACTTCCATCTGGTGTTAGCAGCATAGCCTCACTTCCCTCCAGTGTTAGCTGCACATCCTCACTTTCCTCTGGTGTTAGCTGCACATCCTCACTTCCCTCCGGTGTTAGCTGCACATCCTCACTTTCCTCTGGTGTTAGCTGCACATCCTCACTTCTTTCCGGTGTTAGCTGCACATCCTCACTTCCCTCCGGTGTTTGCTGCACATCCTCACTTCCCTCCGGTGTCAGCTGCACATCCTCACTTCCCTCCGGTGTTCGTACATCCTCACTTCCCTCCGGTGTTAGCTGCACATCCTCACTGCCCTCCGGTGTTAGCTGCACATCCACACTTCCCTCCGGTGTTAGCAGCACATCCTCACTTCCCTCCGGTGTTAGCTGCACATCCTCACTTCCCTCCGGTGTTAGCTGCACATCCTCACTTCCCTCCGGTGTTAGCTGCACATCCTCACTTTCCTCCGGTGTTAGCTGCACATCCTCACTTCCCTCCGGTGTTAGCTGCAGAGCCTCACTTCCCTCCATTGTTAGCTGCAGAGCCTCACTTCCCTCCGGTGTTAGCAGCACATCCTCACTTCCCTCCGGTGTTAGCAGCACATCCTCACTTCCCTCCAGTGTTAGCAGCACATCCTCACTTCCCTCCGGTGTTAGCAGCACATCCTCACTTCCCTCCGGTTTTAGCTGCACATCCTCACTTCCCTCCGGTGTTAGCTGCACATCCTCACTTCCCTCCGGTGTTAGCTGCACATCCTCACTTCCCTCCGGTGTTAGCTGCACATCCTCACTTCCATCCAGTGTTAGCAGCATAGCCTCACTTCCCTCCAGTGTTAGCTGCACATCCTCACTTCCCTCCAGTGTTAGCAGCTCATCCTCACTTCCCTCCGGTGTTAGCTGCACATCCTCACTTCCCTCCGGTGTTAGCTGCACATCCTCACTTCCCTCCGGTGTTAGCTGCAACTTCCCTCCGGTGTTAGCTGCACATCCTCACTTCCCTCCGGTGTTAGCAGCACATCCTCACTTCCCTCCGGTGTTAGCAGCACATCCTCACTTCCCTCCGGTGTTAGCTGCCACTTCCCTCCGGTGTTAGCAGCACATCCTCACTTCCCTCCGGTGTTAGAAGCACATCCTCACTTCCCTCCGGTGTTAGCAGCACATCCTCACTTCCCTCCGGTTTTAGCTGCACATCCTCACTTCCCTCTGGTGTTAGCTGCATATCCTCTCTTCCCTCCGGTGTTAGCAGCATAGCCTCACTTCCCTCCAGTGTTAGCTGCACATCCTCACTTCCCTCCAGTGTTAGCAGCACATCCTAACTTCCCTCCAGTGTTTGCTGCACATCCTCACTTCCCTCCGGTGTTAGCTGCACATCCTCACTTCCCTCCGGTGTTAGCTGCCACTTCCCTCTGGTGTTAGCTGCATATTCTCACTTCCCTCCGGTGTTAGTAGCACATCCTCACTTCCCTCCAGTGTTAGCAGCACAACCTCACTTCCCTCCGGTGTTAGCAGCACATCCTCACTTCCCTCCGGTGTTAGCAGCACATCCTCACTTCCCTCCGGTGTTAGCTGCATATCCTCACTTCCCTCCGGTGTTAGCTGCATATCCTCACTTCCCTCCAGTGTTAACTGCTTATCCTCCCTTCTCTCCGGTGTTAGCTGCATATCCTCACTTCCATCCGGTGTTAGCAGCATAGCCTCACTTCCCTCCGGTGTTAGCTGCACATCCTCCCTTCCCTCCGGTGTTAGCAGCTCATCCTCACTTCCCTCCGGTGTTAGCAGCACATTCTCACTTCCCTCTGGTGTTAGCTGCCACTTCCCTCCGGTGTTAGCTGCACATCCTCACTTCCCTCCGGTGTTAGCTGCCACTTCCCTCCGGTGTTAGCTGCACATCCTCACTTCCCTCCGGTGTTAGCAGCACATCCTCACTTCCCTCCGGTGTTAGCAGCACATCCTCACTTCCCTCTGGTGTTAGCTGCCACTTCCCTCCGGTGTTAGCTGCACATCCTCACTTCCCTCGGGTGTTATCAGCACATCCTCATTTCCCTCCGGTGTTAGCAGCACATCCTCACTTCCCTCCGGTGTTAGCAGCACATCCTCACTTCCCTCCGGTTTTAGCTGCACATCCTCACTTCCCTCGGGTGTTAGCTGCACATCCTCACTTCCCTCCGTTGTTAGCTGCACATCCTCACTTCCCTCCGGTGTTATCAGCACATCGTCACTTCCCTCCGGTGTTAGCAGCACATCCTCACTTCCCTCCGGTGTTAGCAGCACATCCTCACTTCCCTCCGGTTTTAGCTGCACATCCTCACTTCCCTCGGGTGTTAGCTGCACATCCTCACTTCCCTCCGTTGTTAGCTGCACATCCTCACTTCCCTCCGGTGTTATCAGCACATCGTCACTTCCCTCCGGTGTTAGCAGCACATCCTCACTTCCCTCCGGTGTTAGCAGCACATCCTCACTTCCCTCCGGTGTTAGCTGCTACTTCCCTCCGGTGTTAGCTACACATCCTCACTTCCCTCCGGTGTTAGCAGCACATCCTCACTTCCCTCCGGTGTTAGCAGCACATCCTCACTTCCCTCCAGTTTTAGCTGCACATCCTCACTTCCCTCTGGTTTTAGCTGCATATCCTCACTTCCCTCCAGTGTTAGCTGCATATCCTCACTTCCCTCCGGTGTTAGCTGCATATCCTCACTTCCATCCAGTGTTAGCAGCATAGCCTCACTTCCCACCAGTGTTAGCTGCACATCCTCACTTCCCTCCAGTGTTAGCAGCACATCCTCACTTCCCTCCAGTGTTTGCTGCACATCCTCACTTCCCTCCGGTGTTAGCTGCACATCCTCACTTCCCTCCGGTGTTAGCTGCACATCCTCACTTCCCTCTGGTGTTAGCAGCACATCCTCACTTCCCTCCGGTGTTAGCTGCGTATCCTCACTTCCCTCCGGTGTTAGCTGCATATCCTCACTTCCCTCCGGTGTTAGCTGCATATCCTCACTTCCATCCGGTGTTAGCAGCACATCCTCTCTTCCCTCCGGTGTTAGCTGCATATCCTCTCCTCTCTTCTCTCCGGTGTTAGCTGCATATCCTCTCCTCTCTTCCCTCCGGTGTTAGCTGCACAACCTCACTGCCCTCCAGTGTTAGCAGCACATCCTCACTGCCCTCCGGTGTTAGCAGCATATCCTCACTTCACTCCAGTGTTAGCTGCACATCCTCACTTCCCTCCGATGTTAGCTGCACATCCTCACTTCCCTCCGGTGTTAGCTGCCACTTCCCTCCGGTGTTAGCTGCACATCCTCACTTCCCTCCGGTGTTAGCTGCACATCCTCACTTCCCTCCGGTGTTAGCTGCACATCCTCACTTCCCTCCGGTGTTAGCTGCACATCCTCACTTCCCTCCGGTGTTAGCAGCACATCCTCACTTCCCTCCGGTGTTAGCTGCATATCCTCACTTCCCTCCGGTGTTAGCTGCATATCCTCACTTCCCTCTGGTGTTAGCTGCATATCCTCACTTCCATCCAGTGTTAGCAGCATAGCCTCACTTCCCTCCAGTGTTATCTGCACATCCTCACTTCCCTCCAGTGTTAGCAGCTCATCCTCACTTCCCTCCGGTGTTAGCTGCACATTCTCACTTCCCTCCGGTGTTAGCTGCACATCCTCACTTCCCTCCGGTGTTAGCTGTCACTTCCCTCCGGTGTTAGCTGCACATCCTCACTTCCCTCCGGTGTTAGCAGCACATCCTCACTTCCCTCCATTGTTAGCAGCACATCCTCACTTCCCTCCGGTGTTAGCTGCCACTTCCCTCCGGTGTTAGCTGCACATCCTCACTTCCCTCCGGTGTTAGCAGCACATCCTCACTTCCCTCCGGTGTTAGCAGCACATCCTCACTTCCCTCCGGTGTTAGCAGCACATCCTCACTTCCCTCCGGTTTTAGCTGCACATCCTCACTTCCCTCTGGTGTTAGCTGCATATCCTCTCTTCCCTCCGGTGTTAGCAGCATAGCCTCACTTCCCTCCAGTGTTAGCTGCACATCCTCACTTCCCTCCAGTGTTAGCAGCACATCCTAACTTCCCTCCAGTGTTTGCTGCACATCCTCACTTCCCTCCGGTGTTAGCTGCACATCCTCACTTCCCTCCGGTGTTAGCTGCCACTTCCCTCTGGTGTTAGCTGCATATTCTCACTTCCCTCCGGTGTTAGTAGCACATCCTCACTTCCCTCCAGTGTTAGCAGCACAACCTCACTTCCCTCCGGTGTTAGCAGCACATCCTCACTTCCCTCCGGTGTTAGCAGCACATCCTCACTTCCCTCCGGTGTTAGCTGCATATCCTCACTTCCCTCCGGTGTTAGCTGCATATCCTCACTTCCCTCCAGTGTTAACTGCATATCCTCCCTTCTCTCCGGTGTTAGCTGCATATCCTCACTTCCATCCGGTGTTAGCAGCATAGCCTCACTTCCCTACGGTGTTAGCTGCACATCCTCCCTTCCCTCCGGTGTTAGCAGCTCATCCTCACTTCCCTCCGGTGTTAGCTGCACATCCTCACTTCCCTCCGGTGTTAGCTGCACATCCTCACTTCCCTCCGGTGTTAGCTGCCACTTCCCTCCGGTGTTAGCTGCACATCCTCTCTTCCCTCCGGTGTTAGCAGCACATCCTCACTTCCCTCCTTGTTAGCAGCACATCCTCACTTCCCTCTGGTGTTAGCTGCCACTTCCCTCCGGTGTTAGCTGCACATCCTCACTTCCCTCCGGTGTTATCAGCACATCCTCATTTCCCTCTGGTGTTAGCAGCACATCCTCACTTCCCTCCGGTGTTAGCAGCACATCCTCACTTCCCTCCGGTTTTAGCTGCACATCCTCACTTCCCTCCGGTGTTAGCTGCACATCCTCACTTCCCTCCGGTGTTAGCTGCACATCCTCACTTCCCTCCGGTGTTAGCAGCACATCGTCACTTCCCTCCGGTGTTAGCTGCATATCCTCACTTTCCTCCGGTGTTAGCTGCATATCCTCACTTCCCTCTGGTGTTAGCTGCATATCCTCACTTCCATCCAGTGTTAGCAGCATAGCCTCACTTCCCTCCAGTGTTAGCTGCACATCCTCACTTCCCTCCAGTGTTAGCAGCTCATCCTCACTTCCCTCCGGTGTTAGCTGCACATCCTCACTTCCCTCCGGTGTTAGCTGCACATCCTCACTTCCCTCCGGTGTTAGCTGCCACTTCCCTCCGGTGTTAGCTGCACATCCTCACTTCCCTCCGGTGTTAGCAGCACATCCTCACTTCCCTTCGGTGTTAGCAGCACATCCTCACTTCCCTCCGGTGTTAGCTGCCACTTCCCTCCGGTGTTAGCTACACATCCTCACTTCCCTCCGGTGTTAGCAGCACATCCTCACTTCCCTCCGGTGTTAGCAGCACATCCTCACTTCCCTCCAGTTTTAGCTGCACATCCTCACTTCCCTCTGGTTTTAGCTGCATATCCTCACTTCCCTCCAGTGTTAGCTGCATATCCTCACTTCCCTCCGGTGTTAGCTGCATATCCTCACTTCCATCCAGTGTTAGCAGCATAGCCTCACTTCCCACCAGTGTTAGCTGCACATCCTCACTTCCCTCCAGTGTTAGCAGCACATCCTCACTTCCCTCCAGTGTTTGCTGCACATCCTCACTTCCCTCCGGTGTTAGCTGCACATCCTCACTTCCCTCCGGTGTTAGCTGCCACTTCACTCTGGTGTGAGCTGCACATTCTCACTTCCCTCTGGTGTTAGCAGCACTTCCTCACTTCCCTCCAGTGTTAGCAGCACATCCTCACTTCCCTCCGGTGTTAGCAGCACATCCTCACTTCCCTCCGGTGTTAGCAGCACATCCTCACTTCCCCCGGTGTTAGCTGCATATCCTCACTTCCCTCCGGTATTAGCTGCATATCCTCCCTTCCCTCCGGTGTTACCTGCATATCCTCCTTTCCCTCCAGTGTTAGCTGCATAGCCTCACTTCCCTCCAGTGTTAGCTGCACATCCTCACTTCACTCCAGTGTTAGCAGCACATCCTCACTTCCCTCCGGTGTTAGCTGCCACTTCCCTCCGGTGTTAGCTGCACATCCTCACTTCCCTCCGGTGTTAGCTGCACATCCTCTCTTCACTCCGGTGTTAGCTGCACATCCTCACTTCCCTCCGGTGTTAGCTGCACATCCTCACTTCCCTCCGGTGTTAGCTGCATATTCTCACTTCCCTCCGGTGTTAGCTGCATATCCTCACTTCCCTCCGGTGTTAGCTACATATTCTCACTTCCCTCCGGTGTTAGCTTCACATCCTCACTTCCCTCTAGTGTTAGCAGCACATCCTCACTTCCCTCCGGTGTTAGCAGCACAGCCTCACTTCCCTCCGGTGTTAGCTGCACAGCCTCTCTGCCCTCCGGTGTTAGCTGCACAGCCTCACTTCCCTCCGCTGTTAGCTGCACATCCTCACTTCCCTCCGGTGTTAGCTGAATATACTCACTTCCCTCCGGTGTTAGCAGCACATCCTCACTGCCCTCCAGTGTTAGCAGCACATCCTCACTTCCCTCCGGTGTTAGCTGCACATCCTCACTTCCCTCCGGTGTTAGCTGCACATCCTCACTTCCCTTCGGTGTTAGCTGCCACTTCTCTCCGGTGTTAGCTGCACATCCTCACTTCCCTCCGGTGTTAGCTGCCACTTCCCTCCGGTGTTAGCTGCACATCCTCACTTCCCTCCGGTGTAAGCTGCACATCCTCACTTCACTCCGGTGTTAGCTGCACATCCTCACTTCCCTCCGGTGTTAGCTGCACATCCTCACTTCCCTTCGGTGTTAGCTGCCACTTCTCTCCGGTGTTAGCTGCACATCCTCACTTCCCTCCGGTGTTAGCTGCCACTTCCCTCCGGTGTTAGCTGCACATCCTCACTTCCCTCCGGTGTAAGCTGCACATCCTCACTTCCCTCCGGTGTTAGCTGCATATCCTCACTTCCCTCCGGTGTTAGCTGCATATCCTCACTTCCCTCCAGTGTTAGCTGCATATTCTCACTTCCCTCCGGTGTTAGCTTCACATCCTCACTTCCCTCCGGTGTTAGCAGCACATCCTCAGTTCCCTCCGGTGTTAGCAGCACAGCCTCACTTCCCTCCGGTGTTAGCTGCACAGCCTCACTTCCCTCCGGTGTTAGCTGCACATCCTCACTTCCCTCCGGTGTTAGCTGCCACTTCCCTCCGGTGTTAGCTGCCCATCCTCACTTCCCTCTGGTGTTAGCTGCACATCCTCACTTCCTTCCGGTGTTAGCAGCACATCCTCACTGCCCTCCGGTGTTAGCAGCATATCCTCACTTCACTCCAGTGTTAACTGCACATCCTCACTTCCCTCCGGTGTTAGCTGCACATCTTCACTTCCCTCCGGTGTTAGCTGCACATCCTCACTTCCCTCCGGTGTTAGCTGCCACTTCCCTCTGGTGTTAGCTGCCCATCCTCACTTCCCTCCGGTGTTAGCTGCACATACTCACTTCCCTTCGGTGTTAGCTGCAAATCCTCTCTTCCCTCTGGTGTTAGCTGCATATCCTCACTTCCCTCCGGTGTTAGCTGCACATCCTCACTTCCCTCCGGTGTTAGCTGCACATCCTCACTTCCCTCCGGTGTTAGCTGCCACTTCCCTCCGGTGTTAGCTGCCCATCCTCACTTCCCTCTGGTGTTAGCTGCACATCCTCACTTCCCTTTGGTGTTAGCTGCACATCCTCACTTCCCTCCGGTGTTAGCTGCACATCCTCACTTCCCTCCGGTGTTAGCAGCACATCCTCAGTTCCCTCCGGTGTTAGCAGCACAGCCTCACTTCCCTCCGGTGTTAGCTGCACAGCCTCACTGCCCTCCGGTGTTAGCTGCACAGCCTCACTTCCCTCCGGTGTTAGCTGCACATCCTCACTTCCCTCCGGTATTAGCTGCATATCCTCACTTCCCTCCGGTGTTAGCAGCACATCCTCACTTCCCTCCGGAGTAAGCTGCATATCCTCACTTCCCTCCGGTGTTAGCTGCATATCCTCACTTCCATCCGGTGTTAGCAGCACATCCTTTCTTCCCTCCGGTGTTAGCTGCATATCCTCTCCTCTCTTCACTCCGGTGATAGCTGCATATCCTCTCCTCTCTTCCCTCCGGTGTTAGCTGCACATCCTCACTTCCCTCCGGTGTTAGCTGCCACTTCCCTCCGGTGTTAGCTGCACATCCTCACTTCCCTCCGGTGTTAGCTGCACATCCTCACTTCCCTCCGGTGTTAGCTGCACATCCTCACTTCCCTCCGGTGTTAGCTGCACATCCTTACTTCCCTCCGGTGTTAGCTGCATATCGACACTTCCCTCCGGTGTTAGCTGCACATCCTCACTTCCCTCCGGTGTTAGCTGCACATACTGACTTCCCTCCGGTGTTAGCAGCACATCCTCACTTCCCTCCGGTGTTAGCAGCACATCCTCACTTCCCTCTGGTGTTAGCTGCCACTTCCCTCCGGTGTTAGCTGCACATCCTCACTTCCCTCCGGTGTTAGCAGCACATCCTCACTTCCCTCCGGTGTTAGCAGCACATCCTCACTTCCCTCCGGTGTTAGCAGCACATCCTCACTTCCCTCCGGTTTTAGCTGCAAATCCTCACTTCCCTCCTGTGTTAGCTGCATATCCTCACTTCCCTCCGGTGTTAGCTGCTTATCCTCACTTCCCTCCGGTGTTAGCTGCATATCCTCACTTCCATCCGGTGTTAGCAGCACAGCCTCACTTCCATCCGGTGTTAGCTGCACAGCCTCATTTCCCTCCGGTGTTAGCAGCACATCCTCACTTCCCTCCAGTGTTTGCTGCACATCCTCACTTCCCTCCGGTGTTAGCTGCACATCCTCACTTCCCTCCGGTGTTAGCTGCCACTTCCCTCTGGTGTTAGCTGCACATTCTCACTTCCCTCCAGTGTTAGCAGCACATCCTCACTTCCCTCCGGTGTTAGCAGCACATCCTCACTTCCCTCCGGTGTAAGCAGCACATCCTCACTTCCCTCCGGTGTTATCTGCATATCCTCTCTTCCCTCCGGTATTAGCGGCATATCCTCACTTCCCTCTGGTGTTAGCTGCATATCCTCACTTCCCTCCGGTGTTAGCTGCATATCCTCACTTCCCTCCAGTGTTAGCTGCACATCCTCACTTCCCTCCAGTGTTAGCAGCACATCCTCACTTCCCTCCGGTGTTAGCTGCACATCCTCACTTCCCTCCGGTGTTAGCTGCACATCCTCACTTCCCTCCGGTGTTAGCTGCCACTTCCCTCCGGTGTTAGCTGCACATCCTCACTTCCCTCCGGTGTTAGCAGCACATCCTCACTTCCCTCCGGTGTTAGCAGCACATCCTCACTTCCCTCCGGTGTTAGCTGCATATCCTCACTTCTCTCCGGTATTAGCGGCATATCGTCACTTCCCTCTGGTGTTAGCGGCATATCCTCACTTCCCTCCGGTGTTAGCTGCATATTCTCACTTCCATCCGGTGTTAGCAGCATAGCCTCACTTCCCTCCAGTGTTAGCTGCACATCCTCACTTCCCTCCAGTGTTAGCAGCACATCCTCACTTCCCTCCGGTGTTAGCTGCACATCCTCACTTCCCTCCGGTGTTAGCTGCACATCCTCACTTCCCTCCGGTGTTAGCTGCCACTTCCCTCCGGTGTTAGCTGCACATCCTCACTTCCCTCCGGTGTTAGCTGCACATCCTCTCTTCACTCCGGTGTTAGCTGCACATCCTCACTTCCCTCCGGTGTTAGCTGCACATCCTCACTTCCCTCCGGTGTTAGCTGCATATCCTCACTTCCCTCCGGTGTTAGCTGCATATCCTCACTTCCCTCCGGTGTTAGCTACATATTCTCACTTCCCTCCGGTGTTAGCTTCACATCCTCACTTCCCTCTGGTGTTAGCAGCACATCCTCACTTCCCTCCGGTGTTAGCAGCACAGCCTCACTTCCCTCCGGTGTTAGCTGCACAGCCTCTCTGCCCTCCGGTGTTAGCTGCACAGCCTCACTTCCCTCCAGTGTTAGCTGCACATCCTCACTTCCCTCCGGTGTTAGCTGAATATACTCACTTCCCTCCGGTGTTAGCAGCACATCCTCACTTCCCTCCAGTGTTAGCAGCACATCCTCACTTCCCTCCGGTGTTAGCTGCACATCCTCACTTCCCTCCGGTGTTAGCTGCACATCCTCACTTCCCTCCGGTGTTAGCTGCCACTTCTCTCCGGTGGTAGCTGCACATCCTCACTTCCCTCCGGTGTTAGCTGCCACTTCCCTCCGGTGTTAGCTGCACATCCTCACTTCCCTCCGGTGTTAGCTGCACATCCTCACTTCACTCCGGTGTTAGCTGCACATCCTCACTTCCCTCCGGTGTAAGCTGCACATCCTCACTTCCCTCCGGTGTTAGCTGCATATCCTCACTTCCCTCCGGTGTTAGCTGCATATCCTCACTTCCCTCCAGTGTTAGCTGCATATTCTCACTTCCCTCCGGTGTTAGCTTCACATCCTCACTTCCCTGCGGTGTTAGCAGCACATCCTCAGTTCCCTCCGGTGTTAGCAGCACAGCCTCACTTCCCTCCGGTGTTAGCTGCAGAGCCTCACTTCCCTCCGGTGTTAGCTGCACATCCTCACTTCCCTCCGGTGTTAGCTGCCACTTCCCTCCGGTGTTAGCTGCCCATCCTCACTTCCCTCTGGTGTTAGCTGCACATCCTCACTTCCTTCCGGTGTTAGCAGCACATCCTCACTGCCCTCCGGTGTTAGCAGCATATCCTCACTTCACTCCAGTGTTAACTGCACATCCTCACTTCCCTCCGGTGTTAGCTGCACATCTTCACTTCCCTCCGGTGTTAGCTGCACATCCTCACTTCCCTCCGGTGTTAGCTGCCACTTCCCTCCGGTGTTAGCTGCCCATCCTCACTTCCCTCCGGTGTTAGCTGCACATACTCACTTCCCTTCGGTGTTAGCTGCACATCCTCACTTCCCTCCAGTGTTAGCTGCACATCCTCACTTCCCTTTGGTGTTAGCTGCACATCCTCACTTCCCTCCGGTGTTAGCTGCACATCCTCACTTCCCTCCGGTGTTAGCTGCACATACTGACTTCCCTCCGGTGTTAGCAGCACATCCTCACTTCCCTCCGGTGTTAGCAGCACATCCTCACTTCCCTCTGGTGTTAGCTGCCACTTCCCTCCGGTGTTAGCTGCACATCGTCACTTCCCTCTGGTGTTAGCAGCACATCCTCACTTCCCTCCGGTGTTAGCAGCACATCCTCACTTCCCTCCGGTGTTAGCAGCACATCCTCACTTCCCTCCGGTGTTAGCAGCACATCCTCACTTCCCTCCGGTTTTAGCTGCAAATCCTCACTTCCCTCCTGTGTTAGCTGCATATCCTCACTTCCCTCCGGTGTTAGCTGCTTATCCTCACTTCCCTCCGGGGTTAGCTGCATATCCTCACTTCCATCCGGTGTTAGCAGCACAGCCTCACTTCCCTCCGGTGTTAGCTGCACAGCCTCATTTCCCTCCGGTGTTAGCAGCACATCCTCACTTCCCTCCAGTGTTTGCTGCACATCCTCACTTCCCTCCGGTGTTAGCTGCACATCCTCACTTCCCTCCGGTGTTAGCTGCCACTTCCCTCTCGTGTTAGCTGCACATTCTCACTTCCCTCCAGTGTTAGCAGCACATCCTCACTTCCCTCCGGTGTTAGCAGCACATCCTCACTTCCCTCCGGTGTAAGCAGCACATCCTCACTTCCCTCCGGTGTTATCTGCATATCCTCTCTTCCCTCCGGTATTAGCGGCATATCCTCACTTCCCTCTGGTGTTAGCGGCATATCCTCACTTCCCTCCGGTGTTAGCTGCATATCCTCACTTCCCTCCAGTGTTAGCTGCACATCCTCACTTCCCTCCAGTGTTAGCAGCACATCCTCACTTCCCTCCGGTGTTAGCTGCACATCCTCACTTCCCTCCGGTGTTAGCTGCACATCCTCACTTCCCTCCGGTGTTAGCTGCCACTTCCCTCCGGTGTTAGCTGAACATCCTCACTTCCCTCCGGTGTTAGCAGTACATCTTCACTTCCCTCCGGTGTTAGCAGCACATCCTCACTTCCCTCCGGTGTTAGCTGCATATCCTCACTTCTCTCCGGTATTAGCGGCATATCGTCACTTCCCTCTGGTGTTAGCTGCATATCCTCACTTCCCTCCGGTGTTAGCTGCATATTCTCACTTCCATCCGGTGTTAGCAGCATAGCCTCACTTCCCTCCAGTGTTAGCTGCACATCCTCACTTCCCTCCAGTGTTAGCAGCACATCCTCACTTCCCTCCGGTGTTAGCTGCACATCCTCACTTCCCTCCGGTGTTAGCTGCACATCCTCACTTCCCTCCGGTGTTAGCTGCCACTTCCCTCCGGTGTTAGCTGCACATCCTCACTTCCCTCCGGTGTTAGCTGCACATCCTCTCTTCACTCCGGTGTTAGCTGCACATCCTCACTTCCCTCCGGTGTTAGCTGCACATCCTCACTTCCCTCCGGTGTTAGCTGCATATCCTCACTTCCCTCCGGTGTTAGCTGCATATCCTCACTTCCCTCCGGTGTTAGCTACATATTCTCACTTCCCTCCGGTGTTAGCTTCACATCCTCACTTCCCTCTGGTGTTAGCAGCACATCCTCACTTCCCTCCGGTGTTAGCAGCACAGCCTCACTTCCCTCCGGTGTTAGCTGCACAGCCTCTCTGCCCTCCGGTGTTAGCTGCACAGCCTCACTTCCCTCCGGTGTTAGCTGCACATCCTCACTTCCCTCCGGTGTTAGCTGAATATACTCACTTCCCTCCGGTGTTAGCAGCACATCCTCACTGCCCTCCAGTGTTAGCAGCACATCCTCACTTCCCACCGGTGTTAGCTGCACATCCTCACTTCCCTCCGGTGTTAGCTGCACATCCTCACTTCCCTCCGGTGTTAGCTGCCACTTCTCTCCGGTGGTAGCTGCACATCCTCACTTCCCTCCGGTGTTAGCTGCCACTTCCCTCCGGTGTTAGCTGCACATCCTCACTTCCCTCCGGTGTTAGCTGCACATCCTCACTTCACTACGGTGTTAGCTGCACATCCTCACTTCCCTCCAGTGTAAGCTGCACATCCTCACTTCCCTCCGGTGTTAGCTGCATATCCTCACTTCCCTCCGGTGTTAGCTGCATATCCTCACTTCCCTCCAGTGTTAGCTGCATATTCTCACTTCCCTCCGGTGTTAGCTTCACATCCTCACTTCCCTGCGGTGTTAGCAGCACATCCTCAGTTCCCTCCGGTGTTAGCAGCACAGCCTCACTTCCCTCCGGTGTTAGCTGCACAGCCTCACTTCCCTCCGGTGTTAGCTGCGCATCCTCACTTCCCTCCAGTGTTAGCTGCCACTTCCCTCCGGTGTTAGCTGCCCATCCTCACTTCCCTCTGGTGTTAGCAGCACATCCTCACTTCCCTCCGGTGTTAGCTGCCACTTCCCTCCGGTGTTAGCTGCCCATCCTCACTTCCCTCCGGTGTTAGCTGCACATACTCACTTCCCTTCGGTGTTAGCTGCACATCCTCACTTCCCTCCAGTGTTAGCTGCACATCCTCACTTCCCTTTGGTGTTAGCTGCACATCCTCACTTCCCTCCGGTGTTAGCTGCACATCCTCACTTCCCTCCGGTGTTAGCAGCACATCCTCAGTTCCCTCCGGTGTTAGCAGCACAGCCTCACTTCCCTCCGGTGTTAGCTGCACAGCCTCACTGCCCTCCGGTGTTAGCTGCACAGCCTCACTTCCCTCCGGTGTTAGCTGCACATCCTCACTTCCGTCCGGTGTTAGCTGCATATCCTCACTTCCCTCCGGTGTTAGCAGCACATCCTCACTTCCCTCCGGAGTAAGCTGCATATCCTCACTTCCCTCCGGTGTTAGCTGCATATCCTCACTTCCATCCGGTGTTAGCAGCACATCCTTTCTTCCCTCCGGTGTTAGCTGCATATCCTCTCCTCTCTTCCCTCCGGTGATAGCTGCATATCCTCTCCTCTCTTCCCTCCGGTGTTAGCTGCACATCCTCACTTCCCTCCGGTGTTAGCTGCCACTTCCCTCCGGTGTTAGCTGCACATCCTCACTTCCCTCCGGTGTTAGCTGCACATCCTCACTTCCCTCCGGTGTTAGCTGCACATCCTCACTTCCCTCCGGTGTTAGCTGCACATCCTCACTTCCCTCCAGTGTTAGCTGCATATCCTCACTTCCCTCCGGTGTTAGCTGCACATCCTCACTTCCCTCCGGTGTTAGCTGCACATACTGACTTCCCTCCGGTGTTAGCAGCACATCCTCACTTCCCTCCGGTGTTAGCAGCACATCCTCACTTCCCTCTGGTGTTAGCTGCCACTTCCCTCCGGTGTTAGCTGCACATCCTCACTTCCCTCCGGTGTTAGCAGCACATCCTCACTTCCCTCCGGTGTTAGCAGCACATCCTCACTTCCCTCCGGTGTTAGCAGCACATCCTCACTTCCCTCCGGTGTTAGCAGCACATCCTCACTTCCCTCCGGTTTTAGCTGCAAATCCTCACTTCCCTCCTGTGTTAGCTGCATATCCTCACTTCCCTCCGGTGTTAGCTGCTTATCCTCACTTCCCTCCGGTGTTAGCTGCATATCCTCACTTCCATCCGGTGTTAGCAGCACAGCCTCACTTCCCTCCGGTGTTAGCTGCACAGCCTCATTTCCCTCCGGTGTTAGCAGCACATCCTCACTTCCCTCCAGTGTTTGCTGCACATCCTCACTTCCCTCCGGTGTTAGCTGCACATCCTCACTTCCCTCCGGTGTTAGCTGCCACTTCCCTCTGGTGTTAGCTGCACATTCTCACTTCCCTCCAGTGTTAGCAGCACATCCTCACTTCCCTCCGGTGTTAGCAGCACATCCTCACTTCCCTCCGATGTAAGCAGCACATCCTCACTTCCCTCCGGTGTTATCTGCATATCCTCTCTTCCCTCCGGTATTAGCGGCATATCCTCACTTCCCTCTGGTGTTAGCTGCATATCCTCACTTCCCTCCGGTGTTAGCTGCATATCCTCACTTCCCTCCAGTGTTAGCTGCACATCCTCACTTCCCTCCAGTGTTAGCAGCACGTCCTCACTTCCCTCCGGTGTTAGCTGCACATCCTCACTTCCCTCCGGTGTTAGCTGCACATCCTCACTTCCCTCCGGTGTTAGCTGCCACTTCCCTCCGGTGTTAGCTGCACATCCTCACTTCCCTCTGGTGTTAGCAGCACATCCTCACTTCCCTCCGGTGTTAGCAGCACATCCTCACTTCCCTCCGGTGTTAGCTGCATATCCTCACTTCTCTCCGGTATTAGCAGCATATCGTCACTTCCCTCTGGTGTTAGCTGCATATCCTCACTTCCCTCTGGTGTTAGCTGCATATTCTCACTTCCATCCGGTGTTAGCAGCATAGCCTCACTTCCCTCCAGTGTTAGCTGCACATCCTCACTTCCCTCCAGTGTTAGCAGCACATCCTCACTTCCCTCCGGTGTTAGCTGCACATCCTCACTTCCCTCCGGTGTTAGCTGCACATCCTCACTTCCCTCCGGTGTTAGCTGCCACTTCCCTCCGGTGTTAGCTGCACATCCTCACTTCCCTCCGGTGTTAGCTGCACATCCTCTCTTCACTCCGGTGTTAGCTGCACATCCTCACTTCCCTCCGGTGTTAGCTGCACATCCTCACTTCCCTCCGGTGTTAGCTGCATATCCTCACTTCCCTCCGGTGTTAGCTACATATTCTCACTTCCCTCCGGTGTTAGCTTCACATCCTCACTTCCCTCTGGTTTTAGCAGCACATCCTCACTTCCCTCCGGTGTTAGCAGCACAGCCTCACTTCCCTCCGGTGTTAGCTGCACAGCCTCTCTGCCCTCCGGTGTTAGCTGCACAGCCTCACTTCCCTCCGGTGTTAGCTGCACATCCTCACTTCCCTCCGGTGTTAGCTGAATATACTCACTTCCCTCCGGTGTTAGCAGCACATCCTCACTGCCCTCCAGTGTTAGCAGCACATCCTCACTTCCCTCCGGTGTTAGCTGCACATCCTCACTTCCCTCCGGTGTTAGCTGCACATCCTCACTTCCCTCCGGTGTTAGCTGCCACTTCTCTCCGGTGTTAGCTGCACATCCTCACTTCCCTCCGGTGTTAGCTGCCACTTCCCTCCGGTGTTAGCTGCACATCCTCACTTCCCTCCGGTGTTAGCTGCACATCCTCACTTCACTCCGGTGTTAGCTGCACATCCTCACCTCCCTCCGGTGTAAGCTGCACATCCTCACTTCCCTCCGGTGTTAGCTGCATATCCTCACTTCCCTCCGGTGTTAGCTGCATATCCTCACTTCCCTCCAGTGTTAGCTGCATATTCTCACTTCCCTCCGGTGTTAGCTTCACATCCTCACTTCCCTCCGGTGTTAGCAGCACATCCTCAGTTCCCTCCGGTGTTAGCAGCACAGCCTCACTTCCCTCCGGTGTTAGCTGCACAGCCTCACTTCCCTCCGGTGTTAGCTGCACATCCTCACTTCCCTCCGGTGTTAGCTGCCACTTCCCTCCGGTGTTAGCTGCCCATCCTCACTTCCCTCTGGTGTTAGCTGCACATCCTCACTTCCTTCCGGTGTTAGCAGCACATCCTCACTGCCCTCCGGTGTTAGCAGCATATCCTCACTTCACTCCAGTGTTAACTGCACATCCTCACTTCCCTCCGGTGTTAGCTGCACATCTTCACTTCCCTCCGGTGTTAGCTGCACATCCTCACTTCCCTCCGGTGTTAGCTGCCACTTCCCTCTGGTGTTAGCTGCCCATCCTCACTTCCCTCCGGTGTTAGCTGCACATACTCACTTCCCTTCGGTGTTAGCTGCAAATCCTCTCTTCCCTCTGGTGTTAGCTGCATATCCTCACTTCCCTCCGGTGTTAGCTGCACATCCTCACTTCCCTCCGGTGTTAGCTGCACATCCTCACTTCCCTCCGGTGTTAGCTGCCACTTCCCTCCGGTGTTAGCTGCCCATCCTCACTTCCCTCTGGTGTTAGCTGCACATCCTCACTTCCCTTTGGTGTTAGCTGCACATCCTCACTTCCCTCCGGTGTTAGCTGCACATCCTCACTTCCCTCCGGTGTTAGCAGCACATCCTCAGTTCCCTCCGGTGTTAGCAGCACAGCCTCACTTCCCTCCGGTGTTAGCTGCACAGCCTCACTGCCCTCCGGTGTTAGCTGCACAGCCTCACTTCCCTCCGGTGTTAGCTGCACATCCTCACTTCCCTCCGGTATTAGCTGCATATCCTCACTTCCCTCCGGTGTTAGCAGCACATCCTCACTTCCCTCCGGAGTAAGCTGCATATCCTCACTTCCCTCCGGTGTTAGCTGCATATCCTCACTTCCATCCGGTGTTAGCAGCACATCCTTTCTTCCCTCCGGTGTTAGCTGCATATCCTCTCCTCTCTTCACTCCGGTGATAGCTGCATATCCTCTCCTCTCTTCCCTCCGGTGTTAGCTGCACATCCTCACTTCCCTCCGGTGTTAGCTGCCACTTCCCTCCGGTGTTAGCTGCACATCCTCACTTCCCTCCGGTGTTAGCTGCACATCCTCACTTCCCTCCGGTGTTAGCTGCACATCCTCACTTCCCTCCGGTGTTAGCTGCACATCCTTACTTCCCTCCGGTGTTAGCTGCATATCGACACTTCCCTCCGGTGTTAGCTGCACATCCTCACTTCCCTCCGGTGTTAGCTGCACATACTGACTTCCCTCCGGTGTTAGCAGCACATCCTCACTTCCCTCCGGTGTTAGCAGCACATCCTCACTTCCCTCTGGTGTTAGCTGCCACTTCCCTCCGGTGTTAGCTGCACATCCTCACTTCCCTCCGGTGTTAGCAGCACATCCTCACTTCCCTCCGGTGTTAGCAGCACATCCTCACTTCCCTCCGGTGTTAGCAGCACATCCTCACTTCCCTCCGGTTTTAGCTGCAAATCCTCACTTCCCTCCTGTGTTAGCTGCATATCCTCACTTCCCTCCGGTGTTAGCTGCTTATCCTCACTTCCCTCCGGTGTTAGCTGCATATCCTCACTTCCATCCGGTGTTAGCAGCACAGCCTCACTTCCATCCGGTGTTAGCTGCACAGCCTCATTTCCCTCCGGTGTTAGCAGCACATCCTCACTTCCCTCCAGTGTTTGCTGCACATCCTCACTTCCCTCCGGTGTTAGCTGCACATCCTCACTTCCCTCCGGTGTTAGCTGCCACTTCCCTCTGGTGTTAGCTGCACATTCTCACTTCCCTCCAGTGTTAGCAGCACATCCTCACTTCCCTCCGGTGTTAGCAGCACATCCTCACTTCCCTCCGGTGTAAGCAGCACATCCTCACTTCCCTCCGGTGTTATCTGCATATCCTCTCTTCCCTCCGGTATTAGCGGCATATCCTCACTTCCCTCTGGTGTTAGCGGCATATCCTCACTTCCCTCCGGTGTTAGCTGCATATCCTCACTTCCCTCCAGTGTTAGCTGCACATCCTCACTTCCCTCCAGTGTTAGCAGCACATCCTCACTTCCCTCCGGTGTTAGCTGCACATCCTCACTTCCCTCCGGTGTTAGCTGCACATCCTCACTTCCCTCCGGTGTTAGCTGCCACTTCCCTCCGGTGTTAGCTGAACATCCTCACTTCCCTCCGGTGTTAGCAGCACATCCTCACTTCCCTCCGGTGTTAGCTGCATATCCTCACTTCTCTCCGGTATTAGCGGCATATCGTCACTTCCCTCTGGTGTTAGCTGCATATCCTCACTTCCCTCCGGTGTTAGCTGCATATTCTCACTTCCATCCGGTGTTAGCAGCATAGCCTCACTTCCCTCCAGTGTTAGCTGCACATCCTCACTTCCCTCCAGTGTTAGCAGCACATCCTCACTTCCCTCCGGTGTTAGCTGCACATCCTCACTTCCCTCCGGTGTTAGCTGCACATCCTCACTTCCCTCCGGTGTTAGCTGCCACTTCCCTCCGGTGTTAGCTGCACATCCTCACTTCCCTCCGGTGTTAGCTGCCCATCCTCTCTTCACTCCGGTGTTAGCTGCACATCCTCACTTCCCTCCGGTGTTAGCTGCACATCCTCACTTCCCTCCGGTGTTAGCTGCATATCCTCACTTCCCTCCGGTGTTAGCTGCATATCCTCACTTCCCTCCGGTGTTAGCTACATATTCTCACTTCCCTCCGGTGTTAGCTTCACATCCTCACTTCCCTCTGGTGTTAGCAGCACATCCTCACTTCCCTCCGGTGTTAGCAGCACAGCCTCACTTCCCTCCGGTGTTAGCTGCACAGCCTCTCTGCCCTCCGGTGTTAGCTGCACAGCCTCACTTCCCTCCGGTGTTATCTGCACATCCTCACTTCCCTCCGGTGTTAGCTGAATATACTCACTTCCCTCCGGTGTTAGCAGCACATCCTCACTGCCCTCCAGTGTTAGCAGCACATCCTCACTTCCCACCGGTGTTAGCTGCACATCCTCACTTCCCTCCGGTGTTAGCTGCACATCCTCACTTCCCTCCGGTGTTAGCTGCCACTTCTCTCCGGTGGTAGCTGCACATCCTCACTTCCCTCCGGTGTTAGCTGCCACTTCCCTCCGGTGTTAGCTGCACATCCTCACTTCCCTCCGGTGTTAGCTGCACATCCTCACTTCACTACGGTGTTAGCTGCACATCCTCACTTCCCTCCAGTGTAAGCTGCACATCCTCACTTCCCTCCGGTGTTAGCTGCATATCCTCACTTCCCTCCGGTGTTAGCTGCATATCCTCACTTCCCTCCAGTGTTAGCTGCATATTCTCACTTCCCTCCGGTGTTAGCTTCACATCCTCACTTCCCTGCGGTGTTAGCAGCACATCCTCAGTTCCCTCCGGTGTTAGCAGCACAGCCTCACTTCCCTCCGGTGTTAGCTGCACAGCCTCACTTCCCTCCGGTGTTAGCTGCGCATCCTCACTTCCCTCCAGTGTTAGCTGCCACTTCCCTCCGGTGTTAGCTGCCCATCCTCACTTCCCTCTGGTGTTAGCAGCACATCCTCACTTCCCTCCGGTGTTAGCTGCCACTTCCCTCCGGTGTTAGCTGCCCATCCTCACTTCCCTCCGGTGTTAGCTGCACATACTCACTTCCCTTCGGTGTTAGCTGCACATCCTCACTTCCCTCCAGTGTTAGCTGCACATCCCCACTTCCCTTTGGTGTTAGCTGCACATCCTCACTTCCCTCCGGTGTTAGCTGCACATCCTCACTTCCCTCCGGTGTTAGCAGCACATCCTCAGTTCCCTCCGGTGTTAGCAGCACAGCCTCACTTCCCTCCGGTGTTAGCTGCACAGCCTCACTGCCCTCCGGTGTTAGCTGCACAGCCTCACTTCCCTCCGGTGTTAGCTGCACATCCTCACTTCCCTCCGGTGTTAGCTGCATATCCTCACTTCCCTCCGGTGTTAGCAGCACATCCTCACTTCCCTCCGGAGTAAGCTGCATATCCTCACTTCCCTCCGGTGTTAGCTGCATATCCTCACTTCCATCCGGTGTTAGCAGCACATCCTTTCTTCCCTCCGGTGTTAGCTGCATATCCTCTCCTCTCTTCCCTCCGGTGATAGCTGCATATCCTCTCCTCTCTTCCCTCCGGTGTTAGCTGCACATCCTCACTTCCTTCCGGTGTTAGCTGCCACTTCCCTCCGGTGTTAGCTGCACATCCTCACTTCCCTCCGGTGTTAGCTGCACATCCTCACTTCCCTCCGGTGTTAGCTGCACATCCTCACTTCCCTCCGGTGTTAGCTGCACATCCTCACTTCCCTCCAGTGTTAGCTGCATATCCTCACTTCCCTCCGGTGTTAGCTGCACATCCTCACTTCCCTCCGGTGTTAGCTGCACATACTGACTTCCCTCCGGTGTTAGCAGCACATCCTCACTTCCCTCCGGTGTTAGCAGCACATCCTCACTTCCCTCTGGTGTTAGCTGCCACTTCCCTCCGGTGTTAGCTGCACATCCTCACTTCCCTCCGGTGTTAGCAGCACATCCTCACTTCCCTCCGGTGTTAGCAGCACATCCTCACTTCCCTCCGGTGTTAGCAGCACATCCTCACTTCCCTCCGGTGTTAGCAGCACATCCTCACTTCCCTCCGGTTTTAGCTGCAAATCCTCACTTCCCTCCTGTGTTAGCTGCATATCCTCACTTCCCTCCGGTGTTAGCTGCTTATCCTCACTTCCCTCCGGTGTTAGCTGCATATCCTCACTTCCATCCGGTGTTAGCAGCACAGCCTCACTTCCCTCCGGTGTTAGCTGCACAGCCTCATTTCCCTCCGGTGTTAGCAGCACATCCTCATTTCCCTCCAGTGTTTGCTGCACATCCTCACTTCCCTCCGGTGTTAGCTGCACATCCTCACTTCCCTCCGGTGTTAGCTGCCACTTCCCTCTGGTGTTAGCTGCACATTCTCACTTCCCTCCAGTGTTAGCAGCACATCCTCACTTCCCTCCGGTGTTAGCAGCACATCCTCACTTCCCTCCGATGTAAGCAGCACATCCTCACTTCCCTCCGGTGTTATCTGCATATCCTCTCTTCCCTCCGGTATTAGCGGCATATCCTCACTTCCCTCTGGTGTTAGCTGCATATCCTCACTTCCCTCCGGTGTTAGCTGCATATCCTCACTTCCCTCCAGTGTTAGCTGCACATCCTCACTTCCCTCCAGTGTTAGCAGCACATCCTCACTTCCCTCCGGTGTTAGCTGCACATCCTCACTTCCCTCCGGTGTTAGCTGCACATCCTCACTTCCCTCCGGTGTTAGCTGCCACTTCCCTCCGGTGTTAGCTGCACATCCTCACTTCCCTCTGGTGTTAGCAGCACATCCTCACTTCCCTCCGGTGTTAGCAGCACATCCTCACTTCCCTCCGGTGTTAGCTGCATATCCTCACTTCTCTCCGGTATTAGCAGCATATCGTCACTTCCCTCTGGTGTTAGCTGCATATCCTCACTTCCCTCCGGTGTTAGCTGCATATTCTCACTTCCATCCGGTGTTAGCAGCATAGCCTCACTTCCCTCCAGTGTTAGCTGCACATCCTCACTTCCCTCCAGTGTTAGCAGCACATCCTCACTTCCCTCCGGTGTTAGCTGCACATCCTCACTTCCCTCCGGTGTTAGCTGCACATCCTCACTTCCCTCCGGTGTTAGCTGCCACTTCCCTCCGGTGTTAGCTGCACATCCTCACTTCCCTCCGGTGTTAGCTGCACATCCTCTCTTCACTCCGGTATTAGCTGCACATCCTCACTTCCCTCCGGTGTTAGCTGCACATCCTCACTTCCCTCCGGTGTTAGCTGCATATCCTCACTTCCCTCCGGTGTTAGCTACATATTCTCACTTCCCTCCGGTGTTAGCTTCACATCCTCACTTCCCTCTGGTTTTAGCAGCACATCCTCACTTCCCTCCGGTGTTAGCAGCACAGCCTCACTTCCCTCCGGTGTTAGCTGCACAGCCTCTCTGCCCTCCGGTGTTAGCTGCACAGCCTCACTTCCCTCCGGTGTTAGCTGCACATCCTCACTTCCCTCCGGTGTTAGCTGAATATACTCACTTCCCTCCGGTGTTAGCAGCACATCCTCACTGCCCTCCAGTGTTAGCAGCACATCCTCACTTCCCTCCGGTGTTAGCTGCACATCCTCACTTCCCTCCGGTGTTAGCTGCACATCCTCACTTCCCTCCGGTGTTAGCTGCCACTTCTCTCCGGTGTTAGCTGCACATCCTCACTTCCCTCCGGTGTTAGCTGCCACTTCCCTCCGGTGTTAGCTGCACATCCTCACTTCCCTCCGGTGTTAGCTGCACATCCTCACTTCACTCCGGTGTTAGCTGCACATCCTCACCTCCCTCCGGTGTAAGCTGCACATCCTCACTTCCCTCCGGTGTTAGCTGCATATCCTCACTTCCCTCCGGTGTTAGCTGCATATCCTCACTTCCCTCCAGTGTTAGCTGCATATTCTCACTTCCCTCCGGTGTTAGCTTCACATCCTCACTTCCCTCCGGTGTTAGCAGCACATCCTCAGTTCCCTCCGGTGTTAGCAGCACAGCCTCACTTCCCTCCGGTGTTAGCTGCACAGCCTCACTTCCCTCCGGTGTTAGCTGCACATCCTCACTTCCCTCCGGTGTTAGCTGCCACTTCCCTCCGGTGTTAGCTGCCCATCCTCACTTCCCTCTGGTGTTAGCTGCACATCCTCACTTCCTTCCGGTGTTAGCAGCACATCCTCACTGCCCTCCGGTGTTAGCAGCATATCCTCACTTCACTCCAGTGTTAACTGCACATCCTCACTTCCCTCCGGTGTTAGCTGCACATCTTCACTTCCCTCCAGTGTTAGCTGCACATCCTCACTTCCCTCCGGTGTTAGCTGCCACTTCCCTCCGGTGTTAGCTGCCCATCCTCACTTCCCTCCGGTGTTAGCTGCACATACTCACTTCCCTTCAGTGTTAGCTGCAAATCCTCTCTTCCCTCTGGTGTTAGCTGCATATCCTCACTTCCCTCCGGTGTTAGCTGCACATCCTCACTTCCCTCCGGTGTTAGCTGCACATCCTCACTTCCCTCCGGTGTTAGCTGCTACTTCCCTCCGGTGTTAGCTGCCCATCCTCACTTCCCTCTGGTGTTAGCTGCACATCCTCACTTCCCTTTGGTGTTAGCTGCACATCCTCACTTCCCTCCGGTGTTAGCTGCATATCCTCACTTCCCTCCGGTGTTAGCTGCACATCCTCGCTTCCATCCGGTGTTATCCTCACTTCCCTCCGGTGTTAGCTGCATATCCTGACTTCCCTCCGGTGTTAGCAGCATCTCCTCACTTCCCTCCGGTGTTAGCAGCACATCCTCACTTCCCTCCGGTGTTAGCTGCACATCCTCACTTCCCTCCGGTGTTAGCTGCACATCCTCACTTCCCTCCGGTGTTAGCTGCACATCCTCACTTCCCTCCGGTGTTAGCTGCACATCCTCACTTTCCTCCGGTGTTAGCTGCACATCCTCACTTCTTTCCGGTGTTAGCTGCACATCCTCACTTCCCTCCGGTGTTAGCTGCCACTTCCCTCCGGTGTTAGCTGCCCATCCTCACTTCCCTCCGGTGTTAGCTGCACATACTCACTTCCCTTCGGTGTTAGCTGCAAATCCTCTCTTCCCTCTGGTGTTAGCTGCATATCCTCACTTCCCTCTGGTGTTAGCTGCACATCCTCACTTCCCTCCGGTGTTAGCTGCACATCCTCACTTCCCTCCGGTGTTAGCTGCCACTTCCCTCCGGTGTTAGCTGCCCATCCTCACTTCCCTCTGGTGTTAGCTGCACATCCTCACTTCCCTTTGGTGTTAGCTGCATATCCTCACTTCCCTCCAGTGTTAGCTGCATATCCTCACTTCCCTCCGGTGTTAGCTGCACATCCTCGCTTCCATCCGGTGTTATCCTCACTTCCCTCCGGTGTTAGCTGCATATCCTGACTTCCCTCCGGTGTTAGCAGCATTTCCTCACTTCCCTCCGGTGTTAGCAGCACATCCTCACTTCCCTCCGGTGTTAGCTGCACATCCTCACTTCCCTCCGGTGTTAGCTGCACATCCTCACTTCCCTCTGGTGTTAGCTGCACATCCTCACTTCCCTCCGGTGTTAGCTGCACATCCTCACTTTCCTCCGGTGTTAGCTGCAAATCCTCACTTCTTTCCGGTGTTAGCTGCACATCCTCACTTCCCTCCGGTGTTTGCTGCACATCCTCACTTCCCTCCAGTGTAAGCTGCACATCCTCACTTCCCTCTGGTGTTAGCTGCATATCCTCACTCTGCACATCCTCACTTCCCTCTGGTGTTAGCTGCACATCCTCACTTCCCTCCGGTGTTAGCTGCACATCCTCACTTCCCTCCGGTGTTAGCTGCACATCCTCACTGCTCTCCAGTGTTAGCTGCACATCCACACTTCCCTCCGGTGTTAGCAGCACATCCTCACTTCCCTCTGGTGTTAGCTGCACATCCTCACTTCCCTCCGGTGTTAGCTGCACATCCTCACTTCCCTCCGGTGTTAGCAGCACATCCTCACTTCCCTCCGGTGTTAGCTGCACATCCTCACTTCCCTCCGGTGTTAGCTGCACATCCTCACTTCCCTCCGGTGTTAGCTGCACATCCTCACTTTCCTCCGGTGTTAGCTGCACATCCTCACTTCCCTCCAGTGTTTGCTGCACATCCTCACTTCCCTCCGGTGTTAGCTGCACATCCTCACTTCCCTCCGGTGTTAGCTGCCACTTCCCTCTGGTGTTAGCTGCACATTCTCACTTCCCTCCAGTGTTAGCAGCACATCCTCACTTCCCTCCGGTGTTAGCAGCACATCCTCACTTCCCTCCGGTGTTAGCTGCACATACTCACTTCCCTTCGGTGTTAGCTGCAAATCCTCTCTTCCCTCTGGTGTTAGCTGCATATCCTCACTTCCCTCCGGTGTTAGCTGCACATCCTCACTTCCCTCCGGTGTTAGCTGCACATCCTCACTTCCCTCCGGTGTTAGCTGCCACTTCCCTCCGGTGTTAGCTGCCCATCCTCACTTCCCTCTGGTGTTAGCTGCACATCCTCACTTCCCTTTGGTGTTAGCTGCACATCCTCACTTCCCTCCAGTGTTAGCTGCATATCCTCACTTCCCTCCGGTGTTAGCTGCACATCCTCGCTTCCATCCGGTGTTATCCTCACTTCCCTCCGGTGTTAGCTGCATATCCTGACTTCCCTCCAGTGTTAGCAGCATTTCCTCACTTCCCTCCGGTGTTAGCAGCACATCCTAACTTCCCTCCGGTGTTAGCTGCACATCCTCACTTCCCTCCGGTGTTAGCTGCACATCCTCACTTCCCTCTGGTGTTAGCTGCACATCCTCACTTCCCTCCGGTGTTAGCTGCACATCCTCACTTTCCTCCGGTGTTAGCTGCACATCCTCACTTCTTTCCGGTGTTAGCTGCACATCCTCACTTCCCTCCGGTGTTTGCTGCACATCCTCACTTCCCTCCAGTGTAAGCTGCACATCCTCACTTCCCTCCGGTGTTCGCACATCCTCACTTCCCTCCAGTGTTTGCTGCACATCCTCACTTCCCTCCGGTGTTAGCTGCACATCCTCACTTCCCTCCGGTGTTAGCTGCCACTTCCCTCTGGTGTTAGCTGCACATTCTCACTTCCCTCCAGTGTTAGCAGCACATCCTCACTTCCCTCCGGTGTTAGCAGCACATCCTCACTTCCCTCCGGTGTTAGCTGCACATACTCACTTCCCTTCGGTGTTAGCTGCAAATCCTCTCTTCCCTCTGGTGTTAGCTGCATATCCTCACTTCCCTCCGGTGTTAGCTGCACATCCTCACTTCCCTCCGGTGTTAGCTGCACATCCTCACTTCCCTCCGGTGTTAGCTGCCACTTCCCTCCGGTGTTAGCTGCCCATCCTCACTTCCCTCTGGTGTTAGCTGCACATCCTCACTTCCCTTTGGTGTTAGCTGCACATCCTCACTTCCCTCCAGTGTTAGCTGCATATCCTCACTTCCCTCCGGTGTTAGCTGCACATCCTCGCTTCCATCCGGTGTTATCCTCACTTCCCTCCGGTGTTAGCTGCATATCCTGACTTCCCTCCAGTGTTAGCAGCATTTCCTCACTTCCCTCCGGTGTTAGCAGCACATCCTAACTTCCCTCCGGTGTTAGCTGCACATCCTCACTTCCCTCCGGTGTTAGCTGCACATCCTCACTTCCCTCTGGTGTTAGCTGCACATCCTCACTTCCCTCCGGTGTTAGCTGCACATCCTCACTTTCCTCCGGTGTTAGCTGCACATCCTCACTTCTTTCCGGTGTTAGCTGCACATCCTCACTTCCCTCCGGTGTTTGCTGCACATCCTCACTTCCCTCCAGTGTAAGCTGCACATCCTCACTTCCCTCCGGTGTTCGCACATCCTCACTTCCCTCTGGTGTTAGCTGCATATCCTCACTCTGCACATCCTCACTTCCCTCCGGTGTTAGCTGCACATCCTCACTTCCCTCCGGTGTTAGCTGCACATCCTCACTTCCCTCCGGTGTTAGCTGCACATCCTCACTGCTCTCCAGTGTTAGCTGCACATCCACACTTCCCTCCGGTGTTAGCAGCACATCCTCACTTCCCTCCGGTGTTAGCTGCACATCCTCACTTCCCTCCGGTGTTAGCTGCACATCCTCACTTCCCTCCGGTGTTAGCAGCACATCCTCACTTCCCTCCGGTGTTAGCTGCACATCCTCACTTCCCTCCGGTGTTAGCTGCACATCCTCACTTCCCTCCGGTGTTAGCTGCACATCCTCACTTTCCTCCGGTGTTAGCTGCACATCCTCACTTCCCTCCAGTGTTTGCTGCACATCCTCACTTCCCTCCGGTGTTAGCTGCACATCCTCACTTCCCTCCGGTGTTAGCTGCCACTTCCCTCTGGTGTTAGCTGCACATTCTCACTTCCCTCCAGTGTTAGCAGCACATCCTCACTTCCCTCCGGTGTTAGCAGCACATCCTCACTTCCCTCCGGTGTTAGCAGCACATCCTCACTTCCCTCCGGTGTTATCCGCATATCCTCTCTTCCCTCCGGTATTAGCGGCATATCCTCACTTCCCTCTGGTGTTTGCTGCATATCCTCACTTCCCTCCGGTGTTAGCTGCATATCCTCACTTCCCTCCAGTGTTAGCTGCACATCCTCACTTCCCTCCAGTGTTAGCAGCACATCCTCACTTCCCTCCGGTGTTAGCTGCACATCCTCACTTCCCTCCGGTGTTAGCTGCACATCCTCACTTCCCTCCGGTGTTAGCTGCCACTTCCCTCCGGTGTTAGCTGCACATCCTCACTTCCCTCCGGTGTTAGCAGCACATCCTCACTTCCCTCCGGTGTTAGCTGCATATCCTCACTTCTCTCCGGTATTAGCGGCATATCGTCACTTCCCTCTGGTGTTAGCTGCATATCCTCACTTCCCTCCGGTGTTAGCTGCACATCCTCTCTTCACTCCGGTGTTAGCTGCACATCCTCACTTCCCTCCGGTGTTAGCTGCACATCCTCACTTCCCTCCGGTGTTGCTGCACATCCTCACTTCCCTCCGGTGTTAGCTGCACATCCTCACTTCCCTCCGGTGTTAGCTGCCACTTCCCTCCGGTGTTAGCTGCACATCCTCACTTCCCTCCGGTGTTAGCTGCACATCCTCTCTTCCCTCCGGTATTAGCGGCATATCCTCACTTCCCTCTGGTGTTAGCTGCATATCCTCACTTCCCTCCGGTGTTAGCTGCATATCCTCACTTCCCTCCAGTGTTAGCTGCACATCCTCACTTCCCTCCAGTGTTAGCAGCACATCCTCACTTCCCTCTGGTGTTAGCTGCACATCCTCACTTCCCTCCGGTGTTAGCTGCACATCCTCACTTCCCTCCGGTGTTAGCTGCCACTTCCCTCCGGTGTTAGCTGCACATCCTCACTTCCCTCCGGTGTTAGCAGCACATCCTCACTTCCCTCCGGTGTTAGCTGCACATCCTCACTTCCCTCCGGTGTTAGCTGCCACTTCCCTCCGGTGTTAGCTGCACATCCTCACTTCCCTCCAGTGTTAGCAGCACATCCTCACTTCCCTCCGGTGTTAGCTGCACATCCTCACTTCCCTCCGGTGTTAGCTGCACATCCTCACTTCCCTCCGGTGTTAGCTGCCACTTCCCTCCGGTGTTAGCTGCACATCCTCACTTCCCTCCGGTGTTAGCTGCACATCCTCTCTTCACTCCGGTGTTAGCTGCACATCCTCACTTCCCTCCGGTGTTAGCTGCACATCCTCACTTCCCTCCGGTGTTAGCTGCATATCCTCACTTCCCTCCGGTGTTAGCTACATATTCTCACTTCCCTCCGGTGTTAGCTTCACATCCTCACTTCCCTCTGGTTTTAGCAGCACATCCTCACTTCCCTCCGGTGTTAGCAGCACAGCCTCACTTCCCTCCGGTGTTAGCTGCACAGCCTCTCTGCCCTCCGGTGTTAGCTGCACAGCCTCACTTCCCTCCGGTGTTAGCTGCACATCCTCACTTCCCTCCGGTGTTAGCTGAATATACTCACTTCCCTCCGGTGTTAGCAGCACATCCTCACTGCCCTCCAGTGTTAGCAGCACATCCTCACTTCCCTCCGGTGTTAGCTGCACATCCTCACTTCCCTCCGGTGTTAGCTGCACATCCTCACTTCCCTCCGGTGTTAGCTGCCACTTCTCTCCGGTGTTAGCTGCACATCCTCACTTCCCTCCGGTGTTAGCTGCCACTTCCCTCCGGTGTTAGCTGCACATCCTCACTTCCCTCCGGTGTTAGCTGCACATCCTCACTTCACTCCGGTGTTAGCTGCACATCCTCACCTCCCTCCGGTGTAAGCTGCACATCCTCACTTCCCTCCGGTGTTAGCTGCACATCCTCACTTCCCTCCGGTGTTAGCTGCACATCCTCACTTCCCTCTGGTGTTAGCTGCACATCCTCACTTCCCTCCGGTGTTAGCTGCACATCCTCACTTTCCTCCGGTGTTAGCTGCACATCCTCACTTCTTTCCGGTGTTAGCTGCACATCCTCACTTCCCTCCGGTGTTTGCTGCACATCCTCACTTCCCTCCAGTGTAAGCTGCACATCCTCACTTCCCTCTGGTGTTAGCTGCATATCCTCACTCTGCACATCCTCACTTCCCTCTGGTGTTAGCTGCACATCCTCACTTCCCTCCGGTGTTAGCTGCCACTTCCCTCCGGTGTTAGCTGCACATCCTCACTTCCCTCCGGTGTTAGCTGCACATCCTCTCTTCCCTCCGGTATTAGCGGCATATCCTCACTTCCCTCTGGTGTTAGCTGCATATCCTCACTTCCCTCCGGTGTTAGCTGCATATCCTCACTTCCCTCCAGTGTTAGCTGCACATCCTCACTTCCCTCCAGTGTTAGCAGCACATCCTCACTTCCCTCTGGTGTTAGCTGCACATCCTCACTTCCCTCCGGTGTTAGCTGCACATCCTCACTTCCCTCCGGTGTTAGCTGCCACTTCCCTCCGGTGTTAGCTGCACATCCTCACTTCCCTCCGGTGTTAGCAGCACATCCTCACTTCCCTCCGGTGTTAGCTGCACATCCTCACTTCCCTCCGGTGTTAGCTGCCACTTCCCTCCGGTGTTAGCTGCACATCCTCACTTCCCTCTGGTGTTAGCAGCACATCCTCACTTCCCTCCGGTGTTAGCAGCACATCCTCACTTCCCTCCGGTGTTAGCTGCATATCCTCACTTCTCTCCGGTATTAGCAGCATATCGTCACTTCCCTCTGGTGTTAGCTGCATATCCTCACTTCCCTCCGGTGTTAGCTGCATATTCTCACTTCCATCCGGTGTTAGCAGCATAGCCTCACTTCCCTCCAGTGTTAGCTGCACATCCTCACTTCCCTCCAGTGTTAGCAGCACATCCTCACTTCCCTCCTGTGTTAGCTGCACATCCTCACTTCCCTCCGGTGTTAGCTGCACATCCTCACTTCCCTCCGGTGTTAGCTGCCACTTCCCTCCGGTGTTAGCTGCACATCCTCACTTCCCTCCGGTGTTAGCTGCACATCCTCTCTTCACTCCGGTGTTAGCTGCACATCCTCACTTCCCTCCGGTGTTAGCTGCACATCCTCACTTCCCTCCGGTGTTAGCTGCATATCCTCACTTCCCTCCGGTGTTAGCTACATATTCTCACTTCCCTCCGGTGTTAGCTTCACATCCTCACTTCCCTCTGGTTTTAGCAGCACATCCTCACTTCCCTCCGGTGTTAGCAGCACAGCCTCACTTCCCTCCGGTGTTAGCTGCACAGCCTCTCTGCCCTCCGGTGTTAGCTGCACAGCCTCACTTCCCTCCGGTGTTAGCTGCACATCCTCACTTCCCTCCGGTGTTAGCTGAATATACTCACTTCCCTCCGGTGTTAGCAGCACATCCTCACTGCCCTCCAGTGTTAGCAGCACATCCTCACTTCCCTCCGGTGTTAGCTGCACATCCTCACTTCCCTCCGGTGTTAGCTGCACATCCTCACTTCCCTCCGGTGTTAGCTGCCCCTTCTCTCCGGTGTTAGCTGCACATCCTCACTTCCCTCCGGTGTTAGCTGCCACTTCCCTCCGGTGTTAGCTGCACATCCTCACTTCCCTCCGGTGTTAGCTGCACATCCTCACTTCACTCCGGTGTTAGCTGCACATCCTCACCTCCCTCCGGTGTAAGCTGCACATCCTCACTTCCCTCCGGTGTTAGCTGCACATCCTCACTTCCCTCCGGTGTTAGCTGCACATCCTCACTTCCCTCTGGTGTTAGCTGCACATCCTCACTTCCCTCCGGTGTTAGCTGCACATCCTCACTTTCCTCCGGTGTTAGCTGCACATCCTCACTTCTTTCCGGTGTTAGCTGCACATCCTCACTTCCCTCCGGTGTTTGCTGCACATCCTCACTTCCCTCCAGTGTAAGCTGCACATCCTCACTTCCCTCTGGTGTTAGCTGCATATCCTCACTCTGCACATCCTCACTTCCCTCTAGTGTTAGCTGCACATCCTCACTTCCCTCCGGTGTTAGCTGCACATCCTCACTTCCCTCCGGTGTTAGCTGCACATCCTCACTGCTCTCCAGTGTTAGCTGCACATCCACACTTCCCTCCGGTGTTAGCAGCACATCCTCACTTCCCTCTGGTGTTAGCTGCACATCCTCACTTCCCTCCGGTGTTAGCTGCACATCCTCACTTCCCTCCGGTGTTAGCAGCACATCCTCACTTCCCTCCGGTGTTAGCTGCACATCCTCACTTCCCTCCGGTGTTAGCTGCACATCCTCACTTCCCTCCGGTGTTAGCTGCACATCCTCACTTTCCTCCGGTGTTAGCTGCACATCCTCACTTCCCTCCAGTGTTTGCTGCACATCCTCACTTCCCTCCGGTGTTAGCTGCACATCCTCACTTCCCTCCGGTGTTAGCTGCCACTTCCCTCTGGTGTTAGCTGCACATTCTCACTTCCCTCCAGTGTTAGCAGCACATCCTCACTTCCCTCCGGTGTTAGCAGCACATCCTCACTTCCCTCCGGTGTTAGCTGCACATACTCACTTCCCTTCGGTGTTAGCTGCAAATCCTCTCTTCCCTCTGGTGTTAGCTGCATATCCTCACTTCCCTCCGGTGTTAGCTGCACATCCTCACTTCCCTCCGGTGTTAGCTGCACATCCTCACTTCCCTCCGGTGTTAGCTGCCACTTCCCTCCGGTGTTAGCTGCCCATCCTCACTTCCCTCTGGTGTTAGCTGCACATCCTCACTTCCCTTTGGTGTTAGCTGCACATCCTCACTTCCCTCCAGTGTTAGCTGCATATCCTCACTTCCCTCCGGTGTTAGCTGCACATCCTCGCTTCCATCCGGTGTTATCCTCACTTCCCTCCGGTGTTAGCTGCATATCCTGACTTCCCTCCAGTGTTAGCAGCATTTCCTCACTTCCCTCCGGTGTTAGCAGCACATCCTAACTTCCCTCCGGTGTTAGCTGCACATCCTCACTTCCCTCCGGTGTTAGCTGCACATCCTCACTTCCCTCTGGTGTTAGCTGCACATCCTCACTTCCCTCCGGTGTTAGCTGCACATCCTCACTTTCCTCCGGTGTTAGCTGCACATCCTCACTTCTTTCCGGTGTTAGCTGCACATCCTCACTTCCCTCCGGTGTTTGCTGCACATCCTCACTTCCCTCCAGTGTAAGCTGCACATCCTCACTTCCCTCCGGTGTTCGCACATCCTCACTTCCCTCTGGTGTTAGCTGCATATCCTCACTCTGCACATCCTCACTTCCCTCCGGTGTTAGCTGCACATCCTCACTTCCCTCCGGTGTTAGCTGCACATCCTCACTTCCCTCCGGTGTTAGCTGCACATCCTCACTGCTCTCCAGTGTTAGCTGCACATCCACACTTCCCTCCGGTGTTAGCAGCACATCCTCACTTCCCTCCGGTGTTAGCTGCACATCCTCACTTCCCTCCGGTGTTAGCTGCACATCCTCACTTCCCTCCGGTGTTAGCAGCACATCCTCACTTCCCTCCGGTGTTAGCTGCACATCCTCACTTCCCTCCGGTGTTAGCTGCACATCCTCACTTCCCTCCGGTGTTAGCTGCACATCCTCACTTTCCTCCGGTGTTAGCTGCACATCCTCACTTCCCTCCAGTGTTTGCTGCACATCCTCACTTCCCTCCGGTGTTAGCTGCACATCCTCACTTCCCTCCGGTGTTAGCTGCCACTTCCCTCTGGTGTTAGCTGCACATTCTCACTTCCCTCCAGTGTTAGCAGCACATCCTCACTTCCCTCCGGTGTTAGCAGCACATCCTCACTTCCCTCCGGTGTTAGCAGCACATCCTCACTTCCCTCCGGTGTTATCCGCATATCCTCTCTTCCCTCCGGTATTAGCGGCATATCCTCACTTCCCTCTGGTGTTTGCTGCATATCCTCACTTCCCTCCGGTGTTAGCTGCATATCCTCACTTCCCTCCAGTGTTAGCTGCACATCCTCACTTCCCTCCAGTGTTAGCAGCACATCCTCACTTCCCTCCGGTGTTAGCTGCACATCCTCACTTCCCTCCGGTGTTAGCTGCACATCCTCACTTCCCTCCGGTGTTAGCTGCCACTTCCCTCCGGTGTTAGCTGCACATCCTCACTTCCCTCCGGTGTTAGCAGCACATCCTCACTTCCCTCCGGTGTTAGCTGCATATCCTCACTTCTCTCCGGTATTAGCGGCATATCGTCACTTCCCTCTGGTGTTAGCTGCATATCCTCACTCCCTCCGGTGTTAGCTGCACATCCTCTCTTCACTCCGGTGTTAGCTGCACATCCTCACTTCCCTCCGGTGTTAGCTGCACATCCTCACTTCCCTCCGGTGTTGCTGCACATCCTCACTTCCCTCCGGTGTTAGCTGCACATCCTCACTTCCCTCCGGTGTTAGCTGCCACTTCCCTCCGGTGTTAGCTGCACATCCTCACTTCCCTCCGGTGTTAGCTGCACATCCTCTCTTCCCTCCGGTATTAGCGGCATATCCTCACTTCCCTCTGGTGTTAGCTGCATATCCTCACTTCCCTCCGGTGTTAGCTGCATATCCTCACTTCCCTCCAGTGTTAGCTGCACATCCTCACTTCCCTCCAGTGTTAGCAGCACATCCTCACTTCCCTCTGGTGTTAGCTGCACATCCTCACTTCCCTCCGGTGTTAGCTGCACATCCTCACTTCCCTCCGGTGTTAGCTGCCACTTCCCTCCGGTGTTAGCTGCACATCCTCACTTCCCTCCGGTGTTAGCAGCACATCCTCACTTCCCTCCGGTGTTAGCTGCACATCCTCACTTCCCTCCGGTGTTAGCTGCCACTTCCCTCCGGTGTTAGCTGCACATCCTCACTTCCCTCTGGTGTTAGCAGCACATCCTCACTTCCCTCCGGTGTTAGCAGCACATCCTCACTTCCCTCCGGTGTTAGCTGCATATCCTCACTTCTCTCCGGTATTAGCAGCATATCGTCACTTCCCTCTGGTGTTAGCTGCATATCCTCACTTCCCTCCGGTGTTAGCTGCATATTCTCACTTCCATCCGGTGTTAGCAGCATAGCCTCACTTCCCTCCAGTGTTAGCTGCACATCCTCACTTCCCTCCAGTGTTAGCAGCACATCCTCACTTCCCTCCGGTGTTAGCTGCACATCCTCACTTCCCTCCGGTGTTAGCTGCACATCCTCACTTCCCTCCGGTGTTAGCTGCCACTTCCCTCCGGTGTTAGCTGCACATCCTCACTTCCCTCCGGTGTTAGCTGCACATCCTCTCTTCACTCCGGTGTTAGCTGCACATCCTCACTTCCCTCCGGTGTTAGCTGCACATCCTCACTTCCCTCCGGTGTTAGCTGCATATCCTCACTTCCCTCCGGTGTTAGCTACATATTCTCACTTCCCTCCGGTGTTAGCTTCACATCCTCACTTCCCTCTGGTTTTAGCAGCACATCCTCACTTCCCTCCGGTGTTAGCAGCACAGCCTCACTTCCCTCCGGTGTTAGCTGCACAGCCTCTCTGCCCTCCGGTGTTAGCTGCACAGCCTCACTTCCCTCCGGTGTTAGCTGCACATCCTCACTTCCCTCCGGTGTTAGCTGAATATACTCACTTCCCTCCGGTGTTAGCAGCACATCCTCACTGCCCTCCAGTGTTAGCAGCACATCCTCACTTCCCTCCGGTGTTAGCTGCACATCCTCACTTCCCTCCGGTGTTAGCTGCACATCCTCACTTCCCTCCGGTGTTAGCTGCCACTTCTCTCCGGTGTTAGCTGCACATCCTCACTTCCCTCCGGTGTTAGCTGCCACTTCCCTCCGGTGTTAGCTGCACATCCTCACTTCCCTCCGGTGTTAGCTGCACATCCTCACTTCACTCCGGTGTTAGCTGCACATCCTCACCTCCCTCCGGTGTAAGCTGCACATCCTCACTTCCCTCCGGTGTTAGCTGCACATCCTCACTTCCCTCCGGTGTTAGCTGCACATCCTCACTTCCCTCTGGTGTTAGCTGCACATCCTCACTTCCCTCCGGTGTTAGCTGCACATCCTCACTTTCCTCCGGTGTTAGCTGCACATCCTCACTTCTTTCCGGTGTTAGCTGCACATCCTCACTTCCCTCCGGTGTTTGCTGCACATCCTCACTTCCCTCCAGTGTAAGCTGCACATCCTCACTTCCCTCTGGTGTTAGCTGCATATCCTCACTCTGCACATCCTCACTTCCCTCTGGTGTTAGCTGCACATCCTCACTTCCCTCCGGTGTTAGCTGCCACTTCCCTCCGGTGTTAGCTGCACATCCTCACTTCCCTCCGGTGTTAGCTGCACATCCTCTCTTCCCTCCGGTATTAGCGGCATATCCTCACTTCCCTCTGGTGTTAGCTGCATATCCTCACTTCCCTCCGGTGTTAGCTGCATATCCTCACTTCCCTCCAGTGTTAGCTGCACATCCTCACTTCCCTCCAGTGTTAGCAGCACATCCTCACTTCCCTCTGGTGTTAGCTGCACATCCTCACTTCCCTCCGGTGTTAGCTGCACATCCTCACTTCCCTCCGGTGTTAGCTGCCACTTCCCTCCGGTGTTAGCTGCACATCCTCACTTCCCTCCGGTGTTAGCAGCACATCCTCACTTCCCTCCGGTGTTAGCTGCACATCCTCACTTCCCTCCGGTGTTAGCTGCCACTTCCCTCCGGTGTTAGCTGCACATCCTCACTTCCCTCTGGTGTTAGCAGCACATCCTCACTTCCCTCCGGTGTTAGCAGCACATCCTCACTTCCCTCCGGTGTTAGCTGCATATCCTCACTTCTCTCCGGTATTAGCAGCATATCGTCACTTCCCTCTGGTGTTAGCTGCATATCCTCACTTCCCTCCGGTGTTAGCTGCATATTCTCACTTCCATCCGGTGTTAGCAGCATAGCCTCACTTCCCTCCAGTGTTAGCTGCACATCCTCACTTCCCTCCAGTGTTAGCAGCACATCCTCACTTCCCTCCTGTGTTAGCTGCACATCCTCACTTCCCTCCGGTGTTAGCTGCACATCCTCACTTCCCTCCGGTGTTAGCTGCCACTTCCCTCCGGTGTTAGCTGCACATCCTCACTTCCCTCCGGTGTTAGCTGCACATCCTCTCTTCACTCCGGTGTTAGCTGCACATCCTCACTTCCCTCCGGTGTTAGCTGCACATCCTCACTTCCCTCCGGTGTTAGCTGCATATCCTCACTTCCCTCCGGTGTTAGCTACATATTCTCACTTCCCTCCGGTGTTAGCTTCACATCCTCACTTCCCTCTGGTTTTAGCAGCACATCCTCACTTCCCTCCGGTGTTAGCAGCACAGCCTCACTTCCCTCCGGTGTTAGCTGCACAGCCTCTCTGCCCTCCGGTGTTAGCTGCACAGCCTCACTTCCCTCCGGTGTTAGCTGCACATCCTCACTTCCCTCCGGTGTTAGCTGAATATACTCACTTCCCTCCGGTGTTAGCAGCACATCCTCACTGCCCTCCAGTGTTAGCAGCACATCCTCACTTCCCTCCGGTGTTAGCTGCACATCCTCACTTCCCTCCGGTGTTAGCTGCACATCCTCACTTCCCTCCGGTGTTAGCTGCCCCTTCTCTCCGGTGTTAGCTGCACATCCTCACTTCCCTCCGGTGTTAGCTGCCACTTCCCTCCGGTGTTAGCTGCACATCCTCACTTCCCTCCGGTGTTAGCTGCACATCCTCACTTCACTCCGGTGTTAGCTGCACATCCTCACCTCCCTCCGGTGTAAGCTGCACATCCTCACTTCCCTCCGGTGTTAGCTGCACATCCTCACTTCCCTCCGGTGTTAGCTGCACATCCTCACTTCCCTCTGGTGTTAGCTGCACATCCTCACTTCCCTCCGGTGTTAGCTGCACATCCTCACTTTCCTCCGGTGTTAGCTGCACATCCTCACTTCTTTCCGGTGTTAGCTGCACATCCTCACTTCCCTCCGGTGTTTGCTGCACATCCTCACTTCCCTCCAGTGTAAGCTGCACATCCTCACTTCCCTCTGGTGTTAGCTGCATATCCTCACTCTGCACATCCTCACTTCCCTCTGGTGTTAGCTGCACATCCTCACTTCCCTCCGGTGTTAGCTGCACATCCTCACTTCCCTCCGGTGTTAGCTGCACATCCTCACTGCTCTCCAGTGTTAGCTGCACATCCACACTTCCCTCCGGTGTTAGCAGCACATCCTCACTTCCCTCTGGTGTTAGCTGCACATCCTCACTTCCCTCCGGTGTTAGCTGCACATCCTCACTTCCCTCCGGTGTTAGCAGCACATCCTCACTTCCCTCCGGTGTTAGCTGCACATCCTCACTTCCCTCCGGTGTTAGCTGCACATCCTCACTTCCCTCCGGTGTTAGCTGCACATCCTCACTTTCCTCCGGTGTTAGCTGCACATCCTCACTTCCCTCCAGTGTTTGCTGCACATCCTCACTTCCCTCCGGTGTTAGCTGCACATCCTCACTTCCCTCCGGTGTTAGCTGCCACTTCCCTCTGGTGTTAGCTGCACATTCTCACTTCCCTCCAGTGTTAGCAGCACATCCTCACTTCCCTCCGGTGTTAGCAGCACATCCTCACTTCCCTCCGGTGTTAGCTGCACATACTCACTTCCCTTCGGTGTTAGCTGCAAATCCTCTCTTCCCTCTGGTGTTAGCTGCATATCCTCACTTCCCTCCGGTGTTAGCTGCACATCCTCACTTCCCTCCGGTGTTAGCTGCACATCCTCACTTCCCTCCGGTGTTAGCTGCCACTTCCCTCCGGTGTTAGCTGCCCATCCTCACTTCCCTCTGGTGTTAGCTGCACATCCTCACTTCCCTTTGGTGTTAGCTGCACATCCTCACTTCCCTCCAGTGTTAGCTGCATATCCTCACTTCCCTCCGGTGTTAGCTGCACATCCTCGCTTCCATCCGGTGTTATCCTCACTTCCCTCCGGTGTTAGCTGCATATCCTGACTTCCCTCCAGTGTTAGCAGCATTTCCTCACTTCCCTCCGGTGTTAGCAGCACATCCTAACTTCCCTCCGGTGTTAGCTGCACATCCTCACTTCCCTCCGGTGTTAGCTGCACATCCTCACTTCCCTCTGGTGTTAGCTGCACATCCTCACTTCCCTCCGGTGTTAGCTGCACATCCTCACTTTCCTCCGGTGTTAGCTGCACATCCTCACTTCTTTCCGGTGTTAGCTGCACATCCTCACTTCCCTCCGGTGTTTGCTGCACATCCTCACTTCCCTCCAGTGTAAGCTGCACATCCTCACTTCCCTCCGGTGTTCGCACATCCTCACTTCCCTCTGGTGTTAGCTGCATATCCTCACTCTGCACATCCTCACTTCCCTCCGGTGTTAGCTGCACATCCTCACTTCCCTCCGGTGTTAGCTGCACATCCTCACTTCCCTCCGGTGTTAGCTGCACATCCTCACTGCTCTCCAGTGTTAGCTGCACATCCACACTTCCCTCCGGTGTTAGCAGCACATCCTCACTTCCCTCCGGTGTTAGCTGCACATCCTCACTTCCCTCCGGTGTTAGCTGCACATCCTCACTTCCCTCCGGTGTTAGCAGCACATCCTCACTTCCCTCCGGTGTTAGCTGCACATCCTCACTTCCCTCCGGTGTTAGCTGCACATCCTCACTTCCCTCCGGTGTTAGCTGCACATCCTCACTTTCCTCCGGTGTTAGCTGCACATCCTCACTTCCCTCCAGTGTTTGCTGCACATCCTCACTTCCCTCCGGTGTTAGCTGCACATCCTCACTTCCCTCCGGTGTTAGCTGCCACTTCCCTCTGGTGTTAGCTGCACATTCTCACTTCCCTCCAGTGTTAGCAGCACATCCTCACTTCCCTCTGGTGTTAGCAGCACATCCTCACTTCCCTCCGGTGTTAGCAGCACATCCTCACTTCCCTCCGGTGTTATCCGCATATCCTCTCTTCCCTCCGGTATTAGCGGCATATCCTCACTTCCCTCTGGTGTTTGCTGCATATCCTCACTTCCCTCCGGTGTTAGCTGCATATCCTCACTTCCCTCCAGTGTTAGCTGCACATCCTCACTTCCCTCCAGTGTTAGCAGCACATCCTCACTTCCCTCCGGTGTTAGCTGCACATCCTCACTTCCCTCCGGTGTTAGCTGCACATCCTCACTTCCCTCCGGTGTTAGCTGCCACTTCCCTCCGGTGTTAGCTGCACATCCTCACTTCCCTCCGGTGTTAGCAGCACATCCTCACTTCCCTCCGGTGTTAGCTGCATATCCTCACTTCTCTCCGGTATTAGCGGCATATCGTCACTTCCCTCTGGTGTTAGCTGCATATCCTCACTTCCCTCCGGTGTTAGCTGCAAATCCTCTCTTCACTCCGGTGTTAGCTGCACATCCTCACTTCCCTCCGGTGTTAGCTGCACATCCTCACTTCCCTCCGGTGTTGCTGCACATCCTCACTTCCCTCCGGTGTTAGCTGCACATCCTCACTTCCCTCCGGTGTTAGCTGCCACTTCCCTCCGGTGTTAGCTGCACATCCTCACTTCCCTCCGGTGTTAGCTGCACATCCTCTCTTCCCTCCGGTATTAGCGGCATATCCTCACTTCCCTCTGGTGTTAGCTGCATATCCTCACTTCCCTCCGGTGTTAGCTGCATATCCTCACTTCCCTCCAGTGTTAGCTGCACATCCTCACTTCCCTCCAGTGTTAGCAGCACATCCTCACTTCCCTCTGGTGTTAGCTGCACATCCTCACTTCCCTCCGGTGTTAGCTGCACATCCTCACTTCCCTCCGGTGTTAGCTGCCACTTCCCTCCGGTGTTAGCTGCACATCCTCACTTCCCTCCGGTGTTAGCAGCACATCCTCACTTCCCTCCGGTGTTAGCTGCACATCCTCACTTCCCTCCGGTGTTAGCTGCCACTTCCCTCCGGTGTTAGCTGCACATCCTCACTTCCCTCTGGTGTTAGCAGCACATCCTCACTTCCCTCCGGTGTTAGCAGCACATCCTCACTTCCCTCCGGTGTTAGCTGCATATCCTCACTTCTCTCCGGTATTAGCAGCATATCGTCACTTCCCTCTGGTGTTAGCTGCATATCCTCACTTCCCTCCGGTGTTAGCTGCATATTCTCACTTCCATCCGGTGTTAGCAGCATAGCCTCACTTCCCTCCAGTGTTAGCTGCACATCCTCACTTCCCTCCAGTGTTAGCAGCACATCCTCACTTCCCTCCGGTGTTAGCTGCACATCCTCACTTCCCTCCGGTGTTAGCTGCACATCCTCACTTCCCTCCGGTGTTAGCTGCCACTTCCCTCCGGTGTTAGCTGCACATCCTCACTTCCCTCCGGTGTTAGCTGCACATCCTCTCTTCACTCCGGTGTTAGCTGCACATCCTCACTTCCCTCCGGTGTTAGCTGCACATCCTCACTTCCCTCCGGTGTTAGCTGCATATCCTCACTTCCCTCCGGTGTTAGCTACATATTCTCACTTCCCTCCGGTGTTAGCTTCACATCCTCACTTCCCTCTGGTTTTAGCAGCACATCCTCACTTCCCTCCGGTGTTAGCAGCACAGCCTCACTTCCCTCCGGTGTTAGCTGCACAGCCTCTCTGCCCTCCGGTGTTAGCTGCACAGCCTCACTTCCCTCCGGTGTTAGCTGCACATCCTCACTTCCCTCCGGTGTTAGCTGAATATACTCACTTCCCTCCGGTGTTAGCAGCACATCCTCACTGCCCTCCAGTGTTAGCAGCACATCCTCACTTCCCTCCGGTGTTAGCTGCACATCCTCACTTCCCTCCGGTGTTAGCTGCACATCCTCACTTCCCTCCGGTGTTAGCTGCCACTTCTCTCCGGTGTTAGCTGCACATCCTCACTTCCCTCCGGTGTTAGCTGCCACTTCCCTCCGGTGTTAGCTGCACATCCTCACTTCCCTCCGGTGTTAGCTGCACATCCTCACTTCACTCCGGTGTTAGCTGCACATCCTCACCTCCCTCCGGTGTAAGCTGCACATCCTCACTTCCCTCCGGTGTTAGCTGCATATCCTCACTTCCCTCCGGTGTTAGCTGCATATCCTCACTTCCCTCCAGTGTTAGGTGCATATTCTCACTTCCCTCCGGTGTTAGCTTCACATCCTCACTTCCCTCCGGTGTTAGCAGCACATCCTCAGTTCCCTCCGGTGTTAGCAGCACAGCCTCACTTCCCTCCGGTGTTAGCTGCACAGCCTCACTTCCCTCCGGTGTTAGCTGCACATCCTCACTTCCCTCCGGTGTTAGCTGCCACTTCCCTCCGGTGTTAGCTACCCATCCTCACTTCCCTCTGGTGTTAGCTGCACATCCTCACTTCCTTCCGGTGTTAGCAGCACATCCTCACTGCCCTCCGGTGTTAGCAGCATATCCTCACTTCACTCCAGTGTTAACTGCACATCCTCACTTCCCTCCGGTGTTAGCTGCACATCTTCACTTCCCTCCAGTGTTAGCTGCACATCCTCACTTCCCTCCGGTGTTAGCTGCCACTTCCCTCCGGTGTTAGCTGCCCATCCTCACTTCCCTCCGGTGTTAGCTGCACATACTCACTTCCCTTCAGTGTTAGCTGCAAATCCTCTCTTCCCTCTGGTGTTAGCTGCATATCCTCACTTCCCTCCGGTGTTAGCTGCACATCCTCACTTCCCTCCGGTGTTAGCTGCACATCCTCACTTCCCTCCGGTGTTAGCTGCTACTTCCCTCCGGTGTTAGCTGCCCATCCTCACTTCCCTCTGGTGTTAGCTGCACATCCTCACTTCCCTTTGGTGTTAGCTGCACATCCTCACTTCCCTCCGGTGTTAGCTGCATATCCTCACTTCCCTCCGGTGTTAGCTGCACATCCTCGCTTCCATCCGGTGTTATCCTCACTTCCCTCCGGTGTTAGCTGCATATCCTGACTTCCCTCCGGTGTTAGCAGCATCTCCTCACTTCCCTCCGGTGTTAGCAGCACATCCTCACTTCCCTCCGGTGTTAGCTGCACATCCTCACTTCCCTCCGGTGTTAGCTGCACATCCTCACTTCCCTCCGGTGTTAGCTGCACATCCTCACTTCCCTCCGGTGTTAGCTGCACATCCTCACTTTCCTCCGGTGTTAGCTGCACATCCTCACTTCTTTCCGGTGTTAGCTGCACATCCTCACTTCCCTCCGGTGTTAGCTGCCACTTCCCTCCGGTGTTAGCTGCCCATCCTCACTTCCCTCCGGTGTTAGCTGCACATACTCACTTCCCTTCGGTGTTAGCTGCAAATCCTCTCTTCCCTCTGGTGTTAGCTGCATATCCTCACTTCCCTCTGGTGTTAGCTGCACATCCTCACTTCCCTCCGGTGTTAGCTGCACATCCTCACTTCCCTCCGGTGTTAGCTGCCACTTCCCTCCGGTGTTAGCTGCCCATCCTCACTTCCCTCTGGTGTTAGCTGCACATCCTCACTTCCCTTTGGTGTTAGCTGCATATCCTCACTTCCCTCCAGTGTTAGCTGCATATCCTCACTTCCCTCCGGTGTTAGCTGCACATCCTCGCTTCCATCCGGTGTTATCCTCACTTCCCTCCGGTGTTAGCTGCATATCCTGACTTCCCTCCGGTGTTAGCAGCATTTCCTCACTTCCCTCCGGTGTTAGCAGCACATCCTCACTTCCCTCCGGTGTTAGCTGCACATCCTCACTTCCCTCCGGTGTTAGCTGCACATCCTCACTTCCCTCTGGTGTTAGCTGCACATCCTCACTTCCCTCCGGTGTTAGCTGCACATCCTCACTTTCCTCCGGTGTTAGCTGCACATCCTCACTTCTTTCCGGTGTTAGCTGCACATCCTCACTTCCCTCCGGTGTTTGCTGCACATCCTCACTTCCCTCCAGTGTAAGCTGCACATCCTCACTTCCCTCTGGTGTTAGCTGCATATCCTCACTCTGCACATCCTCACTTCCCTCTGGTGTTAGCTGCACATCCTCACTTCCCTCCGGTGTTAGCTGCACATCCTCACTTCCCTCCGGTGTTAGCTGCACATCCTCACTGCTCTCCAGTGTTAGCTGCACATCCACACTTCCCTCCGGTGTTAGCAGCACATCCTCACTTCCCTCTGGTGTTAGCTGCACATCCTCACTTCCCTCCGGTGTTAGCTGCACATCCTCACTTCCCTCCGGTGTTAGCAGCACATCCTCACTTCCCTCCGGTGTTAGCTGCACATCCTCACTTCCCTCCGGTGTTAGCTGCACATCCTCACTTCCCTCCGGTGTTAGCTGCACATCCTCACTTTCCTCCGGTGTTAGCTGCACATCCTCACTTCCCTCCAGTGTTTGCTGCACATCCTCACTTCCCTCCGGTGTTAGCTGCACATCCTCACTTCCCTCCGGTGTTAGCTGCCACTTCCCTCTGGTGTTAGCTGCACATTCTCACTTCCCTCCAGTGTTAGCAGCACATCCTCACTTCCCTCCAGTGTTAGCAGCACATCCTCACTTCCCTCCGGTGTTAGCTGCACATACTCACTTCCCTTCGGTGTTAGCTGCAAATCCTCTCTTCCCTCTGGTGTTAGCTGCATATCCTCACTTCCCTCCGGTGTTAGCTGCACATCCTCACTTCCCTCCGGTGTTAGCTGCACATCCTCACTTCCCTCCGGTGTTAGCTGCCACTTCCCTCCGGTGTTAGCTGCCCATCCTCACTTCCCTCTGGTGTTAGCTGCACATCCTCACTTCCCTTTGGTGTTAGCTGCACATCCTCACTTCCCTCCAGTGTTAGCTGCATATCCTCACTTCCCTCCGGTGTTAGCTGCACATCCTCGCTTCCATCCGGTGTTATCCTCACTTCCCTCCGGTGTTAGCTGCATATCCTGACTTCCCTCCAGTGTTAGCAGCATTTCCTCACTTCCCTCCGGTGTTAGCAGCACATCCTAACTTCCCTCCGGTGTTAGCTGCACATCCTCACTTCCCTCCGGTGTTAGCTGCACATCCTCACTTCCCTCTGGTGTTAGCTGCACATCCTCACTTCCCTCCGGTGTTAGCTGCACATCCTCACTTTCCTCCGGTGTTAGCTGCACATCCTCACTTCTTTCCGGTGTTAGCTGCACATCCTCACTTCCCTCCGGTGTTTGCTGCACATCCTCACTTCCCTCCAGTGTAAGCTGCACATCCTCACTTCCCTCCGGTGTTCGCACATCCTCACTTCCCTCTGGTGTTAGCTGCATATCCTCACTCTGCACATCCTCACTTCCCTCCGGTGTTAGCTGCACATCCTCACTTCCCTCCGGTGTTAGCTGCACATCCTCACTTCCCTCCGGTGTTAGCTGCACATCCTCACTGCTCTCCAGTGTTAGCTGCACATCCACACTTCCCTCCGGTGTTAGCAGCACATCCTCACTTCCCTCCGGTGTTAGCTGCACATCCTCACTTCCCTCCGGTGTTAGCTGCACATCCTCACTTCCCTCCGGTGTTAGCAGCACATCCTCACTTCCCTCCGGTGTTAGCTGCACATCCTCACTTCCCTCCGGTGTTAGCTGCACATCCTCACTTCCCTCCGGTGTTAGCTGCACATCCTCACTTTCCTCCGGTGTTAGCTGCACATCCTCACTTCCCTCCAGTGTTTGCTGCACATCCTCACTTCCCTCCGGTGTTAGCTGCACATCCTCACTTCCCTCCGGTGTTAGCTGCCACTTCCCTCTGGTGTTAGCTGCACATTCTCACTTCCCTCCAGTGTTAGCAGCACATCCTCACTTCCCTCCGGTGTTAGCAGCACATCCTCACTTCCCTCCGGTGTTAGCAGCACATCCTCACTTCCCTCCGGTGTTATCCGCATATCCTCTCTTCCCTCCGGTATTAGCGGCATATCCTCACTTCCCTCTGGTGTTTGCTGCATATCCTCACTTCCCTCCGGTGTTAGCTGCATATCCTCACTTCCCTCCAGTGTTAGCTGCACATCCTCACTTCCCTCCAGTGTTAGCAGCACATCCTCACTTCCCTCCGGTGTTAGCTGCACATCCTCACTTCCCTCCGGTGTTAGCTGCACATCCTCACTTCCCTCCGGTGTTAGCTGCCACTTCCCTCCGGTGTTAGCAGCACATCCTCACTTCCCTCCGGTGTTAGCTGCATATCCTCACTTCTCTCCGGTATTAGCGGCATATCGTCACTTCCCTCTGGTGTTAGCTGCATATCCTCACTTCCCTCCGGTGTTAGCTGCACATCCTCTCTTCACTCTGGTGTTAGCTGCACATCCTCACTTCCCTCCGGTGTTAGCTGCACATCCTCACTTCCCTCCGGTGTTGCTGCACATCCTCACTTCCCTCCGGTGTTAGCTGCACATCCTCACTTCCCTCCGGTGTTAGCTGCCACTTCCCTCTGGTGTTAGCTGCACATCCTCACTTCCCTCCGGTGTTAGCTGCACATCCTCTCTTCCCTCCGGTATTAGCGGCATATCCTCACTTCCCTCTGGTGTTAGCTGCATATCCTCACTTCCCTCCGGTGTTAGCTGCATATCCTCACTTCCCTCCAGTGTTAGCTGCACATCCTCACTTCCCTCCAGTGTTAGCAGCACATCCTCACTTCCCTCTGGTGTTAGCTGCACATCCTCACTTCCCTCCGGTGTTAGCTGCACATCCTCACTTCCCTCCGGTGTTAGCTGCCACTTCCCTCCGGTGTTAGCTGCACATCCTCACTTCCCTCCGGTGTTAGCAGCACATCCTCACTTCCCTCCGGTGTTAGCAGCACATCCTCACTTCCCTCCGGTGTTAGCTGCATATCCTCACTTCTCTCCGGTATTAGCGGCATATCGTCACTTCCCTCTGGTGTTAGCTGCATATCCTCACTTCCCTCCGGTGTTAGCTGCATATTCTCACTTCCATCCGGTGTTAGCAGCATAGCCTCACTTCCCTCCAGTGTTAGCTGCACATCCTCACTTCCCTCCAGTGTTAGCAGCACATCCTCACTTCCCTCCGGTGTTAGCTGCACATCCTCACTTCCCTCCGGTGTTAGCTGCACATCCTCACTTCCCTCCGGTGTTAGCTGCCACTTCCCTCCGGTGTTAGCTGCACATCCTCACTTCCCTCCGGTGTTAGCTGCACATCCTCTCTTCACTCCGGTGTTAGCTGCACATCCTCACTTCCCTCCGGTGTTAGCTGCACATCCTCACTTCCCTCTGGTGTTAGCTGCATATTCTCACTTCCCTCCGGTGTTAGCTGCATATCCTCACTTCCCTCCGGTGTTAGCTACATATTCTCACTTCCCTCCGGTGTTAGCTTCACATCCTCACTTCCCTCTAGTGTTAGCAGCACATCCTCACTTCCCTCCGGTGTTAGCAGCACAGCCTCACTTCCCTCCGGTGTTAGCTGCACAGCCTCTCTGCCCTCCGGTGTTAGCTGCACAGCCTCACTTCCCTCCGCTGTTAGCTGCACATCCTCACTTCCCTCCGGTGTTAGCTGAATATACTCACTTCCCTCCGGTGTTAGCAGCACATCCTCACTGCCCTCCAGTGTTAGCAGCACATCCTCACTTCCCTCCGGTGTTAGCTGCACATCCTCACTTCCCTCCGGTGTTAGCTGCACATCCTCACTTCCCTTCGGTGTTAGCTGCCACTTCTCTCCGGTGTTAGCTGCACATCCTCACTTCCCTCCGGTGTTAGCTGCCACTTCCCTCCGGTGTTAGCTGCACATCCTCACTTCCCTCCGGTGTAAGCTGCACATCCTCACTTCACTCCGGTGTTAGCTGCACATCCTCACTTCCCTCCGGTGTTAGCTGCACATCCTCACTTCCCTTCGGTGTTAGCTGCCACTTCTCTCCGGTGTTAGCTGCACATCCTCACTTCCCTCCGGTGTTAGCTGCCACTTCCCTCCGGTGTTAGCTGCACATCCTCACTTCCCTCCGGTGTAAGCTGCACATCCTCACTTCCCTCCGGTGTTAGCTGCATATCCTCACTTCCCTCCGGTGTTAGCTGCATATCCTCACTTCCCTCCAGTGTTAGCTGCATATTCTCACTTCCCTCCGGTGTTAGCTTCACATCCTCACTTCCCTCCGGTGTTAGCAGCACATCCTCAGTTCCCTCCGGTGTTAGCAGCACAGCCTCACTTCCCTCCGGTGTTAGCTGCACAGCCTCACTTCCCTCCGGTGTTAGCTGCACATCCTCACTTCCCTCCGGTGTTAGCTGCCACTTCCCTCCGGTGTTAGCTGCCCATCCTCACTTCCCTCTGGTGTTAGCTGCACATCCTCACTTCCTTCCGGTGTTAGCAGCACATCCTCACTGCCCTCCGGTGTTAGCAGCATATCCTCACTTCACTCCAGTGTTAACTGCACATCCTCACTTCCCTCCGGTGTTAGCTGCACATCTTCACTTCCCTCCGGTGTTAGCTGCACATCCTCACTTCCCTCCGGTGTTAGCTGCCACTTCCCTCTGGTGTTAGCTGCCCATCCTCACTTCCCTCCGGTGTTAGCTGCACATACTCACTTCCCTTCGGTGTTAGCTGCAAATCCTCTCTTCCCTCTGGTGTTAGCTGCATATCCTCACTTCCCTCCGGTGTTAGCTGCACATCCTCACTTCCCTCCGGTGTTAGCTGCACATCCTCACTTCCCTCCGGTGTTAGCTGCCACTTCCCTCCGGTGTTAGCTGCCCATCCTCACTTCCCTCTGGTGTTAGCTGCACATCCTCACTTCCCTTTGGTGTTAGCTGCACATCCTCACTTCCCTCCGGTGTTAGCTGCATATCCTCACTTCCCTCCGGTGTTAGCTGCACATCCTCGCTTCCATCCGGTGTTATCCTCACTTCCCTCCGGTGTTAGCTGCATATCCTGACTTCCCTCCGGTGTTAGCAGCATTTCCTCACTTCCCTCCGGTGTTAGCAGCACATCCTCACTTCCCTCCGGTGTTAGCTGCACATCCTCACTTCCCTCCGGTGTTAGCTGCACATCCTCACTTCCCTCCGGTGTTAGCTGCACATCCTCACTTCCCTCCGGTGTTAGCTGCACATCCTCACTTTCCTCCGGTGTTAGCTGCACATCCTCACTTCTTTCCGGTGTTAGCTGCACATCCTCACTTCCCTCCGGTGTTAGCTGCCACTTCCCTCCGGTGTTAGCTGCCCATCCTCACTTCTCTCCGGTGTTAGCTGCACATACTCACTTCCCTTCGGTGTTAGCTGCAAATCCTCTCTTCCCTCTGGTGTTAGCTGCATATCCTCACTTCCCTCCGGTGTTAGCTGCACATCCTCACTTCCCTCCGGTGTTAGCTGCACATCCTCACTTCCCTCCGGTGTTAGCTGCCACTTCCCTCCGGTGTTAGCTGCCCATCCTCACTTCCCTCTGGTGTTAGCTGCACATCCTCACTTCCCTTTGGTGTTAGCTGCACATCCTCACTTCCCTCCAGTGTTAGCTGCATATCCTCACTTCACTCCGGTGTTAGCTGCACATCCTCGCTTCCATCCGGTGTTATCCTCACTTCCCTCCGGTGTTAGCTGCATATCCTGACTTCCCTCCGGTGTTAGCAGCATCTCCTCACTTCCCTCCGGTGTTAGCAGCACATCCTCACTTCCCTCCGGTGTTAGCTGCACATCCTCACTTCCCTCCGGTGTTAGCTGCACATCCTCACTTCCCTCCGGTGTTAGCTGCACATCCTCACTTCCCTCCGGTGTTAGCTGCACATCCTCACTTTCCTCCGGTGTTAGCTGCACATCCTCACTTCTTTCCGGTGTTAGCTGCACATCCTCACTTCCCTCCGGTGTTAGCTGCACATACTCACTTCCCTTCGGTGTTAGCTGCAAATCCTCTCTTCCCTCTGGTGTTAGCTGCATATCCTCACTTCCCTCCGGTGTTAGCTGCACATCCTCACTTCCCTCCGGTGTTAGCTGCACATCCTCACTTCCCTCCGGTGTTAGCTGCCACTTCCCTCCGGTGTTAGCTGCCCATCCTCACTTCCCTCTGGTGTTAGCTGCACATCCTCACTTCCCTTTGGTGTTAGCTGCACATCCTCACTTCCCTCCGGTGTTAGCTGCATATCCTCACTTCCCTCCGGTGTTAGCTGCACATCCTCGCTTCCATCCGGTGTTATCCTCACTTCCCTCCGGTGTTAGCTGCATATCCTGACTTCCCTCCGGTGTTAGCAGCATTTCCTCACTTCCCTCCGGTGTTAGCAGCACATCCTCACTTCCCTCCGGTGTTAGCTGCACATCCTCACTTCCCTCCGGTGTTAGCTGCACATCCTCACTTCCCTCCGGTGTTAGCTGCACATCCTCACTTCCCTCCGGTGTTAGCTGCACATCCTCACTTTCCTCCGGTGTTAGCTGCACATCCTCACTTCTTTCCGGTGTTAGCTGCACATCCTCACTTCCCTCCGGTGTTAGCAGCACATCCTCACTTCCCTCCGGTGTTAGCTGCATATCCTCACTTCTCTCCGGTATTAGCGGCATATCGTCACTTCCCTCTGGTGTTAGCTGCATATCCTCACTTCCCTCCGGTGTTAGCTGCACATCCTCTCTTCACTCTGGTGTTAGCTGCACATCCTCACTTCCCTCCGGTGTTAGCTGCACATCCTCACTTCCCTCCGGTGTTGCTGCACATCCTCACTTCCCTCCGGTGTTAGCTGCACATCCTCACTTCCCTCCGGTGTTAGCTGCCACTTCCCTCTGGTGTTAGCTGCACATCCTCACTTCCCTCCGGTGTTAGCTGCACATCCTCTCTTCCCTCCGGTATTAGCGGCATATCCTCACTTCCCTCTGGTGTTAGCTGCATATCCTCACTTCCCTCCGGTGTTAGCTGCATATCCTCACTTCCCTCCAGTGTTAGCTGCACATCCTCACTTCCCTCCAGTGTTAGCAGCACATCCTCACTTCCCTCTGGTGTTAGCTGCACATCCTCACTTCCCTCCGGTGTTAGCTGCACATCCTCACTTCCCTCCGGTGTTAGCTGCCACTTCCCTCCGGTGTTAGCTGCACATCCTCACTTCCCTCCGGTGTTAGCAGCACATCCTCACTTCCCTCCGGTGTTAGCAGCACATCCTCACTTCCCTCCGGTGTTAGCTGCATATCCTCACTTCTCTCCGGTATTAGCGGCATATCGTCACTTCCCTCTGGTGTTAGCTGCATATCCTCACTTCCCTCCGGTGTTAGCTGCATATTCTCACTTCCATCCGGTGTTAGCAGCATAGCCTCACTTCCCTCCAGTGTTAGCTGCACATCCTCACTTCCCTCCAGTGTTAGCAGCACATCCTCACTTCCCTCCGGTGTTAGCTGCACATCCTCACTTCCCTCCGGTGTTAGCTGCACATCCTCACTTCCCTCCGGTGTTAGCTGCCACTTCCCTCCGGTGTTAGCTGCACATCCTCACTTCCCTCCGGTGTTAGCTGCACATCCTCTCTTCACTCCGGTGTTAGCTGCACATCCTCACTTCCCTCCGGTGTTAGCTGCACATCCTCACTTCCCTCCGGTGTTAGCTGCATATTCTCACTTCCCTCCGGTGTTAGCTGCATATCCTCACTTCCCTCCGGTGTTAGCTACATATTCTCACTTCCCTCCGGTGTTAGCTTCACATCCTCACTTCCCTCTAGTGTTAGCAGCACATCCTCACTTCCCTCCGGTGTTAGCAGCACAGCCTCACTTCCCTCCGGTGTTAGCTGCACAGCCTCTCTGCCCTCCGGTGTTAGCTGCACAGCCTCACTTCCCTCCGCTGTTAGCTGCACATCCTCACTTCCCTCCGGTGTTAGCTGAATATACTCACTTCCCTCCGGTGTTAGCAGCACATCCTCACTGCCCTCCAGTGTTAGCAGCACATCCTCACTTCCCTCCGGTGTTAGCTGCACATCCTCACTTCCCTCCGGTGTTAGCTGCACATCCTCACTTCCCTTCGGTGTTAGCTGCCACTTCTCTCCGGTGTTAGCTGCACATCCTCACTTCCCTCCGGTGTTAGCTGCCACTTCCCTCCGGTGTTAGCTGCACATCCTCACTTCCCTCCGGTGTAAGCTGCACATCCTCACTTCACTCCGGTGTTAGCTGCACATCCTCACTTCCCTCCGGTGTTAGCTGCACATCCTCACTTCCCTTCGGTGTTAGCTGCCACTTCTCTCCGGTGTTAGCTGCACATCCTCACTTCCCTCCGGTGTTAGCTGCCACTTCCCTCCGGTGTTAGCTGCACATCCTCACTTCCCTCCGGTGTAAGCTGCACATCCTCACTTCCCTCCGGTGTTAGCTGCATATCCTCACTTCCCTCCGGTGTTAGCTGCATATCCTCACTTCCCTCCAGTGTTAGCTGCATATTCTCACTTCCCTCCGGTGTTAGCTTCACATCCTCACTTCCCTCCGGTGTTAGCAGCACATCCTCAGTTCCCTCCGGTGTTAGCAGCACAGCCTCACTTCCCTCCGGTGTTAGCTGCACAGCCTCACTTCCCTCCGGTGTTAGCTGCACATCCTCACTTCCCTCCGGTGTTAGCTGCCACTTCCCTCCGGTGTTAGCTGCCCATCCTCACTTCCCTCTGGTGTTAGCTGCACATCCTCACTTCCTTCCGGTGTTAGCAGCACATCCTCACTGCCCTCCGGTGTTAGCAGCATATCCTCACTTCACTCCAGTGTTAACTGCACATCCTCACTTCCCTCCGGTGTTAGCTGCACATCTTCACTTCCCTCCGGTGTTAGCTGCACATCCTCACTTCCCTCCGGTGTTAGCTGCCACTTCCCTCTGGTGTTAGCTGCCCATCCTCACTTCCCTCCGGTGTTAGCTGCACATACTCACTTCCCTTCGGTGTTAGCTGCAAATCCTCTCTTCCCTCTGGTGTTAGCTGCATATCCTCACTTCCCTCCGGTGTTAGCTGCACATCCTCACTTCCCTCCGGTGTTAGCTGCACATCCTCACTTCCCTCCGGTGTTAGCTGCCACTTCCCTCCGGTGTTAGCTGCCCATCCTCACTTCCCTCTGGTGTTAGCTGCACATCCTCACTTCCCTTTGGTGTTAGCTGCACATCCTCACTTCCCTCCGGTGTTAGCTGCATATCCTCACTTCCCTCCGGTGTTAGCTGCACATCCTCGCTTCCATCCGGTGTTATCCTCACTTCCCTCCGGTGTTAGCTGCATATCCTGACTTCCCTCCGGTGTTAGCAGCATTTCCTCACTTCCCTCCGGTGTTAGCAGCACATCCTCACTTCCCTCCGGTGTTAGCTGCACATCCTCACTTCCCTCCGGTGTTAGCTGCACATCCTCACTTCCCTCCGGTGTTAGCTGCACATCCTCACTTCCCTCCGGTGTTAGCTGCACATCCTCACTTTCCTCCGGTGTTAGCTGCACATCCTCACTTCTTTCCGGTGTTAGCTGCACATCCTCACTTCCCTCCGGTGTTAGCTGCCACTTCCCTCCGGTGTTAGCTGCCCATCCTCACTTCTCTCCGGTGTTAGCTGCACATACTCACTTCCCTTCGGTGTTAGCTGCAAATCCTCTCTTCCCTCTGGTGTTAGCTGCATATCCTCACTTCCCTCCGGTGTTAGCTGCACATCCTCACTTCCCTCCGGTGTTAGCTGCACATCCTCACTTCCCTCCGGTGTTAGCTGCCACTTCCCTCCGGTGTTAGCTGCCCATCCTCACTTCCCTCTGGTGTTAGCTGCACATCCTCACTTCCCTTTGGTGTTAGCTGCACATCCTCACTTCCCTCCAGTGTTAGCTGCATATCCTCACTTCACTCCGGTGTTAGCTGCACATCCTCGCTTCCATCCGGTGTTATCCTCACTTCCCTCCGGTGTTAGCTGCATATCCTGACTTCCCTCCGGTGTTAGCAGCATCTCCTCACTTCCCTCCGGTGTTAGCAGCACATCCTCACTTCCCTCCGGTGTTAGCTGCACATCCTCACTTCCCTCCGGTGTTAGCTGCACATCCTCACTTCCCTCCGGTGTTAGCTGCACATCCTCACTTCCCTCCGGTGTTAGCTGCACATCCTCACTTTCCTCCGGTGTTAGCTGCACATCCTCACTTCTTTCCGGTGTTAGCTGCACATCCTCACTTCCCTCCGGTGTTAGCTGCACATACTCACTTCCCTTCGGTGTTAGCTGCAAATCCTCTCTTCCCTCTGGTGTTAGCTGCATATCCTCACTTCCCTCCGGTGTTAGCTGCACATCCTCACTTCCCTCCGGTGTTAGCTGCACATCCTCACTTCCCTCCGGTGTTAGCTGCACATCCTCACTTCCCTCCGGTGTTAGCTGCCACTTCCCTCTGGTGTTAGCTGCCCATCCTCACTTCCCTCCGGTGTTAGCTGCACATACTCACTTCCCTTCGGTGTTAGCTGCAAATCCTCTCTTCCCTCTGGTGTTAGCTGCATATCCTCACTTCCCTCCGGTGTTAGCTGCACATCCTCACTTCCCTCCGGTGTTAGCTGCACATCCTCACTTCCCTCCGGTGTTAGCTGCCACTTCCCTCCGGTGTTAGCTGCCCATCCTCACTTCCCTCTGGTGTTAGCTGCACATCCTCACTTCCCTTTGGTGTTAGCTGCACATCCTCACTTCCCTCCGGTGTTAGCTGCATATCCTCACTTCCCTCCGGTGTTAGCTGCACATCCTCGCTTCCATCCGGTGTTATCCTCACTTCCCTCCGGTGTTAGCTGCATATCCTGACTTCCCTCCGGTGTTAGCAGCATTTCCTCACTTCCCTCCGGTGTTAGCAGCACATCCTCACTTCCCTCCGGTGTTAGCTGCACATCCTCACTTCCCTCCGGTGTTAGCTGCACATCCTCACTTCCCTCCGGTGTTAGCTGCACATCCTCACTTCCCTCCGGTGTTAGCTGCACATCCTCACTTTCCTCCGGTGTTAGCTGCACATCCTCACTTCTTTCCGGTGTTAGCTGCACATCCTCACTTCCCTCCGGTGTTAGCTGCCACTTCCCTCCGGTGTTAGCTGCCCATCCTCACTTCTCTCCGGTGTTAGCTGCACATACTCACTTCCCTTCGGTGTTAGCTGCAAATCCTCTCTTCCCTCTGGTGTTAGCTGCATATCCTCACTTCCCTCCGGTGTTAGCTGCACATCCTCACTTCCCTCCGGTGTTAGCTGCACATCCTCACTTCCCTCCGGTGTTAGCTGCCACTTCCCTCCGGTGTTAGCTGCCCATCCTCACTTCCCTCTGGTGTTAGCTGCACATCCTCACTTCCCTTTGGTGTTAGCTGCACATCCTCACTTCCCTCCAGTGTTAGCTGCATATCCTCACTTCACTCCGGTGTTAGCTGCACATCCTCGCTTCCATCCGGTGTTATCCTCACTTCCCTCCGGTGTTAGCTGCATATCCTGACTTCCCTCCGGTGTTAGCAGCATCTCCTCACTTCCCTCCGGTGTTAGCAGCACATCCTCACTTCCCTCCGGTGTTAGCTGCACATCCTCACTTCCCTCCGGTGTTAGCTGCACATCCTCACTTCCCTCCGGTGTTAGCTGCACATCCTCACTTCCCTCCGGTGTTAGCTGCACATCCTCACTTTCCTCCGGTGTTAGCTGCACATCCTCACTTCTTTCCGGTGTTAGCTGCACATCCTCACTTCCCTCCGGTGTTAGCTGCACATACTCACTTCCCTTCGGTGTTAGCTGCAAATCCTCTCTTCCCTCTGGTGTTAGCTGCATATCCTCACTTCCCTCCGGTGTTAGCTGCACATCCTCACTTCCCTCCGGTGTTAGCTGCACATCCTCACTTCCCTCCGGTGTTAGCTGCCACTTCCCTCCGGTGTTAGCTGCCCATCCTCACTTCCCTCTGGTGTTAGCTGCACATCCTCACTTCCCTTTGGTGTTAGCTGCACATCCTCACTTCCCTCCGGTGTTAGCTGCATATCCTCACTTCCCTCCGGTGTTAGCTGCACATCCTCGCTTCCATCCGGTGTTATCCTCACTTCCCTCCGGTGTTAGCTGCATATCCTGACTTCCCTCCGGTGTTAGCAGCATTTCCTCACTTCCCTCCGGTGTTAGCAGCACATCCTCACTTCCCTCCGGTGTTAGCTGCACATCCTCACTTCCCTCCGGTGTTAGCTGCACATCCTCACTTCCCTCCGGTGTTAGCTGCACATCCTCACTTCCCTCCGGTGTTAGCTGCACATCCTCACTTTCCTCCGGTGTTAGCTGCACATCCTCACTTCTTTCCGGTGTTAGCTGCACATCCTCACTTCCCTCCGGTGTTAGCAGCACATCCTCACTTCCCTCCGGTGTTAGCTGCATATCCTCACTTCTCTCCGGTATTAGCGGCATATCGTCACTTCCCTCTGGTGTTAGCTGCATATCCTCACTTCCCTCCGGTGTTAGCTGCACATCCTCTCTTCACTCTGGTGTTAGCTGCACATCCTCACTTCCCTCCGGTGTTAGCTGCACATCCTCACTTCCCTCCGGTGTTGCTGCACATCCTCACTTCCCTCCGGTGTTAGCTGCACATCCTCACTTCCCTCCGGTGTTAGCTGCCACTTCCCTCTGGTGTTAGCTGCACATCCTCACTTCCCTCCGGTGTTAGCTGCACATCCTCTCTTCCCTCCGGTATTAGCGGCATATCCTCACTTCCCTCTGGTGTTAGCTGCATATCCTCACTTCCCTCCGGTGTTAGCTGCATATCCTCACTTCCCTCCAGTGTTAGCTGCACATCCTCACTTCCCTCCAGTGTTAGCAGCACATCCTCACTTCCCTCTGGTGTTAGCTGCACATCCTCACTTCCCTCCGGTGTTAGCTGCACATCCTCACTTCCCTCCGGTGTTAGCTGCCACTTCCCTCCGGTGTTAGCTGCACATCCTCACTTCCCTCCGGTGTTAGCAGCACATCCTCACTTCCCTCCGGTGTTAGCAGCACATCCTCACTTCCCTCCGGTGTTAGCTGCATATCCTCACTTCTCTCCGGTATTAGCGGCATATCGTCACTTCCCTCTGGTGTTAGCTGCATATCCTCACTTCCCTCCGGTGTTAGCTGCATATTCTCACTTCCATCCGGTGTTAGCAGCATAGCCTCACTTCCCTCCAGTGTTAGCTGCACATCCTCACTTCCCTCCAGTGTTAGCAGCACATCCTCACTTCCCTCCGGTGTTAGCTGCACATCCTCACTTCCCTCCGGTGTTAGCTGCACATCCTCACTTCCCTCCGGTGTTAGCTGCCACTTCCCTCCGGTGTTAGCTGCACATCCTCACTTCCCTCCGGTGTTAGCTGCACATCCTCTCTTCACTCCGGTGTTAGCTGCACATCCTCACTTCCCTCCGGTGTTAGCTGCACATCCTCACTTCCCTCCGGTGTTAGCTGCATATTCTCACTTCCCTCCGGTGTTAGCTGCATATCCTCACTTCCCTCCGGTGTTAGCTACATATTCTCACTTCCCTCCGGTGTTAGCTTCACATCCTCACTTCCCTCTAGTGTTAGCAGCACATCCTCACTTCCCTCCGGTGTTAGCAGCACAGCCTCACTTCCCTCCGCTGTTAGCTGCACATCCTCACTTCCCTCCGGTGTTAGCTGAATATACTCACTTCCCTCCGGTGTTAGCAGCACATCCTCACTGCCCTCCAGTGTTAGCAGCACATCCTCACTTCCCTCCGGTGTTAGCTGCACATCCTCACTTCCCTCCGGTGTTAGCTGCACATCCTCACTTCCCTTCGGTGTTAGCTGCCACTTCTCTCCGGTGTTAGCTGCACATCCTCACTTCCCTCCGGTGTTAGCTGCCACTTCCCTCCGGTGTTAGCTGCACATCCTCACTTCCCTCCGGTGTAAGCTGCACATCCTCACTTCACTCCGGTGTTAGCTGCACATCCTCACTTCCCTCCGGTGTTAGCTGCACATCCTCACTTCCCTTCGGTGTTAGCTGCCACTTCTCTCCGGTGTTAGCTGCACATCCTCACTTCCCTCCGGTGTTAGCTGCCACTTCCCTCCGGTGTTAGCTGCACATCCTCACTTCCCTCCGGTGTAAGCTGCACATCCTCACTTCCCTCCGGTGTTAGCTGCATATCCTCACTTCCCTCCGGTGTTAGCTGCATATCCTCACTTCCCTCCAGTGTTAGCTGCATATTCTCACTTCCCTCCGGTGTTAGCTTCACATCCTCACTTCCCTCCGGTGTTAGCAGCACATCCTCAGTTCCCTCCGGTGTTAGCAGCACAGCCTCACTTCCCTCCGGTGTTAGCTGCACAGCCTCACTTCCCTCCGGTGTTAGCTGCACATCCTCACTTCCCTCCGGTGTTAGCTGCCACTTCCCTCCGGTGTTAGCTGCCCATCCTCACTTCCCTCTGGTGTTAGCTGCACATCCTCACTTCCTTCCGGTGTTAGCAGCACATCCTCACTGCCCTCCGGTGTTAGCAGCATATCCTCACTTCACTCCAGTGTTAACTGCACATCCTCACTTCCCTCCGGTGTTAGCTGCACATCTTCACTTCCCTCCGGTGTTAGCTGCACATCCTCACTTCCCTCCGGTGTTAGCTGCCACTTCCCTCTGGTGTTAGCTGCCCATCCTCACTTCCCTCCGGTGTTAGCTGCACATACTCACTTCCCTTCGGTGTTAGCTGCAAATCCTCTCTTCCCTCTGGTGTTAGCTGCATATCCTCACTTCCCTCCGGTGTTAGCTGCACATCCTCACTTCCCTCCGGTGTTAGCTGCACATCCTCACTTCCCTCCGGTGTTAGCTGCCACTTCCCTCCGGTGTTAGCTGCCCATCCTCACTTCCCTCTGGTGTTAGCTGCACATCCTCACTTCCCTTTGGTGTTAGCTGCACATCCTCACTTCCCTCCGGTGTTAGCTGCATATCCTCACTTCCCTCCGGTGTTAGCTGCACATCCTCGCTTCCATCCGGTGTTATCCTCACTTCCCTCCGGTGTTAGCTGCATATCCTGACTTCCCTCCGGTGTTAGCAGCATTTCCTCACTTCCCTCCGGTGTTAGCAGCACATCCTCACTTCCCTCCGGTGTTAGCTGCACATCCTCACTTCCCTCCGGTGTTAGCTGCACATCCTCACTTCCCTCCGGTGTTAGCTGCACATCCTCACTTCCCTCCGGTGTTAGCTGCACATCCTCACTTTCCTCCGGTGTTAGCTGCACATCCTCACTTCTTTCCGGTGTTAGCTGCACATCCTCACTTCCCTCCGGTGTTAGCTGCCACTTCCCTCCGGTGTTAGCTGCCCATCCTCACTTCTCTCCGGTGTTAGCTGCACATACTCACTTCCCTTCGGTGTTAGCTGCAAATCCTCTCTTCCCTCTGGTGTTAGCTGCATATCCTCACTTCCCTCCGGTGTTAGCTGCACATCCTCACTTCCCTCCGGTGTTAGCTGCACATCCTCACTTCCCTCCGGTGTTAGCTGCCACTTCCCTCCGGTGTTAGCTGCCCATCCTCACTTCCCTCTGGTGTTAGCTGCACATCCTCACTTCCCTTTGGTGTTAGCTGCACATCCTCACTTCCCTCCAGTGTTAGCTGCATATCCTCACTTCACTCCGGTGTTAGCTGCACATCCTCGCTTCCATCCGGTGTTATCCTCACTTCCCTCCGGTGTTAGCTGCATATCCTGACTTCCCTCCGGTGTTAGCAGCATCTCCTCACTTCCCTCCGGTGTTAGCAGCACATCCTCACTTCCCTCCGGTGTTAGCTGCACATCCTCACTTCCCTCCGGTGTTAGCTGCACATCCTCACTTCCCTCCGGTGTTAGCTGCACATCCTCACTTCCCTCCGGTGTTAGCTGCACATCCTCACTTTCCTCCGGTGTTAGCTGCACATCCTCACTTCTTTCCGGTGTTAGCTGCACATCCTCACTTCCCTCCGGTGTTAGCTGCACATACTCACTTCCCTTCGGTGTTAGCTGCAAATCCTCTCTTCCCTCTGGTGTTAGCTGCATATCCTCACTTCCCTCCGGTGTTAGCTGCACATCCTCACTTCCCTCCGGTGTTAGCTGCACATCCTCACTTCCCTCCGGTGTTAGCTGCCACTTCCCTCCGGTGTTAGCTGCCCATCCTCACTTCCCTCTGGTGTTAGCTGCACATCCTCACTTCCCTTTGGTGTTAGCTGCACATCCTCACTTCCCTCCGGTGTTAGCTGCATATCCTCACTTCCCTCCGGTGTTAGCTGCACATCCTCGCTTCCATCCGGTGTTATCCTCACTTCCCTCCGGTGTTAGCTGCATATCCTGACTTCCCTCCGGTGTTAGCAGCATTTCCTCACTTCCCTCCGGTGTTAGCAGCACATCCTCACTTCCCTCCGGTGTTAGCTGCACATCCTCACTTCCCTCCGGTGTTAGCTGCACATCCTCACTTCCCTCCGGTGTTAGCTGCACATCCTCACTTCCCTCCGGTGTTAGCTGCACATCCTCACTTTCCTCCGGTGTTAGCTGCACATCCTCACTTCTTTCCGGTGTTAGCTGCACATCCTCACTTCCCTCCGGTGTTAGCTGCCACTTCCCTCCGGTGTTAGCTGCCCATCCTCACTTCTCTCCGGTGTTAGCTGCACATACTCACTTCCCTTCGGTGTTAGCTGCAAATCCTCTCTTCCCTCTGGTGTTAGCTGCATATCCTCACTTCCCTCCGGTGTTAGCTGCACATCCTCACTTCCCTCCGGTGTTAGCTGCACATCCTCACTTCCCTCCGGTGTTAGCTGCCACTTCCCTCCGGTGTTAGCTGCCCATCCTCACTTCCCTCTGGTGTTAGCTGCACATCCTCACTTCCCTTTGGTGTTAGCTGCACATCCTCACTTCCCTCCAGTGTTAGCTGCATATCCTCACTTCACTCCGGTGTTAGCTGCACATCCTCGCTTCCATCCGGTGTTATCCTCACTTCCCTCCGGTGTTAGCTGCATATCCTGACTTCCCTCCGGTGTTAGCAGCATCTCCTCACTTCCCTCCGGTGTTAGCAGCACATCCTCACTTCCCTCCGGTGTTAGCTGCACATCCTCACTTCCCTCCGGTGTTAGCTGCACATCCTCACTTCCCTCCGGTGTTAGCTGCACATCCTCACTTCCCTCCGGTGTTAGCTGCACATCCTCACTTTCCTCCGGTGTTAGCTGCACATCCTCACTTCTTTCCGGTGTTAGCTGCACATCCTCACTTCCCTCCGGTGTTAGCTGCCACTTCCCTCCGGTGTTAGCTGCCCATCCTCACTTCCCTCCGGTGTTAGCTGCACATACTCACTTCCCTTCGGTGTTAGCTGCAAATCCTCTCTTCCCTCTGGTGTTAGCTGCATATCCTCACTTCCCTCTGGTGTTAGCTGCACATCCTCACTTCCCTCCGGTGTTAGCTGCACATCCTCACTTCCCTCCGGTGTTAGCTGCCACTTCCCTCCGGTGTTAGCTGCCCATCCTCACTTCCCTCTGGTGTTAGCTGCACATCCTCACTTCCCTTTGGTGTTAGCTGCATATCCTCACTTCCCTCCAGTGTTAGCTGCATATCCTCACTTCCCTCCGGTGTTAGCTGCACATCCTCGCTTCCATCCGGTGTTATCCTCACTTCCCTCCGGTGTTAGCTGCATATCCTGACTTCCCTCCGGTGTTAGCAGCATTTCCTCACTTCCCTCCGGTGTTAGCAGCACATCCTCACTTCCCTCCGGTGTTAGCTGCACATCCTCACTTCCCTCCGGTGTTAGCTGCACATCCTCACTTCCCTCTGGTGTTAGCTGCACATCCTCACTTCCCTCCGGTGTTAGCTGCACATCCTCACTTTCCTCCGGTGTTAGCTGCACATCCTCACTTCTTTCCGGTGTTAGCTGCACATCCTCACTTCCCTCCGGTGTTTGCTGCACATCCTCACTTCCCTCCAGTGTAAGCTGCACATCCTCACTTCCCTCTGGTGTTAGCTGCATATCCTCACTCTGCACATCCTCACTTCCCTCTGGTGTTAGCTGCACATCCTCACTTCCCTCCGGTGATAGCTGCACATCCTCACTTCCCTCCGGTGTTAGCTGCACATCCTCACTGCTCTCCAGTGTTAGCTGCACATCCACACTTCCCTCCGGTGTTAGCAGCACATCCTCACTTCCCTCTGGTGTTAGCTGCACATCCTCACTTCCCTCCGGTGTTAGCTGCACATCCTCACTTCCCTCCGGTGTTAGCAGCACATCCTCACTTCCCTCCGGTGTTAGCTGCACATCCTCACTTCCCTCCGGTGTTAGCTGCACATCCTCACTTCCCTCCGGTGTTAGCTGCACATCCTCACTTTCCTCCGGTGTTAGCTGCACATCCTCACTTCCCTCCAGTGTTTGCTGCACATCCTCACTTCCCTCCGGTGTTAGCTGCACATCCTCACTTCCCTCCGGTGTTAGCTGCCACTTCCCTCTGGTGTTAGCTGCACATTCTCACTTCCCTCCAGTGTTAGCAGCACATCCTCACTTCCCTCCGGTGTTAGCAGCACATCCTCACTTCCCTCCGGTGTTAGCTGCACATACTCACTTCCCTTCGGTGTTAGCTGCAAATCCTCTCTTCCCTCTGGTGTTAGCTGCATATCCTCACTTCCCTCCGGTGTTAGCTGCACATCCTCACTTCCCTCCGGTGTTAGCTGCACATCCTCACTTCCCTCCGGTGTTAGCTGCCACTTCCCTCCGGTGTTAGCTGCCCATCCTCACTTCCCTCTGGTGTTAGCTGCACATCCTCACTTCCCTTTGGTGTTAGCTGCACATCCTCACTTCCCTCCAGTGTTAGCTGCATATCCTCACTTCCCTCCGGTGTTAGCTGCACATCCTCGCTTCCATCCGGTGTTATCCTCACTTCCCTCCGGTGTTAGCTGCATATCCTGACTTCCCTCCAGTGTTAGCAGCATTTCCTCACTTCCCTCCGGTGTTAGCAGCACATCCTAACTTCCCTCCGGTGTTAGCTGCACATCCTCACTTCCCTCCGGTGTTAGCTGCACATCCTCACTTCCCTCTGGTGTTAGCTGCACATCCTCACTTCCCTCCGGTGTTAGCTGCACATCCTCACTTTCCTCCGGTGTTAGCTGCACATCCTCACTTCTTTCCGGTGTTAGCTGCACATCCTCACTTCCCTCCGGTGTTTGCTGCACATCCTCACTTCCCTCCAGTGTAAGCTGCACATCCTCACTTCCCTCCGGTGTTCGCACATCCTCACTTCCCTCTGGTTTTAGCTGCATATCCTCACTCTGCACATCCTCACTTCCCTCCGGTGTTAGCTGCACATCCTCACTTCCCTCCGGTGTTAGCTGCACATCCTCACTTCCCTCCGGTGTTAGCTGCACATCCTCACTGCTCTCCAGTGTTAGCTGCACATCCACACTTCCCTCCGGTGTTAGCAGCACATCCTCACTTCCCTCCGGTGTTAGCTGCACATCCTCACTTCCCTCCGGTGTTAGCTGCACATCCTCACTTCCCTCCGGTGTTAGCAGCACATCCTCACTTCCCTCCGGTGTTAGCTGCACATCCTCACTTCCCTCCGGTGTTAGCTGCACATCCTCACTTCCCTCCGGTGTTAGCTGCACATCCTCACTTTCCTCCGGTGTTAGCTGCACATCCTCACTTCCCTCCAGTGTTTGCTGCACATCCTCACTTCCCTCCGGTGTTAGCTGCACATCCTCACTTCCCTCCGGTGTTAGCTGCCACTTCCCTCTGGTGTTAGCTGCACATTCTCACTTCCCTCCAGTGTTAGCAGCACATCCTCACTTCCCTCCGGTGTTAGCAGCACATCCTCACTTCCCTCCGGTGTTAGCAGCACATCCTCACTTCCCTCCGGTGTTATCCGCATATCCTCTCTTCCCTCCGGTATTAGCGGCATATCCTCACTTCCCTCTGGTGTTTGCTGCATATCCTCACTTCCCTCCGGTGTTAGCTGCATATCCTCACTTCCCTCCAGTGTTAGCTGCACATCCTCACTTCCCTCCAGTGTTAGCAGCACATCCTCACTTCCCTCCGGTGTTAGCTGCACATCCTCACTTCCCTCCGGTGTTAGCTGCACATCCTCACTTCCCTCCGGTGTTAGCTGCCACTTCCCTCCGGTGTTAGCTGCACATCCTCACTTCCCTCCGGTGTTAGCAGCACATCCTCACTTCCCTCCGGTGTTAGCTGCATATCCTCACTTCTCTCCGGTATTAGCGGCATATCGTCACTTCCCTCTGGTGTTAGCTGCATATCCTCACTTCCCTCCGGTGTTAGCTGCACATCCTCTCTTCACTCCGGTGTTAGCTGCACATCCTCACTTCCCTCCGGTGTTAGCTGCACATCCTCACTTCCCTCCGGTGTTGCTGCACATCCTCACTTCCCTCCGGTGTTAGCTGCACATCCTCACTTCCCTCCGGTGTTAGCTGCCACTTCCCTCCGGTGTTAGCTGCACATCCTCACTTCCCTCCGGTGTTAGCTGCACATCCTCACTTCCCTCCGGTGTTAGCTGCACATCCTCACTTCCCTCCGGTGTTAGCTGCCACTTCCCTCCGGTGTTAGCTGCACATCCTCACTTCCCTCCGGTGTTAGCAGCACATCCTCACTTCCCTCCGGTGTTAGCTGCATATCCTCACTTCTCTCCGGTGTTAGCTGCACATCCTCACTTCCCTCTGGTGTTAGCTGCACATCCTCTCTTCCCTCCGGTATTAGCGGCATATCCTCACTTCCCTCTGGTGTTAGCTGCATATCCTCACTTCCCTCCGGTGTTAGCTGCATATCCTCACTTCCCTCCAGTGTTAGCTGCACATCCTCACTTCCCTCCAGTGTTAGCAGCACATCCTCACTTCCCTCTGGTGTTAGCTGCACATCCTCACTTCCCTCCGGTGTTAGCTGCACATCCTCACTTCCCTCCGGTGTTAGCTGCCACTTCCCTCCGGTGTTAGCTGCACATCCTCACTTCCCTCCGGTGTTAGCAGCACATCCTCACTTCCCTCCGGTGTTAGCAGCACATCCTCACTTCCCTCCGGTGTTAGCTGCATATCCTCACTTCTCTCCGGTATTAGCGGCATATCGTCACTTCCCTCTGGTGTTAGCTGCATATCCTCACTTCCCTCCGGTGTTAGCTGCATATTCTCACTTCCATCCGGTGTTAGCAGCATAGCCTCACTTCCCTCCAGTGTTAGCTGCACATCCTCACTTCCCTCCAGTGTTAGCAGCACATCCTCACTTCCCTCCGGTGTTAGCTGCACATCCTCACTTCCCTCCGGTGTTAGCTGCACATCCTCACTTCCCTCCGGTGTTAGCTGCCACTTCCCTCCGGTGTTAGCTGCACATCCTCACTTCCCTCCGGTGTTAGCTGCACATCCTCTCTTCACTCCGGTGTTAGCTGCACATCCTCACTTCCCTCCGGTGTTAGCTGCACATCCTCACTTCCCTCCGGTGTTAGCTGCATATTCTCACTTCCCTCCGGTGTTAGCTGCATATCCTCACTTCCCTCCGGTGTTAGCTACATATTCTCACTTCCCTCCGGTGTTAGCTTCACATCCTCACTTCCCTCTAGTGTTAGCAGCACATCCTCCCTTCCCTCCGGTGTTAGCAGCACAGCCTCACTTCCCTCCGGTGTTAGCTGCACAGCCTCTCTGCCCTCCGGTGTTAGCTGCACAGCCTCACTTCCCTCCGCTGTTAGCTGCACATCCTCACTTCCCTCCGGTGTTAGCTGAATATACTCACTTCCCTCCGGAGTTAGCAGCACATCCTCACTGCCCTCCAGTGTTAGCAGCACATCCTCACTTCCCTCCGGTGTTAGCTGCACATCCTCACTTCCCTCCGGTGTTAGCTGCACATCCTCACTTCCCTTCGGTGTTAGCTGCCACTTCTCTCCGGTGTTAGCTGCACATCCTCACTTCCCTCCGGTGTTAGCTGCCACTTCCCTCCGGTGTTAGCTGCACATCCTCACTTCCCTCCGGTGTAAGCTGCACATCCTCACTTCACTCCGGTGTTAGCTGCACATCCTCACTTCCCTCCGGTGTTAGCTGCACATCCTCACTTCCCTTCGGTGTTAGCTGCCACTTCTCTCCGGTGTTAGCTGCACATCCTCACTTCCCTCCGGTGTTAGCTGCCACTTCCCTCCGGTGTTAGCTGCACATCCTCACTTCCCTCCGGTGTAAGCTGCACATCCTCACTTCCCTCCGGTGTTAGCTGCATATCCTCACTTCCCTCCGGTGTTAGCTGCATATCCTCACTTCCCTCCAGTGTTAGCTGCATATTCTCACTTCCCTCCGGTGTTAGCTTCACATCCTCACTTCCCTCCGGTGTTAGCAGCACATCCTCAGTTCCCTCCGGTGTTAGCAGCACAGCCTCACTTCCCTCCGGTGTTAGCTGCACAGCCTCACTTCCCTCCGGTGTTAGCTGCACATCCTCACTTCCCTCCGGTGTTAGCTGCCACTTCCCTCCGGTGTTAGCTGCCCATCCTCACTTCCCTCTGGTGTTAGCTGCACATCCTCACTTCCTTCCGGTGTTAGCAGCACATCCTCACTGCCCTCCGGTGTTAGCAGCATATCCTCACTTCACTCCAGTGTTAACTGCACATCCTCACTTCCCTCCGGTGTTAGCTGCACATCTTCACTTCCCTCCGGTGTTAGCTGCACATCCTCACTTCCCTCCGGTGTTAGCTGCCACTTCCCTCTGGTGTTAGCTGCCCATCCTCACTTCCCTCCGGTGTTAGCTGCACATACTCACTTCCCTTCGGTGTTAGCTGCAAATCCTCTCTTCCCTCTGGTGTTAGCTGCATATCCTCACTTCCCTCCGGTGTTAGCTGCACATCCTCACTTCCCTCCGGTGTTAGCTGCACATCCTCACTTCCCTCCGGTGTTAGCTGCCACTTCCCTCCGGTGTTAGCTGCCCATCCTCACTTCCCTCTGGTGTTAGCTGCACATCCTCACTTCCCTTTGGTGTTAGCTGCACATCCTCACTTCCCTCCGGTGTTAGCTGCATATCCTCACTTCCCTCCGGTGTTAGCTGCACATCCTCGCTTCCATCCGGTGTTATCCTCACTTCCCTCCGGTGTTAGCTGCATATCCTGACTTCCCTCCGGTGTTAGCAGCATTTCCTCACTTCCCTCCGGTGTTAGCAGCACATCCTCACTTCCCTCCGGTGTTAGCTGCACATCCTCACTTCCCTCCGGTGTTAGCTGCACATCCTCACTTCCCTCCGGTGTTAGCTGCACATCCTCACTTCCCTCCGGTGTTAGCTGCACATCCTCACTTTCCTCCGGTGTTAGCTGCATATCCTCACTTCTTTCCGGTGTTAGCTGCACATCCTCACTTCCCTCCGGTGTTAGCTGCCACTTCCCTCCGGTGTTAGCTGCCCATCCTCACTTCTCTCCGGTGTTAGCTGCACATACTCACTTCCCTTCGGTGTTAGCTGCAAATCCTCTCTTCCCTCTGGTGTTAGCTGCATATCCTCACTTCCCTCCGGTGTTAGCTGCACATCCTCACTTCCCTCCGGTGTTAGCTGCACATCCTCACTTCCCTCCGGTGTTAGCTGCCACTTCCCTCCGGTGTTAGCTGCCCATCCTCACTTCCCTCTGGTGTTAGCTGCACATCCTCACTTCCCTTTGGTGTTAGCTGCACATCCTCACTTCCCTCCAGTGTTAGCTGCATATCCTCACTTCACTCCGGTGTTAGCTGCACATCCTCGCTTCCATCCGGTGTTATCCTCACTTCCCTCCGGTGTTAGCTGCATATCCTGACTTCCCTCCGGTGTTAGCAGCATTTCCTCACTTCCCTCCGGTGTTAGCAGCACATCCTCACTTCCCTCCGGTGTTAGCTGCACATCCTCACTTCCCTCCGGTGTTAGCTGCACATCCTCACTTCCCTCTGGTGTTAGCTGCACATCCTCACTTCCCTCCGGTGTTAGCTGCACATCCTCACTTTCCTCCGGTGTTAGCTGCACATCCTCACTTCTTTCCGGTGTTAGCTGCACATCCTCACTTCCCTCCGGTGTTTGCTGCACATCCTCACTTCCCTCCAGTGTAAGCTGCACATCCTCACTTCCCTCCGGTGTTCGCACATCCTCACTTCCCTCTGGTGTTAGCTGCATATCCTCACTCTGCACATCCTCACTTCCCTCTGGTGTTAGCTGCACATCCTCACTTCCCTCCGGTGTTAGCTGCACATCCTCACTTCCCTCCGGTGTTAGCTGCACATCCTCACTGCTCTCCAGTGTTAGCTGCACATCCACACTTCCCTCCGGTGTTAGCAGCACATCCTCACTTCCCTCTGGTGTTAGCTGCACATCCTCACTTCCCTCCGGTGTTAGCTGCACATCCTCACTTCCCTCCGGTGTTAGCAGCACATCCTCACTTCCCTCCGGTGTTAGCTGCACATCCTCACTTCCCTCTGGTGTTAGCTGCACATCCTCACTTCCCTCCGGTGTTAGCTGCACATCCTCACTTTCCTCCGGTGTTAGCTGCACATCCTCACTTCCCTCCAGTGTTTGCTGCACATCCTCACTTCCCTCCGGTGTTAGCTGCACATCCTCACTTCCCTCCGGTGTTAGCTGCCACTTCCCTCTGGTGTTAGCTGCACATTCTCACTTCCCTCCAGTGTTAGCAGCACATCCTCACTTCCCTCCGGTGTTAGCAGCACATCCTCACTTCCCTCCGGTGTTAGCTGCACATACTCACTTCCCTTCGGTGTTAGCTGCAAATCCTCTCTTCCCTCTGGTGTTAGCTGCATATCCTCACTTCCCTCCAGTGTTAGCTGCCCATCCTCACTTCCCTCTGGTGTTAGCTGCACATCCTCACTTCCCTTTGGTGTTAGCTGCACATCCTCACTTCCCTCCAGTGTTAGCTGCATATCCTCACTTCCCTCCGGTGTTAGCTGCACATCCTCGCTTCCATCCGGTGTTATCCTCACTTCCCTCCGGTGTTAGCTGCATATCCTGACTTCCCTCCAGTGTTAGCAGCATTTCCTCACTTCCCTCCGGTGTTAGCAGCACATCCTCACATCCCTCCGGTGTTAGCTGCACATCCTCACTTCCCTCCGGTGTTAGCTGCACATCCTCACTTCCCTCTGGTGTTAGCTGCACATCCTCACTTCCCTCCGGTGTTAGCTGCACATCCTCACTTTCCTCCGGTGTTAGCTGCACATCCTCACTTCTTTCCGGTGTTAGCTGCACATCCTCACTTCCCTCCGGTGTTTGCTGCACATCCTCACTTCCCTCCAGTGTAAGCTGCACATCCTCACTTCCCTCCGGTGTTCGCACATCCTCACTTTCCTCCGGTGTTAGCTGCACATCCTCACTTCCCTCCAGTGTTTGCTGCACATCCTCACTTCCCTCCGGTGTTAGCTGCACATCCTCACTTCCCTCCGGTGTTAGCTGCCACTTCCCTCTGGTGTTAGCTGCACATTCTCACTTCCCTCCAGTGTTAGCAGCACATCCTCACTTCCCTCCGGTGTTAGCAGCACATCCTCAATTCCTTCCGGTGTTAGCAGCACATCCTCACTTCCCTCCGGTGTTATCCGCATATCCTCTCTTCCCTCCGGTATTAGCGGCATATCCTCACTTCCCTCTGGTGTTTGCTGCATATCCTCACTTCCCTCCGGTGTTAGCTGCATATCCTCACTTCCCTCCAGTGTTAGCTGCACATCCTCACTTCCCTCCAGTGTTAGCAGCACATCCTCACTTCCCTCCGGTGTTAGCTGCACATCCTCACTTCCCTCCGGTGTTAGCTGCACATCCTCACTTCCCTCCGGTGTTAGCTGCCACTTCCCTCCGGTGTTAGCTGCACATCCTCACTTCCCTCCGGTGTTAGCAGCACATACTCACTTCCCTCCGGTGTTAGCAGCACATCCTCACTTCCCTCCGGTGTTAGCTGCATATCCTCACTTCTCTCTGGTATTAGCGGCATATCGTCACTTCCCTCTGGTGTTAGCTGCATATCCTCACTTCCCTCCGGTGTTAGCTGCACATCCTCTCTTCATTCCGGTGTTAGCTGCACATCCTCACTTCCCTCCGGTGTTAGCTGCACATCCTCACTTCCCTCCGGTGTTGCTGCACATCCTCACTTCCCTCCGGTGTTAGCTGCACATCCTCACTTCCCTCCGGTGTTAGCTGCCACTTCCCTCCGGTGTTAGCTGCACATCCTCACTTCCCTCCGGTGTTAGCTGCACATCCTCTCTTCACTCCGGTGTTAGCTGCACATCCTCACTTCCCTCCGGTGTTAGCTGCACATCCTCACTTCCCTCCGGTGTTAGCTACATATTCTCACTTCCCTCCGGTGTTAGCTTCACATCCTCACTTCCCTCTGGTGTTAGCAGCACATCCTCACTTCCCTCCGGTGTTAGCAGCACAGCCTCACTTCCCTCTGGTGTTAGCTGCACAGCCTCTCTGCCCTCCGGTGATAGCTGCACAGCCTCACTTCCCTCCGGTGTTAGCTGCACATCCTCACTTCCCTCCGGTGTTAGCTGAATATACTCACTTCCCTCCGGTGTTAGCAGCACATCCTCACTGCCCTCCAGTGTTAGCAGCACATCCTCACTTCCCTCCGGTGTTAGCTGCACATCCTCACTTCCCTCTGGTGTTAGCTGCACATCCTCACTTCCCTCCGGTGTTAGCTGCCACTTCTCTCCGGTGTTAGCTGCACATCCTCACTTCCCTCCAGTGTTAGCTGCCACTTCCCTCCGGTGTTAGCTGCACATCCTCACTTCCCTCCGGTGTTAGCTGCACATCCTCACTTCACTCCGGTGTTAGCTGCACATCCTCACTTCCCTCCGGTGTAAGCTGCACATCCTCACTTCCCTCCGGTGTTAGCTGCATATCCTCACTTCCCTCCAGTGTTAGCTGCATATCCTCACTTCCCTCCAGTGTTAGCTGCATATTCTCACTTCCCTCCGGTGTTAGCTTCACATCCTCACTTCCCTCCGGTGTTAGCAGCACATCCTCAGTTCCCTCCGGTGTTAGCAGCACAGCCTCACTTCCCTCCGGTGTTAGCTGCACAGCCTCACTTCCCTCCGGTGTTAGCTGCACATCCTCACTTCCCTCCGGTGTTAGCTGCCACTTCCCTCCGGTGTTAGCTGCCCATCCTCACTTCCCTCTGGTGTTAGCTGCACATCCTCACTTCCTTCCGGTGTTAGCAGCACATCCTCACTGCCCTCCGGTGTTAGCAGCATATCCTCACTTCACTCCAGTGTTAGCTGCACATCCTCACTTCCCTCTGGTGTTAGCTGCACATCTTCACTTCCCTCCGGTGTTAGCTGCACATCCTTACTTCCCTCCGGTGTTAGCTGCCACTTCCCTCCGGTGTTAGCTGCCCATCCTCACTTCCCTCCGGTGTTAGCTGCACATACTCACTTCCCTTCGGTGTTAGCTGCAAATCCTCTCTTCCCTCTGGTGTTAGCTGCATATCCTCACTTCCCTCCGGTGTTAGCTGCACATCCTCACTTCCCTCCGGTGTTAGCTGCACATCCTCACTTCCCTCCGGTGTTAGCTGCCACTTCCCTCCGGTGTTAGCTGCCCATTCTCACTTCCCTCTGGTGTTAGCTGCACATCCTCACTTCCCTCCGGTGTTAGCAGCACATCCTCAGTTCCCTCCGGTGTTAGCAGCACAGCCTCACTTCCCTCCGGTGTTAGCTGCACAGCCTCACTGCCCTCCGGTGTTAGCTGCACAGCCTCACTTCCCTCCGGTGTTAGCTGCACATCCTCACTTCCCTCCGGTGTTAGCTGCATATCCTCACTTCCCTCCGGTGTTAGCAGCACATCCTCACTTCCCTCCGGAGTAAGCTGCATATCCTAACTTCCCTCCGGTGTTAGCTGCATATCCTCACTTCCATCCGGTGTTAGCAGCACATCCTTTCTTCCCTCCGGTGTTAGCTGCATATCCTCTCCTCTCTTCCCTCCGGTGATAGCTGCATATCCTCTCCTCTCTTCCCTCCGGTGTTAGCTGCACCTCCTCACTGCCCTCCGGTGTTAGCAGCACATCCTCACTGCCCTCCAGTGTTAGCAGCATATCCTCAAATCACTCCAGTGTTAGCTGCACTTCAGCACTTCCCTCCGGTGTTAGCTGCACATCCTCACTTCCCTCTGGTGTTAGCTGCACATCCTCACTTCCCTCCGGTGTTAGCTGCCACTTCCCTCCGGTGTTAGCTGCACATCCTCACTTCCCTCCGGTGTTAGCTGCACATCCTCACTTCCCTTCGGTGTTAGCTGCACATCCTCACTTTCCTCCGGTGTTAGCTGCATATCCTCACTTCCCTCCGGTGTTAGCTGCATATCCTCACTTCCCTCCGGTGTTAGCTGCACATCCTTACTTCCCTCCAGTGTTAGCTGCACATCCTCACTTCCCTCCGGTGTTAACAGCACATCCTCACTTCCCTCCGGTGCTAGCAGCACAGCCTGAATTCCATCCGGTGTTAGCTGCATAGCCTCACTGCCCTCCGGGGTTAGCTGCACATCCTCACTTCCCTCCGGTGTTAGCTGCATATCCTCTCCTCTCTTCAATCCGGTGCTAGCTGCATATCCTCACTTCCCACCGGTGTTAGCAGCATATCCTCACTTCCCTCCGGTGTTAGGTGCACATCCTCACTTCCCTCCGATGTTAGCTGCACATCTTCAGTTCCCTCCGGTGTTAGCTGCCACTTCCCTCCGGTGTTAGCTGCCCATCCTCACTTCGCTCCGGTGTTAGCTGCACATCCTCACTTCCCTTCGGTGTTAGCTGCACTTCCTCACTTCCCTCCGGTGTTAGCTGCATATCCTCACTTCCCTCCGGTGTTAGCTGCATATCCTCACTTCCCTCCGTGTTAGCTGCATATCCTAACTTCCCTCCGGTGTTAGCTGCACATCCTCACTTCCCTCTGGTGTTAACATCATATTCTCACTTCCCTCCGGTGTTAGCTGCACATCCTCACTTCCCTCCGGTGTTAGCAGCACATCCTCTCTTCCCACCGGTGTTAGCTGCACATCCTCACATCACTCCGGTGTTAGCTGCAAATCCTCACTTCCCTCCGGTGTTAGCTGCCACTTCCCTCCGGTGTTAGCTGCACATCCTCACTTCCCTCCGGTGTTAGCTGCACATCCTCACTACCCTCCGGTGTTAGCTGCACATCCTCACTTCCCTGCGGTGTTAGCTGCCACTTCCCTCCGGTGTTAGCAGCACATCCTCACTTCACTCCGGTGTTAGCTGCACATCCTCACTTCCCTCCGGTGTTAGCTGCACATCCTCACTTCCCTCCGGTGTTAGCTGCACATCCTCACTTCCCTCCGGTGTTAGCTGCATATCCTCACTTCCCTCCGGTGTTAGCTGCACATCCTCACTTCCCTCTGGTGTTAGCTGCACATACTGAATTCCCTCCGGTGTTAGCAGCACATCCTCACTTCCCTCCGGTGTTAGCAGCACATCCTCACTTCCCTCTGGTGTTAGCTGCCACTTCCCTCCGGTGTTAGCTGCACATCCTACTTCCCTCTGGTGTTAGCAGCACATCCTCACTTCCCTCCGGTGTTAGCAGCATATCCTCACTTCCCTCCGGTGTTAGCAGCACATCCTCACTTCCCTCTGGTGTTAGCAGCACATCCTCACTTCCCTCCGGTTTTAGCTGCAAATCCTCACTTCCCTCCTGTGTTAGCTGCATATCCTCACTTCCCTCCGGTGTTAGCTGCTTATCCTCACTTCCCTCCGGTGTTAGCTGCATATCCTCACTTCCATCCGGTGTTAGCAGCACAGCCTCACTTCCCTCCGGTGTTAGCTGCACAGCCTCATTTCCCTCCGGTGTTAGCAGCACATCCTCACTTCCCTCCAGTGTTTGCTGCACATCCTCACTTCCCTCCGGTGTTAGCTGCACATCCTCACTTCCCTCCGGTGTTAGCTGCCACTTCCCTCCGGTGTTAGCTGCACATCCTCACTTCCCTCCGGTGTTAGCAGCACATACTCACTTCCCTCCGGTGTTAGCAGCACATCCTCACTTCCCTCCGGTGTTAGCTGCATATCCTCACTTCTCTCCGGTATTAGCGGCATATCGTCACTTCCCTCTGGTGTTAGCTGCATATCCTCACTTCCCTCCGGTGTTAGCTGCACATCCTCTCTTCATTCTGGTGTTAGCTGCACATCCTCACTTCCCTCCGTTGTTAGCTGCACATCCTCACTTCCCTCCGGTGTTGCTGCACATCCTCACTTCCCTCCGGTGTTAGCTGCACATCCTCACTTCCCTCCGGTGTTAGCTGCCACTTCCCTCCGGTGTTAGCTGCACATCCTCACTTCCCTCCGGTGTTAGCTGCACATCCTCTCTTCACTCCGGTGTTAGCTGCACATCCTCACTTCCCTCCGGTGTTAGCTGCACATCCTCACTTCCCTCCGGTGTTAGCTACATATTCTCACTTCCCTCCGGTGTTAGCTTCACATCCTCACTTCCCTCTGGTGTTAGCAGCACATCCTCACTTCCCTCCGGTGTTAGCAGCACAGCCTCACTTCCCTCTGGTGTTAGCTGCACAGCCTCTCTGCCCTCCGGTGATAGCTGCACAGCCTCACTTCCCTCCGGTGTTAGCTGCACATCCTCACTTCCCTCCGGTGTTAGCTGAATATACTCACTTCCCTCCGGTGTTAGCAGCACATCCTCACTGCCCTCCAGTGTTAGCAGCACATCCTCACTTCCCTCCGGTGTTAGCTGCACATCCTCACTTCCCTCCGGTGTTAGCTGCACATCCTCACTTCCCTCCGGTGTTAGCTGCCACTTCTCTCCGGTGTTAGCTGCACATCCTCACTTCCCTCCAGTGTTAGCTGCCACTTCCCTCCGGTGTTAGCTGCACATCCTCACTTCCCTCCGGTGTTAGCTGCACATCCTTATTTCACTCCGGTGTTAGCTGCACATCCTCACTTCCCTCCGGTGTAAGCTGCACATCCTCACTTCCCTCCGGTGTTAGCTGCATATCCTCACTTCCCTCCAGTGTTAGCTGCATATCCTCACTTCCCTCCAGTGTTAGCTGCATATTCTCACTTCCCTCCGGTGTTAGCTTCACATCCTCACTTCCCTCCGGTGTTAGCAGCACATCCTCAGTTCCCTCCGGTGTTAGCAGCACAGCCTCACTTCCCTCCGGTGTTAGCTGCACAGCCTCACTTCCCTCCGGTGTTAGCTGCACATCCTCACTTCCCTCCGGTGTTAGCTGCCACTTCCCTCCGGTGTTAGCTGCCCATCCTCACTTCCCTCTGGTGTTAGCTGCACATCCTCACTTCCTTCCGGTGTTAGCAGCACATCCTCACTGCCCTCCGGTGTTAGCAGCATATCCTCACTTCACTCCAGTGTTAGCTGCACATCCTCACTTCCCTCCGGTGTTAGCTGCACATCTTCACTTCCCTCCGGTGTTAGCTGCACATCCTCACTTCCCTCCGGTGTTAGCTGCCACTTCCCTCCGGTGTTAGCTGCCCATCCTCACTTCCCTCCGGTGTTAGCTGCACATCCTCTCTTCCCACCGGTGTTAGCTGCACATCCTCACATCACTCCGGTGTTAGCTGCAAATCCTCACTTCCCTCCGGTGTTAGCTGCCACTTCCCTCCGGTGTTAGCTGCACATCCTCACTTCCCTCCGGTGTTAGCTGCACATCCTCACTACCCTCCGGTGTTAGCTGCACATCCTCACTTCCCTCCGGTGTTAGCTGCCACTTCCCTCCGGTGTTAGCAGCACATCCTCACTTCACTCCGGTGTTAGCTGCACATCCTCACTTCCCTCCGGTGTTAGCTGCACATCCTCACTTCCCTCCGGTGTTAGCTGCACATCCTCACTTCCCTCCGGTGTTAGCTGCATATCCTCACTTCCCTCCGGTGTTAGCTGCACATCCTCACTTCCCTCTGGTGTTAGCTGCACATACTGAATTCCCTCCGGTGTTAGCAGCACATCCTCACTTCCCTCCGGTGTTAGCAGCACATCCTCACTTCCCTCTGGTGTTAGCTGCCACTTCCCTCCGGTGTTAGCTGCACATCCTACTTCCCTCTGGTGTTAGCAGCACATCCTCACTTCCCTCCGGTGTTAGCAGCATATCCTCACTTCCCTCCGGTGTTAGCAGCACATCCTCACTTCCCTCTGGTGTTAGCAGCACATCCTCACTTCCCTCCGGTTTTAGCTGCAAATCCTCACTTCCCTCCTGTGTTAGCTGCATATCCTCACTTCCCTCCGGTGTTAGCTGCTTATCCTCACTTCCCTCCGGTGTTAGCTGCATATCCTCACTTCCATCCGGTGTTAGCAGCACAGCCTCACTTCCCTCCGGTGTTAGCTGCACAGCCTCATTTCCCTCCGGTGTTAGCAGCACATCCTCACTTCCCTCCAGTGTTTGCTGCACATCCTCACTTCCCTCCGGTGTTAGCTGCACATCCTCACTTCCCTCCGGTGTTAGCTGCCACTTCCCTCCGGTGTTAGCTGCACATCCTCACTTCCCTCCGGTGTTAGCAGCACATACTCACTTCCCTCCGGTGTTAGCAGCACATCCTCACTTCCCTCCGGTGTTAGCTGCATATCCTCACTTCTCTCCGGTATTAGCGGCATATCGTCACTTCCCTCTGGTGTTAGCTGCATATCCTCACTTCCCTCCGGTGTTAGCTGCACATCCTCTCTTCATTCCGGTGTTAGCTGCACATCCTCACTTCCCTCCGTTGTTAGCTGCACATCCTCACTTCCCTCCGGTGTTGCTGCACATCCTCACTTCCCTCCGGTGTTAGCTGCACATCCTCACTTCCCTCCGGTGTTAGCTGCCACTTCCCTCCGGTGTTAGCTGCACATCCTCACTTCCCTCCGGTGTTAGCTGCACATCCTCTCTTCACTCCGGTGTTAGCTGCACATCCTAACTTCCCTCCGGTGTTAGCTGCACATCCTCACTTCCCTCCGGTGTTAGCTACATATTCTCACTTCCCTCCGGTGTTAGCTTCACATCCTCACTTCCCTCTGGTGTTAGCAGCACATCCTCACTTCCCTCCGGTGTTAGCAGCACAGCCTCACTTCCCTCTGGTGTTAGCTGCACAGCCTCTCTGCCCTCCGGTGATAGCTGCACAGCCTCACTTCCCTCCGGTGTTAGCTGCACATCCTCACTTCCCTCCGGTGTTAGCTGAATATACTCACTTCCCTCCGGTGTTAGCAGCACATCCTCACTGCCCTCCAGTGTTAGCAGCACATCCTCACTTCCCTCCGGTGTTAGCTGCACATCCTCACTTCCCTCCGGTGTTAGCTGCACATCCTCACTTCCCTCCGGTGTTAGCTGCCACTTCTCTCCGGTGTTAGCTGCACATCCTCACTTCCCTCCAGTGTTAGCTGCCACTTCCCTCCGGTGTTAGCTGCACATCCTCACTTCCCTCCGGTGTTAGCTGCACATCCTTATTTCACTCCGGTGTTAGCTGCACATCCTCACTTCCCTCCGGTGTAAGCTGCACATCCTCACTTCCCTCCGGTGTTAGCTGCATATCCTCACTTCCCTCCAGTGTTAGCTGCATATCCTCACTTCCCTCCAGTGTTAGCTGCATATTCTCACTTCCCTCCGGTGTTAGCTTCACATCCTCACTTCCCTCCGGTGTTAGCAGCACATCCTCAGTTCCCTCCGGTGTTAGCAGCACAGCCTCACTTCCCTCCGGTGTTAGCTGCACAGCCTCACTTCCCTCCGGTGTTAGCTGCACATCCTCACTTCCCTCCGGTGTTAGCTGCCACTTCCCTCCGGTGTTAGCTGCCCATCCTCACTTCCCTCTGGTGTTAGCTGCACATCCTCACTTCCTTCCGGTGTTAGCAGCACATCCTCACTGCCCTCCGGTGTTAGCAGCATATCCTCACTTCACTCCAGTGTTAGCTGCACATCCTCACTTCCCTCCGGTGTTAGCTGCACATCTTCACTTCCCTCCGGTGTTAGCTGCACATCCTCACTTCCCTCCGGTGTTAGCTGCCACTTCCCTCCGGTGTTAGCTGCCCATCCTCACTTCCCTCCGGTGTTAGCTGCACATACTCACTTCCCTTCGGTGTTAGCTGCATATCCTCACTTCCCTCCGGTGTTAGCTGCACATCCTCACTTCCCTCCGGTGTTAGCTGCACATCCTCACTTCCCTCTGGTGTTAGCTGCCACTTCCCTCCGGTGTTAGCTGCCCATTCTCACTTCCCTCTGGTGTTAGCTGCACATCCTCACTTCCCTCCGGTGTTAGCAGCACATCCTCAGTTCCCTCCGGTGTTAGCAGCACAGCCTCACTTCCCTCCGGTGTTAGCTGCACAGCCTCACTGCCCTCCGGTGTTAGCTGCACAGCCTCACTTCCCTCCGGTGTTAGCTGCACATCCTCACTTCCCTCCGGTGTTAGCTGCATATCCTCACTTCCCTCCGGTGTTAGCAGCACATCCTCACTTCCCTCCGGAGTAAGCTGCATATCCTCACTTCCATCCGGTGTTAGCTGCATATCCTCACTTCCATCCGGTGTTAGCAGCACATCCTTTCTTCCCTCCGGTGTTAGCTGCATATCCTCTCCTCTCTTCCCTCCGGTGATAGCTGCATATCCTCTCCTCTCTTCCCTCCGGTGTTAGCTGCACCTCCTCACTGCCCTCCGGTGTTAGCAGCACATCCTCACTGCCCTCCAGTGTTAGCAGCATATCCTCAAATCACTCCAGTGTTAGCTGCACTTCAGCACTTCCCTCCGGTGTTAGCTGCACATCCTCACTTCCCTCTGGTGTTAGCTGCACATCCTCACTTCCCTCCGGTGTTAGCTGCCACTTCCCTCCGGTGTTAGCTGCACATCCTCACTTCCCTCCGGTGTTAGCTGCACATCCTCACTTCCCTTCGGTGTTAGCTGCACATCCTCACTTTCCTCCGGTGTTAGCTGCATATCCTCACTTCCCTCCGGTGTTAGCTGCATATCCTCACTTCCCTCCGGTGTTAGCTGCACATCCTCACTTCCCTCCGGTGTTAGCTTCACATCCTCACTTCCCTCCGGTGTTAACAGCACATCCTCACTTCCCTCCGGTGCTAGCAGCACAGCCTGAATTCCATCCGGTGTTAGCTGCATAGCCTCACTGCCCTCCGGGGTTAGCTGCACATCCTCACTTCCCTCCGGTGTTAGCTGCATATCCTCTCCTCTCTTCAATCCGGTGCTAGCTGCATATCCTCACTTCCCACCGGTGTTAGCAGCATATCCTCACTTCCCTCCGGTGTTAGGTGCACATCTTCACTTCCCTCCGATGTTAGCTGCACATCTTCAGTTCCCTCCGGTGTTAGCTGCCACTTCCCTCCGGTGTTAGCTGCCCATCCTCACTTCGCTCCGGTGTTAGCTGCATATCCTCACTTCCCTCCGTGTTAGCTGCATATCCTCACTTCCCTCCGGTGTTAGCTGCACATCCTCACTTCCCTCCGGTGTTAACATCATATCCTCACTTCCCTCCGGTGTTAGCTGCACATCCTCAATTCCCTCCGGTGTTAGCAGCACATCCTCTCTTCCCACCGGTGTTAGCTGCACATCCTCACATCACTCCGGTGTTAGCTGCACATCCTCACTTCCCTCCGGTGTTAGCTGCCACTTCCCTCCGGTGTTAGCTGCACATCCTCACTTCCCTCCGGTGTTAGCTGCACATCCTCACTACCCTCCGGTGTTAGCTGCACATCCTCACTTCCCTCCGGTGTTAGCTGCCACTTCCCTCCGGTGTTAGCAGCACATCCTCACTTCACTCCGGTGTTAGCTGCACATCCTCACTTCCCTCTGGTGTTAGCTGCACATCCTCACTTCCCTCCGGTGTTAGCTGCACATCCTCACTTCCCTCCGGTGTTAGCTGCACATCCTCACTTCCCTCCGGTGTTAGCTGCACATACTGAATTCCCTCCGGTGTTAGCAGCACATCCTCACTTCCCTCCGGTGTTAGCAGCACATCCTCACTTCCCTCTGGTGTTAGCTGCCACTTCCCTCCGGTGTTAGCTGCACATCCTACTTCCCTCCGGTGTTAGCAGCACATCCTCACTTCCCTCCGGTGTTAGCAGCACATCCTCACTTCCCTCCGGTGTTAGCAGCACATCCTCACTTCCCTCTGGTGTTAGCAGCACATCCTCACTTCCCTCCGGTTTTAGCTGCAAATCCTCACTTCCCTCCTGTGTTAGCTGCATATCCTCACTTCCCTCCGGTGTTAGCTGCTTATCCTCACTTCCCTCCGGTGTTAGCTGCATATCCTCACTTCCATCCGGTGTTAGCAGCACAGCCTCACTTCCCTCCGGTGTTAGCTGCACAGCCTCATTTCCCTCCGGTGTTAGCAGCACATCCTCACTTCCCTCCAGTGTTTGCTGCACATCCTCACTTCCCTCCGGTGTTAGCTGCACATCCTCACTTCCCTCCGGTGTTAGCTGCCACTTCCCTCTGGTGTTAGCTGCACATTCTCACTTCCCTCCAGTGTTAGCAGCACATCCTCACTTCCCTCCGGTGTTAGCAGCACATCCTCACTTCCCTCCGGTGTTAGCAGCACATCCTCACTTCCCTCCGGTGTTATCTGCATATCCTCTCTTCCCTCCGGTATTAGCGGCATATCCTCACTTCCCTCTGGTGGTAGCTGCATATCCTCACTTCCCTCCGGTGTTAGCTGCATATCCTCACTTCCCTCCAGTGTTAGCTGCACATCCTCACTTCCCTCCAGTGTTAGCAGCACATCCTCACTTCCCTCCGGTGTTAGCTGCACATCCTCACTTCCCTCCGGTGTTAGCTGCACATCCTCACTTCCCTCCGGTGTTAGCTGCCACTTCCCTCCGGTGTTAGCTGCACATCCTCACTTCCCTCCGGTGTTAGCAGCACATCCTCACTTCCCTCCGGTGTTAGCAGCACATCCTCACTTCCCTCCGGTGTTAGCTGCATATCCTCACTTCTCTCCGGTATTAGCGGCATATCGTCACTTCCCTCTGGTGTTAGCTGCATATCCTCACTTCCCTCCGGTGTTAGCTGCATATTCTCACTTCCATCCGGTGTTAGCAGCATAGCCTCACTTCCCTCCAGTGTTAGCTGCACATCCTCACTTCCCTCCAGTGTTAGCAGCATATCCTCACTTCCCTCCGGTGTTAGCTGCACATCCTTACTTCCCTCCAGTGTTAGCTGCACATCCTCACTTCCCTCCGGTGTTAACAGCACATCCTCACTTCCCTCCGGTGCTAGCAGCACAGCCTGAATTCCATCTGGTGTTAGCTGCATAGCCTCACTGCCCTCCGGGGTTAGCTGCACATCCTCACTTCCCTCCGGTGTTAGCTGCATATCCTCTCCTCTCTTCAATCCGGTGCTAGCTGCATATCCTCACTTCCCACCAGTGTTAGCAGCATATCCTCACTTCCCTCCGGTGTTAGGTGCACATCCTCACTTCCCTCCGATGTTAGCTGCACTTCTTCAGTTCCCTCCGGTGTTAGCTGCCACTTCCCTCTGGTGTTAGCTGCCCATCCTCACTTCGCTCCGGTGTTAGCTGCATATCCTCACTTCCCTCCGGTGTTAGCTGCATATCCTCACTTCCCTCCGTGTTAGCTGCATATCCTCACTTCCCTCCGGTGTTAGCTGCACATCCTCACTTCCCTCCGGTGTTAACATCATATCCTCACTTCCCTCCGGTGTTAGCTGCACATCCTCACTTCCCTCCGGTGTTAGCAGCACATCCTCTCTTCCCACCGGTGTTAGCTGCACATCCTCACATCACTCCGGTGTTAGCTGCACATCCTCACTTCCCTCCGGTGTTAGCTGCCACTTCTCTCCGGTGTTAGCTGCACATCCTCACTTCCCTCCAGTGTTAGCTGCCACTTCCCTCCGGTGTTAGCTGCACATCCTCACTTCCCTCCGGTGTTAGCTGCACATCCTTATTTCACTCCGGTGTTAGCTGCACATCCTCACTTCCCTCCGGTGTAAGCTGCACATCCTCACTTCCCTCCGGTGTTAGCTGCATATCCTCACTTCCCTCCAGTGTTAGCTGCATATCCTCACTTCCCTCCAGTGTTAGCTGCATATTCTCACTTCCCTCCGGTGTTAGCTTCACATCCTCACTTCCCTCCGGTGTTAGCAGCACATCCTCAGTTCCCTCCGGTGTTAGCAGCACAGCCTCACTTCCCTCCGGTGTTAGCTGCACAGCCTCACTTCCCTCCGGTGTTAGCTGCACATCCTCACTTCCCTCCGGTGTTAGCTGCCACTTCCCTCCGGTGTTAGCTGCCCATCCTCACTTCCCTCTGGTGTTAGCTGCACATCCTCACTTCCTTCCGGTGTTAGCAGCACATCCTCACTGCCCTCCGGTGTTAGCAGCATATCCTCACTTCACTCCAGTGTTAGCTGCACATCCTCACTTCCCTCCGGTGTTAGCTGCACATCTTCACTTCCCTCCGGTGTTAGCTGCACATCCTCACTTCCCTCCGGTGTTAGCTGCCACTTCCCTCCGGTGTTAGCTGCCCATCCTCACTTCCCTCCGGTGTTAGCTGCACATACTCACTTCCCTTCGGTGTTAGCTGCAAATCCTCTCTTCCCTCTGGTGTTAGCTGCATATCCTCACTTCCCTCCGGTGTTAGCTGCACATCCTCACTTCCCTCCGGTGTTAGCTGCACATCCTCACTTCCCTCCGGTGTTAGCTGCCACTTCCCTCCGGTGTTAGCTGCCCATTCTCACTTCCCTCTGGTGTTAGCTGCACATCCTCACTTCCCTCCGGTGTTAGCAGCACATCCTCAGTTCCCTCCGGTGTTAGCAGCACAGCCTCACTTCCCTCCGGTGTTAGCTGCACAGCCTCACTGCCCTCCGGTGTTAGCTGCACAGCCTCACTTCCCTCCGGTGTTAGCTGCACATCCTCACTTCCCTCCGGTGTTAGCTGCATATCCTCACTTCCCTCCGGTGTTAGCAGCACATCCTCACTTCCCTCCGGAGTAAGCTGCATATCCTCACTTCCATCCGGTGTTAGCTGCATATCCTCACTTCCATCCGGTGTTAGCAGCACATCCTTTCTTCCCTCCGGTGTTAGCTGCATATCCTCTCCTCTCTTCCCTCCGGTGATAGCTGCATATCCTCTCCTCTCTTCCCTCCGGTGTTAGCTGCACCTCCTCACTGCCCTCCGGTGTTAGCAGCACATCCTCACTGCCCTCCAGTGTTAGCAGCATATCCTCAAATCACTCCAGTGTTAGCTGCACTTCAGCACTTCCCTCCGGTGTTAGCTGCACATCCTCACTTCCCTCTGGTGTTAGCTGCACATCCTCACTTCCCTCCGGTGTTAGCTGCCACTTCCCTCCGGTGTTAGCTGCACATCCTCACTTCCCTCCGGTGTTAGCTGCACATCCTCACTTCCCTTCGGTGTTAGCTGCACATCCTCACTTTCCTCCGGTGTTAGCTGCATATCCTCACTTCCCTCCGGTGTTAGCTGCATATCCTCACTTCCCTCCGGTGTTAGCTGCACATCCTTACTTCCCTCCAGTGTTAGCTGCACATCCTCACTTCCCTCCGGTGTTAACAGCACATCCTCACTTCCCTCCGGTGCTAGCAGCACAGCCTGAATTCCATCCGGTGTTAGCTGCATAGCCTCACTGCCCTCCGGGGTTAGCTGCACATCCTCACTTCCCTCCGGTGTTAGCTGCATATCCTCTCCTCTCTTCAATCCGGTGCTAGCTGCATATCCTCACTTCCCACCGGTGTTAGCAGCATATCCTCACTTCCCTCCGGTGTTAGGTGCACATCTTCACTTCCCTCCGATGTTAGCTGCACATCTTCAGTTCCCTCCGGTGTTAGCTGCCACTTCCCTCCGGTGTTAGCTGCCCATCCTCACTTCGCTCCGGTGTTAGCTGCATATCCTCACTTCCCTCCGTGTTAGCTGCATATCCTCACTTCCCTCCGGTGTTAGCTGCACATCCTCACTTCCCTCCGGTGTTAACATCATATCCTCACTTCCCTCCGGTGTTAGCTGCACATCCTCAATTCCCTCCGGTGTTAGCAGCACATCCTCTCTTCCCACCGGTGTTAGCTGCACATCCTCACATCACTCCGGTGTTAGCTGCACATCCTCACTTCCCTCCGGTGTTAGCTGCCACTTCCCTCCGGTGTTAGCTGCACATCCTCACTTCCCTCCGGTGTTAGCTGCACATCCTCACTACCCTCCGGTGTTAGCTGCACATCCTCACTTCCCTCCGGTGTTAGCTGCCACTTCCCTCCGGTGTTAGCAGCACATCCTCACTTCACTCCGGTGTTAGCTGCACATCCTCACTTCCCTCTGGTGTTAGCTGCACATCCTCACTTCCCTCCGGTGTTAGCTGCACATCCTCACTTCCCTCCGGTGTTAGCTGCATATCCTCACTTCCCTCCGGTGTTAGCTGCACATCCTCACTTCCCTCCGGTGTTAGCTGCACATACTGAATTCCATCCGGTGTTAGCAGCACATCCTCACTTCCCTCCGGTGTTAGCAGCACATCCTCACTTCCCTCTGGTGTTAGCTGCCACTTCCCTCCGGTGTTAGCTGCACATCCTACTTCCCTCCGGTGTTAGCAGCACATCCTCACTTCCCTCCGGTGTTAGCAGCACATCCTCACTTCCCTCCGGTGTTAGCAGCACATCCTCACTTCCCTCTGGTGTTAGCAGCACATCCTCACTTCCCTCCGGTTTTAGCTGCAAATCCTCACTTCCCTCCTGTGTTAGCTGCATATCCTCACTTCCCTCCGGTGTTAGCTGCTTATCCTCACTTCCCTCCAGTGTTAGCTGCATATCCTCACTTCCATCCGGTGTTAGCAGCACAGCCTCACTTCCCTCCGGTGTTAGCTGCACAGCCTCATTTCCCTCCGGTGTTAGCAGCACATCCTCACTTCCCTCCAGTGTTTGCTGCACATCCTCACTTCCCTCCGGTGTTAGCTGCACATCCTCACTTCCCTCCGGTGTTAGCTGCCACTTCCCTCTGGTGTTAGCTGCACATTCTCACTTCCCTCCAGTGTTAGCAGCACATCCTCACTTCCCTCCGGTGTTAGCAGCACATCCTCACTTCCCTCCGGTGTTAGCAGCACATCCTCACTTCCCTCCGGTGTTATCTGCATATCCTCTCTTCCCTCCGGTATTAGCGGCATATCCTCACTTCCCTCTGGTGGTAGCTGCATATCCTCACTTCCCTCCGGTGTTAGCTGCATATCCTCACTTCCCTCCAGTGTTAGCTGCACATCCTCACTTCCCTCCAGTGTTAGCAGCACATCCTCACTTCCCTCCGGTGTTAGCTGCACATCCTCACTTCCCTCCGGTGTTAGCTGCACATCCTCACTTCCCTCCGGTGTTAGCTGCCACTTCCCTCCGGTGTTAGCTGCACATCCTCACTTCCCTCCGGTGTTAGCAGCACATCCTCACTTCCCTCCGGTGTTAGCAGCACATCCTCACTTCCCTCCGGTGTTAGCTGCATATCCTCACTTCTCTCCGGTATTAGCGGCATATCGTCACTTCCCTCTGGTGTTAGCTGCATATCCTCACTTCCCTCCGGTGTTAGCTGCATATTCTCACTTCCATCCGGTGTTAGCAGCATAGCCTCACTTCCCTCCAGTGTTAGCTGCACATCCTCACTTCCCTCCAGTGTTAGCAGCACATCCTCACTTCCCTCCGGTGTTAGCTGCACATCCTCACTTCCCTCCGGTGTTAGCTGCACATCCTCACTTCCCTCCGGTGTTAGCTGCCACTTCCCTCCGGTGTTAGCTGCACATCCTCACTTCCCTCCGGTGTTAGCTGCACATCCTCTCTTCACTCCGGTGTTAGCTGCACATCCTCACTTCCCTCCGGTGTTAGCTGCACATCCTCACTTCCCTCCGGTGTTAGCTGCATATCCTCACTTCCCTCCGGTGTTAGCTGCATATCCTCACTTCCCTCCGGTGTTAGCTACATATTCTCACTTCCCTCCGGTGTTAGCTTCACATCCTCACTTCCCTCTGGTGTTAGCAGCACATCCTCACTTCCCTCCGGTGTTAGCAGCACAGCCTCACTTCCCTCCGGTGTTAGCTGCACAGCCTCTCTGCCCTCCGGTGTTAGCTGCACAGCCTCACTTCCCTCCGGTGTTAGCTGCACATCCTCACTTCCCTCCGGTGTTAGCTGAATATACTCACTTCCCTCCGGTGTTAGCAGCACATCCTCACTGCCCTCCAGTGTTAGCAGCACATCCTCACTTCCCTCCGGTGTTAGCTGCACATCCTCACTTCCCTCCGGTGTTAGCTGCACATCCTCACTTCCCTCCGGTGTTAGCTGCCACTTCTCTCCGGTGTTAGCTGCACATCCTCACTTCCCTCCGGTGTTAGCTGCCACTTCCCTCCGGTGTTAGCTGCACATCCTCACTTCCCTCCGGTGTTAGCTGCACATCCTCACTTCACTCCGGTGTTAGCTGCACATCCTCACTTCCCTCCGGTGTAAGCTGCACATCCTCACTTCCCTCCGGTGTTAGCTGCATATCCTCACTTCCCTCCGGTGTTAGCTGCATATCCTCACTTCCCTCCAGTGTTAGCTGCATATTCTCACTTCCCTCCGGTGTTAGCTTCACATCCTCACTTCCCTCCGGTGTTAGCAGCACATCCTCAGTTCCCTCCGGTGTTAGCAGCACAGCCTCACTTCCCTCCGGTGTTAGCTGCACAGCCTCACTTCCCTCCGGTGTTAGCTGCACATCCTCACTTCCCTCCGGTGTTAGCTGCCACTTCCCTCCGGTGTTAGCTGCCCATCCTCACTTCCCTCTGGTGTTAGCTGCACATCCTCACTTCCCTCCGGTGTTAGCTGCACATCCTCGCTTCCATCCGGTGTTATCCTCACTTCCCTCCGGTGTTAGCTGCATATCCTGACTTCCCTCCGGTGTTAGCAGCATTTCCTCACTTCCCTCCGGTGTTAGCAGCACATCCTCACTTCCCTCCGGTGTTAGCTGCACATCCTCACTTCCCTCCGGTGTTAGCTGCACATCCTCACTTCCCTCCGGTGTTAGCTGCCACTTCTCTCCGGTGTTAGCTGCACATCCTCACTTCCCTCCAGTGTTAGCTGCCACTTCCCTCCGGTGTTAGCTGCACATCCTCACTTCCCTCCGGTGTTAGCTGCACATCCTCACTTCACTCCGGTGTTAGCTGCACATCCTCACTTCCCTCCGGTGTAAGCTGCACATCCTCACTTCCCTCCGGTGTTAGCTGCATATCCTCACTTCCCTCCAGTGTTAGCTGCATATCCTCACTTCCCTCCAGTGTTAGCTGCATATTCTCACTTCCCTCCGGTGTTAGCTTCACATCCTCACTTCCCTCCGGTGTTAGCAGCACATCCTCAGTTCCCTCCGGTGTTAGCAGCACAGCCTCACTTCCCTCCGGTGTTAGCTGCACAGCCTCACTTCCCTCCGGTGTTAGCTGCACATCCTCACTTCCCTCCGGTGTTAGCTGCCACTTCCCTCCGGTGTTAGCTGCCCATCCTCACTTCCCTCTGGTGTTAGCTGCACATCCTCACTTCCTTCCGGTGTTAGCAGCACATCCTCACTGCCCTCCGGTGTTAGCAGCATATCCTCACTTCACTCCAGTGTTAGCTGCACATCCTCACTTCCCTCCGGTGTTAGCTGCACATCCTCACTTCCCTCCGGTGTTAGCTGCACATCCTCATTTCCCTCCGGTGTTAGCTGCCACTTCCCTCCGGTGTTAGCTGCCCATTCTCACTTCCCTCTGGTGTTAGCTGCACATCCTCACTTCCCTCCGGTGTTAGCAGCACATCCTCAGTTCCCTCCGGTGTTAGCAGCACAGCCTCACTTCCCTCCGGTGTTAGCTGCACAGCCTCACTGCCCTCCGGTGTTAGCTGCACAGCCTCACTTCCCTCCGGTGTTAGCTGCACATCCTCACTTCCCTCCGGTGTTAGCTGCATATCCTCACTTCCCTCCGGTGTTAGCAGCACATCCTCACTTCCCTCCGGAGTAAGCTGCATATCCTCACTTCCCTCCGGTGTTAGCTGCATATCCTCACTTCCATCCGGTGTTAGCAGCACATCCTTTCTTCCCTCCGGTGTTAGCTGCATATCCTCTCCTCTCTTCCCTCCGGTGATAGCTGCATATCCTCTCCTCTCTTCCCTCCGGTGTTAGCTGCACCTCCTCACTGCCCTCCGGTGTTAGCAGCACATCCTCACTGCCCTCCAGTGTTAGCAGCATATCCTCAAATCACTCCAGTGTTAGCTGCACTTCAGCACTTCCCTCCGGTGTTAGCTGCACATCCTCACTTCCCTCTGGTGTTAGCTGCACATCCTCACTTCCCTCCGGTGTTAGCTGCCACTTCCCTCCGGTGTTAGCTGCACATCCTCACTTCCCTCCGGTGTTAGCTGCACATCCTCACTTCCCTTCGGTGTTAGCTGCACATCCTCACTTTCCTCCGGTGTTAGCTGCCACTTCCCTCCGGTGTTAGCTGCCCATCCTCACTGCCCTCCGGTGTTAGCAGCATATCCTCACTTCCTTCCGGTGTTAGCAGCACATCCTCACTGCCCTCCGGTGTTAGCAGCATATCCTCACTTCACTCCAGTGTTAGCTGCACATCCTCACTTCCCTCCGGTGTTAGCTGCACATCTTCACTTCCCTCCGGTGTTAGCTGCACATCCTCACTTCCCTCCGGTGTTAGCTGCCACTTCCCTCCGGTGTTAGCTGCCCATCCTCACTTCCCTCCGGTGTTAGCTGCACATACTCAATTCCCTTCGGTGTTAGCTGCAAATCCTCTCTTCCCTCTGGTGTTAGCTGCATATCCTCACTTCCCTCCGGTGTTAGCTGCACATCCTCACTTCCCTCCGGTGTTAGCTGCACATCCTCACTTCCCTCCGGTGTTAGCTGCCACTTCCCTCCGGTGTTAGCTGCCCATTCTCACTTCCCTCTGGTGTTAGCTGCACATCCTCACTTCCCTCCGGTGCTAGCAGCACATCCTCAGTTCCCTCCGGTGTTAGCAGCACAGCCTCACTTCCCTCCAGTGTTAGCTGCACAGCCTCACTGCCCTCCGGTGTTAGCTGCACAGCCTCACTTCCCTCCGGTGTTAGCTGCACATCCTCACTTCCCTCCGGTGTTAGCTGCATATCCTCACTTCCCTCCGGTGTTAGCAGCACATCCTCACTTCCCTCCGGAGTAAGCTGCATATCCTCACTTCCCTCCGGTGTTAGCTGCATATCCTCACTTCCATCCGGTGTTAGCAGCACATCCTTTCTTCCCTCCGGTGTTAGCTGCATATCCTCTCCTCTCTTCCCTCCGGTGATAGCTGCATATCCTCTCCTCTCTTCCCTCCGGTGTTAGCTGCACCTCCTCACTGCCCTCCGGTGTTAGCAGCACATCCTCACTGCCCTCCAGTGTTAGCAGCATATCCTCAAATCACTCCAGTGTTAGCTGCACTTCAGCACTTCCCTCCGGTGTTAGCTGCACATCCTCACTTCCCTCTGGTGTTAGCTGCACATCCTCACTTCCCTCCTGTGTTAGCTGCCACTTCCCTCCGGTGTTAGCTGCACATCCTCACTTCCCTCCGGTGTTAGCTGCACATCCTCACTTCCCTTCGGTGTTAGCTGCACATCCTCACTTTCCTCCGGTGTTAGCTGCATATCCTCACTTCCCTCCGGTGTTAGCTGCACATCCTTACTTCCCTCCAGTGTTAGCTGCACATCCTCACTTCCCTCCGGTGTTAACAGCACATCCTCACTTCCCTCCGGTGCTAGCAGAACAGCCTGAATTCCATCCGGTGTTAGCTGCATAGCCTCACTGCCCTCCGGGGTTAGCTGCACATCCTCACTTCCCTCCGGTGTTAGCTGCATATCCTCTCCTCTCTTCAATCCGGTGCTAGCTGCATATCCTCACTTCCCACCGGTGTTAGCAGCATATCCTCACTTCCCTCCGGTGTTAGGTGCACATCCTCACTTCCCTCCGATGTTAGCTGCACATCTTCAGTTCCCTCCGGTGTTAGCTGCCACTTCCCTCCGGTGTTAGCTGCCCATCCTCACTTCGCTCCGGTGTTAGCTGCACATCCTCACTTCCCTTCGGTGTTAGCTGCACTTCCTCACTTCCCTCCGGTGTTAGCTGCATATCCTCACTTCCCTCCGGTGTTAGCTGCATATCCTCACTTCCCTCCGTGTTAGCTGCATATCCTCACTTCCCTCCGGTGTTAGCTGCACATCCTCACTTCCCTCCGGTGTTAACATCATATCCTCACTTCCCTCCGGTGTTAGCTGCACATCCTCACTTCCCTCCGGTGTTAGCAGCACATCCTCTCTTCCCACCGGTGTTAGCTGCACATCCTCACATCACTCCGGTGTTAGCTGCACATCCTCACTTCCCTCCGGTGTTAGCTGCCACTTCCCTCCAGTGTTAGCTGCACATCCTCACTTCCCTCCGGTGTTAGCTGCACATCCTCACTACCCTCCGGTGTTAGCTGCACATCCTCACTTCCCTGCGGTGTTAGCTGCCACTTCCCTCCGGTGTTAGCAGCACATCCTCACTTCACTCCGGTGTTAGCTGCACATCCTCACTTCCCTCCAGTGTTAGCTGCACATCCTCACTTCCCTCCGGTGTTAGCTGCACATCCTCACTTCCCTCCGGTGTTAGCTGCATATCCTCACTTCCCTCCGGTGTTAGCTGCACATCCTCACTTCCCTCCGGTGTTAGCTGCACATACTGAATTCCCTCCGGTGTTAGCAGCACATCCTCACTTCCCTCCGGTGTTAGCAGCACATCCTCACTTCCCTCTGGTGTTAGCTGCCACTTCCATCCGGTGTTAGCTGCACATCCTACTTCCCTCCGGTGTTAGCAGCACATCCTCACTTCCCTCCGGTGTTAGCAGCACATCCTCACTTCCCTCCGGTGTTAGCAGCACATCCTCACTTCCCTCTGGTGTTAGCAGCACATCCTCACTTCCCTCCGGTTTTAGCTGCAAATCCTCACTTCCCTCCTGTGTTAGCTGCATATCCTCACTTCCCTCTGGTGTTAGCTGCTTATCCTCACTTCCCTCCGGTGTTAGCTGCATATCCTCACTTCCATCCGGTGTTAGCAGCACAGCCTCACTTCCCTCCGGTGTTAGCTGCACAGCCTCATTTCCCTCCGGTGTTAGCAGCACATCCTCACTTCCCTCCAGTGTTTGCTGCACATCCTCACTTCCCTCCGGTGTTAGCTGCACATCCTCACTTCCCTCCGGTGTTATCTGCATATCCTCTCTTCCCTCCGGTATTAGCGGCATATCCTCACTTCCCTCTGGTGGTAGCTGCATATCCTCACTTCCCTCCGGTGTTAGCTGCATATCCTCACTTCCCTCCAGTGTTAGCTGCACATCCTCACTTCCCTCCAGTGTTAGCAGCACATCCTCACTTCCCTCCGGTGTTAGCTGCACATCCTCACTTCCCTCCGGTGTTAGCTGCACATCCTCACTTCCCTCCGGTGTTAGCTGCCACTTCCCTCCGGTGTTAGCTGCACATCCTCACTTCCCTCCGGTGTTAGCAGCACATCCTCACTTCCCTCCGGTGTTAGCAGCACATCCTCACTTCCCTCCGGTGTTAGCTGCCACTTCCCTCCGGTGTTAGCTGCCCATCCTCACTTCCCTCTGGTGTTAGCTGCACATCCTCACTTCCCTCCGGTGTTAGCTGCACATCCTCGCTTCCATCCGGTGTTATCCTCACTTCCCTCCGGTGTTAGCTGCATATCCTGACTTCCCTCCGGTGTTAGCAGCATTTCCTCACTTCCCTCCGGTGTTAGCAGCACATCCTCACTTTCCTCCGGTGTTAGCTGCACATCCTCACTTCCCTCCGGTGTTAGCTGCACATCCTCACTTCCCTCCGGTGTTAGCTGCCACTTCTCTCCGGTGTTAGCTGCACATCCTCACTTCCCTCCAGTGTTAGCTGCCACTTCCCTCCGGTGTTAGCTGCACATCCTCACTTCCCTCCGGTGTTAGCTGCACATCCTCACTTCACTCCGGTGTTAGCTGCACATCCTCACTTCCCTCCGGTGTAAGCTGCACATCCTCACTTCCCTCCGGTGTTAGCTGCATATCCTCACTTCCCTCCAGTGTTAGCTGCATATCCTCACTTCCCTCCAGTGTTAGCTGCATATTCTCACTTCCCTCCGGTGTTAGCTTCACATCCTCACTTCCCTCCGGTGTTAGCAGCACATCCTCAGTTCCCTCCGGTGTTAGCAGCACAGCCTCACTTCCCTCCGGTGTTAGCTGCACAGCCTCACTTCCCTCCGGTGTTAGCTGCACATCCTCACTTCCCTCCGGTGTTAGCTGCCACTTCCCTCCGGTGTTAGCTGCCCATCCTCACTTCCCTCTGGTGTTAGCTGCACATCCTCACTTCCTTCCGGTGTTAGCAGCACATCCTCACTGCCCTCCGGTGTTAGCAGCATATCCTCACTTCACTCCAGTGTTAGCTGCACATCCTCACTTCCCTCCGGTGTTAGCTGCACATCCTCACTTCCCTCCGGTGTTAGCTGCACATCCTCACTTCCCTCCGGTGTTAGCTGCCACTTCCCTCCGGTGTTAGCTGCCCATTCTCACTTCCCTCTGGTGTTAGCTGCACATCCTCACTTCCCTCCGGTGTTAGCAGCACATCCTCAGTTCCCTCCGGTGTTAGCAGCACAGCCTCACTTCCCTCCGGTGTTAGCTGCACAGCCTCACTGCCCTCCGGTGTTAGCTGCACAGCCTCACTTCCCTCCGGTGTTAGCTGCACATCCTCACTTCCCTCCGGTGTTAGCTGCATATCCTCACTTCCCTCCGGTGTTAGCAGCACATCCTCACTTCCCTCCGGAGTAAGCTGCATATCCTCACTTCCCTCCGGTGTTAGCTGCATATCCTCACTTCCATCCGGTGTTAGCAGCACATCCTTTCTTCCCTCCGGTGTTAGCTGCATATCCTCTCCTCTCTTCCCTCCGGTGATAGCTGCATATCCTCTCCTCTCTTCCCTCCGGTGTTAGCTGCACCTCCTCACTGCCCTCCGGTGTTAGCAGCACATCCTCACTGCCCTCCAGTGTTAGCAGCATATCCTCAAATCACTCCAGTGTTAGCTGCACTTCAGCACTTCCCTCCGGTGTTAGCTGCACATCCTCACTTCCCTCTGGTGTTAGCTGCACATCCTCACTTCCCTCCGGTGTTAGCTGCCACTTCCCTCCGGTGTTAGCTGCACATCCTCACTTCCCTCCGGTGTTAGCTGCACATCCTCACTTCCCTTCGGTGTTAGCTGCACATCCTCACTTTCCTCCGGTGTTAGCTGCCACTTCCCTCCGGTGTTAGCTGCCCATCCTCACTGCCCTCCGGTGTTAGCAGCATATCCTCACTTCCTTCCGGTGTTAGCAGCACATCCTCACTGCCCTCCGGTGTTAGCAGCATATCCTCACTTCACTCCAGTGTTAGCTGCACATCCTCACTTCCCTCCGGTGTTAGCTGCACATCTTCACTTCCCTCCGGTGTTAGCTGCACATCCTCACTTCCCTCCGGTGTTAGCTGCCACTTCCCTCCGGTGTTAGCTGCCCATCCTCACTTCCCTCCGGTGTTAGCTGCACATACTCAATTCCCTTCGGTGTTAGCTGCAAATCCTCTCTTCCCTCTGGTGTTAGCTGCATATCCTCACTTCCCTCCGGTGTTAGCTGCACATCCTCACTTCCCTCCGGTGTTAGCTGCACATCCTCACTTCCCTCCGGTGTTAGCTGCCACTTCCCTCCGGTGTTAGCTGCCCATTCTCACTTCCCTCTGGTGTTAGCTGCACATCCTCACTTCCCTCCGGTGTTAGCAGCACATCCTCAGTTCCCTCCGGTGTTAGCAGCACAGCCTCACTTCCCTCCAGTGTTAGCTGCACAGCCTCACTGCCCTCCGGTGTTAGCTGCACAGCCTCACTTCCCTCCGGTGTTAGCTGCACATCCTCACTTCCCTCCGGTGTTAGCTGCATATCCTCACTTCCCTCCGGTGTTAGCAGCACATCCTCACTTCCCTCCGGAGTAAGCTGCATATCCTCACTTCCCTCCGGTGTTAGCTGCATATCCTCACTTCCATCCGGTGTTAGCAGCACATCCTTTCTTCCCTCCGGTGTTAGCTGCATATCCTCTCCTCTCTTCCCTCCGGTGATAGCTGCATATCCTCTCCTCTCTTCCCTCCGGTGTTAGCTGCACCTCCTCACTGCCCTCCGGTGTTAGCAGCACATCCTCACTGCCCTCCAGTGTTAGCAGCATATCCTCAAATCACTCCAGTGTTAGCTGCACTTCAGCACTTCCCTCCGGTGTTAGCTGCACATCCTCACTTCCCTCTGGTGTTAGCTGCACATCCTCACTTCCCTCCGGTGTTAGCTGCCACTTCCCTCCGGTGTTAGCTGCACATCCTCACTTCCCTCCGGTGTTAGCTGCACATCCTCACTTCCCTTCGGTGTTAGCTGCACATCCTCACTTTCCTCCGGTGTTAGCTGCCACTTCCCTCCGGTTTTAGCTGCCCATCCTCACTGCCCTCCGGTGTTAGCAGCATATCCTCACTTCCTTCCGGTGTTAGCAGCACATCCTCACTGCCCTCCGGTGTTAGCAGCATATCCTCACTTCACTCCAGTGTTAGCTGCACATCCTCACTTCCCTCCGGTGTTAGCTGCACATCTTCACTTCCCTCCGGTGTTAGCTGCACATCCTCACTTCCCTCCGGTGTCAGCTGCCACTTCCCTCCGGTGTTAGCTGCCCATCCTCACTTCCCTCCAGTGTTAGCTGCACATACTCACTTCCCTTCGGTGTTAGCTGCAAATCATCTCTTCCCTCTGGTGTTAGCTGCATATCCTCACTTCCCTCCGGTGTTAGCTGCACATCCTCACTTCCCTCCGGTGTTAGCTGCACATCCTCACTTCCCTCCGGTGTTAGCTGCCACTTCCCTCCGGTGTTAGCTGCCCATTCTCACTTCCCTCTGGTGTTAGCTGCACATCCTCACTTCCCTCCGGTGTTAGCAGCACATCCTCAGTTCCCTCCGGTGTTAGCAGCACAGCCTCACTTCCCTCCAGTGTTAGCTGCACAGCCTCACTGCCCTCCGGTGTTAGCTGCACAGCCTCACTTCCCTCCGGTGTTAGCTGCACATCCTCACTTCCCTCCGGTGTTAGCTGCATATCCTCACTTCCCTCCGGTGTTAGCAGCACATCCTCACTTCCCTCCGGAGTAAGCTGCATATCCTCACTTCCCTCCGGTGTTAGCTGCATATCCTCACTTCCATCCGGTGTTAGCAGCACATCCTTTCTTCCCTCCGGTGTTAGCTGCATATCCTCTCCTCTCTTCCCTCCGGTGATAGCTGCATATCCTCTCCTCTCTTCCCTCCGGTGTTAGCTGCACCTCCTCACTGCCCTCCGGTGTTAGCAGCACATCCTCACTGCCCTCCAGTTTTAGCAGCATATCCTCAAATCACTCCAGTGTTAGCTGCACTTCAGCACTTCCCTCCGGTGTTAGCTGCACATCCTCACTTCCCTCTGGTGTTAGCTGCACATCCTCACTTCCCTCCGGTGTTAGCTGCCACTTCCCTCCGGTGTTAGCTGCACATCCTCACTTCCCTTCGGTGTTAGCTGCACATCCTCACTTTCCTCCGGTGTTAGCTGCATATCCTCACTTCCCTCCGGTGTTAGCTGCATATCCTCACTTCCCTCCGGTGTTAGCTGCACATCCTTACTTCCCTCCAGTGTTAGCTGCACATCCTCACTTCCCTCCGGTGTTAACAGCACATCCTCACTTCCCTCCGGTGCTAGCAGCACAGCCTGAATTCCATCCAGTGTTAGCTGCATAGCCTCACTGCCCTCCGGGGTTAGCTGCACATCCTCACTTCCCTCCGGTGTTAGCTGCATATCCTCTCCTCTCTTCAATCCGGTGCTAGCTGCATATCCTCACTTCCCACCGGTGTTAGCAGCATATCCTCACTTCCCTCCGGTGTTAGGTGCACATCCTCACTTCCCTCCGATGTTAGCTGCACATCTTCAGTTCCCTCCGGTGTTAGCTGCCACTTCCCTCCGGTGTTAGCTGCCCATCCTCACTTCGCTCCGGTGTTAGCTGCACATCCTCACTTCCCTTCGGTGTTAGCTGCACTTCCTCACTTCCCTCCGGTGTTAGCTGCATATCCTCACTTCCCTCCGGTGTTAGCTGCATATCCTCACTTCCCTCCGTGTTAGCTGCATATCCTCACTTCCCTCCGGTGTTAGCTGCACATCCTCACTTCCCTCCGGTGTTAACATCATATCCTCACTTCCCTCCGGTGTTAGCTGCACATCCTCACTTCCCTCCGGTGTTAGCAGCACATCCTCTCTTCCCACCGGTGTTAGCTGCACATCCTCACATCACTCCGGTGTTAGCTGCACATCCTCACTTCCCTCCGGTGTTAGCTGCCACTTCCCTCCAGTGTTAGCTGCACATCCTCACTTCCCTCCGGTGTTAGCTGCACATCCTCACTACCCTCCGGTGTTAGCTGCACATCCTCACTTCCCTGCGGTGTTAGCTGCCACTTCCCTCCGGTGTTAGCAGCACATCCTCACTTCACTCCGGTGTTAGCTGCACATCCTCACTTCCCTCCAGTGTTAGCTGCACATCCTCACTTCCCTCCGGTGTTAGCTGCACATCCTCACTTCCCTCCGGTGTTAGCTGCATATCCTCACTTCCCTCCGGTGTTAGCTGCACATCCTCACTTCCCTCCGGTGTTAGCTGCACATACTGAATTCCCTCCGGTGTTAGCAGCACATCCTCACTTCCCTCCGGTGTTAGCAGCACATCCTCACTTCCCTCTGGTGTTAGCTGCCACTTCCATCCGGTGTTAGCTGCACATCCTACTTCCCTCCGGTGTTAGCAGCACATCCTCACTTCCCTCCGGTGTTAGCAGCACATCCTCACTTCCCTCCGGTGTTAGCAGCACATCCTCACTTCCCTCTGGTGTTAGCAGCACATCCTCACTTCCCTCCGGTTTTAGCTGCAAATCCTCACTTCCCTCCTGTGTTAGCTGCATATCCTCACTTCCCTCCGGTGTTAGCTGCTTATCCTCACTTCCCTCCGGTGTTAGCTGCATATCCTCACTTCCATCCGGTGTTAGCAGCACAGCCTCACTTCCCTCCAGTGTTAGCTGCACAGCCTCATTTCCCTCCGGTGTTAGCAGCACATCCTCACTTCCCTCCAGTGTTTGCTGCACATCCTCACTTCCCTCCGGTGTTAGCTGCACATCCTCACTTCCCTCCGGTGTTAGCTGCCACTTCCCTCTGGTGTTAGCTGCACATTCTCACTTCCCTCCAGTGTTAGCAGCACATCCTCACTTCCCTCCGGTGTTAGCAGCACATCCTCACTTCCCTCCGGTGTTAGCAGCACATCCTCACTTCCCTCCGGTGTTATCTGCATATCCTCTCTTCCCTCCGGTATTAGCGGCATATCCTCACTTCCCTCTGGTGGTAGCTGCATATCCTCACTTCCCTCCGGTGTTAGCTGCATATCCTCACTTCCCTCCAGTGTTAGCTGCCACTTCCCTCCGGTGTTAGCTGCACATCCTCACTTCCCTCCGGTGTTAGCAGCACATCCTCACTTCCCTCCGGTGTTAGCAGCACATCCTCACTTCCCTCCGGTGTTACCTGCATATCCTCACTTCTCTCCGGTATTAGCGGCATATCGTCACTTCCCTCTGGTGTTAACTGCATATCCTCACTTCCCTCCGGTGTTAGCTGCATATTCTCACTTCCATCCGGTGTTAGCAGCATAGCCTCACTTCCCTCCAGTGTTAGCTGCACATCCTCACTTCCCTCCAGTGTTAGCAGCACATCCTCACTTCCCTCCGGTGTTAGCTGCACATCCTCACTTCCCTCCGGTGTTAGCTGCACATCCTCACTTCCCTCCGGTGTTAGCTGCCACTTCCCTCCGGTGTTAGCTGCACATCCTCACTTCCCTCCGGTGTTAGCTGCACATCCTCTCTTCACTCCGGTGTTAGCTGCACATCCTCACTTCCCTCCGGTGTTAGCTGCACATCCTCACTTCCCTCCGGTGTTAGCTGCATATCCTCACTTCCCTCCGGTGTTAGCTGCATATCCTCACTTCCCTCCGGTGTTAGCTGCACAGCCTCTCTGCCCTCCGGTGTTAGCTGCACAGCCTCACTTCCCTCCGGTGTTAGCTGCACATCCTCACTTCCCTCCGGTGTTAGCTGAATATACTCACTTCCCTCCAGTGTTAGCAGCACATCCTCACTGCCCTCCAGTGTTAGCAGCACATCCTCACTTCCCTCCGGTGTTAGCTGCACATCCTCACTTCCCTCCGGTGTTAGCTGCACATCCTCACTTCCCTCCGGTGTTAGCTGCCACTTCTCTCCGGTGTTAGCTGCACATCCTCACTTCCCTCCGGTGTTAGCTGCCACTTCCCTCCGGTGTTAGCTGCACATCCTCACTTCCCTCCGGTGTTAGCTGCACATCCTCACTTCACTCCGGTGTTAGCTGCACATCCTCACTTCCCTCCGGTGTAAGCTGCACATCCTCACTTCCCTCCGGTGTTAGCTGCATATCCTCACTTCCCTCCGGTGTTAGCTGCATATCCTCACTTCCCTCCAGTGTTAGCTGCATATTCTCACTTCCCTCCGGTGTTAGCTTCACATCCTCACTTCCCTCTGGTGTTAGCAGCACATCCTCAGTTCCCTCCGGTGTTAGCAGCACAGCCTCACTTCCCTCCGGTGTTAGCTGCACAGCCTCACTTCCCTCCGGTGTTAGCTGCACATCCTCACTTCCCTCCGGTGTTAGCTGCCACTTCCCTCCGGTGTTAGCTGCCCATCCTCACTTCCCTCTGGTGTTAGCTGCACATCCTCACTTCCTTCCGGTGTTAGCAGCACATCCTCACTGCCCTCCGGTGTTAGCAGCATATCCTCACTTCACTCCAGTGTGAGCTGCACATCCTCACTTCCCTCCGGTGTTAGCTGCACATCTTCACTTCCCTCCGGTGTTAGCTGCACATCCTCACTTCCCTCCGGTGTTAGCTGCCACTTCCCTCCGGTATTAGCTGCCCATCCTCACTTCCCTCCGGTGTTAGCTGCACATACTCACTTCCCTTCGGTGTTAGCTGCAAATCCTCTCTTCCCTCTGGTGTTAGCTGCATATCCTCACTTCCCTCCGGTGTTAGCTGCACATCCTCACTTCCCTCTGGTGTTAGCTGCACATCCTCACTTCCCTCTGGTGTTAGCTGCCACTTCCCTCCGGTGTTAGCTGCCCATCCTCACTTCCCTCTGGTGTTAGCTGCACATCCTCACTTCCCTTTGGTGTTAGCTGCACATCCTCACTTCCCTCCGGTGTTAGCTGCATATCCTCACTTCCCTCCGGTGTTAGCTGCACATCCTCGCTTCCATCCGGTGTTATCCTCACTTCCCTCCGGTGTTAGCTGCATATCCTGACTTCCCTCCGGTGTTAGCAGCATTTCCTCACTTCCCTCCGGTGTTAGCAGCACATCCTCACTTCCCTCCGGTGTTAGCTGCACATCCTCACTTTCCTCCGGTGTTAGCTGCACATCCTCACTTCTTTCCGGTGTTAGCTGCACATACTCACTTCCCTTCGGTGTTAGCTGCAAATCCTCTCTTCCCTCTGGTGTTAGCTGCAAATCCTCACTTCCCTCCGGTGTTAGCTGCCACTTCCCTCCGGTGTTAGCTGCCCATCCTCACTTCCCTCCGGTGTTAGCTGCACATACTCACTTCCCTTCGGTGTTAGCTGCAAATCCTCTCTTCCCTCTGGTGTTAGCTGCATATCCTCACTTCCCTCCGGTGTTAGATGCACATCCTCACTTCCCTCCGGTGTTAGCTGCACATCCTCACTTCCCTCCGGTGTTAGCTGCCACTTCCCTCCGGTGTTAGCTGCCCATCCTCACTTCCCTCTGGTGTTAGCTGCACATCCTCACTTCCCTTTGGTGTTAGCTGCACATCCTCACTTCCCTCCAGTGTTAGCTGCATATCCTCACTTCCCTCCGGTGTTAGCTGCACATCCTCGCTTCCATCCGGTGTTATCCTCACTTCCCTCCGGTGTAAGCTGCATATCCTGACTTCCCTCCGGTGTTAGCAGCATTTCCTCACTTCCCTCCGGTGTTAGCAGCACATCCTCACTTCCCTCCGGTGTTAGCTGCACATTCTCACTTCCCTCCGGTGTTAGCTGCACATCCTCACTTCCCTCTGGTGTTAGCTGCACATCCTCACTTCCCTCCGGTGTTAGCTGCACATCCTCACTTTCCTCCGGTGTTAGCTGGACATCCTCACTTCTTTCCGGTGTTAGCTGCACATCCTCACTTCCCTCCGGTGTTTGCTGCACATCCTCACTTCCCTCCAGTGTAAGCTGCACATCCTCACTTCCCTCCGGTGTTCGCACAACCTCACTTCCCTCTGGTGTTAGCTGCATATCCTCACTCTGCACATCCTCACTTTCCTCCGGTGTTAGCTGCACATCCTCACTTCCCTCCGGTGTTAGCTGCACATCCTCACTTCCCTCCGGTGTGAGCTGCACATCCTCACTTCCCTCCGGTGTTAGCTGCACATCCTCACTGCTCTCCAGTGTTAGCTGCACATCCACACTTCCCTCCGGTGTTAGCAGCACATCCTCACTTCCCTCCGGTGTTAGCTGCACATCCTCACTTCCCTCCGGTGTTAGCTGCACATCCTCACTTCCCTCCGGTGTTAGCTGCACATCCTCACTTTCCTCCGGTGTTAGCTGCACATCCTCACTTCCCTCCGGTGTTAGCTGCAGAGCCTCACTTCCCTCCGTTGTTAGCTGCAGAGCCTCACTTCCCTCCGGTGTTAGCAGCATATCCTCACTAACCTCCGGTGTTAGCAGCATATCCTCACTTCCCTCCGGTGTTAGCTGCACATCCTCACTGCCCTCCGGTGTTAGCTGCACATCCTCACTTCCCTCTGGTGTTAGCTGCACATCCTCACTTCCTTCTGGTGTTAGCAGCACATCCTCACTGCCCTCCGGTGTTAGCAGCACATCCTCACTTCACTCCAGTGTTAGCTGCACATCCTCACTTCCCTCCGGTGTTAGCTGCACATCCTCACTTCCCTCCAGTGTTAGCTGCACATCCTCACTTCCCTCCGGTGTTAGCTGCCACTTCCCTCCGGTGTTAGCTGCCCATCCTCACTTCCCTCCGGTGTTAGCTGCACATACTCACTTCCCTTCGGTGTTAGCTGCAAATCCTCACTTCCCTCTGGTGTTAGCTGCATATCCTCACTTTCCTCCGGTGTTAGCTGCACATCCTCACTTCCCTCCGGTGTTAGCTGCACTTCCTCACTTCCCTCCGGTGTTAGCTGCCACTTCCCTCCGGTGTTAGCTGCCCATCCTCACTTCCCTCTGGTGTTAGCTGCACATCCTCACTTCCAATTGGTGTTAGCTGCACATCCTCACTTCCCTCCGGTGTTAGCTGCATATCCTCACTTCCCTCCGGTGTTAGCTGCACATCCTCGCTTCCATCCGGTGTTATCCTCACTTCCCTCCGGTGTTAGCTGCATATCCTCACTTACCTCCGGTGTTAGCAGCATTTCCTCACTTCCCTCCAGTGTTAGCAGCATATCCTCACTTCCCTCCGGTGTTAGCTGCACATCCTCACTTCCCTCCGACGTTAACTGCACATCCTCACTTCCCTCCAGTGTTAGCTGCACATCCTCACTTCCCTCCGGTGTTAGCTGCACATCCTCACTACCCTCCGGTGTTAGCTGCACATCCTCACTTCCCTGCGGTGTTAGCTGCCACTTCCCTCCGGTGTTAGCAGCACATCCTCACTTCACTCCGGTGTTAGCTGCACATCCTCACTTCCCTCCAGTGTTAGCTGCACATCCTCACTTCCCTCCGGTGTTAGCTGCACATCCTCACTTCCCTCCGGTGTTAGCTGCATATCCTCACTTCCCTCCGGTGTTAGCTGCACATCCTCACTTCCCTCCGGTGTTAGCTGCACATACTGAATTCCCTCCGGTGTTAGCAGCACATCCTCACTTCCCTCCGGTGTTAGCAGCACATCCTCACTTCCCTCTGGTGTTAGCTGCCACTTCCATCCGGTGTTAGCTGCACATCCTACTTCCCTCCGGTGTTAGCAGCACATCCTCACTTCCCTCCGGTGTTAGCAGCACATCCTCACTTCCCTCCGGTGTTAGCAGCACATCCTCACTTCCCTCTGGTGTTAGCAGCACATCCTCACTTCCCTCCGGTTTTAGCTGCAAATCCTCACTTCCCTCCTGTGTTAGCTGCATATCCTCACTTCCCTCCGGTGTTAGCTGCTTATCCTCACTTCCCTCCGGTGTTAGCTGCATATCCTCACTTCCATCCGGTGTTAGCAGCACAGCCTCACTTCCCTCCAGTGTTAGCTGCACAGCCTCATTTCCCTCCGGTGTTAGCAGCACATCCTCACTTCCCTCCAGTGTTTGCTGCACATCCTCACTTCCCTCCGGTGTTAGCTGCACATCCTCACTTCCCTCCGGTGTTAGCTGCCACTTCCCTCTGGTGTTAGCTGCACATTCTCACTTCCCTCCAGTGTTAGCAGCACATCCTCACTTCCCTCCGGTATTAGCAGCACATCCTCACTTCCCTCCGGTGTTAGCAGCACATCCTCACTTCCCTCCGGTGTTATCTGCATATCCTCTCTTCCCTCCGGTATTAGCGGCATATCCTCACTTCCCTCTGGTGGTAGCTGCATATCCTCACTTCCCTCCGGTGTTAGCTGCATATCCTCACTTCCCTCCAGTGTTAGCTGCCACTTCCCTCCGGTGTTAGCTGCACATCCTCACTTCCCTCCGGTGTTAGCAGCACATCCTCACTTCCCTCCGGTGTTAGCAGCACATCCTCACTTCCCTCCGGTGTTACCTGCATATCCTCACTTCTCTCCGGTATTAGCGGCATATCGTCACTTCCCTCTGGTGTTAACTGCATATCCTCACTTCCCTCCGGTGTTAGCTGCATATTCTCACTTCCATCCGGTGTTAGCAGCATAGCCTCACTTCCCTCCAGTGTTAGCTGCACATCCTCACTTCCCTCCAGTGTTAGCAGCACATCCTCACTTCCCTCCGGTGTTAGCTGCACATCCTCACTTCCCTCCGGTGTTAGCTGCACATCCTCACTTCCCTCCGGTGTTAGCTGCCACTTCCCTCCGGTGTTAGCTGCACATCCTCACTTCCCTCCGGTGTTAGCTGCACATCCTCTCTTCAATCCGGTGTTAGCTGCACATCCTCACTTCCCTCCGGTGTTAGCTGCACATCCTCACTTCCCTCCGGTGTTAGCTGCATATCCTCACTTCCCTCCGGTGTTAGCTGCATATCCTCACTTCCCTCCGGTGTTAGCTGCACAGCCTCTCTGCCCTCCGGTGTTAGCTGCACAGCCTCACTTCCCTCCGGTGTTAGCTGCACATCCTCACTTCCCTCCGGTGTTAGCTGAATATACTCACTTCCCTCCAGTGTTAGCAGCACATCCTCACTGCCCTCCAGTGTTAGCAGCACATCCTCACTTCCCTCCGGTGTTAGCTGCACATCCTCACTTCCCTCCGGTGTTAGCTGCACATCCTCACTTCCCTCCAGTGTTAGCTGCCACTTCTCTCCGGTGTTAGCTGCACATCCTCACTTCCCTCCGGTGTTAGCTGCCACTTCCCTCCGGTGTTAGCTGCACATCCTCACTTCCCTCCGGTGTTAGCTGCACATCCTCACTTCACTCCGGTGTTAGCTGCACATCCTCACTTCCCTCCGGTGTAAGCTGCACATCCTCACTTCCCTCCGGTGTTAGCTGCATATCCTCACTTCCCTCCGGTGTTAGCTGCATATCCTCACTTCCCTCCAGTGTTAGCTGCATATTCTCACTTCCCTCCGGTGTTAGCTTCACATCCTCACTTCCCTCTGGTGTTAGCAGCACATCCTCAGTTCCCTCCGGTGTTAGCAGCACAGCCTCACTTCCCTCCGGTGTTAGCTGCACAGCCTCACTTCCCTCCGGTGTTAGCTGCACATCCTCACTTCCCTCCGGTGTTAGCTGCCACTTCCCTCCGGTGTTAGCTGCCCATCCTCACTTCCCTCTGGTGTTAGCTGCACATCCTCACTTCCTTCCGGTGTTAGCAGCACATCCTCACTGCCCTCCGGTGTTAGCAGCATATCCTCACTTCACTCCAGTGTGAGCTGCACATCCTCACTTCCCTCCGGTGTTAGCTGCACATCTTCACTTCCCTCCGGTGTTAGCTGCACATCCTCACTTCCCTCCGGTGTTAGCTGCCACTTCCCTCCGGTATTAGCTGCCCATCCTCACTTCCCTCCGGTGTTAGCTGCACATACTCACTTCCCTTCGGTGTTAGCTGCAAATCCTCTCTTCCCTCTGGTGTTAGCTGCATATCCTCACTTCCCTCCGGTGTTAGCTGCACATCCTCACTTCCCTCTGGTGTTAGCTGCACATCCTCACTTCCCTCTGGTGTTAGCTGCCACTTCCCTCCGGTGTTAGCTGCCCATCCTCACTTCCCTCTGGTGTTAGCTGCACATCCTCACTTCCCTTTGGTGTTAGCTGCACATCCTCACTTCCCTCCGGTGTTAGCTGCATATCCTCACTTCCCTCCGGTGTTAGCTGCACATCCTCGCTTCCATCCGGTGTTATCCTCACTTCCCTCCGGTGTTAGCTGCATATCCTGACTTCCCTCCGGTGTTAGCAGCATTTCCTCACTTCCCTCCGGTGTTAGCAGCACATCCTCACTTCCCTCCGGTGTTAGCTGCACATCCTCACTTTCCTCCGGTGTTAGCTGCACATCCTCACTTCTTTCCGGTGTTAGCTGCACATACTCACTTCCCTTCGGTGTTAGCTGCAAATCCTCTCTTCCCTCTGGTGTTAGCTGCAAATCCTCACTTCCCTCCGGTGTTAGCTGCCACTTCCCTCCGGTGTTAGCTGCCCATCCTCACTTCCCTCCGGTGTTAGCTGCACATCCTCACTTCCCTCCGGTGTTAGCAGCACATCCTCACTTCCCTCCGGTGTTAGCAGCACATCCTCACTTCCCTCCGGTGTTACCTGCATATCCTCACTTCTCTCCGGTATTAGCGGCATATCGTCACTTCCCTCTGGTGTTAACTGCATATCCTCACTTCCCTCCGGTGTTAGCTGCATATTCTCACTTCCATCCGGTGTTAGCAGCATAGCCTCACTTCCCTCCAGTGTTAGCTGCACATCCTCACTTCCCTCCAGTGTTAGCAGCACATCCTCACTTCCCTCCGGTGTTAGCTGCACATCCTCACTTCCCTCCGGTGTTAGCTGCACATCCTCACTTCCCTCCGGTGTTAGCTGCCACTTCCCTCCGGTGTTAGCTGCACATCCTCACTTCCCTCCGGTGTTAGCTGCACATCCTCTCTTCAATCCGGTGTTAGCTGCACATCCTCACTTCCCTCCGGTGTTAGCTGCACATCCTCACTTCCCTCCGGTGTTAGCTGCATATCCTCACTTCCCTCCGGTGTTAGCTGCATATCCTCACTTCCCTCCGGTGTTAGCTGCACAGCCTCTCTGCCCTCCGGTGTTAGCTGCACAGCCTCACTTCCCTCCGGTGTTAGCTGCACATCCTCACTTCCCTCCGGTGTTAGCTGAATATACTCACTTCCCTCCAGTGTTAGCAGCACATCCTCACTGCCCTCCAGTGTTAGCAGCACATCCTCACTTCCCTCCGGTGTTAGCTGCACATCCTCACTTCCCTCCGGTGTTAGCTGCACATCCTCACTTCCCTCCGGTGTTAGCTGCCACTTCTCTCCGGTGTTAGCTGCACATCCTCACTTCCCTCCGGTGTTAGCTGCCACTTCCCTCCGGTGTTAGCTGCACATCCTCACTTCCCTCCGGTGTTAGCTGCACATCCTCACTTCACTCCGGTGTTAGCTGCACATCCTCACTTCCCTCCGGTGTAAGCTGCACATCCTCACTTCCCTCCGGTGTTAGCTGCATATCCTCACTTCCCTCCGGTGTTAGCTGCATATCCTCACTTCCCTCCAGTGTTAGCTGCATATTCTCACTTCCCTCCGGTGTTAGCTTCACATCCTCACTTCCCTCTGGTGTTAGCAGCACATCCTCAGTTCCCTCCGGTGTTAGCAGCACAGCCTCACTTCCCTCCGGTGTTAGCTGCACAGCCTCACTTCCCTCCGGTGTTAGCTGCACATCCTCACTTCCCTCCGGTGTTAGCTGCCACTTCCCTCCGGTGTTAGCTGCCCATCCTCACTTCCCTCTGGTGTTAGCTGCACATCCTCACTTCCTTCCGGTGTTAGCAGCACATCCTCACTGCCCTCCGGTGTTAGCAGCATATCCTCACTTCACTCCAGTGTGAGCTGCACATCCTCACTTCCCTCCGGTGTTAGCTGCACATCTTCACTTCCCTCCGGTGTTAGCTGCACATCCTCACTTCCCTCCGGTGTTAGCTGCCACTTCCCTCCGGTATTAGCTGCCCATCCTCACTTCCCTCCGGTGTTAGCTGCACATACTCACTTCCCTTCGGTGTTAGCTGCAAATCCTCTCTTCCCTCTGGTGTTAGCTGCATATCCTCACTTCCCTCCGGTGTTAGCTGCACATCCTCACTTCCCTCTGGTGTTAGCTGCACATCCTCACTTCCCTCTGGTGTTAGCTGCCACTTCCCTCCGGTGTTAGCTGCCCATCCTCACTTCCCTCTGGTGTTAGCTGCACATCCTCACTTCCCTTTGGTGTTAGCTGCACATCCTCACTTCCCTCCGGTGTTAGCTGCATATCCTCACTTCCCTCCGGTGTTAGCTGCACATCCTCGCTTCCATCCGGTGTTATCCTCACTTCCCTCCGGTGTTAGCTGCATATCCTGACTTCCCTCCGGTGTTAGCAGCATTTCCTAACTTCCCTCCGGTGTTAGCAGCACATCCTCACTTCCCTCCGGTGTTAGCTGCACATCCTCACTTTCCTCCGGTGTTAGCTGCACATCCTCACTTCTTTCCGGTGTTAGCTGCACATACTCACTTCCCTTCGGTGTTAGCTGCAAATCCTCTCTTCCCTCTGGTGTTAGCTGCAAATCCTCACTTCCCTCCGGTGTTAGCTGCCACTTCCCTCCGGTGTTAGCTGCCCATCCTCACTTCCCTCCGGTGTTAGCTGCACATACTCACTTCCCTTCGGTGTTAGCTGCAAATCCTCTCTTCCCTCTGGTGTTAGCTGCATATCCTCACTTCCCTCCGGTGTTAGATGCACATCCTCACTTCCCTCCGGTGTTAGCTGCACATCCTCACTTCCCTCCGGTGTTAGCTGCCACTTCCCTCCGGTGTTAGCTGCCCATCCTCACTTCCCTCTGGTGTTAGCTGCACATCCTCACTTCCCTTTGGTGTTAGCTGCACATCCTCACTTCCCTCCAGTGTTAGCTGCATATCCTCACTTCCCTCCGGTGTTAGCTGCACATCCTCGCTTCCATCCGGTGTTATCCTCACTTCCCTCCGGTGTAAGCTGCATATCCTGACTTCCCTCCGGTGTTAGCAGCATTTCCTCACTTCCCTCCGGTGTTAGCAGCACATCCTCACTTCCCTCCGGTGTTAGCTGCACATTCTCACTTCCCTCCGGTGTTAGCTGCACATCCTCACTTCCCTCTGGTGTTAGCTGCACATCCTCACTTCCCTCCGGTGTTAGCTGCACATCCTCACTTTCCTCCGGTGTTAGCTGGACATCCTCACTTCTTTCCGGTGTTAGCTGCACATCCTCACTTCCCTCCGGTGTTTGCTGCACATCCTCACTTCCCTCCAGTGTAAGCTGCACATCCTCACTTCCCTCCGGTGTTCGCACAACCTCACTTCCCTCTGGTGTTAGCTGCATATCCTCACTCTGCACATCCTCACTTTCCTCCGGTGTTAGCTGCACATCCTCACTTCCCTCCGGTGTTAGCTGCACATCCTCACTTCCCTCCGGTGTGAGCTGCACATCCTCACTTCCCTCCGGTGTTAGCTGCACATCCTCACTGCTCTCCAGTGTTAGCTGCACATCCACACTTCCCTCCGGTGTTAGCAGCACATCCTCACTTCCCTCCGGTGTTAGCTGCACATCCTCACTTCCCTCCGGTGTTAGCTGCACATCCTCACTTCCCTCCGGTGTTAGCTGCACATCCTCACTTTCCTCCGGTGTTAGCTGCACATCCTCACTTCCCTCCGGTGTTAGCTGCAGAGCCTCACTTCCCTCCGTTGTTAGCTGCAGAGCCTCACTTCCCTCCGGTGTTAGCAGCATATCCTCACTAACCTCCGGTGTTAGCAGCATATCCTCACTTCCCTCCGGTGTTAGCTGCACATCCTCACTGCCCTCCGGTGTTAGCTGCACATCCTCACTTCCCTCTGGTGTTAGCTGCACATCCTCACTTCCTTCTGGTGTTAGCAGCACATCCTCACTGCCCTCCGGTGTTAGCAGCACATCCTCACTTCACTCCAGTGTTAGCTGCACATCCTCACTTCCCTCCGGTGTTAGCTGCACATCCTCACTTCCCTCCAGTGTTAGCTGCACATCCTCACTTCCCTCCGGTGTTAGCTGCCACTTCCCTCCGGTGTTAGCTGCCCATCCTCACTTCCCTCCGGTGTTAGCTGCACATACTCACTTCCCTTCGGTGTTAGCTGCAAATCCTCACTTCCCTCTGGTGTTAGCTGCATATCCTCACTTTCCTCCGGTGTTAGCTGCACATCCTCACTTCCCTCCGGTGTTAGCTGCACTTCCTCACTTCCCTCCGGTGTTAGCTGCCACTTCCCTCCGGTGTTAGCTGCCCATCCTCACTTCCCTCTGGTGTTAGCTGCACATCCTCACTTCCAATTGGTGTTAGCTGCACATCCTCACTTCCCTCCGGTGTTAGCTGCATATCCTCACTTCCCTCCGGTGTTAGCTGCACATCCTCGCTTCCATCCGGTGTTATCCTCACTTCCCTCCGGTGTTAGCTGCATATCCTCACTTACCTCCGGTGTTAGCAGCATTTCCTCACTTCCCTCCAGTGTTAGCAGCATATCCTCACTTCCCTCCGGTGTTAGCTGCACATCCTCACTTCCCTCCGACGTTAACTGCACATCCTCACTTCCCTCCAGTGTTAGCTGCACATCCTCACTTCCCTCCGGTGTTAGCTGCACATCCTCACTACCCTCCGGTGTTAGCTGCACATCCTCACTTCCCTGCGGTGTTAGCTGCCACTTCCCTCCGGTGTTAGCAGCACATCCTCACTTCACTCCGGTGTTAGCTGCACATCCTCACTTCCCTCCAGTGTTAGCTGCACATCCTCACTTCCCTCCGGTGTTAGCTGCACATCCTCACTTCCCTCCGGTGTTAGCTGCATATCCTCACTTCCCTCCGGTGTTAGCTGCACATCCTCACTTCCCTCCGGTGTTAGCTGCACATACTGAATTCCCTCCGGTGTTAGCAGCACATCCTCACTTCCCTCCGGTGTTAGCAGCACATCCTCACTTCCCTCTGGTGTTAGCTGCCACTTCCATCCGGTGTTAGCTGCACATCCTACTTCCCTCCGGTGTTAGCAGCACATCCTCACTTCCCTCCGGTGTTAGCAGCACATCCTCACTTCCCTCCGGTGTTAGCAGCACATCCTCACTTCCCTCTGGTGTTAGCAGCACATCCTCACTTCCCTCCGGTTTTAGCTGCAAATCCTCACTTCCCTCCTGTGTTAGCTGCATATCCTCACTTCCCTCCGGTGTTAGCTGCTTATCCTCACTTCCCTCCGGTGTTAGCTGCATATCCTCACTTCCATCCGGTGTTAGCAGCACAGCCTCACTTCCCTCCAGTGTTAGCTGCACAGCCTCATTTCCCTCCGGTGTTAGCAGCACATCCTCACTTCCCTCCAGTGTTTGCTGCACATCCTCACTTCCCTCCGGTGTTAGCTGCACATCCTCACTTCCCTCCGGTGTTAGCTGCCACTTCCCTCTGGTGTTAGCTGCACATTCTCACTTCCCTCCAGTGTTAGCAGCACATCCTCACTTCCCTCCGGTGTTAGCAGCACATCCTCACTTCCCTCCGGTGTTAGCAGCACATCCTCACTTCCCTCCGGTGTTATCTGCATATCCTCTCTTCCCTCCGGTATTAGCGGCATATCCTCACTTCCCTCTGGTGGTAGCTGCATATCCTCACTTCCCTCCGGTGTTAGCTGCATATCCTCACTTCCCTCCAGTGTTAGCTGCCACTTCCCTCCGGTGTTAGCTGCACATCCTCACTTCCCTCCGGTGTTAGCAGCACATCCTCACTTCCCTCCGGTGTTAGCAGCACATCCTCACTTCCCTCCGGTGTTACCTGCATATCCTCACTTCTCTCCGGTATTAGCGGCATATCGTCACTTCCCTCTGGTGTTAACTGCATATCCTCACTTCCCTCCGGTGTTAGCTGCATATTCTCACTTCCATCCGGTGTTAGCAGCATAGCCTCACTTCCCTCCAGTGTTAGCTGCACATCCTCACTTCCCTCCAGTGTTAGCAGCACATCCTCACTTCCCTCCGGTGTTAGCTGCACATCCTCACTTCCCTCCGGTGTTAGCTGCACATCCTCACTTCCCTCCGGTGTTAGCTGCCACTTCCCTCCGGTGTTAGCTGCACATCCTCACTTCCCTCCGGTGTTAGCTGCACATCCTCTCTTCAATCCGGTGTTAGCTGCACATCCTCACTTCCCTCCGGTGTTAGCTGCACATCCTCACTTCCCTCCGGTGTTAGCTGCATATCCTCACTTCCCTCCGGTGTTAGCTGCATATCCTCACTTCCCTCCGGTGTTAGCTGCACAGCCTCTCTGCCCTCCGGTGTTAGCTGCACAGCCTCACTTCCCTCCGGTGTTAGCTGCACATCCTCACTTCCCTCCGGTGTTAGCTGAATATACTCACTTCCCTCCAGTGTTAGCAGCACATCCTCACTGCCCTCCAGTGTTAGCAGCACATCCTCACTTCCCTCCGGTGTTAGCTGCACATCCTCACTTCCCTCCGGTGTTAGCTGCACATCCTCACTTCCCTCCGGTGTTAGCTGCCACTTCTCTCCGGTGTTAGCTGCACATCCTCACTTCCCTCCGGTATTAGCTGCCACTTCCCTCCGGTGTTAGCTGCACATCCTCACTTCCCTCCGGTGTTAGCTGCACATCCTCACTTCACTCCGGTGTTAGCTGCACATCCTCACTTCCCTCCGGTGTAAGCTGCACATCCTCACTTCCCTCCGGTGTTAGCTGCATATCCTCACTTCCCTCCGGTGTTAGCTGCATATCCTCACTTCCCTCCAGTGTTAGCTGCATATTCTCACTTCCCTCCGGTGTTAGCTTCACATCCTCACTTCCCTCTGGTGTTAGCAGCACATCCTCAGTTCCCTCCGGTGTTAGCAGCACAGCCTCACTTCCCTCCGGTGTTAGCTGCACAGCCTCACTTCCCTCCGGTGTTAGCTGCACATCCTCACTTCCCTCCGGTGTTAGCTGCCACTTCCCTCCGGTGTTAGCTGCCCATCCTCACTTCCCTCTGGTGTTAGCTGCACATCCTCACTTCCTTCCGGTGTTAGCAGCACATCCTCACTGCCCTCCGGTGTTAGCAGCATATCCTCACTTCACTCCAGTGTGAGCTGCACATCCTCACTTCCCTCCGGTGTTAGCTGCACATCTTCACTTCCCTCCGGTGTTAGCTGCACATCCTCACTTCCCTCCGGTGTTAGCTGCCACTTCCCTCCGGTATTAGCTGCCCATCCTCACTTCCCTCCGGTGTTAGCTGCACATACTCACTTCCCTTCGGTGTTAGCTGCAAATCCTCTCTTCCCTCTGGTGTTAGCTGCATATCCTCACTTCCCTCCGGTGTTAGCTGCACATCCTCACTTCCCTCTGGTGTTAGCTGCACATCCTCACTTCCCTCTGGTGTTAGCTGCCACTTCCCTCCGGTGTTAGCTGCCCATCCTCACTTCCCTCTGGTGTTAGCTGCACATCCTCACTTCCCTTTGGTGTTAGCTGCACATCCTCACTTCCCTCCGGTGTTAGCTGCATATCCTCACTTCCCTCCGGTGTTAGCTGCACATCCTCGCTTCCATCCGGTGTTATCCTCACTTCCCTCCGGTGTTAGCTGCATATCCTGACTTCCCTCCGGTGTTAGCAGCATTTCCTCACTTCCCTCCGGTGTTAGCAGCACATCCTCACTTCCCTCCGGTGTTAGCTGCACATCCTCACTTTCCTCCGGTGTTAGCTGCACATCCTCACTTCTTTCCGGTGTTAGCTGCACATACTCACTTCCCTTCGGTGTTAGCTGCAAATCCTCTCTTCCCTCTGGTGTTAGCTGCAAATCCTCACTTCCCTCCGGTGTTAGCTGCCACTTCCCTCCGGTGTTAGCTGCCCATCCTCACTTCCCTCCGGTGTTAGCTGCACATACTCACTTCCCTTCGGTGTTAGCTGCAAATCCTCTCTTCCCTCTGGTGTTAGCTGCATATCCTCACTTCCCTCCGGTGTTAGATGCACATCCTCACTTCCCTCCGGTGTTAGCTGCACATCCTCACTTCCCTCCGGTGTTAGCTGCCACTTCCCTCCGGTGTTAGCTGCCCATCCTCACTTCCCTCTGGTGTTAGCTGCACATCCTCACTTCCCTTTGGTGTTAGCTGCACATCCTCACTTCCCTCCAGTGTTAGCTGCATATCCTCACTTCCCTCCGGTGTTAGCTGCACATCCTCGCTTCCATCCGGTGTTATCCTCACTTCCCTCCGGTGTAAGCTGCATATCCTGACTTCCCTCCGGTGTTAGCAGCATTTCCTCACTTCCCTCCGGTGTTAGCAGCACATCCTCACTTCCCTCCGGTGTTAGCTGCACATTCTCACTTCCCTCCGGTGTTAGCTGCACATCCTCACTTCCCTCTGGTGTTAGCTGCACATCCTCACTTCCCTCCGGTGTTAGCTGCACATCCTCACTTTCCTCCGGTGTTAGCTGGACATCCTCACTTCTTTCCGGTGTTAGCTGCACATCCTCACTTCCCTCCGGTGTTTGCTGCACATCCTCACTTCCCTCCAGTGTAAGCTGCACATCCTCACTTCCCTCCGGTGTTCGCACAACCTCACTTCCCTCTGGTGTTAGCTGCATATCCTCACTCTGCACATCCTCACTTTCCTCCGGTGTTAGCTGCACATCCTCACTTCCCTCCGGTGTTAGCTGCACATCCTCACTTCCCTCCGGTGTGAGCTGCACATCCTCACTTCCCTCCGGTGTTAGCTGCACATCCTCACTGCTCTCCAGTGTTAGCTGCACATCCACACTTCCCTCCGGTGTTAGCAGCACATCCTCACTTCCCTCCGGTGTTAGCTGCACATCCTCACTTCCCTCCGGTGTTAGCTGCACATCCTCACTTCCCTCCGGTGTTAGCTGCACATCCTCACTTTCCTCCGGTGTTAGCTGCACATCCTCACTTCCCTCCGGTGTTAGCTGCAGAGCCTCACTTCCCTCCGTTGTTAGCTGCAGAGCCTCACTTCCCTCCGGTGTTAGCAGCATATCCTCACTAACCTCCGGTGTTAGCAGCATATCCTCACTTCCCTCCGGTGTTAGCTGCACATCCTCACTGCCCTCCGGTGTTAGCTGCACATCCTCACTTCCCTCTGGTGTTAGCTGCACATCCTCACTTCCTTCTGGTGTTAGCAGCACATCCTCACTGCCCTCCGGTGTTAGCAGCACATCCTCACTTCACTCCAGTGTTAGCTGCACATCCTCACTTCCCTCCGGTGTTAGCTGCACATCCTCACTTCCCTCCAGTGTTAGCTGCACATCCTCACTTCCCTCCGGTGTTAGCTGCCACTTCCCTCCGGTGTTAGCTGCCCATCCTCACTTCCCTCCGGTGTTAGCTGCACATACTCACTTCCCTTCGGTGTTAGCTGCAAATCCTCACTTCCCTCTGGTGTTAGCTGCATATCCTCACTTTCCTCCGGTGTTAGCTGCACATCCTCACTTCCCTCCGGTGTTAGCTGCACTTCCTCACTTCCCTCCGGTGTTAGCTGCCACTTCCCTCCGGTGTTAGCTGCCCATCCTCACTTCCCTCTGGTGTTAGCTGCACATCCTCACTTCCAATTGGTGTTAGCTGCACATCCTCACTTCCCTCCGGTGTTAGCTGCATATCCTCACTTCCCTCCGGTGTTAGCTGCACATCCTCGCTTCCATCCGGTGTTATCCTCACTTCCCTCCGGTGTTAGCTGCATATCCTCACTTACCTCCGGTGTTAGCAGCATTTCCTCACTTCCCTCCAGTGTTAGCAGCATATCCTCACTTCCCTCCGGTGTTAGCTGCACATCCTCACTTCCCTCCGACGTTAACTGCACATCCTCACTTCCCTCCAGTGTTAGCTGCACATCCTCACTTCCCTCCGGTGTTAGCTGCACATCCTCACTACCCTCCGGTGTTAGCTGCACATCCTCACTTCCCTGCGGTGTTAGCTGCCACTTCCCTCCGGTGTTAGCAGCACATCCTCACTTCACTCCGGTGTTAGCTGCACATCCTCACTTCCCTCCAGTGTTAGCTGCACATCTTCACTTCCCTCCGGTGTTAGCTGCACATCCTCACTTCCCTCCGGTGTTAGCTGCATATCCTCACTTCCCTCCGGTGTTAGCTGCACATCCTCACTTCCCTCCGGTGTTAGCTGCACATACTGAATTCCCTCCGGTGTTAGCAGCACATCCTCACTTCCCTCCGGTGTTAGCAGCACATCCTCACTTCCCTCTGGTGTTAGCTGCCACTTCCATCCGGTGTTAGCTGCACATCCTACTTCCCTCCGGTGTTAGCAGCACATCCTCACTTCCCTCCGGTGTTAGCAGCACATCCTCACTTCCCTCCGGTGTTAGCAGCACATCCTCACTTCCCTCTGGTGTTAGCAGCACATCCTCACTTCCCTCCGGTTTTAGCTGCAAATCCTCACTTCCCTCCTGTGTTAGCTGCATATCCTCACTTCCCTCCGGTGTTAGCTGCTTATCCTCACTTCCCTCCGGTGTTAGCTGCATATCCTCACTTCCATCCGGTGTTAGCAGCACAGCCTCACTTCCCTCCAGTGTTAGCTGCACAGCCTCATTTCCCTCCGGTGTTAGCAGCACATCCTCACTTCCCTCCAGTGTTTGCTGCACATCCTCACTTCCCTCCGGTGTTAGCTGCACATCCTCACTTCCCTCCGGTGTTAGCTGCCACTTCCCTCTGGTGTTAGCTGCACATTCTCACTTCCCTCCAGTGTTAGCAGCACATCCTCACTTCCCTCCGGTGTTAGCAGCACATCCTCACTTCCCTCCGGTGTTAGCAGCACATCCTCACTTCCCTCCGGTGTTATCTGCATATCCTCTCTTCCCTCCGGTATTAGCGGCATATCCTCACTTCCCTCTGGTGGTAGCTGCATATCCTCACTTCCCTCCGGTGTTAGCTGCATATCCTCACTTCCCTCCAGTGTTAGCTGCCACTTCCCTCCGGTGTTAGCTGCACATCCTCACTTCCCTCCGGTGTTAGCAGCACATCCTCACTTCCCTCCGGTGTTAGCAGCACATCCTCACTTCCCTCCGGTGTTACCTGCATATCCTCACTTCTCTCCGGTATTAGCGGCATATCGTCACTTCCCTCTGGTGTTAACTGCATATCCTCACTTCCCTCCGGTGTTAGCTGCATATTCTCACTTCCATCCGGTGTTAGCAGCATAGCCTCACTTCCCTCCAGTGTTAGCTGCACATCCTCACTTCCCTCCAGTGTTAGCAGCACATCCTCACTTCCCTCCGGTGTTAGCTGCACATCCTCACTTCCCTCAGGTGTTAGCTGCACATCCTCACTTCCCTCCGGTGTTAGCTGCCACTTCCCTCCGGTGTTAGCTGAACATCCTCACTTCCCTCCGGTGTTAGCTGCACATCCTCTCTTCAATCCGGTGTTAGCTGCACATCCTCACTTCCCTCCGGTGTTAGCTGCACATCCTCACTTCCCTCCGGTGTTAGCTGCATATCCTCACTTCCCTCCGGTGTTAGCTGCATATCCTCACTTCCCTCCGGTGTTAGCTGCACAGCCTCTCTGCCCTCCGGTGTTAGCTGCACAGCCTCACTTCCCTCCGGTGTTAGCTGCACATCCTCACTTCCCTCCGGTGTTAGCTGAATATACTCACTTCCCTCCAGTGTTAGCAGCACATCCTCACTGCCCTCCAGTGTTAGCAGCACATCCTCACTTCCCTCCGGTGTTAGCTGCACATCCTCACTTCCCTCCGGTGTTAGCTGCACATCCTCACTTCCCTCCGGTGTTAGCTGCCACTTCTCTCCGGTGTTAGCTGCACATCCTCACTTCCCTCCGGTGTTAGCTGCCACTTCCCTCCGGTGTTAGCTGCACATCCTCACTTCCCTCCGGTGTTAGCTGCACATCCTCACTTCACTCCGGTGTTAGCTGCACATCCTCTCTGCCCTCCGGTGTTAGCTGCACAGCCTCACTTCCCTCCGGTGTAAGCTGCACATCCTCACTTCCCTCCGGTGTTAGCTGCATATCCTCACTTCCCTCCGGTGTTAGCTGCATATCCTCACTTCCCTCCAGTGTTAGCTGCATATTCTCACTTCCCTCCGGTGTTAGCTTCACATCCTCACTTCCCTCTGGTGTTAGCAGCACATCCTCAGTTCCCTCCGGTGTTAGCAGCACAGCCTCACTTCCCTCCGGTGTTAGCTGCACAGCCTCACTTCCCTCCGGTGTTAGCTGCACATCCTCACTTCCCTCCGGTGTTAGCTGCCACTTCCCTCCGGTGTTAGCTGCCCATCCTCACTTCCCTCTGGTGTTAGCTGCACATCCTCACTTCCTTCCGGTGTTAGCAGCACATCCTCACTGCCCTCCGGTGTTAGCAGCATATCCTCACTTCACTCCAGTGTGAGCTGCACATCCTCACTTCCCTCCGGTGTTAGCTGCACATCTTCACTTCCCTCCGGTGTTAGCTGCACATCCTCACTTCCCTCCGGTGTTAGCTGCCACTTCCCTCCGGTATTAGCTGCCCATCCTCACTTCCCTCCGGTGTTAGCTGCACATACTCACTTCCCTTCGGTGTTAGCTGCAAATCCTCTCTTCCCTCTGGTGTTAGCTGCATATCCTCACTTCCCTCCGGTGTTAGCTGCACATCCTCACTTCCCTCTGGTGTTAGCTGCACATCCTCACTTCCCTCTGGTGTTAGCTGCCACTTCCCTCCGGTGTTAGCTGCCCATCCTCACTTCCCTCTGGTGTTAGCTGCACATCCTCACTTCCCTTTGGTGTTAGCTGCACATCCTCACTTCCCTCCGGTGTTAGCTGCATATCCTCACTTCCCTCCGGTGTTAGCTGCACATCCTCGCTTCCATCCGGTGTTATCCTCACTTCCCTCCGGTGTTAGCTGCATATCCTGACTTCCCTCCGGTGTTAGCAGCATTTCCTCACTTCCCTCCGGTGTTAGCAGCACATCCTCACTTCCCTCCGGTGTTAGCTGCACATCCTCACTTTCCTCCGGTGTTAGCTGCACATCCTCACTTCTTTCCGGTGTTAGCTGCACATACTCACTTCCCTTCGGTGTTAGCTGCAAATCCTCTCTTCCCTCTGGTGTTAGCTGCAAATCCTCACTTCCCTCCGGTGTTAGCTGCCACTTCCCTCCGGTGTTAGCTGCCCATCCTCACTTCCCTCCGGTGTTAGCTGCACATACTCACTTCCCTTCGGTGTTAGCTGCAAATCCTCTCTTCCCTCTGGTGTTAGCTGCATATCCTCACTTCCCTCCGGTGTTAGATGCACATCCTCACTTCCCTCCGGTGTTAGCTGCACATCCTCACTTCCCTCCGGTGTTAGCTGCCACTTCCCTCCGGTGTTAGCTGCCCATCCTCACTTCCCTCTGGTGTTAGCTGCACATCCTCACTTCCCTTTGGTGTTAGCTGCACATCCTCACTTCCCTCCAGTGTTAGCTGCATATCCTCACTTCCCTCCGGTGTTAGCTGCACATCCTCGCTTCCATCCGGTGTTATCCTCACTTCCCTCCGGTGTTAGCTGCATATCCTGACTTCCCTCCGGTGTTAGCAGCATTTCCTCACTTCCCTCCGGTGTTAGCAGCACATCCTCACTTCCCTCCGGTGTTAGCTGCACATTCTCACTTCCCTCCGGTGTTAGCTGCACATCCTCACTTCCCTCTGGTGTTAGCTGCACATCCTCACTTCCCTCCGGTGTTAGCTGCACATCCTCACTTTCCTCCGGTGTTAGCTGCACATCCTCACTTCTTTCCGGTGTTAGCTGCACATCCTCACTTCCCTCCGGTGTTTGCTGCACATCCTCACTTCCCTCCAGTGTAAGCTGCACATACTCACTTCCCTCCGGTGTTCGCACAACCTCACTTCCCTCTGGTGTTAGCTGCATATCCTCACTCTGCACATCCTCAATTTCCTCCGGTGTTAGCTGCACATCCTCACTTCCCTCCGGTGTTAGCTGCACATCCTCACTTCCCTCCGGTGTGAGCTGCACATCCTCACTTCCCTCCGGTGTTAGCTGCACATCCTCACTGCTCTCCACTGTTAGCTGCACATCCACACTTCCCTCCGGTGTTAGCAGCACATCCTCACTTCCCTCCGGTGTTAGCTGCACATCCTCACTTCCCTCCGGTGTTAGCTGCACATCCTCACTTCCCTCCGGTGTTAGCTGCACATCCTCACTTTCCTCCGGTGTTAGCTGCACATCCTCACTTCCCTCCGGTGTTAGCTGCAGAGCCTCACTTCCCTCCGTTGTTAGCTGCAGAGCCTCACTTCCCTCCGGTGTTAGCAGCATATCCTCACTAACCTCCGGTGTTAGCAGCATATCCTCACTTCCCTCCGGTGTTAGCTGCACATCCTCACTGCCCTCCGGTGTTAGCTGCACATCCTCACTTCCCTCTGGTGTTAGCTGCACATCCTCACTTCCTTCTGGTGTTAGCAGCACATCCTCACTGCCCTCCGGTGTTAGCAGCACATCCTCACTTCACTCCAGTGTTAGCTGCACATCCTCACTTCCCTCCGGTGTTAGCTGCACATCCTCACTTCCCTCCAGTGTTAGCTGCACATCCTCACTTCCCTCCGGTGTTAGCTGCCACTTCCCTCCGGTGTTAGCTGCCCATCCTCACTTCCCTCCGGTGTTAGCTGCACATACTCACTTCCCTTCGGTGTTAGCTGCAAATCCTCACTTCCCTCTGGTGTTAGCTGCATATCCTCACTTTCCTCCGGTGTTAGCTGCACATCCTCACTTCCCTCCGGTGTTAGCTGCACTTCCTCACTTCCCTCCGGTGTTAGCTGCCACTTCCCTCCGGTGTTAGCTGCCCATCCTCACTTCCCTCTGGTGTTAGCTGCACATCCTCACTTCCAATTGGTGTTAGCTGCACATCCTCACTTCCCTCCGGTGTTAGCTGCATATCCTCACTTCCCTCCGGTGTTAGCTGCACATCCTCGCTTCCATCCGGTGTTATCCTCACTTCCCTCCGGTGTTAGCTGCATATCCTCACTTACCTCCGGTGTTAGCAGCATTTCCTCACTTCCCTCCAGTGTTAGCAGCATATCCTCACTTCCCTCCGGTGTTAGCTGCACATCCTCACTTCCCTCCGACGTTAACTGCACATCCTCACTTCCCTCCGGTGTTAGCTGCACATCCTCACTTCCCTCCGGTGTTAGCTGCACATCCTCACTTCCCTCCGGTGTTAGCTGCACATCCTCACTTCCCTCCGGTGTTAGCTGCACATCCTCACTGCTCTCCAGTGTTAGCTGCACATCCACACTTCCCTCCGGTGTTAGCAGCACATCCTCACTTCCCTCCGGTGTTAGCTGCACATCCTCACTTCCCTCCGGTGTTAGCTGCACATCCTCACTTCCCTCCGGTGTTAGCTGCACATCCTCACTTTCCTCCGGTGTTAGCTGCACATCCTCACTTCCCTCCGGTGTTAGCTGCAGAGCCTCACTTCCCTCCGTTGTTAGCTGCAGAGCCTCACTTCCCTCCAGTGTTAGCAGCATATCCTCACTAACCTCCGGTGTTAGCAGCATATCCTCACTTCCCTCCGGTGTTAGCTGCACATCCTCACTGCCCTCCGGTGTTAGCTGCACATCCTCACTTCCCTCTGGTGTTAGCTGCACATCCTCACTTCCTTCCGGTGTTAGCAGCACATCCTCACTGCCCTCCGGTGTTAGCAGCACATCCTCACTTCACTCCAGTGTTAGCTGCACATCCTCACTTCCCTCCGGTGTTAGCTGCACATCCTCACTTCCCTCCAGTGTTAGCTGCACATCCTCACTTCCCTCCGGTGTTAGCTGCCACTTCCCTCCGGTGTTAGCTGCCCATCCTCACTTCCCTCCGGTGTTAGCTGCACATACTCACTTCCCTTCGGTGTTAGCTGCAAATCCTCACTTCCCGCTGGTGTTAGCTGCATATCCTCACTTCCCTCCGGTGTTAGCTGCACATCCTCACTTCCCTCCGGTGTTAGCTGCACTTCCTCACTTCCCTCCGGTGTTAGCTGCCACTTCCCTCCGGTGTTAGCTGCCCATCCTCACTTCCCTCTGGTGTTAGCTGCACATCCTCACTTCCAATTGGTGTTAGCTGCACATCCTCACTTCCCTCCGGTGTTAGCTGCATATCCTCACTTCCCTCCGGTGTTAGCTGCACATCCTCGCTTCCATCCGGTGTTATCCTCACTTCCCTCCGGTGTTAGCTGCATATCCTCACTTACCTCCGGTGTTAGCAGCATTTCATCACTTCCCTCCAGTGTTAGCAGCATATCCTCACTTCCCTCCGGTGTTAGCTGCACATCCTCACTTCCCTCCGACGTTAGCTGCACATCCTCACTTCCCTCCGGTGTTAGCTGCACATCCTCACTTCTTTCCGGTGTCAGCTGCACATCCTCACTTCCCTCCGGTGTCAGCTGCACATAATCACTTCCCTCCGGTGTTAGCAGCACAGCCTCACTTCCCTCCAGTGTTAGCTGCACAGCCTCATTTCCCTCCGGTGTTAGCAGCACATCCTCACTTCCCTCCGGTGTTAGCTGCACATCCTCACTTTCCTCCGGTGTTAGCTGCACATCCTCACTTCCCTCCGGTGTTAGCTGCAGAGCCTCACTTCCCTCCGTTGTTAGCTGCAGAGCCTCACTTCCCTCCGGTGTTAGCAGCATATCCTCACTAACCTCCGGTGTTAGCAGCATATCCTCACTTCCCTCCGGTGTTAGCTGCACATCCTCACTGCCCTCCGGTGTTAGCTGCACATCCTCACTTCCCTCTGGTATTAGCTGCACATCCTCACTTCCTTCCGGTGTTAGCAGCACATCCTCACTGCCCTCCGGTGTTAGCAGCACATCCTCACTTCACTCCAGTGTTAGCTGCACATCCTCACTTCCCTCCGGTGTTAGCTGCACATCCTCACTTCCCTCCAGTTTTAGCTGCACATCCTCACATCCCTCGAGTGTTAGCTGCCACTTCCCTCCGGTGTTAGCTGCCCATCCTCACTTCCCTCCGGTGTTAGCTGCACATACTCACTTCCCTTCGGTGTTAGCTGCAAATCCTCACTTCCCTCTGGTGTTAGCTGCATATCCTCACTTCCCTCCGGAGTTAGCTGCACATCCTCACTTCCCTCCGGTGTTAGCTGCACTTCCTCACTTCCCTCCGGTGTTAGCTGCCACTTCCCTCCGGTGTTAGCTGCCCATCCTCACTTCCCTCTGGTGTTAGCTGCACATCCTCACTTCCAATTGGTGTTAGCTGCACATCCTCACTTCCCTCCGGTGTTAGCTGCATATCCTCACTTCCCTCCGGTGTTAGCTGCACATCCTCGCTTCCATCCGGTGTTATCCTCACTTCCCTCCGGTGTTAGCTGCATATCCTCACTTACCTCCGGTGTTAGCAGCATTTCCTCACTTCCCTCCAGTGTTAGCAGCATATCCTCACTTCCCTCCGGTGTTAGCTGCACATCCTCACTTCCCTCCGACGTTAGCTGCACATCCTCACTTCCCTCCGGTGTTAGCTGCACATCCTCACTTCTTTCCGGTGTTAGCTGCACATCCTCACTTCCCTCCGGTGTCAGCTGCACATCCTCACTTCCCTCCGGTGTCAGCTGCACATCCTCACTTCCCTCCGGTGTCAGCTGCACATCCTCACTTCCCTCCGGTGTCAGCTGCACATCCTCACTTCCCTCCGGTGTCAGCTGCACTTCCTCACTTCCCTCCGGTGTTAGCTGCACATCCTCACTTCCCTCCGGTGTTAGCTGCATATCCTCAATTCCCTCCGGTGTTAGCTGCAAATCCTCACTTATCTCCGGTGTTATCTGCACATCCTCACTTCCCTCCGGTGTTAGCTGCACATCCTCTCTTCCCTCAGTTGTTAGCTGCACATCCTCACTACCCTCCGGTGTTAGCTGCACATCCTCACTTCCCTCCGGTGTTAGCTGCACATCCTCACTTCCCTCCGGTGTTAGCTGCATATCCTCACTTCCCTCCGGTGTTAGCAGCACATCCTCACTTCCCTCCGGTGTTAGCTGCACATCCTCACTTCCCTCTGGTGTTAGCTGCACATCCTCACTTCCAATTGGTGTTAGCTGCACATCCTCACTTCCCTCCGGTGTTAGCTGCATATCCTCACTTCCCTCCGGTGTTAGCTGCACATCCTCGCTTCCATCCGGTGTTATCCTCACTTCCCTCCGGTGTTAGCTGCATATCCTCACTTACCTCCGGTGTTAGCAGCATTTCCTCACTTCCCTCCAGTGTTAGCAGCATATCCTCACTTCCCTCCGGTGTTAGCTGCACATCCTCACTTCCCTCCGACGTTAACTGCACATCCTCACTTCCCTCCAGTGTTAGCTGCACATCCTCACTTCCCTCCGGTGTTAGCTGCACATCCTCACTACCCTCCGGTGTTAGCTGCACATCCTCACTTCCCTGCGGTGTTAGCTGCCACTTCCCTCCGGTGTTAGCAGCACATCCTCACTTCACTCCGGTGTTAGCTGCACATCCTCACTTCCCTCCAGTGTTAGCTGCACATCCTCACTTCCCTCCGGTGTTAGCTGCACATCCTCACTTCCCTCCGGTGTTAGCTGCATATCCTCACTTCCCTCCGGTGTTAGCTGCACATCCTCACTTCCCTCCGGTGTTAGCTGCACATACTGAATTCCCTCCGGTGTTAGCAGCACATCCTCACTTCCCTCCGGTGTTAGCAGCACATCCTCACTTCCCTCTGGTGTTAGCTGCCACTTCCATCCGGTGTTAGCTGCACATCCTACTTCCCTCCGGTGTTAGCAGCACATCCTCACTTCCCTCCGGTGTTAGCAGCACATCCTCACTTCCCTCCGGTGTTAGCAGCACATCCTCACTTCCCTCTGGTGTTAGCAGCACATCCTCACTTCCCTCCGGTTTTAGCTGCAAATCCTCACTTCCCTCCTGTGTTAGCTGCATATCCTCACTTCCCTCCGGTGTTAGCTGCTTATCCTCACTTCCCTCCGGTGTTAGCTGCATATCCTCACTTCCATCCGGTGTTAGCAGCACAGCCTCACTTCCCTCCAGTGTTAGCTGCACAGCCTCATTTCCCTCCGGTGTTAGCAGCACATCCTCACTTCCCTCCAGTGTTTGCTGCACATCCTCACTTCCCTCCGGTGTTAGCTGCACATCCTCACTTCCCTCCGGTGTTAGCTGCCACTTCCCTCTGGTGTTAGCTGCACATTCTCACTTCCCTCCAGTGTTAGCAGCACATCCTCACTTCCCTCCGGTGTTAGCAGCACATCCTCACTTCCCTCCGGTGTTAGCAGCACATCCTCACTTCCCTCCGGTGTTATCTGCATATCCTCTCTTCCCTCCGGTATTAGCGGCATATCCTCACTTCCCTCTGGTGGTAGCTGCATATCCTCACTTCCCTCCGGTGTTAGCTGCATATCCTCACTTCCCTCCAGTGTTAGCTGCCACTTCCCTCCGGTGTTAGCTGCACATCCTCACTTCCCTCCGGTGTTAGCAGCACATCCTCACTTCCCTCCGGTGTTAGCAGCACATCCTCACTTCCCTCCGGTGTTACCTGCATATCCTCACTTCTCTCCGGTATTAGCGGCATATCGTCACTTCCCTCTGGTGTTAACTGCATATCCTCACTTCCCTCCGGTGTTAGCTGCATATTCTCACTTCCATCCGGTGTTAGCAGCATAGCCTCACTTCCCTCCAGTGTTAGCTGCACATCCTCACTTCCCTCCAGTGTTAGCAGCACATCCTCACTTCCCTCCGGTGTTAGCTGCACATCCTCACTTCCCTCCGGTGTTAGCTGCACATCCTCACTTCCCTCCGGTGTTAGCTGCCACTTCCCTCCGGTGTTAGCTGCACATCCTCACTTCCCTCCGGTGTTAGCTGCACATCCTCTCTTCAATCCGGTGTTAGCTGCACATCCTCACTTCCCTCCGGTGTTAGCTGCACATCCTCACTTCCCTCCGGTGTTAGCTGCATATCCTCACTTCCCTCCGGTGTTAGCTGCATATCCTCACTTCCCTCCGGTGTTAGCTGCACAGCCTCTCTGCCCTCCGGTGTTAGCTGCACAGCCTCACTTCCCTCCGGTGTTAGCTGCACATCCTCACTTCCCTCCGGTGTTAGCTGAATATACTCACTTCCCTCCAGTGTTAGCAGCACATCCTCACTGCCCTCCAGTGTTAGCAGCACATCCTCACTTCCCTCCGGTGTTAGCTGCACATCCTCACTTCCCTCCGGTGTTAGCTGCACATCCTCACTTCCCTCCGGTGTTAGCTGCCACTTCCCTCCGGTGTTAGCTGCACATCCTCACTTCCCTCCGGTGTTAGCTGCACATCCTCACTTCACTCCGGTGTTAGCTGCACATCCTCTCTGCCCTCCGGTGTTAGCTGCACAGCCTCACTTCCCTCCGGTGTAAGCTGCACATCCTCACTTCCCTCCGGTGTTAGCTGCATATCCTCACTTCCCTCCGGTGTTAGCTGCATATCCTCACTTCCCTCCAGTGTTAGCTGCATATTCTCACTTCCCTCCGGTGTTAGCTTCACATCCTCACTTCCCTCTGGTGTTAGCAGCACATCCTCAGTTCCCTCCGGTGTTAGCAGCACAGCCTCACTTCCCTCCGGTGTTAGCTGCACAGCCTCACTTCCCTCCGGTGTTAGCTGCACATCCTCACTTCCCTCCGGTGTTAGCTGCCACTTCCCTCCGGTGTTAGCTGCCCATCCTCACTTCCCTCTGGTGTTAGCTGCACATCCTCACTTCCTTCCGGTGTTAGCAGCACATCCTCACTGCCCTCCGGTGTTAGCAGCATATCCTCACTTCACTCCAGTGTGAGCTGCACATCCTCACTTCCCTCCGGTGTTAGCTGCACATCTTCACTTCCCTCCGGTGTTAGCTGCACATCCTCACTTCCCTCCGGTGTTAGCTGCCACTTCCCTCCGGTATTAGCTGCCCATCCTCACTTCCCTCCGGTGTTAGCTGCACATACTCACTTCCCTTCGGTGTTAGCTGCAAATCCTCTCTTCCCTCTGGTGTTAGCTGCATATCCTCACTTCCCTCCGGTGTTAGCTGCACATCCTCACTTCCCTCTGGTGTTAGCTGCACATCCTCACTTCCCTCTGGTGTTAGCTGCCACTTCCCTCCGGTGTTAGCTGCCCATCCTCACTTCCCTCTGGTGTTAGCTGCACATCCTCACTTCCCTTTGGTGTTAGCTGCACATCCTCACTTCCCTCCGGTGTTAGCTGCATATCCTCACTTCCCTCCGGTGTTAGCTGCACATCCTCGCTTCCATCCGGTGTTATCCTCACTTCCCTCCGGTGTTAGCTGCATATCCTGACTTCCCTCCGGTGTTAGCAGCATTTCCTCACTTCCCTCCGGTGTTAGCAGCACATCCTCACTTCCCTCCGGTGTTAGCTGCACATCCTCACTTTCCTCCGGTGTTAGCTGCACATCCTCACTTCTTTCCGGTGTTAGCTGCACATACTCACTTCCCTTCGGTGTTAGCTGCAAATCCTCTCTTCCCTCTGGTGTTAGCTGCAAATCCTCACTTCCCTCCGGTGTTAGCTGCCACTTCCCTCCGGTGTTAGCTGCCCATCCTCACTTCCCTCCGGTGTTAGCTGCACATACTCACTTCCCTTCGGTGTTAGCTGCAAATCCTCTCTTCCCTCTGGTGTTAGCTGCATATCCTCACTTCCCTCCGGTGTTAGATGCACATCCTCACTTCCCTCCGGTGTTAGCTGCACATCCTCACTTCCCTCCGGTGTTAGCTGCCACTTCCCTCCGGTGTTAGCTGCCCATCCTCACTTCCCTCTGGTGTTAGCTGCACATCCTCACTTCCCTTTGGTGTTAGCTGCACATCCTCACTTCCCTCCAGTGTTAGCTGCATATCCTCACTTCCCTCTGGTGTTAGCTGCACATCCTCGCTTCCATCCGGTGTTATCCTCACTTCCCTCCGGTGTTAGCTGCATATCCTGACTTCCCTCCGGTGTTAGCAGCATTTCCTCACTTCCCTCCGGTGTTAGCAGCACATCCTCACTTCCCTCCGGTGTTAGCTGCACATTCTCACTTCCCTCCGGTGTTAGCTGCACATCCTCACTTCCCTCTGGTGTTAGCTGCACATCCTCACTTCCCTCCGGTGTTAGCTGCACATCCTCACTTTCCTCCGGTGTTAGCTGCACATCCTCACTTCTTTCCGGTGTTAGCTGCACATCCTCACTTCCCTCCGGTGTTTGCTGCACATCCTCACTTCCCTCCAGTGTAAGCTGCACATACTCACTTCCCTCCGGTGTTCGCACAACCTCACTTCCCTCTGGTGTTAGCTGCATATCCTCACTCTGCACATCCTCACTTTCCTCCGGTGTTAGCTGCACATCCTCACTTCCCTCCGGTGTTAGCTGCACATCCTCACTTCCCTCCGGTGTGAGCTGCACATCCTCACTTCCCTCCGGTGTTAGCTGCACATCCTCACTGCTCTCCACTGTTAGCTGCACATCCACACTTCCCTCCGGTGTTAGCAGCACATCCTCACTTCCCTCCGGTGTTAGCTGCACATCCTCACTTCCCTCCGGTGTTAGCTGCACATCCTCACTTCCCTCCGGTGTTAGCTGCACATCCTCACTTTCCTCCGGTGTTAGCTGCACATCCTCACTTCCCTCCGGTGTTAGCTGCAGAGCCTCACTTCCCTCCGTTGTTAGCTGCAGAGCCTCACTTCCCTCCGGTGTTAGCAGCATATCCTCACTAACCTCCGGTGTTAGCAGCATATCCTCACTTCCCTCCGGTGTTAGCTGCACATCCTCACTGCCCTCCGGTGTTAGCTGCACATCCTCACTTCCCTCTGGTGTTAGCTGCACATCCTCACTTCCTTCTGGTGTTAGCAGCACATCCTCACTGCCCTCCGGTGTTAGCAGCACATCCTCACTTCACTCCAGTGTTAGCTGCACATCCTCACTTCCCTCCGGTGTTAGCTGCACATCCTCACTTCCCTCCAGTGTTAGCTGCACATCCTCACTTCCCTCCGGTGTTAGCTGCCACTTCCCTCCGGTGTTAGCTGCCCATCCTCACTTCCCTCCGGTGTTAGCTGCACATACTCACTTCCCTTCGGTGTTAGCTGCAAATCCTCACTTCCCTCTGGTGTTAGCTGCATATCCTCACTTTCCTCCGGTGTTAGCTGCACATCCTCACTTCCCTCCGGTGTTAGCTGCACTTCCTCACTTCCCTCCGGTGTTAGCTGCCACTTCCCTCCGGTGTTAGCTGCCCATCCTCACTTCCCTCTGGTGTTAGCTGCACATCCTCACTTCCAATTGGTGTTAGCTGCACATCCTCACTTCCCTCCGGTGTTAGCTGCATATCCTCACTTCCCTCCGGTGTTAGCTGCACATCCTCGCTTCCATCCGGTGTTATCCTCACTTCCCTCCGGTGTTAGCTGCATATCCTCACTTACCTCCGGTGTTAGCAGCATTTCCTCACTTCCCTCCAGTGTTAGCAGCATATCCTCACTTCCCTCCGGTGTTAGCTGCACATCCTCACTTCCCTCCGACGTTAACTGCACATCCTCACTTCCCTCCGGTGTTAGCTGCACATCCTCACTTCCCTCCGGTGTTAGCTGCACATCCTCACTTCCCTCCGGTGTTAGCTGCACATCCTCACTTCCCTCCGGTGTTAGCTGCACATCCTCACTGCTCTCCAGTGTTAGCTGCACATCCACACTTCCCTCCGGTGTTAGCAGCACATCCTCACTTCCCTCCGGTGTTAGCTGCACATCCTCACTTCCCTCCGGTGTTAGCTGCACATCCTCACTTCCCTCCGGTGTTAGCTGCACATCCTCACTTTCCTCCGGTGTTAGCTGCACATCCTCACTTCCCTCCGGTGTTAGCTGCAGAGCCTCACTTCCCTCCGTTGTTAGCTGCAGAGCCTCACTTCCCTCCAGTGTTAGCAGCATATCCTCACTAACCTCCGGTGTTAGCAGCATATCCTCACTTCCCTCCGGTGTTAGCTGCACATCCTCACTGCCCTCCGGTGTTAGCTGCACATCCTCACTTCCCTCTGGTGTTAGCTGCACATCCTCACTTCCTTCCGGTGTTAGCAGCACATCCTCACTGCCCTCCGGTGTTAGCAGCACATCCTCACTTCACTCCAGTGTTAGCTGCACATCCTCACTTCCCTCCGGTGTTAGCTGCACATCCTCACTTCCCTCCAGTGTTAGCTGCACATCCTCACTTCCCTCCGGTGTTAGCTGCCACTTCCCTCCGGTGTTAGCTGCCCATCCTCACTTCCCTCCGGTGTTAGCTGCACATACTCACTTCCCTTCGGTGTTAGCTGCAAATCCTCACTTCCCGCTGGTGTTAGCTGCATATCCTCACTTCCCTCCGGTGTTAGCTGCACATCCTCACTTCCCTCCGGTGTTAGCTGCACTTCCTCACTTCCCTCCGGTGTTAGCTGCCACTTACCTCCGGTGTTAGCTGCCCATCCTCACTTCCCTCTGGTGTTAGCTGCACATCCTCACTTCCAATTGGTGTTAGCTGCACATCCTCACTTCCCTCCGGTGTTAGCTGCATATCCTCACTTCCCTCCGGTGTTAGCTGCACATCCTCGCTTCCATCCGGTGTTATCCTCACTTCCCTCCGGTGTTAGCTGCATATCCTCACTTACCTCCGGTGTTAGCAGCATTTCATCACTTCCCTCCAGTGTTAGCAGCATATCCTCACTTCCCTCCGGTGTTAGCTGCACATCCTCACTTCCCTCCGACGTTAGCTGCACATCCTCACTTCCCTCCGGTGTTAGCTGCACATCCTCACTTCTTTCCGGTGTCAGCTGCACATCCTCACTTCCCTCCGGTGTCAGCTGCACATCCTCACTTCCCTCCGGTGTTAGCAGCACAGCCTCACTTCCCTCCAGTGTTAGCTGCACAGCCTCATTTCCCTCCGGTGTTAGCAGCACATCCTCACTTCCCTCCGGTGTTAGCTGCACATCCTCACTTTCCTCCGGTGTTAGCTGCACATCCTCACTTCCCTCCGGTGTTAGCTGCAGAGCCTCACTTCCCTCCGTTGTTAGCTGCAGAGCCTCACTTCCCTCCGGTGTTAGCAGCATATCCTCACTAACCTCCGGTGTTAGCAGCATATCCTCACTTCCCTCCGGTGTTAGCTGCACATCCTCACTGCCCTCCGGTGTTAGCTGCACATCCTCACTTCCCTCTGGTATTAGCTGCACATCCTCACTTCCTTCCGGTGTTAGCAGCACATCCTCACTGCCCTCCGGTGTTAGCAGCACATCCTCACTTCACTCCAGTGTTAGCTGCACATCCTCACTTCCCTCCGGTGTTAGCTGCACATCCTCACTTCCCTCCAGTGTTAGCTGCACATCCTCACATCCCTCGAGTGTTAGCTGCCACTTCCCTCCGGTGTTAGCTGCCCATCCTCACTTCCCTCCGGTGTTAGCTGCACATACTCACTTCCCTTCGGTGTTAGCTGCAAATCCTCACTTCCCTCTGGTGTTAGCTGCATATCCTCACTTCCCTCCGGAGTTAGCTGCACATCCTCACTTCCCTCCGGTGTTAGCTGCACTTCCTCACTTCCCTCCGGTGTTAGCTGCCACTTCCCTCCGGTGTTAGCTGCCCATCCTCACTTCCCTCTGGTGTTAGCTGCACATCCTCACTTCCAATTGGTGTTAGCTGCACATCCTCACTTCCCTCCGGTGTTAGCTGCATATCCTCACTTCCCTCCGGTGTTAGCTGCACATCCTCGCTTCCATCCGGTGTTATCCTCACTTCCCTCCGGTGTTAGCTGCATATCCTCACTTACCTCCGGTGTTAGCAGCATTTCCTCACTTCCCTCCAGTGTTAGCAGCATATCCTCACTTCCCTCCGGTGTTAGCTGCACATCCTCACTTCCCTCCGACGTTAGCTGCACATCCTCACTTCCCTCCGGTGTTAGCTGCACATCCTCACTTCTTTCCGGTGTTAGCTGCACATCCTCACTTCCCTCCGGTGTCAGCTGCACATCCTCACTTCCCTCCGGTGTCAGCTGCACATCCTCACTTCCCTCCGGTGTCAGCTGCACATCCTCACTTCCCTCCGGTGTCAGCTGCACATCCTCACTTCCCTCCGGTGTCAGCTGCACTTCCTCACTTCCCTCCGGTGTTAGCTGCACATCCTCACTTCCCTCCGGTGTTAGCTGCATATCCTCAATTCCCTCCGGTGTTAGCTGCAAATCCTCACTTATCTCCGGTGTTATCTGCACATCCTCACTTCCCTCCGGTGTTAGCTGCACATCCTCTCTTCCCTCAGTTGTTAGCTGCACATCCTCACTACCCTCCGGTGTTAGCTGCACATCCTCACTTCCCTCCGGTGTTAGCTGCACATCCTCACTTCCCTCCGGTGTTAGCTGCATATCCTCACTTCCCTCCGGTGTTAGCAGCACATCCTCACTTCCCTCCGGTGTTAGCTGCACATCCTCACTTCCCTCCGGTGTTAGCAGCACATCCTCACTTCCCTCCGGTGTTAGCTGAACATCCTCACTTCCCTCCGGTGTTAGCTGCACATCCTCACTTCCCTCCGGTGTTAGCTGCACATCCTCACTTCCATCCGGTGTTAGCAGCACATCCTCACTTCCCTCCCGTGTTAGCTGCATATCCTCATTTCCCTCCGGTGTTAGCTGCATATCCTCACTTCCCTCCGGTGTTAGCTGCACTTCCTCACTTCCCTCCGGTGTTAGCTGCCACTTCCCTCCGGTGTTAGCTGCCCATCCTCACTTCCCTCTGGTGTTAGCTGCACATCCTCACTTCCCTCCGGTGTTAGCTGCACATCCTCACTTCCCTCCGGTGTTAGCTGCACATCCTCACTTCCCTCCGGTGTTAGCTGCACATCCTCACTTTCCTCCGGTGTTAGCTGCACATCCTCACTTCCCTCCGGTGTTAGCTGCACATCCTCACTTCCCTCCGGTGTTAGCTGCACATCCTCACTTTCCTCCGGTGTTAGCTGCACATCCTCACTTCCCTCCGGTGTTAGGTTAGCTGCATATGCTCACTTCCCTCCGCTTAGCTGCATATCCTCACTTCCCTCCGGTGTTAGCAGCATATCCTCACTTCCCTCCGGTGTTAGCAGCATATCCTCCCTTCCCACCGGTGTTAGCTGCACATCCTCACTTCCCTCCGGTGTTAGCTGCACATCCTCACTTCCCTCTGGTGTTAGCTGCACATCCTCACTTCCCTCCGGTGTTAGGTTAGCTGCATATCCTCACTTCCCTCCGGTTAGCTGCATATCCTCACTTCCCTCCGGTGTTAGCAGCACATCCTCACTTCCCTCCGGTGTTAGCAGCACATCCTCACTTCCCTCCGGTGTTAGCAGCACATCCTCACTTCCCTCCAGTGTTAGCTGCACATCCTCACTTCCCTCCGGTGTTAGCTGCACATCCTCACTTCTTTCCGGTGTTAGCTGCACATCCTCACTTCCCTCCGGTGTTTGCTGCACATCCTCACTTCCCTCCGGTGTTAACTGCACATCCTCACTTCCCTCCGGTGTCAGCTGCACTTCCTCACTTCCCTCCAGTGTTAGCTGCACATCCTCACTTCCCTCCGGTGTTAGCTGCACATCCTCACTTCCCTCCGGTGTTAGCTGCACATCCTCACTTCCCTCCGGTGTTAGCTGCATATCCTCACTTCCCTCCGGTGTTATCAGCATATCCTCACTTCCCTCCGGTGTTAGCTGCATGTCCTCACTTCCCTCCGGTGTTATCAGCATATCCTCACTTCCCTCCGGTGTTAGCTGCAGATCCTCACTTCCCTCCGGTGTTAGCTGCACATCCTCACTTCCCTCCGGTGATAGCTGCACATCCTCACTTCCCTCCCATGTTAGCTGCATATCCTCACTTCCTTCCAGTGTTAGCTGGATATCCTCACTTCCCTCCAGTGTTAGCTGCATATCCTCACTTCCCTCCGGTGTTAGCAGCACATCCTCACTTCCCTCCGGTGTTAGCTGCACATCCTCACTTCCCTCCGGTGTTAGCTGCATTTCCTCACTTCCATCCGGTGTTAGCTGCATATCCTCACTTCCCTCCAGTGTTAGCTGGATATCCTCACTTCCCTCCAGTGTTAGCTGCACATCCTCACTTGCCTCCAGTGTTACCTGGACATCCTCACTTCCCTCCAGTGTTAGCTGCACATCCTAACTTCCCTCCAGTGTTAGCTGCACATCCTCACTTCCCTCCAGTGTTAGCTGGATATCCTCACTTCCCTCCGGTGTTAGCTGCACATCCTCACTTCCCTCCAGTGTTAGCTGCACATCCTCACTTCCCTCCGGTGTCAGCTGCACATCCTCACTTCCCTCCGGTGTCAGCTGCACATCCTCTCTTCCCTCCGGTGTCAGCTGCACATCCTCACTTCCCTCCGGTGTCAGGAGCACATCCTCACTTCCCTCCGGTGTTAGCTGCACATCCTCACTTCCCTCCGGTGTTAGCTGCACATCCTCACTTTCCTCCGGTGTTAGCTGCACATCCTCACTTCCCTCCGGTGTTAGCTGCAGAGCCTCACTTCCCTCCGTTGTTAGCTGCAGAGCCTCACTTCCCTCCGGTGTTAGCAGCATATCCTCATTAACCTCCGGTGTTAGCAGCATATCCTCACTTCCCTCCGGTGTTAGCTGCACATCCTCACTGCCCTCCAGTGTTAGCTGCACATCCTCACTTCCCTCTGGTGTTAGCTGCACATCCTCACTTCCTTCCGGTGTTAGCAGCACATCCTCACTGCCCTCCGGTGTTAGCAGCACATCCTCACTTCACTCCAGTGTTAGCTGCACATCCTCACTTCCCTCTGGTGTTAGCTGCACATCCTCACTTCCCTCCAGTGTTAGCTGCACATCCTCACTTCCCTCCGGTGTTAGCTGCCACTTCCCTCCGGTGTTAGCTGCCCATCCTCACTTCCCTCCGGTGTTAGCTGCACATACTCACTTCCCTTCGGTGTTAGCTGCAAATGCTCACTTCCCTCTGGTGTTAGCTGCATATCCTCACTTCCCTCCGGTGTTAGCTGCACATCCTCACTTCCCTCCGGTGTTAGCTGCACTTCCTCACTTCCCTCCGGTGTTAGCTGCCACTTCCCTCCGGTGTTAGCTGCCCATCCTCACTTCCCTCTGGTGTTAGCTGCACATCCTCACTTCCAATTGGTGTTAGCTGCACATCCTCACTTCCCTCCGGTGTTAGCTGCATATCCTCACTTCCCTCCGGTGTTAGCTGCACATCCTCGCTTCCATCCGGTGTTATCCTCACTTCCCTCCGGTGTTAGCTGCATATCCTCACTTACATCCGGTGTTAGCAGCATTTCCTCACTTCCCTCCAGTGTTAGCAGCATATCCTCACTTCCCTCCGGTGTTAGCTGCACATCCTCACTTCCCTCCGACGTTAGCTGCACATCCTCACTTCCCTCCGGTGTTAGCTGCACATCCTCACTTCTTTCCGGTGTTAGCTGCACATCCTCACTTCCCTCCGGTGTCAGCTGCACATCCTCACTTCCCTCCGGTGTCAGCTGCACATCCTCACTTCCCTCCGGTGTCAGCTGCACATCCTCACTTCCCTCCGGTGTCAGCTGCACATCCTCACTTCCCTCCGGGGTCAGCTGCACTTCCTCACTTCCCTCCGGTGTTAGCTGCACATCCTCACTTCCCTCCGGTGTTAGCTGCATATCCTCAATTCCCTCCGGTGTTAGCTGCAAATCCTCACTTCCCTCCGGTGTTAGCTGCACATCCTCACTTCCCTCCGGTGTTAGCTGCACATCCTCTCTTCCCTTAGTTGTTAGCTGCACATCCTCACTACCCTCCGGTGTTAGCTGCACATCCTCACTTCCCTCCGGTGTTAGCTGCACATCCTCACTTCCCTCCGGTGTTAGCTGCATATCCTCACTTCCCTCCGGTGTTAGCAGCACATCCTCACTTCCCTCCGGTGTTAGCTGCACATCCTCACTTCCCTCCGGTGTTAGCAGCACATCCTCACTTCCCTCCGGTGTTAGCTGAACATCCTCACTTCCCTCCGGTTTTAGCTGCACATCCTCACTTCCCTCCGGTGTTAGCTGCACATCCTCACTTCCCTCCGGTGTTAGCAGCACATCCTCACTTCCCTCCGGTGTTAGCTGCACATCCTCACTTCCCTCCGGTGTTAGCAGCACATCCTCACTTCCCTCCGGTGTTAGCTGAACATCCTCACTTCCCTCCGGTGTTAGCTGCACATCCTCACTTCCCTCCGGTGTTAGCTGCACATCCTCACTTCCATCCGGTGTTAGCAGATCCTCACTTCCCTCCGGTGTTAGCTGCATATCCTCATTTCCCTCCGGTGTTAGCTGCATATCCTCACTTCCCTCCGGTGTTAGCTGCACTTCCTCACTTCCCTCCGGTGTTAGCTGCCACTTCCCTCCGGTGTTAGCTGCCCATCCTCACTTCCCTCTGGTGTTAGCTGCACATCCTCACTTCCCTCCGGTGTTAGCTGCACATCCTCACTTCCCTCCGGTGTTAGCTGCACATCCTCACTTCCCTCCGGTGTTAGCTGCACATCCTCACTTTCCTCCGGTGTTAGCTGCACATCCTCACTTCCCTCCGGTGTTAGCTGCACATCCTCACTTCCCTCCGGTGTTAGCTGCACATCCTCACTTTCCTCCGGTGTTAGCTGCACATCCTCACTTCCCTCCGGTGTTAGGTTAGCTGCATATGCTCACTTCCCTCCGCTTAGCTGCATATCCTCACTTCCCTCCGGTGTTAGCAGCATATCCTCACTTCCCTCCGGTGTTAGCAGCATATCCTCCCTTCCCACCGGTGTTAGCTGCACATCCTCACTTCCCTCCGGTGTTAGCTGCACATCCTCACTTCCCTCTGGTGTTAGCTGCACATCCTCACTTCCCTCCGGTGTTAGGTTAGCTGCATATCCTCACTTCCCTCCGGTTAGCTGCATATCCTCACTTCCCTCCGGTGTTAGCAGCACATCCTCACTTCCCTCCGGTGTTAGCAGCACATCCTCACTTCCCTCCGGTGTTAGCAGCACATCCTCACTTCCCTCCAGTGTTAGCTGCACATCCTCACTTCCCTCCGGTGTTAGCTGCACATCCTCACTTCTTTCCGGTGTTAGCTGCACATCCTCACTTCCCTCCGGTGTTTGCTGCACATCCTCACTTCCCTCCGGTGTTAGCTGCACATCCTCACTTCCCTCCGGTGTCAGCTGCACTTCCTCACTTCCCTCCAGTGTTAGCTGCACATCCTCACTTCCCTCCGGTGTTAGCTGCACATCCTCACTTCCCTCCGGTGTTAGCTGCACATCCTCACTTCCCTCCGGTGTTAGCTGCATATCCTCACTTCCCTCCGGTGTTATCAGCATATCCTCACTTCCCTCCGGTGTTAGCTGCATGTCCTCACTTCCCTCCGGTGTTATCAGCATATCCTCACTTCCCTCCGGTGTTAGCTGCAGATCCTCACTTCCCTCCGGTGTTAGCTGCACATCCTCACTTCCCTCCGGTGATAGCTGCACATCCTCACTTCCCTCCCATGTTAGCTGCATATCCTCACTTCCCTCCAGTGTTAGCTGGATATCCTCACTTCCCTCCAGTGTTAGCTGCATATCCTCACTTCCCTCCGGTGTTAGCAGCACATCCTCACTTCCCTCCGGTGTTAGCTGCACATCCTCACTTCCCTCCGGTGTTAGCTGCATTTCCTCACTTCCATCCGGTGTTAGCTGCATATCCTCACTTCCCTCCAGTGTTAGCTGGATATCCTCACTTCCCTCCAGTGTTAGCTGCACATCCTCACTTGCCTCCAGTGTTACCTGGACATCCTCACTTCCCTCCAGTGTTAGCTGCACATCCTAACTTCCCTCCAGTGTTAGCTGCACATCCTCACTTCCCTCCAGTGTTAGCTGGATATCCTCACTTCCCTCCGGTGTTAGCTGCACATCCTCACTTCCCTCCAGTGTTAGCTGCATATCCTCACTTCCCTCCGGTGTCAGCTGCACATCCTCACTTCCCTCCGGTGTCAGCTGCACATCCTCTCTTCCCTCCGGTGTCAGCTGCACATCCTCACTTCCCTCCGGTGTTAGCTGCACATACTCACTTCCCTTCGGTGTTAGCTGCAAATCCTCACTTCCCTCTGGTGTTAGCTGCATATCCTCACTTCCCTCCGGAGTTAGCTGCACATCCTCACTTCCCTCCGGTGTTAGCTGCACTTCCTCACTTCCCTCCGGTGTTAGCTGCCACTTCCCTCCGGTGTTAGCTGCCCATCCTCACTTCCCTCTGGTGTTAGCTGCACATCCTCACTTCCAATTGGTGTTAGCTGCACATCCTCACTTCCCTCCGGTGTTAGCTGCATATCCTCACTTCCCTCCGGTGTTAGCTGCACATCCTCGCTTCCATCCGGTGTTATCCTCACTTCCCTCCGGTGTTAGCTGCATATCCTCACTTACCTCCGGTGTTAGCAGCATTTCCTCACTTCCCTCCAGTGTTAGCAGCATATCCTCACTTCCCTCCGGTGTTAGCTGCACATCCTCACTTCCCTCCGACGTTAGCTGCACATCCTCACTTCCCTCCGGTGTTAGCTGCACATCCTCACTTCTTTCCGGTGTTAGCTGCACATCCTCACTTCCCTCCGGTGTCAGCTGCACATCCTCACTTCCCTCCGGTGTCAGCTGCACATCCTCACTTCCCTCCGGTGTCAGCTGCACTTCCTCACTTCCCTCCGGTGTTAGCTGCACATCCTCACTTCCCTCCGGTGTTAGCTGCATATCCTCAATTCCCTCCGGTGTTAGCTGCAAATCCTCACTTCCCTCCGGTGTTAGCTGCACATCCTCACTTCCCTCCGGTGTTAGCTGCACATCCTCTCTTCCCTCAGTTGTTAGCTGCACATCCTCACTACCCTCCGGTGTTAGCTGCACATCCTCACTTCCCTCCGGTGTTAGCTGCACATCCTCACTTCCCTCCGTTGTTAGCTGCATATCCTCACTTCCCTCCGGTGTTAGCAGCACATCCTCACTTCCCTCCGGTGTTAGCTGCACATCCTCACTTCCCTCCGGTGTTAGCAGCACATCCTCACTTCCCTCCGGTGTTAGCTGAACATCCTCACTTCCCTCCGGTGTTAGCTGCACATCCTCACTTCCCTCCGGTGTTAGCTGCACATCCTCACTTCAATCCGGTGTTAGCAGCACATCCTCACTTCCCTCCGGTGTTAGCTGCATATCCTCATTTCCCTCCGGTGTTAGCTGCATATCCTCACTTCCCTCCGGTGTTAGCTGCACTTCCTCACTTCCCTCCGGTGTTAGCTGCCACTTCCCTCCGGTGTTAGCTGCCCATCCTCACTTCCCTCTGGTGTTAGCTGCACATCCTCACTTCCCTCCGGTGTTAGCTGCACATCCTCACTTCCCTCCGGTGTTAGGTTAGCTGCATATCCTCACTTCCCTCCGGTTAGCTGCATATCCTCACTTCCCTCCGGTGTTAGCAGCACATCCTCACTTCCCTCCGGTGTTAGCAGCACATCCTCACTTCCCTCCGGTGTTAGCAGCACATCCTCACTTCCCTCCAGTGTTAGCTGCACATCCTCACTTCCCTCCGGTGTTAGCTGCACATCCTCACTTCTTTCCGGTGTTAGCTGCACATCCTCACTTCCCTCCGGTGTTTGCTGCACATCCTCACTTCCCTCCGATGTTAGCTGCACATCCTCACTTCCCTCCGGTGTCAGCTGCACTTCCTCACTTCCCTCCAGTGTTAGCTGCACATCCTCACTTCCCTCCGGTGTTAGCTGCACATCCTCACTTCCCTCCGGTGTTAGCTGCACATCCTCACTTCCCTCCGGTGTTAGCTGCATATCCTCACTTCCCTCCGGTGTTATCAGCATATCCTCACTTCCCTCCGGTGTTAGCTGCATGTCCTCACTTCCCTCCGGTGTTATCAGCATATCCTCACTTCCCTCCGGTGTTAGCTGCAGATCCTCACTTCCCTCCGGTGTTAGCTGCACATCCTCACTTCCCTCCAGTGATAGCTGCACATCCTCACTTCCCTCCCATGTTAGCTGCATATCCTCACTTCCCTCCAGTGTTAGCTGGATATCCTCACTTCCCTCCAGTGTTAGCTGCATATCCTCACTTCCCTCCGGTGTTAGCAGCACATCCTCACTTCCCTCCGGTGTTAGCTGCACATCCTCACTTCCCTCCGGTGTTAGCTGCATTTCCTCACTTCCATCCGGTGTTAGCTGCATATCCTCACTTCCCTCCAGTGTTAGCTGGATATCCTCACTTCCCTCCAGTGTTAGCTGCACATCCTCACTTGCCTCCAGTGTTACCTGGACATCCTCACTTCCCTCCAGTGTTAGCTGCACATCCTAACTTCCCTCCAGTGTTAGCTGCACATCCTCACTTCCCTCCAGTGTTAGCTGGATATCCTCACTTCCCTCCGGTGTTAGCTGCACATCCTCACTTCCCTCCAGTGTTAGCTGCACATCCTCACTTCCCTCCGGTGTCAGCTGCACATCCTCACTTCCCTCCGGTGTCAGCTGCACATCCTCTCTTCCCTCCGGTGTCAGCTGCACATCCTCACTTCCCTCTGGTGTCAGGAGCACATCCTCACTTCCCTCCGGTGTTAGCTGCACATCCTCACTTCCCTCTGGTGTTAGCTGCACATCCTCACTTTCCTCCGGTGTTAGCTGCACATCCTCACTTCCCTCCGGTGTTAGGTTAGCTGCATATGCTCACTTCCCTCCGCTTAGCTGCATATCCTCACTTCCCTCCGGTGTTAGCAGCATATCCTCACTTCCCTCCGGTGTTAGCAGCATATCCTCCCTTCCCACCGGTGTTAGCTGCACATCCTCACTTCCCTCCGGTGTTAGCTGCACATCCTCACTTCCCTCTGGTGTTAGCTGCACATCCTCACTTCCCTCCGGTGTTAGGTTAGCTGCATATCCTCACTTCCCTCCGGTTAGCTGCATATCCTCACTTCCCTCCGGTGTTAGCAGCACATCCTCACTTCCCTCCGGTGTTAGCAGCACATCCTCACTTCCCTCCGGTGTTAGCAGCACATCCTCACTTCCCTCCAGTGTTAGCTGCACATCCTCACTTCCCTCCGGTGTTAGCTGCACATCCTCACTTCTTTCCGGTGTTAGCTGCACATCCTCACTTCCCTCCGGTGTTTGCTGCACATCCTCACTTCCCTCCGGTGTTAGCTGCACATCCTCACTTCCCTCCGGTGTCAGCTGCACTTCCTCACTTCCCTCCAGTGTTAGCTGCACATCCTCACTTCCCTCCGGTGTTAGCTGCACATCCTCACTTCCCTCCGGTGTCAGCTGCACATCCTCACTTCCCTCCGGTGTCAGCTGCACATCCTCACTTCCCTCCGGTGTCAGCTGCACATCCTCACTTCCCTCCGGTGTCAGCTGCACATCCTCACTTCCCTCCGGGGTCAGCTGCACTTCCTCACTTCCCTCCGGTGTTAGCTGCACATCCTCACTTCCCTCCGGTGTTAGCTGCATATCCTCAATTCCCTCCGGTGTTAGCTGCAAATCCTCACTTCCCTCCGGTGTTAGCTGCACATCCTCACTTCCCTCCGGTGTTAGCTGCACATCCTCTCTTCCCTTAGTTGTTAGCTGCACATCCTCACTACCCTCCGGTGTTAGCTGCACATCCTCACTTCCCTCCGGTGTTAGCTGCACATCCTCACTTCCCTCCGGTGTTAGCTGCATATCCTCACTTCCCTCCGGTGTTAGCAGCACATCCTCACTTCCCTCCGGTGTTAGCTGCACATCCTCACTTCCCTCCGGTGTTAGCAGCACATCCTCACTTCCCTCCGGTGTTAGCTGAACATCCTCACTTCCCTCCGGTTTTAGCTGCACATCCTCACTTCCCTCCGGTGTTAGCTGCACATCCTCACTTCCCTCCGGTGTTAGCAGCACATCCTCACTTCCCTCCGGTGTTAGCTGCACATCCTCACTTCCCTCCGGTGTTAGCAGCACATCCTCACTTCCCTCCGGTGTTAGCTGAACATCCTCACTTCCCTCCGGTGTTAGCTGCACATCCTCACTTCCCTCCGGTGTTAGCTGCACATCCTCACTTCCATCCGGTGTTAGCAGATCCTCACTTCCCTCCGGTGTTAGCTGCATATCCTCATTTCCCTCCGGTGTTAGCTGCATATCCTCACTTCCCTCCGGTGTTAGCTGCACTTCCTCACTTCCCTCCGGTGTTAGCTGCCACTTCCCTCCGGTGTTAGCTGCCCATCCTCACTTCCCTCTGGTGTTAGCTGCACATCCTCACTTCCCTCCGGTGTTAGCTGCACATCCTCACTTCCCTCCGGTGTTAGCTGCACATCCTCACTTCCCTCCGGTGTTAGCTGCACATCCTCACTTTCCTCCGGTGTTAGCTGCACATCCTCACTTCCCTCCGGTGTTAGCTGCACATCCTCACTTCCCTCCGGTGTTAGCTGCACATCCTCACTTTCCTCCGGTGTTAGCTGCACATCCTCACTTCCCTCCGGTGTTAGGTTAGCTGCATATGCTCACTTCCCTCCGCTTAGCTGCATATCCTCACTTCCCTCCGGTGTTAGCAGCATATCCTCACTTCCCTCCGGTGTTAGCAGCATATCCTCCCTTCCCACCGGTGTTAGCTGCACATCCTCACTTCCCTCCGGTGTTAGCTGCACATCCTCACTTCCCTCTGGTGTTAGCTGCACATCCTCACTTCCCTCCGGTGTTAGGTTAGCTGCATATCCTCACTTCCCTCCGGTTAGCTGCATATCCTCACTTCCCTCCGGTGTTAGCAGCACATCCTCACTTCCCTCCGGTGTTAGCAGCACATCCTCACTTCCCTCCGGTGTTAGCAGCACATCCTCACTTCCCTCCAGTGTTAGCTGCACATCCTCACTTCCCTCCGGTGTTAGCTGCACATCCTCACTTCTTTCCGGTGTTAGCTGCACATCCTCACTTCCCTCCGGTGTTTGCTGCACATCCTCACTTCCCTCCGGTGTTAGCTGCACATCCTCACTTCCCTCCGGTGTCAGCTGCACTTCCTCACTTCCCTCCAGTGTTAGCTGCACATCCTCACTTCCCTCCGGTGTTAGCTGCACATCCTCACTTCCCTCCGGTGTTAGCTGCACATCCTCACTTCCCTCCGGTGTTAGCTGCATATCCTCACTTCCCTCCGGTGTTATCAGCATATCCTCACTTCCCTCCGGTGTTAGCTGCATGTCCTCACTTCCCTCCGGTGTTATCAGCATATCCTCACTTCCCTCCGGTGTTAGCTGCAGATCCTCACTTCCCTCCGGTGTTAGCTGCACATCCTCACTTCCCTCCGGTGATAGCTGCACATCCTCACTTCCCTCCCATGTTAGCTGCATATCCTCACTTCCCTCCAGTGTTAGCTGGATATCCTCACTTCCCTCCAGTGTTAGCTGCATATCCTCACTTCCCTCCGGTGTTAGCAGCACATCCTCACTTCCCTCCGGTGTTAGCTGCACATCCTCACTTCCCTCCGGTGTTAGCTGCATTTCCTCACTTCCATCCGGTGTTAGCTGCATATCCTCACTTCCCTCCAGTGTTAGCTGGATATCCTCACTTCCCTCCAGTGTTAGCTGCACATCCTCACTTGCCTCCAGTGTTACCTGGACATCCTCACTTCCCTCCAGTGTTAGCTGCACATCCTAACTTCCCTCCAGTGTTAGCTGCACATCCTCACTTCCCTCCAGTGTTAGCTGGATATCCTCACTTCCCTCCGGTGTTAGCTGCACATCCTCACTTCCCTCCAGTGTTAGCTGCATATCCTCACTTCCCTCCGGTGTCAGCTGCACATCCTCACTTCCCTCCGGTGTCAGCTGCACATCCTCTCTTCCCTCCGGTGTCAGCTGCACATCCTCACTTCCCTCCGGTGTTAGCTGCACATACTCACTTCCCTTCGGTGTTAGCTGCAAATCCTCACTTCCCTCTGGTGTTAGCTGCATATCCTCACTTCCCTCCGGAGTTAGCTGCACATCCTCACTTCCCTCCGGTGTTAGCTGCACTTCCTCACTTCCCTCCGGTGTTAGCTGCCACTTCCCTCCGGTGTTAGCTGCCCATCCTCACTTCCCTCTGGTGTTAGCTGCACATCCTCACTTCCAATTGGTGTTAGCTGCACATCCTCACTTCCCTCCGGTGTTAGCTGCATATCCTCACTTCCCTCCGGTGTTAGCTGCACATCCTCGCTTCCATCCGGTGTTATCCTCACTTCCCTCCGGTGTTAGCTGCATATCCTCACTTACCTCCGGTGTTAGCAGCATTTCCTCACTTCCCTCCAGTGTTAGCAGCATATCCTCACTTCCCTCCGGTGTTAGCTGCACATCCTCACTTCCCTCCGACGTTAGCTGCACATCCTCACTTCCCTCCGGTGTTAGCTGCACATCCTCACTTCTTTCCGGTGTTAGCTGCACATCCTCACTTCCCTCCGGTGTCAGCTGCACATCCTCACTTCCCTCCGGTGTCAGCTGCACATCCTCACTTCCCTCCGGTGTCAGCTGCACTTCCTCACTTCCCTCCGGTGTTAGCTGCACATCCTCACTTCCCTCCGGTGTTAGCTGCATATCCTCAATTCCCTCCGGTGTTAGCTGCAAATCCTCACTTCCCTCCGGTGTTAGCTGCACATCCTCACTTCCCTCCGGTGTTAGCTGCACATCCTCTCTTCCCTCAGTTGTTAGCTGCACATCCTCACTACCCTCCGGTGTTAGCTGCACATCCTCACTTCCCTCCGGTGTTAGCTGCACATCCTCACTTCCCTCCGTTGTTAGCTGCATATCCTCACTTCCCTCCGGTGTTAGCAGCACATCCTCACTTCCCTCCGGTGTTAGCTGCACATCCTCACTTCCCTCCGGTGTTAGCAGCACATCCTCACTTCCCTCCGGTGTTAGCTGAACATCCTCACTTCCCTCCGGTGTTAGCTGCACATCCTCACTTCCCTCCGGTGTTAGCTGCACATCCTCACTTCAATCCGGTGTTAGCAGCACATCCTCACTTCCCTCCGGTGTTAGCTGCATATCCTCATTTCCCTCCGGTGTTAGCTGCATATCCTCACTTCCCTCCGGTGTTAGCTGCACTTCCTCACTTCCCTCCGGTGTTAGCTGCCACTTCCCTCCGGTGTTAGCTGCCCATCCTCACTTCCCTCTGGTGTTAGCTGCACATCCTCACTTCCCTCCGGTGTTAGCTGCACATCCTCACTTCCCTCCGGTGTTAGGTTAGCTGCATATCCTCACTTCCCTCCGGTTAGCTGCATATCCTCACTTCCCTCCGGTGTTAGCAGCACATCCTCACTTCCCTCCGGTGTTAGCAGCACATCCTCACTTCCCTCCGGTGTTAGCAGCACATCCTCACTTCCCTCCAGTGTTAGCTGCACATCCTCACTTCCCTCCGGTGTTAGCTGCACATCCTCACTTCTTTCCGGTGTTAGCTGCACATCCTCACTTCCCTCCGGTGTTTGCTGCACATCCTCACTTCCCTCCGATGTTAGCTGCACATCCTCACTTCCCTCCGGTGTCAGCTGCACTTCCTCACTTCCCTCCAGTGTTAGCTGCACATCCTCACTTCCCTCCGGTGTTAGCTGCACATCCTCACTTCCCTCCGGTGTTAGCTGCACATCCTCACTTCCCTCCGGTGTTAGCTGCATATCCTCACTTCCCTCCGGTGTTATCAGCATATCCTCACTTCCCTCCGGTGTTAGCTGCATGTCCTCACTTCCCTCCGGTGTTATCAGCATATCCTCACTTCCCTCCGGTGTTAGCTGCAGATCCTCACTTCCCTCCGGTGTTAGCTGCACATCCTCACTTCCCTCCAGTGATAGCTGCACATCCTCACTTCCCTCCCATGTTAGCTGCATATCCTCACTTCCCTCCAGTGTTAGCTGGATATCCTCACTTCCCTCCAGTGTTAGCTGCATATCCTCACTTCCCTCCGGTGTTAGCAGCACATCCTCACTTCCCTCCGGTGTTAGCTGCACATCCTCACTTCCCTCCGGTGTTAGCTGCATTTCCTCACTTCCATCCGGTGTTAGCTGCATATCCTCACTTCCCTCCAGTGTTAGCTGGATATCCTCACTTCCCTCCAGTGTTAGCTGCACATCCTCACTTGCCTCCAGTGTTACCTGGACATCCTCACTTCCCTCCAGTGTTAGCTGCACATCCTAACTTCCCTCCAGTGTTAGCTGCACATCCTCACTTCCCTCCAGTGTTAGCTGGATATCCTCACTTCCCTCCGGTGTTAGCTGCACATCCTCACTTCCCTCCAGTGTTAGCTGCACATCCTCACTTCCCTCCGGTGTCAGCTGCACATCCTCACTTCCCTCCGGTGTCAGCTGCACATCCTCTCTTCCCTCCGGTGTCAGCTGCACATCCTCACTTCCCTCTGGTGTCAGGAGCACATCCTCACTTCCCTCCGGTGTTAGCTGCACATCCTCACTTCCCTCTGGTGTTAGCTGCACATCCTCACTTTCCTCCGGTGTTAGCTGCACATCCTCACTTCCCTCCGGTGTTAGGTTAGCTGCATATGCTCACTTCCCTCCGCTTAGCTGCATATCCTCACTTCCCTCCGGTGTTAGCAGCATATCCTCACTTCCCTCCGGTGTTAGCAGCATATCCTCCCTTCCCACCGGTGTTAGCTGCACATCCTCACTTCCCTCCGGTGTTAGCTGCACATCCTCACTTCCCTCTGGTGTTAGCTGCACATCCTCACTTCCCTCCGGTGTTAGGTTAGCTGCATATCCTCACTTCCCTCCGGTTAGCTGCATATCCTCACTTCCCTCCGGTGTTAGCAGCACATCCTCACTTCCCTCCGGTGTTAGCAGCACATCCTCACTTCCCTCCGGTGTTAGCAGCACATCCTCACTTCCCTCCAGTGTTAGCTGCACATCCTCACTTCCCTCCGGTGTTAGCTGCACATCCTCACTTCTTTCCGGTGTTAGCTGCACATCCTCACTTCCCTCCGGTGTTTGCTGCACATCCTCACTTCCCTCCGGTGTTAGCTGCACATCCTCACTTCCCTCCGGTGTCAGCTGCACTTCCTCACTTCCCTCCAGTGTTAGCTGCACATCCTCACTTCCCTCCGGTGTTAGCTGCACATCCTCACTTCCCTCCGGTGTTAGCTGCACATCCTCACTTCCCTCCGGTGTTAGCTGCATATCCTCACTTCCCTCCGGTGTTATCAGCATATCCTCACTTCCCTCCGGTGTTAGCTGCATGTCCTCACTTCCCTCCGGTGTTATCAGCATATCCTCACTTCCCTCCGGTGTTAGCTGCAGATCCTCACTTCCCTCCGGTGTTAGCTGCACATCCTCACTTCCCTCCGGTGATAGCTGCACATCCTCACTTCCCTCCCATGTTAGCTGCATATCCTCACTTCCCTCCAGTGTTAGCTGGATATCCTCACTTCCCTCCAGTGTTAGCTGCATATCCTCACTTCCCTCCGGTGTTAGCAGCACATCCTCACTTCCCTCCGGTGTTAGCTGCACATCCTCACTTCCCTCCGGTGTTAGCTGCATTTCCTCACTTCCATCCGGTGTTAGCTGCATATCCTCACTTCCCTCCAGTGTTAGCTGGATATCCTCACTTCCCTCCAGTGTTAGCTGCACATCCTCACTTGCCTCCAGTGTTACCTGGACATCCTCACTTCCCTCCAGTGTTAGCTGCACATCCTAACTTCCCTCCAGTGTTAGCTGCACATCCTCACTTCCCTCCAGTGTTAGCTGGATATCCTCACTTCCCTCCGGTGTTAGCTGCACATCCTCACTTCCCTCCAGTGTTAGCTGCATATCCTCACTTCCCTCCGGTGTCAGCTGCACATCCTCACTTCCCTCCGGTGTCAGCTGCACATCCTCTCTTCCCTCCGGTGTCAGCTGCACATCCTCACTTCCCTCCGGTGTTAGCTGCACATACTCACTTCCCTTCGGTGTTAGCTGCAAATCCTCACTTCCCTCTGGTGTTAGCTGCATATCCTCACTTCCCTCCGGAGTTAGCTGCACATCCTCACTTCCCTCCGGTGTTAGCTGCACTTCCTCACTTCCCTCCGGTGTTAGCTGCCACTTCCCTCCGGTGTTAGCTGCCCATCCTCACTTCCCTCTGGTGTTAGCTGCACATCCTCACTTCCAATTGGTGTTAGCTGCACATCCTCACTTCCCTCCGGTGTTAGCTGCATATCCTCACTTCCCTCCGGTGTTAGCTGCACATCCTCGCTTCCATCCGGTGTTATCCTCACTTCCCTCCGGTGTTAGCTGCATATCCTCACTTACCTCCGGTGTTAGCAGCATTTCCTCACTTCCCTCCAGTGTTAGCAGCATATCCTCACTTCCCTCCGGTGTTAGCTGCACATCCTCACTTCCCTCCGACGTTAGCTGCACATCCTCACTTCCCTCCGGTGTTAGCTGCACATCCACACTTCTTTCCGGTGTTAGCTGCACATCCTCACTTCCCTCCGGTGTCAGCTGCACATCCTCACTTCCCTCCGGTGTCAGCTGCACATCCTCACTTCCCTCCGGTGTCAGCTGCACTTCCTCACTTCCCTCCGGTGTTAGCTGCACATCCTCACTTCCCTCCGGTGTTAGCTGCATATCCTCAATTCCCTCCGGTGTTAGCTGCAAATCCTCACTTCCCTCCGGTGTTAGCTGCACATCCTCACTTCCCTCCGGTGTTAGCTGCACATCCTCTCTTCCCTCAGTTGTTAGCTGCACATCCTCACTACCCTCCGGTGTTAGCTGCACATCCTCACTTCCCTCCGGTGTTAGCTGCACATCCTCACTTCCCTCCGTTGTTAGCTGCATATCCTCACTTCCCTCCGGTGTTAGCAGCACATCCTCACTTCCCTCCGGTGTTAGCTGCACATCCTCACTTCCCTCCGGTGTTAGCAGCACATCCTCACTTCCCTCCGGTGTTAGCTGAACATCCTCACTTCCCTCCGGTGTTAGCTGCACATCCTCACTTCCCTCCGGTGTTAGCTGCACATCCTCACTTCAATCCGGTGTTAGCAGCACATCCTCACTTCCCTCCGGTGTTAGCTGCATATCCTCATTTCCCTCCGGTGTTAGCTGCATATCCTCACTTCCCTCCGGTGTTAGCTGCACTTCCTCACTTCCCTCCGGTGTTAGCTGCCACTTCCCTCCGGTGTTAGCTGCCCATCCTCACTTCCCTCTGGTGTTAGCTGCACATCCTCACTTCCCTCCGGTGTTAGCTGCACATCCTCACTTCCCTCCGGTGTTAGGTTAGCTGCATATCCTCACTTCCCTCCGGTTAGCTGCATATCCTCACTTCCCTCCGGTGTTAGCAGCACATCCTCACTTCCCTCCGGTGTTAGCAGCACATCCTCACTTCCCTCCGGTGTTAGCAGCACATCCTCACTTCCCTCCAGTGTTAGCTGCACATCCTCACTTCCCTCCGGTGTTAGCTGCACATCCTCACTTCTTTCCGGTGTTAGCTGCACATCCTCACTTCCCTCCGGTGTTTGCTGCACATCCTCACTTCCCTCCGGTGTTAGCTGCACATCCTCACTTCCCTCCGGTGTCAGCTGCACTTCCTCACTTCCCTCCAGTGTTAGCTGCACATCCTCACTTCCCTCCGGTGTTAGCTGCACATCCTCACTTCCCTCCGGTGTTAGCTGCACATCCTCACTTCCCTCCGGTGTTAGCTGCATATCCTCACTTCCCTCCGGTGTTATCAGCATATCCTCACTTCCCTCCGGTGTTAGCTGCATGTCCTCACTTCCCTCCGGTGTTATCAGCATATCCTCACTTCCCTCCGGTGTTAGCTGCAGATCCTCACTTCCCTCCGGTGTTAGCTGCACATCCTCACTTCCCTCCGGTGATAGCTGCACATCCTCACTTCCCTCCCATGTTAGCTGCATATCCTCACTTCCCTCCAGTGTTAGCTGGATATCCTCACTTCCCTCCAGTGTTAGCTGCATATCCTCACTTCCCTCCGGTGTTAGCAGCACATCCTCACTTCCCTCCGGTGTTAGCTGCACATCCTCACTTCCCTCCGGTGTTAGCTGCATTTCCTCACTTCCATCCGGTGTTAGCTGCATATCCTCACTTCCCTCCAGTGTTAGCTGGATATCCTCACTTCCCTCCAGTGTTAGCTGCACATCCTCACTTGCCTCCAGTGTTACCTGGACATCCTCACTTCCCTCCAGTGTTAGCTGCACATCCTAACTTCCCTCCAGTGTTAGCTGCACATCCTCACTTCCCTCCAGTGTTAGCTGGATATCCTCACTTCCCTCCGGTGTTAGCTGCACATCCTCACTTCCCTCCAGTGTTAGCTGCACATCCTCACTTCCCTCCGGTGTCAGCTGCACATCCTCACTTCCCTCCGGTGTCAGCTGCACATCCTCTCTTCCCTCCGGTGTCAGCTGCACATCCTCACTTCCCTCTGGTGTCAGGAGCACATCCTCACTTCCCTCCGGTGTTAGCTGCACATCCTCACTTCCCTCTGGTGTTAGCTGCACATCCTCACTTTCCTCCGGTGTTAGCTGCACATCCTCACTTCCCTCCGGTGTTAGCTGCAGAGCCTCACTTCCCTCCGTTGTTAGCTGCAGAGCCTCACTTCCCTCCGGTGTTAGCAGCATATCCTCACTAACCTCCGGTGTTAGCAGCATATCCTCACTTCCCTCCGGTGTTAGCTGCACATCCTCACTGCCCTCCAGTGTTAGCTGCACATCCTCACTTCCCTCTGGTGTTAGCTGCACATCCTCACTTCCTTCCGGTGTTAGCAGCACATCCTCACTGCCCTCCGGTGTTAGCAGCACATCCTCACTTCACTCCAGTGTTAGCTGCACATCCTCACTTCCCTCCGGTGTTAGCTGCACATCCTCACTTCCCTCCAGTGTTAGCTGCACATCCTCACTTCCCTCCGGTGTTAGCTGCCACTTCCCTCCGGTGTTAGCTGCCCATCCTCACTTCCCTCCGGTGTTAGCTGCACATACTCACTTCCCTTCGGTGTTAGCTGCAAATGCTCACTTCCCTCTGGTGTTAGCTGCATATCCTCACTTCCCTCCGGTGTTAGCTGCACATCCTCACTTCCCTCCGGTGTTAGCTGCACTTCCTCACTTCCCTCCGGTGTTAGCTGCCACTTCCCTCCGGTGTTAGCTGCCCATCCTCACTTCCCTCTGGTGTTAGCTGCACATCCTCACTTCCAATTGGTGTTAGCTGCACATCCTCACTTCCCTCCGGTGTTAGCTGCATATCCTCACTTCCCTCCGGTGTTAGCTGCACATCCTCGCTTCCATCCGGTGTTATCCTCACTTCCCTCCGGTGTTAGCTGCATATCCTCACTTACATCCGGTGTTAGCAGCATTTCCTCACTTCCCTCCAGTGTTAGCAGCATATCCTCACTTCCCTCCGGTGTTAGCTGCACATCCTCACTTCCCTCCGACGTTAGCTGCACATCCTCACTTCCCTCCGGTGTTAGCTGCACATCCTCACTTCTTTCCGGTGTTAGCTGCACATCCTCACTTCCCTCCGGTGTCAGCTGCACATCCTCACTTCCCTCCGGTGTCAGCTGCACATCCTCACTTCCCTCCGGTGTCAGCTGCACATCCTCACTTCCCTCCGGTGTCAGCTGCACATCCTCACTTCCCTCCGGGGTCAGCTGCACTTCCTCACTTCCCTCCGGTGTTAGCTGCACATCCTCCCTTCCCTCCGGTGTTAGCTGCATATCCTCAATTCCCTCCGGTGTTAGCTGCAAATCCTCACTTCCCTCCGGTGTTAGCTGCACATCCTCACTTCCCTCCGGTGTTAGCTGCACATCCTCTCTTCCCTTAGTTGTTAGCTGCACATCCTCACTACCCTCCGGTGTTAGCTGCACATCCTCACTTCCCTCCGGTGTTAGCTGCACATCCTCACTTCCCTCCGGTGTTAGCTGCATATCCTCACTTCCCTCCGGTGTTAGCAGCACATCCTCACTTCCCTCCGGTGTTAGCTGCACATCCTCACTTCCCTCCGGTGTTAGCAGCACATCCTCACTTCCCTCCGGTGTTAGCTGAACATCCTCACTTCCCTCCGGTTTTAGCTGCACATCCTCACTTCCCTCCGGTGTTAGCTGCACATCCTCACTTCCCTCCGGTGTTAGCAGCACATCCTCACTTCCCTCCGGTGTTAGCTGCACATCCTCACTTCCCTCCGGTGTTAGCAGCACATCCTCACTTCCCTCCGGTGTTAGCTGAACATCCTCACTTCCCTCCGGTGTTAGCTGCACATCCTCACTTCTTTCCGGTGTTAGCTGCACATCCTCACTTCCCTCCGGTGTTTGCTGCACATCCTCACTTCCCTCCGGTGTTAGCTGCACATCCTCACTTCCCTCCGGTGTCAGCTGCACTTCCTCACTTCCCTCCAGTGTTAGCTGCACATCCTCACTTCCCTCCGGTGTTAGCTGCACATCCTCACTTCCCTCCGGTGTTAGCTGCACATCCTCACTTCCCTCCGGTGTTAGCTGCATATCCTCACTTCCCTCCGGTGTTATCAGCATATCCTCACTTCCCTCCGGTGTTAGCTGCATGTCCTCACTTCCCTCCAGTGTTATCAGCATATCCTCACTTCCCTCCGGTGTTAGCTGCAGATCCTCACTTCCCTCCGGTGTTAGCTGCACATCCTCACTTCCCTCCGGTGATAGCTGCACATCCTCACTTCCCTCCCATGTTAGCTGCATATCCTCACTTCCCTCCAGTGTTAGCTGGATATCCTCACTTCCCTCCAGTGTTAGCTGCATATCCTCACTTCCCTCCGGTGTTAGCAGCACATCCTCACTTCCCTCCGGTGTTAGCTGCACATCCTCACTTCCCTCCGGTGTTAGCTGCATTTCCTCACTTCCATCCGGTGTTAGCTGCATATCCTCACTTCCCTCCAGTGTTAGCTGGATATCCTCACTTCCCTCCAGTGTTAGCTGCACATCCTCACTTGCCTCCAGTGTTACCTGGACATCCTCACTTCCCTCCAGTGTTAGCTGCACATCCTAACTTCCCTCCAGTGTTAGCTGCACATCCTCACTTCCCTCCAGTGTTAGCTGGATATCCTCACTTCCCTCCGGTGTTAGCTGCACATCCTCACTTCCCTCCGGTGTTAGCTGCACATCCTCACTTCCCTCCGGTGTCAGCTGCACATCCTCACTTCCCTCCGGTGTCAGCTGCACATCCTCTCTTCCCTCCGGTGTCAGCTGCACATCCTCACTTCCCTCCGGTGTTAGCTGCACATACTCACTTCCCTTCGGTGTTAGCTGCAAATCCTCACTTCCCTCTGGTGTTAGCTGCATATCCTCACTTCCCTCCGGAGTTAGCTGCACATCCTCACTTCCCTCCGGTGTTAGCTGCACTTCCTCACTTCCCTCCGGTGTTAGCTGCCACTTCCCTCCGGTGTTAGCTGCCCATCCTCACTTCCCTCTGGTGTTAGCTGCACATCCTCACTTCCAATTGGTGTTAGCTGCACATCCTCACTTCCCTCCGGTGTTAGCTGCATATCCTCACTTCCCTCCGGTGTTAGCTGCACATCCTCGCTTCCATCCGGTGTTATCCTCACTTCCCTCCGGTGTTAGCTGCATATCCTCACTTACCTCCGGTGTTAGCAGCATTTCCTCACTTCCCTCCAGTGTTAGCAGCATATCCTCACTTCCCTCCGGTGTTAGCTGCACATCCTCACTTCCCTCCGACGTTAGCTGCACATCCTCACTTCCCTCCGGTGTTAGCTGCACATCCTCACTTCTTTCCGGTGTTAGCTGCACATCCTCACTTCCCTCCGGTGTCAGCTGCACATCCTCACTTCCCTCCGGTGTCAGCTGCACATCCTCACTTCCCTCCGGTGTCAGCTGCACATCCTCACTTCCCTCCGGTGTCAGCTGCACATCCTCACTTCCCTCCGGTGTCAGCTGCACTTCCTCACTTCCCTCCGGTGTTAGCTGCACATCCTCACTTCCCTCCGGTGTTAGCTGCATATCCTCAATTCCCTCCGGTGTTAGCTGCAAATCCTCACTTCCCTCCGGTGTTAGCTGCACATCCTCACTTCCCTCCGGTGTTAGCTGCACATCCTCTCTTCCCTCAGTTGTTAGCTGCACATCCTCACTACCCTCCGGTGTTAGCTGCACATCCTCACTTCCCTCCGGTGTTAGCTGCACATCCTCACTTCCCTCCGGTGTTAGCTGCATATCCTCACTTCCCTCCGGTGTTAGCAGCACATCCTCACTTCCCTCCGGTGTTAGCTGCACATCCTCACTTCCCTCCGGTGTTAGCTGCACATCCTCACTTCCCTCCGGTGTTAGCAGCACATCCTCACTTCCCTCCGGTGTTAGCTGAACATCCTCACTTCCCTCCGGTGTTAGCTGCACATCCTCACTTCCCTCCGGTGTTAGCTGCTCATCCTCACTTCAATCCGGTGTTAGCAGCACATCCTCACTTCCCTCCGGTGTTAGCTGCATATCCTCATTTCCCTCCGGTGTTAGCTGCATATCCTCACTTCCCTCCGGTGTTAGCTGCACTTCCTCACTTCCCTCCGGTGTTAGCTGCCACTTCCCTCCGGTGTTAGCTGCCCATCCTCACTTCCCTCTGGTGTTAGCTGCACATCCTCACTTCCCTCCGGTGTTAGCTGCACATCCTCACTTCCCTCCGGTGTTAGCTGCACATCCTCACTTCCCTCCGGTGTTAGCTGCACATCCTCACTTTCCTCCGGTGTTAGCTGCACATCCTCACTTCCCTCCGGTGTTAGCTGCACATCCTCACTTCCCTCCGGTGTTAGCTGCACATCCTCACTTTCCTCCGGTGTTAGCTGCACATCCTCACTTCCCTCCGGTGTTAGGTTAGCTGCATATGCTCACTTCCCTCCGCTTAGCTGCATATCCTCACTTCCCTCCGGTGTTAGCAGCATATCCTCACTTCCCTCCGGTGTTAGCAGCATATCCTCCCTTCCCACCGGTGTTAGCTGCACATCCTCACTTCCCTCCGGTGTTAGCTGCACATCCTCACTTCCCTCTGGTGTTAGCTGCACATCCTCACTTCCCTCCGGTGTTAGGTTAGCTGCATATCCTCACTTCCCTCCGGTTAGCTGCATATCCTCACTTCCCTCCGGTGTTAGCAGCACATCCTCACTTCCCTCCGGTGTTAGCAGCACATCCTCACTTCCCTCCGGTGTTAGCAGCACATCCTCACTTCCCTCCAGTGTTAGCTGCACATCCTCACTTCCCTCCGGTGTTAGCTGCACATCCTCACTTCTTTCCGGTGTTAGCTGCACATCCTCACTTCCCTCCGGTGTTTGCTGCACATCCTCACTTCCCTCCGGTGTTAGCTGCACATCCTCACTTCCCTCCGGTGTCAGCTGCACTTCCTCACTTCCCTCCAGTGTTAGCTGCACATCCTCACTTCCCTCCGGTGTTAGCTGCACATCCTCACTTCCCTCCGGTGTTAGCTGCACATCCTCACTTCCCTCCGGTGTTAGCTGCATATCCTCACTTCCCTCCGGTGTTATCAGCATATCCTCACTTCCCTCCGGTGTTAGCTGCATGTCCTCACTTCCCTCCGGTGTTATCAGCATATCCTCACTTCCCTCCGGTGTTAGCTGCACATCCTCACTTCCCTCCGGTGATAGCTGCACATCCTCACTTCCCTCCCATGTTAGCTGCATATCCTCACTTCCCTCCAGTGTTAGCTGGATATCCTCACTTCCCTCCAGTGTTAGCTGCATATCCTCACTTCCCTCCGGTGTTAGCAGCACATCCTCACTTCCCTCCGGTGTTAGCTGCACATCCTCACTTCCCTCCGGTGTTAGCTGCATTTCCTCACTTCCATCCGGTGTTAGCTGCATATCCTCACTTCCCTCCAGTGTTAGCTGGATATCCTCACTTCCCTCCAGTGTTAGCTGCACATCCTCACTTGCCTCCAGTGTTACCTGGACATCCTCACTTCCCTCCAGTGTTAGCTGCACATCCTAACTTCCCTCCAGTGTTAGCTGCACATCCTCACTTCCCTCCAGTGTTAGCTGGATATCCTCACTTCCCTCCGGTGTTAGCTGCACATCCTCACTTCCCTCCAGTGTTAGCTGCACATCCTCACTTCCCTCCGGACTCAGCTGCACATCCTCACTTCCCTCCGGTGTCAGCTGCACATCCTCTCTTCCCTCCGGTGTCAGCTGCACATCCTCACTTCCCTCCGGTGTCAGGAGCACATCCTCACTTCCCTCCGGTGTTAGCTGCACATCCTCACTTCCCTCCGGTGTTAGCTGCACATCCTCACTTTCCTCCGGTGTTAGCTGCACATCCTCACTTCCCTCCGGTGTTAGCTGCAGAGCCTCACTTCCCTCCGTTGTTAGCTGCAGAGCCTCACTTCCCTCCGGTGTTAGCAGCATATCCTCACTAACCTCCGGTGTTAGCAGCATATCCTCACTTCCCTCCGGTGTTAGCTGCACATCCTCACTGCCCTCCAGTGTTAGCTGCACATCCTCACTTCCCTCTGGTGTTAGCTGCACATCCTCACTTCCTTCCGGTGTTAGCAGCACATCCTCACTGCCCTCCGGTGTTAGCAGCACATCCTCACTTCACTCCAGTGTTAGCTGCACATCCTCACTTCCCTCCGGTGTTAGCTGCACATCCTCACTTCCCTCCAGTGTTAGCTGCACATCCTCACTTCCCTCCGGTGTTAGCTGCCACTTCCCTCCGGTGTTAGCTGCCCATCCTCACTTCCCTCCGGTGTTAGCTGCACATACTCACTTCCCTTCGGTGTTAGCTGCAAATGCTCACTTCCCTCTGGTGTTAGCTGCATATCCTCACTTCCCTCCGGTGTTAGCTGCACATCCTCACTTCCCTCCGGTGTTAGCTGCACTTCCTCACTTCCCTCCGGTGTTAGCTGCCACTTCCCTCCGGTGTTAGCTGCCCATCCTCACTTCCCTCTGGTGTTAGCTGCACATCCTCACTTCCAATTGGTGTTAGCTGCACATCCTCACTTCCCTCCGGTGTTAGCTGCATATCCTCACTTCCCTCCGGTGTTAGCTGCACATCCTCGCTTCCATCCGGTGTTATCCTCACTTCCCTCCGGTGTTAGATGCATATCCTCACTTACATCCGGTGTTAGCAGCATTTCCTCACTTCCCTCCAGTGTTAGCAGCATATCCTCACTTCCCTCCGGTGTTAGCTGCACATCCTCACTTCCCTCCGACGTTAGCTGCACATCCTCACTTCCCTCCGGTGTTAGCTGCACATCCTCACTTCTTTCCGGTGTTAGCTGCACATCCTCACTTCCCTCCGGTGTCAGCTGCACATCCTCACTTCCCTCCGGTGTCAGCTGCACATCCTCACTTCCCTCCGGTGTCAGCTGCACATCCTCACTTCCCTCCGGGGTCAGCTGCACTTCCTCACTTCCCTCCGGTGTTAGCTGCACATCCTCACTTCCCTCCGGTGTTAGCTGCATATCCTCAATTCCCTCCGGTGTTAGCTGCAAATCCTCACTTCCCTCCGGTGTTAGCTGCACATCCTCACTTCCCTCCGGTGTTAGCTGCACATCCTCTCTTCCTTTAGTTGTTAGCTGCACATCCTCACTACCCTCCGGTGTTAGCTGCACATCCTCACTTCCCTCCGGTGTTAGCTGCACATCCTCACTTCCCTCCGGTGTTAGCTGCATATCCTCACTTCCCTCCGGTGTTAGCAGCACATCCTCACTTCCCTCCGGTGTTAGCTGCACATCCTCACTTCCCTCCGGTGTTAGCTGCATTTCCTCACTTCCATCCGGTGTTAGCTGCATATCCTCACTTCCCTCCAGTGTTAGCTGGATATCCTCACTTCCCTCCAGTGTTAGCTGCACATCCTCACTTGCCTCCAGTGTTACCTGGACATCCTCACTTCCCTCCAGTGTTAGCTGCACATCCTAACTTCCCTCCAGTGTTAGCTGCACATCCTCACTTCCCTCCAGTGTTAGCTGGATATCCTCACTTCCCTCCGGTGTTAGCTGCACATCCTCACTTCCCTCCAGTGTTAGCTGCACATCCTCACTTCCCTCCGGTGTCAGCTGCACATCCTCACTTCCCTCCGGTGTCAGCTGCACATCCTCTCTTCCCTCCGGTGTCAGCTGCACATCCTCACTTCCCTCTGGTGTCAGGAGCACATCCTCACTTCCCTCCGGTGTTAGCTGCACATCCTCACTTCCCTCTGGTGTTAGCTGCACATCCTCACTTTCCTCCGGTGTTAGCTGCACATCCTCACTTCCCTCCGGTGTTAGCTGCAGAGCCTCACTTCCCTCCGTTGTTAGCTGCAGAGCCTCACTTCCCTCCGGTGTTAGCAGCATATCCTCACTAACCTCCGGTGTTAGCAGCATATCCTCACTTCCCTCCGGTGTTAGCTGCACATCCTCACTGCCCTCCAGTGTTAGCTGCACATCCTCACTTCCCTCTGGTGTTAGCTGCACATCCTCACTTCCTTCCGGTGTTAGCAGCACATCCTCACTGCCCTCCGGTGTTAGCAGCACATCCTCACTTCACTCCAGTGTTAGCTGCACATCCTCACTTCCCTCCGGTGTTAGCTGCACATCCTCACTTCCCTCCAGTGTTAGCTGCACATCCTCACTTCCCTCCGGTGTTAGCTGCCACTTCCCTCCGGTGTTAGCTGCCCATCCTCACTTCCCTCCGGTGTTAGCTGCACATACTCACTTCCCTTCGGTGTTAGCTGCAAATGCTCACTTCCCTCTGGTGTTAGCTGCATATCCTCACTTCCCTCCGGTGTTAGCTGCACATCCTCACTTCCCTCCGGTGTTAGCTGCACTTCCTCACTTCCCTCCGGTGTTAGCTGCCACTTCCCTCCGGTGTTAGCTGCCCATCCTCACTTCCCTCTGGTGTTAGCTGCACATCCTCACTTCCAATTGGTGTTAGCTGCACATCCTCACTTCCCTCCGGTGTTAGCTGCATATCCTCACTTCCCTCCGGTGTTAGCTGCACATCCTCGCTTCCATCCGGTGTTATCCTCACTTCCCTCCGGTGTTAGCTGCATATCCTCACTTACATCCGGTGTTAGCAGCATTTCCTCACTTCCCTCCAGTGTTAGCAGCATATCCTCACTTCCCTCCGGTGTTAGCTGCACATCCTCACTTCCCTCCGACGTTAGCTGCACATCCTCACTTCCCTCCGGTGTTAGCTGCACATCCTCACTTCTTTCCGGTGTTAGCTGCACATCCTCACTTCCCTCCGGTGTCAGCTGCACATCCTCACTTCCCTCCGGTGTCAGCTGCACATCCTCACTTCCCTCCGGTGTCAGCTGCACATCCTCACTTCCCTCCGGTGTCAGCTGCACATCCTCACTTCCCTCCGGGGTCAGCTGCACTTCCTCACTTCCCTCCGGTGTTAGCTGCACATCCTCACTTCCCTCCGGTGTTAGCTGCATATCCTCAATTCCCTCCGGTGTTAGCTGCAAATCCTCACTTCCCTCCGGTGTTAGCTGCACATCCTCACTTCCCTCCGGTGTTAGCTGCACATCCTCTCTTCCCTTAGTTGTTAGCTGCACATCCTCACTACCCTCCGGTGTTAGCTGCACATCCTCACTTCCCTCCGGTGTTAGCTGCACATCCTCACTTCCCTCCGGTGTTAGCTGCATATCCTCACTTCCCTCCGGTGTTAGCAGCACATCCTCACTTCCCTCCGGTGTTAGCTGCACATCCTCACTTCCCTCCGGTGTTAGCAGCACATCCTCACTTCCCTCCGGTGTTAGCTGAACATCCTCACTTCCCTCCGGTTTTAGCTGCACATCCTCACTTCCCTCCGGTGTTAGCTGCACATCCTCACTTCCCTCCGGTGTTAGCAGCACATCCTCACTTCCCTCCGGTGTTAGCTGCACATCCTCACTTCCCTCCGGTGTTAGCAGCACATCCTCACTTCCCTCCGGTGTTAGCTGAACATCCTCACTTCCCTCCGGTGTTAGCTGCACATCCTCACTTCTTTCCGGTGTTAGCTGCACATCCTCACTTCCCTCCGGTGTTTGCTGCACATCCTCACTTCCCTCCGGTGTTAGCTGCACATCCTCACTTCCCTCCGGTGTCAGCTGCACTTCCTCACTTCCCTCCAGTGTTAGCTGCACATCCTCACTTCCCTCCGGTGTTAGCTGCACATCCTCACTTCCCTCCGGTGTTAGCTGCACATCCTCACTTCCCTCCGGTGTTAGCTGCATATCCTCACTTCCCTCCGGTGTTATCAGCATATCCTCACTTCCCTCCGGTGTTAGCTGCATGTCCTCACTTCCCTCCAGTGTTATCAGCATATCCTCACTTCCCTCCGGTGTTAGCTGCAGATCCTCACTTCCCTCCGGTGTTAGCTGCACATCCTCACTTCCCTCCGGTGATAGCTGCACATCCTCACTTCCCTCCCATGTTAGCTGCATATCCTCACTTCCCTCCAGTGTTAGCTGGATATCCTCACTTCCCTCCAGTGTTAGCTGCATATCCTCACTTCCCTCCGGTGTTAGCAGCACATCCTCACTTCCCTCCGGTGTTAGCTGCACATCCTCACTTCCCTCCGGTGTTAGCTGCATTTCCTCACTTCCATCCGGTGTTAGCTGCATATCCTCACTTCCCTCCAGTGTTAGCTGGATATCCTCACTTCCCTCCAGTGTTAGCTGCACATCCTCACTTGCCTCCAGTGTTACCTGGACATCCTCACTTCCCTCCAGTGTTAGCTGCACATCCTAACTTCCCTCCAGTGTTAGCTGCACATCCTCACTTCCCTCCAGTGTTAGCTGGATATCCTCACTTCCCTCCGGTGTTAGCTGCACATCCTCACTTCCCTCCGGTGTTAGCTGCACATCCTCACTTCCCTCCGGTGTCAGCTGCACATCCTCACTTCCCTCCGGTGTCAGCTGCACATCCTCTCTTCCCTCCGGTGTCAGCTGCACATCCTCACTTCCCTCCGGTGTTAGCTGCACATACTCACTTCCCTTCGGTGTTAGCTGCAAATCCTCACTTCCCTCTGGTGTTAGCTGCATATCCTCACTTCCCTCCGGAGTTAGCTGCACATCCTCACTTCCCTCCGGTGTTAGCTGCACTTCCTCACTTCCCTCCGGTGTTAGCTGCCACTTCCCTCCGGTGTTAGCTGCCCATCCTCACTTCCCTCTGGTGTTAGCTGCACATCCTCACTTCCAATTGGTGTTAGCTGCACATCCTCACTTCCCTCCGGTGTTAGCTGCATATCCTCACTTCCCTCCGGTGTTAGCTGCACATCCTCGCTTCCATCCGGTGTTATCCTCACTTCCCTCCGGTGTTAGCTGCATATCCTCACTTACCTCCGGTGTTAGCAGCATTTCCTCACTTCCCTCCAGTGTTAGCAGCATATCCTCACTTCCCTCCGGTGTTAGCTGCACATCCTCACTTCCCTCCGACGTTAGCTGCACATCCTCACTTCCCTCCGGTGTTAGCTGCACATCCTCACTTCTTTCCGGTGTTAGCTGCACATCCTCACTTCCCTCCGGTGTCAGCTGCACATCCTCACTTCCCTCCGGTGTCAGCTGCACATCCTCACTTCCCTCCGGTGTCAGCTGCACATCCTCACTTCCCTCCGGTGTCAGCTGCACATCCTCACTTCCCTCCGGTGTCAGCTGCACTTCCTCACTTCCCTCCGGTGTTAGCTGCACATCCTCACTTCCCTCCGGTGTTAGCTGCATATCCTCAATTCCCTCCGGTGTTAGCTGCAAATCCTCACTTCCCTCCGGTGTTAGCTGCACATCCTCACTTCCCTCCGGTGTTAGCTGCACATCCTCTCTTCCCTCAGTTGTTAGCTGCACATCCTCACTACCCTCCGGTGTTAGCTGCACATCCTCACTTCCCTCCGGTGTTAGCTGCACATCCTCACTTCCCTCCGGTGTTAGCTGCATATCCTCACTTCCCTCCGGTGTTAGCAGCACATCCTCACTTCCCTCCGGTGTTAGCTGCACATCCTCACTTCCCTCCGGTGTTAGCTGCACATCCTCACTTCCCTCCGGTGTTAGCAGCACATCCTCACTTCCCTCCGGTGTTAGCTGAACATCCTCACTTCCCTCCGGTGTTAGCTGCACATCCTCACTTCCCTCCGGTGTTAGCTGCTCATCCTCACTTCAATCCGGTGTTAGCAGCACATCCTCACTTCCCTCCGGTGTTAGCTGCATATCCTCATTTCCCTCCGGTGTTAGCTGCATATCCTCACTTCCCTCCGGTGTTAGCTGCACTTCCTCACTTCCCTCCGGTGTTAGCTGCCACTTCCCTCCGGTGTTAGCTGCCCATCCTCACTTCCCTCTGGTGTTAGCTGCACATCCTCACTTCCCTCCGGTGTTAGCTGCACATCCTCACTTCCCTCCGGTGTTAGCTGCACATCCTCACTTCCCTCCGGTGTTAGCTGCACATCCTCACTTTCCTCCGGTGTTAGCTGCACATCCTCACTTCCCTCCGGTGTTAGCTGCACATCCTCACTTCCCTCCGGTGTTAGCTGCACATCCTCACTTTCCTCCGGTGTTAGCTGCACATCCTCACTTCCCTCCGGTGTTAGGTTAGCTGCATATGCTCACTTCCCTCCGCTTAGCTGCATATCCTCACTTCCCTCCGGTGTTAGCAGCATATCCTCACTTCCCTCCGGTGTTAGCAGCATATCCTCCCTTCCCACCGGTGTTAGCTGCACATCCTCACTTCCCTCCGGTGTTAGCTGCACATCCTCACTTCCCTCTGGTGTTAGCTGCACATCCTCACTTCCCTCCGGTGTTAGGTTAGCTGCATATCCTCACTTCCCTCCGGTTAGCTGCATATCCTCACTTCCCTCCGGTGTTAGCAGCACATCCTCACTTCCCTCCGGTGTTAGCAGCACATCCTCACTTCCCTCCGGTGTTAGCAGCACATCCTCACTTCCCTCCAGTGTTAGCTGCACATCCTCACTTCCCTCCGGTGTTAGCTGCACATCCTCACTTCTTTCCGGTGTTAGCTGCACATCCTCACTTCCCTCCGGTGTTTGCTGCACATCCTCACTTCCCTCCGGTGTTAGCTGCACATCCTCACTTCCCTCCGGTGTCAGCTGCACTTCCTCACTTCCCTCCAGTGTTAGCTGCACATCCTCACTTCCCTCCGGTGTTAGCTGCACATCCTCACTTCCCTCCGGTGTTAGCTGCACATCCTCACTTCCCTCCGGTGTTAGCTGCATATCCTCACTTCCCTCCGGTGTTATCAGCATATCCTCACTTCCCTCCGGTGTTAGCTGCATGTCCTCACTTCCCTCCGGTGTTATCAGCATATCCTCACTTCCCTCCGGTGTTAGCTGCACATCCTCACTTCCCTCCGGTGATAGCTGCACATCCTCACTTCCCTCCCATGTTAGCTGCATATCCTCACTTCCCTCCAGTGTTAGCTGGATATCCTCACTTCCCTCCAGTGTTAGCTGCATATCCTCACTTCCCTCCGGTGTTAGCAGCACATCCTCACTTCCCTCCGGTGTTAGCTGCACATCCTCACTTCCCTCCGGTGTTAGCTGCATTTCCTCACTTCCATCCGGTGTTAGCTGCATATCCTCACTTCCCTCCAGTGTTAGCTGGATATCCTCACTTCCCTCCAGTGTTAGCTGCACATCCTCACTTGCCTCCAGTGTTACCTGGACATCCTCACTTCCCTCCAGTGTTAGCTGCACATCCTAACTTCCCTCCAGTGTTAGCTGCACATCCTCACTTCCCTCCAGTGTTAGCTGGATATCCTCACTTCCCTCCGGTGTTAGCTGCACATCCTCACTTCCCTCCAGTGTTAGCTGCACATCCTCACTTCCCTCCGGACTCAGCTGCACATCCTCACTTCCCTCCGGTGTCAGCTGCACATCCTCTCTTCCCTCCGGTGTCAGCTGCACATCCTCACTTCCCTCCGGTGTCAGGAGCACATCCTCACTTCCCTCCGGTGTTAGCTGCACATCCTCACTTCCCTCCGGTGTTAGCTGCACATCCTCACTTTCCTCCGGTGTTAGCTGCACATCCTCACTTCCCTCCGGTGTTAGCTGCAGAGCCTCACTTCCCTCCGTTGTTAGCTGCAGAGCCTCACTTCCCTCCGGTGTTAGCAGCATATCCTCACTAACCTCCGGTGTTAGCAGCATATCCTCACTTCCCTCCGGTGTTAGCTGCACATCCTCACTGCCCTCCAGTGTTAGCTGCACATCCTCACTTCCCTCTGGTGTTAGCTGCACATCCTCACTTCCTTCCGGTGTTAGCAGCACATCCTCACTGCCCTCCGGTGTTAGCAGCACATCCTCACTTCACTCCAGTGTTAGCTGCACATCCTCACTTCCCTCCGGTGTTAGCTGCACATCCTCACTTCCCTCCAGTGTTAGCTGCACATCCTCACTTCCCTCCGGTGTTAGCTGCCACTTCCCTCCGGTGTTAGCTGCCCATCCTCACTTCCCTCCGGTGTTAGCTGCACATACTCACTTCCCTTCGGTGTTAGCTGCAAATGCTCACTTCCCTCTGGTGTTAGCTGCATATCCTCACTTCCCTCCGGTGTTAGCTGCACATCCTCACTTCCCTCCGGTGTTAGCTGCACTTCCTCACTTCCCTCCGGTGTTAGCTGCCACTTCCCTCCGGTGTTAGCTGCCCATCCTCACTTCCCTCTGGTGTTAGCTGCACATCCTCACTTCCAATTGGTGTTAGCTGCACATCCTCACTTCCCTCCGGTGTTAGCTGCATATCCTCACTTCCCTCCGGTGTTAGCTGCACATCCTCGCTTCCATCCGGTGTTATCCTCACTTCCCTCCGGTGTTAGATGCATATCCTCACTTACATCCGGTGTTAGCAGCATTTCCTCACTTCCCTCCAGTGTTAGCAGCATATCCTCACTTCCCTCCGGTGTTAGCTGCACATCCTCACTTCCCTCCGACGTTAGCTGCACATCCTCACTTCCCTCCGGTGTTAGCTGCACATCCTCACTTCTTTCCGGTGTTAGCTGCACATCCTCACTTCCCTCCGGTGTCAGCTGCACATCCTCACTTCCCTCCGGTGTCAGCTGCACATCCTCACTTCCCTCCGGTGTCAGCTGCACATCCTCACTTCCCTCCGGTGTCAGCTGCACATCCTCACTTCCCTCCGGGGTCAGCTGCACTTCCTCACTTCCCTCCGGTGTTAGCTGCACATCCTCACTTCCCTCCGGTGTTAGCTGCATATCCTCAATTCCCTCCGGTGTTAGCTGCAAATCCTCACTTCCCTCCGGTGTTAGCTGCACATCCTCACTTCCCTCCGGTGTTAGCTGCACATCCTCTCTTCCCTTAGTTGTTAGCTGCACATCCTCACTACCCTCCGGTGTTAGCTGCACATCCTCACTTCCCTCCGGTGTTAGCTGCACATCCTCACTTCCCTCCGGTGTTAGCTGCATATCCTCACTTCCCTCCGGTGTTAGCAGCACATCCTCACTTCCCTCCGGTGTTAGCTGCACATCCTCACTTCCCTCCGGTGTTAGCAGCACATCCTCACTTCCCTCCGGTGTTAGCTGAACATCCTCACTTCCCTCCGGTGTTAGCTGCACATCCTCACTTCCCTCCGGTGTTAGCTGCACATCCTCACTTCCCTCCGGTGTTAGCAGCACATCCTCACTTCCCTCCGGTGTTAGCTGCACATCCTCACTTCCCTCCGGTGTTAGCAGCACATCCTCACTTCCCTCCGGTGTTAGCTGAACATCCTCACTTCCCTCCGGTGTTAGCTGCACATCCTCACTTCCCTCCGGTGTTAGCTGCACATCCTCACTTCCATCCGGTGTTAGCAGCACATCCTCACTTCCCTCCGGTGTTAGCTGCATATCCTCATTTCCCTCCGGTGTTAGCTGCATATCCTCACTTCCCTCCGGTGTTAGCTGCACTTCCTCACTTCCCTCCGGTGTTAGCTGCCACTTCTCTCCGGTGTTAGCTGCCCATCCTCACTTCCCTCTGGTGTTAGCTGCACATCCTCACTTCCCTCCGGTGTTAGCTGCACATCCTCACTTCCCTCCGGTGTTAGCTGCACATCCTCACTTCCCTCCGGTGTTAGCTGCACATCCTCACTTTCCTCCGGTGTTAGCTGCACATCCTCACTTCCCTCCGGTGTTAGCTGCACATCCTCACTTCCCTCCGGTGTTAGCTGCACATCCTCACTTTCCTCCGGTGTTAGCTGCACATCCTCACTTCCCTCCGGTGTTAGGTTAGCTGCATATGCTCACTTCCCTCCGCTTAGCTGCATATCCTCACTTCCCTCCGGTGTTAGCAGCATATCCTCACTTCCCTCCGGTGTTAGCAGCATATCCTCCCTTCCCACCGGTGTTAGCTGCACATCCTCACTTCCCTCCGGTGTTAGCTGCACATCCTCACTTCCCTCTGGTGTTAGCTGCACATCCTCACTTCCCTCCGGTGTTAGGTTAGCTGCATATCCTCACTTCCCTCCGGTTAGCTGCATATCCTCACTTCCCTCCGGTGTTAGCAGCACATCCTCACTTCCCTCCGGTGTTAGCAGCACATCCTCACTTCCCTCCGGTGTTAGCAGCACATCCTCACTTCCCTCCAGTGTTAGCTGCACATCCTCACTTCCCTCCGGTGTTAGCTGCACATCCTCACTTCTTTCCGGTGTTAGCTGCACATCCTCACTTCCCTCCGGTGTTTGCTGCACATCCTCACTTCCCTCCGGTGTTAGCTGCACATCCTCACTTCCCTCCGGTGTCAGCTGCACTTCCTCACTTCCCTCCAGTGTTAGCTGCACATCCTCACTTCCCTCCGGTGTTAGCTGCACATCCTCACTTCCCTCCGGTGTTAGCTGCACATCCTCACTTCCCTCCGGTGTTAGCTGCATATCCTCACTTCCCTCCGGTGTTATCAGCATATCCTCACTTCCCTCCGGTGTTAGCTGCATGTCCTCACTTCCCTCCGGTGTTATCAGCATATCCTCACTTCCCTCCGGTGTTAGCTGCAGATCCTCACTTCCCTCCGGTGTTAGGTTAGCTGCATATGCTCACTTCCCTCCGCTTAGCTGCATATCCTCACTTCCCTCCGGTGTTAGCAGCATATCCTCACTTCCCTCCGGTGTTAGCAGCATATCCTCCCTTCCCACCGGTGTTAGCTGCACATCCTCACTTCCCTCCGGTGTTAGCTGCACATCCTCACTTCCCTCTGGTGTTAGCTGCACATCCTCACTTCCCTCCGGTGTTAGGTTAGCTGCATATCCTCACTTCCCTCCGGTTAGCTGCATATCCTCACTTCCCTCCGGTGTTAGCAGCACATCCTCACTTCCCTCCGGTGTTAGCAGCACATCCTCACTTCCCTCCGGTGTTAGCAGCACATCCTCACTTCCCTCCAGTGTTAGCTGCACATCCTCACTTCCCTCCGGTGTTAGCTGCACATCCTCACTTCTTTCCGGTGTTAGCTGCACATCCTCACTTCCCTCCGGTGTTTGCTGCACATCCTCACTTCCCTCCGGTGTTAGCTGCACATCCTCACTTCCCTCCGGTGTCAGCTGCACTTCCTCACTTCCCTCCAGTGTTAGCTGCACATCCTCACTTCCCTCCGGTGTTAGCTGCACATCCTCACTTCCCTCCGGTGTTAGCTGCACATCCTCACTTCCCTCCGGTGTTAGCTGCATATCCTCACTTCCCTCCGGTGTTATCAGCATATCCTCACTTCCCTCCGGTGTTAGCTGCATGTCCTCACTTCCCTCCGGTGTTATCAGCATATCCTCACTTCCCTCCGGTGTTAGCTGCAGATCCTCACTTCCCTCCGGTGTTAGCTGCACATCCTCACTTCCCTCCGGTGATAGCTGCACATCCTCACTTCCCTCCCATGTTAGCTGCATATCCTCACTTCCCTCCAGTGTTAGCTGGATATCCTCACTTCCCTCCAGTGTTAGCTGCATATCCTCACTTCCCTCCGGTGTTAGCAGCACATCCTCACTTCCCTCCGGTGTTAGCTGCACATCCTCACTTCCCTCCGGTGTTAGCTGCATTTCCTCACTTCCATCCGGTGTTAGCTGCATATCCTCACTTCCCTCCAGTGTTAGCTGGATATCCTCACTTCCCTCCAGTGTTAGCTGCACATCCTCACTTGCCTCCAGTGTTACCTGGACATCCTCACTTCCCTCCAGTGTTAGCTGCACATCCTAACTTCCCTCCAGTGTTAGCTGCACATCCTCACTTCCCTCCAGTGTTAGCTGGATATCCTCACTTCCCTCCGGTGTTAGCTGCACATCCTCACTTCCCTCCAGTGTTAGCTGCACATCCTCACTTCCCTCCGGACTCAGCTGCACATCCTCACTTCCCTCCGGTGTCAGCTGCACATCCTCTCTTCCCTCCGGTGTCAGCTGCACATCCTCACTTCCCTCCGGTGTCAGGAGCACATCCTCACTTCCCTCCGGTGTTAGCTGCACATCCTCACTTCCCTCCGGTGTTAGCTGCACATCCTCACTTTCCTCCGGTGTTAGCTGCACATCCTCACTTCCCTCCGGTGTTAGCTGCAGAGCCTCACTTCCCTCCGTTGTTAGCTGCAGAGCCTCACTTCCCTCCGGTGTTAGCAGCATATCCGCACTAACCTCCGGTGTTAGCAGCATATCCTCACTTCCCTCCGGTGTTAGCTGCACATCCTCACTGCCCTCCAGTGTTAGCTGCACATCCTCACTTCCCTCTGGTGTTAGCTGCACATCCTCACTTCCTTCCGGTGTTAGCAGCACATCCTCACTGCCCTCCGGTGTTAGCAGCACATCCTCACTTCACTCCAGTGTTAGCTGCACATCCTCACTTCCCTCCGGTGTTAGCTGCACATCCTCACTTCCCTCCAGTGTTAGCTGCACATCCTCACTTCCCTCCGGTGTTAGCTGCCACTTCCCTCCGGTGTTAGCTGCCCATCCTCACTTCCCTCCGGTGTTAGCTGCACATACTCACTTCCCTTCGGTGTTAGCTGCAAATGCTCACTTCCCTCTGGTGTTAGCTGCATATCCTCACTTCCCTCCGGTGTTAGCTGCACATCCTCACTTCCCTCCGGTGTTAGCTGCACTTCCTCACTTCCCTCCGGTGTTAGCTGCCACTTCCCTCCGGTGTTAGCTGCCCATCCTCACTTCCCTCTGGTGTTAGCTGCACATCCTCACTTCCAATTGGTGTTAGCTGCACATCCTCACTTCCCTCCGGTGTTAGCTGCATATCCTCACTTCCCTCCGGTGTTAGCTGCACATCCTCGCTTCCATCCGGTGTTATCCTCACTTCCCTCCGGTGTTAGCTGCATATCCTCACTTACATCAGGTGTTAGCAGCATTTCCTCACTTCCCTCCAGTGTTAGCAGCATATCCTCACTTCCCTCCGGTGTTAGCTGCACATCCTCACTTCCCTCCGACGTTAGCTGCACATCCTCACTTCCCTCCGGTGTTAGCTGCACATCCTCACTTCTTTCCGGTGTTAGCTGCACATCCTCACTTCCCTCCGGTGTCAGCTGCACATCCTCACTTCCCTCCGGTGTCAGCTGCACATCCTCACTTCCCTCCGGTGTCAGCTGCACATCCTCACTTCCCTCCGGTGTCAGCTGCACATCCTCACTTCCCTCCGGGGTCAGCTGCACTTCCTCACTTCCCTCCGGTGTTAGCTGCACATCCTCACTTCCCTCCGGTGTTAGCTGCATATCCTCAATTCCCTCCGGTGTTAGCTGCAAATCCTCACTTCCCTCCGGTGTTAGCTGCACATCCTCACTTCCCTCCGGTGTTAGCTGCACATCCTCTCTTCCCTTAGTTGTTAGCTGCACATCCTCACTACCCTCCGGTGTTAGCTGCACATCCTCACTTCCCTCCGGTGTTAGCTGCACATCCTCACTTCCCTCCGGTGTTAGCTGCATATCCTCACTTCCCTCCGGTGTTAGCAGCACATCCTCACTTCCCTCCGGTGTTAGCTGCACATCCTCACTTCCCTCCGGTGTTAGCAGCACATCCTCACTTCCCTCCGGTGTTAGCTGAACATCCTCACTTCCCTCCGGTGTTAGCTGCACATCCTCACTTCCCTCCGGTGTTAGCTGCACATCCTCACTTCCCTCCGGTGTTAGCAGCACATCCTCACTTCCCTCCGGTGTTAGCTGCACATCCTCACTTCCCTCCGGTGTTAGCAGCACATCCTCACTTCCCTCCGGTGTTAGCTGAACATCCTCACTTCCCTCCGGTGTTAGCTGCACATCCTCACTTCCCTCCGGTGTTAGCTGCACATCCTCACTTCCATCCGGTGTTAGCAGCACATCCTCACTTCCCTCCGGTGTTAGCTGCATATCCTCATTTCCCTCCGGTGTTAGCTGCATATCCTCACTTCCCTCCGGTGTTAGCTGCACTTCCTCACTTCCCTCCGGTGTTAGCTGCCACTTCCCTCCGGTGTTAGCTGCCCATCCTCACTTCCCTCTGGTGTTAGCTGCACATCCTCACTTCCCTCCGGTGTTAGCTGCACATCCTCACTTCCCTCCGGTGTTAGCTGCACATCCTCACTTCCCTCCGGTGTTAGCTGCACATCCTCACTTTCCTCCGGTGTTAGCTGCACATCCTCACTTCCCTCCGGTGTTAGCTGCACATCCTCACTTCCCTCCGGTGTTAGCTGCACATCCTCACTTTCCTCCGGTGTTAGCTGCACATCCTCACTTCCCTCCGGTGTTAGGTTAGCTGCATATGCTCACTTCCCTCCGCTTAGCTGCATATCCTCACTTCCCTCCGGTGTTAGCAGCATATCCTCACTTCCCTCCGGTGTTAGCAGCATATCCTCCCTTCCCACCGGTGTTAGCTGCACATCCTCACTTCCCTCCGGTGTTAGCTGCACATCCTCACTTCCCTCTGGTGTTAGCTGCACATCCTCACTTCCCTCCGGTGTTAGGTTAGCTGCATATCCTCACTTCCCTCCGGTTAGCTGCATATCCTCACTTCCCTCCGGTGTTAGCAGCACATCCTCACTTCCCTCCGGTGTTAGCAGCACATCCTCACTTCCCTCCGGTGTTAGCAGCACATCCTCACTTCCCTCCAGTGTTAGCTGCACATCCTCACTTCCCTCCGGTGTTAGCTGCACATCCTCACTTCTTTCCGGTGTTAGCTGCACATCCTCACTTCCCTCCGGTGTTTGCTGCACATCCTCACTTCCCTCCGGTGTTAGCTGCACATCCTCACTTCCCTCCGGTGTCAGCTGCACTTCCTCACTTCCCTCCAGTGTTAGCTGCACATCCTCACTTCCCTCCGGTGTTAGCTGCACATCCTCACTTCCCTCCGGTGTTAGCTGCACATCCTCACTTCCCTCCGGTGTTAGCTGCATATCCTCACTTCCCTCCGGTGTTATCAGCATATCCTCACTTCCCTCCGGTGTTAGCTGCATGTCCTCACTTCCCTCCGGTGTTATCAGCATATCCTCACTTCCCTCCGGTGTTAGCTGCAGATCCTCACTTCCCTCCGGTGTTAGCTGCACATCCTCACTTCCCTCCGGTGATAGCTGCACATCCTCACTTCCCTCCCATGTTAGCTGCATATCCTCACTTCCCTCCAGTGTTAGCTGGATATCCTCACTTCCCTCCAGTGTTAGCTGCATATCCTCACTTCCCTCCGGTGTTAGCAGCACATCCTCACTTCCCTCCGGTGTTAGCTGCACATCCTCACTTCCCTCCGGTGTTAGCTGCATTTCCTCACTTCCATCCGGTGTTAGCTGCATATCCTCACTTCCCTCCAGTGTTAGCTGGATATCCTCACTTCCCTCCAGTGTTAGCTGCACATCCTCACTTGCCTCCAGTGTTACCTGGACATCCTCACTTCCCTCCAGTGTTAGCTGCACATCCTAACTTCCCTCCAGTGTTAGCTGCACATCCTCACTTCCCTCCAGTGTTAGCTGGATATCCTCACTTCCCTCCGGTGTTAGCTGCACATCCTCACTTCCCTCCAGTGTTAGCTGCACATCCTCACTTCCCTCCGGTGTCAGCTGCACATCCTCACTTCCCTCCGGTGTCAGCTGCACATCCTCTCTTCCCTCCGGTGTCAGCTGCACATCCTCACTTCCCTCCGGTGTCAGGAGCACATCCTCACTTCCCTCCGGTGTTAGCTGCACATCCTCACTTCCCTCCGGTGTTAGCTGCACATCCTCACTTTCCTCCGGTGTTAGCTGCACATCCTCACTTCCCTCCAGTGTTAGCTGCAGAGCCTCACTTCCCTCCGTTGTTAGCTGCAGAGCCTCACTTCCCTCCGGTGTTAGCAGCATATCCTCACTAACCTCCGGTGTTAGCAGCATATCCTCACTTCCCTCCGGTGTTAGCTGCACATCCTCACTGCCCTCCAGTGTTAGCTGCACATCCTCACTTCCCTCTGGTGTTAGCTGCACATCCTCACTTCCTTCCGGTGTTAGCAGCACATCCTCACTGCCCTCCGGTGTTAGCAGCACATCCTCACTTCACTCCAGTGTTAGCTGCACATCCTCACTTCCCTCCGGTGTTAGCTGCACATCCTCACTTCCCTCCAGTGTTAGCTGCACATCCTCACTTCCCTCCGGTGTTAGCTGCCACTTCCCTCCGGTGTTAGCTGCCCATCCTCACTTCCCTCCGGTGTTAGCTGCACATACTCACTTCCCTTCGGTGTTAGCTGCAAATCCTCACTTCCCTCTGGTGTTAGCTGCATATCCTCACTTCCCTCCGGTGTTAGCTGCACATCCTCACTTCCCTCCGGTGTTAGCTGCACTTCCTCACTTCCCTCCGGTGTTAGCTGCCACTTCCCTCCGGTGTTAGCTGCCCATCCTCACTTCCCTCTGGTGTTAGCTGCACATCCTCACTTCCAATTGGTGTTAGCTGCACATCCTCACTTCCCTCCGGTGTTAGCTGCATATCCTCACTTCCCTCCGGTGTTAGCTGCACATCCTCGCTTCCATCCGGTGTTATCCTCACTTCCCTCCGGTGTTAGCTGCATATCCTCACTTACATCCGGTGTTAGCAGCATTTCCTCACTTCCCTCCAGTGTTAGCAGCATATCCTCACTTCCCTCCGGTGTTAGCTGCACATCCTCACTTCCCTCCGACGTTAGCTGCACATCCTCACTTCCCTCCGGTGTTAGCTGCACATCCTCACTTCTTTCCGGTGTTAGCTGCACATCCTCACTTCCCTCCGGTGTCAGCTGCACATCCTCACTTCCCTCCGGTGTCAGCTGCACATCCTCACTTCCCTCCGGTGTCAGCTGCACATCCTCACTTCCCTCCGGTGTCAGCTGCACATCCTCACTTCCCTCCGGGGTCAGCTGCACTTCCTCACTTCCCTCCGGTGTTAGCTGCACATCCTCACTTCCCTCCGGTGTTAGCTGCATATCCTCAATTCCCTCCGGTGTTAGCTGCAAATCCTCACTTCCCTCCGGTGTTAGCTGCACATCCTCACTTCCCTCCGGTGTTAGCTGCACATCCTCTCTTCCCTTAGTTGTTAGCTGCACATCCTCACTACCCTCCGGAGTTAGCTGCACATCCTCACTTCCCTCCGGTGTTAGCTGCACATCCTCACTTCCCTCCGGTGTTAGCTGCATATCCTCACTTCCCTCCGGTGTTAGCAGCACATCCTCACTTCCCTCCGGTGTTAGCTGCACATCCTCACTTCCCTCCGGTGTTAGCAGCACATCCTCACTTCCCTCCGGTGTTAGCTGAACATCCTCACTTCCCTCCGGTGTTAGCTGCACATCCTCACTTCCCTCCGGTGTTAGCTGCACATCCTCACTTCCCTCCGGTGTTAGCAGCACATCCTCACTTCCCTCCGGTGTTAGCTGCACATCCTCACTTCCCTCCGGTGTTAGCAGCACATCCTCACTTCCCTCCGGTGTTAGCTGAACATCCTCACTTCCCTCCGGTGTTAGCTGCACATCCTCACTTCCCTCCGGTGTTAGCTGCACATCCTCACTTCCATCCGGTGTTAGCAGCACATCCTCACTTCCCTCCGGTGTTAGCTGCATATCCTCATTTCCCTCCGGTGTTAGCTGCATATCCTCACTTCCCTCCGGTGTTAGCTGCACTTCCTCACTTCCCTCCGGTGTTAGCTGCCACTTCCCTCCGGTGTTAGCTGCCCATCCTCACTTCCCTCTGGTGTTAGCTGCACATCCTCACTTCCCTCCGGTGTTAGCTGCACATCCTCACTTCCCTCCGGTGTTAGCTGCACTTCCTCACTTCCCTCCGGTGTTAGCTGCCACTTCCCTCCGGTGTTAGCTGCCCATCCTCACTTCCCTCTGGTGTTAGCTGCACATCCTCACTTCCAATTGGTGTTAGCTGCACATCCTCACTTCCCTCCGGTGTTAGCTGCATATCCTCACTTCCCTCCGGTGTTAGCTGCACATCCTCGCTTCCATCCGGTGTTATCCTCACTTCCCTCCGGTGTTAGCTGCATATCCTCACTTACATCCGGTGTTAGCAGCATTTCCTCACTTCCCTCCAGTGTTAGCAGCATATCCTCACTTCCCTCCGGTGTTAGCTGCACATCCTCACTTCCCTCCGACGTTAGCTGCACATCCTCACTTCCCTCCGGTGTTAGCTGCACATCCTCACTTCTTTCCGGTGTTAGCTGCACATCCTCACTTCCCTCCGGTGTCAGCTGCACATCCTCACTTCCCTCCGGTGTCAGCTGCACATCCTCACTTCCCTCCGGTGTCAGCTGCACATCCTCACTTCCCTCCGGTGTCAGCTGCACATCCTCACTTCCCTCCGGGGTCAGCTGCACTTCCTCACTTCCCTCCGGTGTTAGCTGCACATCCTCACTTCCCTCCGGTGTTAGCTGCATATCCTCAATTCCCTCCGGTGTTAGCTGCAAATCCTCACTTCCCTCCGGTGTTAGCTGCACATCCTCACTTCCCTCCGGTGTTAGCTGCACATCCTCTCTTCCCTTAGTTGTTAGCTGCACATCCTCACTAAACTCCGGAGTTAGCTGCACATCCTCACTTCCCTCCGGTGTTAGCTGCACATCCTCACTTCCCTCCGGTGTTAGCTGCATATCCTCACTTCCCTCCGGTGTTAGCAGCACATCCTCACTTCCCTCCGGTGTTAGCTGCACATCCTCACTTCCCTCCGGTGTTAGCAGCACATCCTCACTTCCCTCCGGTGTTAGCTGAACATCCTCACTTCCCTCCGGTGTTAGCTGCACATCCTCACTTCCCTCCGGTGTTAGCTGCACATCCTCACTTCCCTCCGGTGTTAGCAGCACATCCTCACTTCCCTCCGGTGTTAGCTGCACATCCTCACTTCCCTCCGGTGTTAGCAGCACATCCTCACTTCCCTCCGGTGTTAGCTGAACATCCTCACTTCCCTCCGGTGTTAGCTGCACATCCTCACTTCCCTCCGGTGTTAGCTGCACATCCTCACTTCCATCCGGTGTTAGCAGCACATCCTCACTTCCCTCCGGTGTTAGCTGCATATCCTCATTTCCCTCCGGTGTTAGCTGCATATCCTCACTTCCCTCCGGTGTTAGCTGCACTTCCTCACTTCCCTCCGGTGTTAGCTGCCACTTCCCTCCGGTGTTAGCTGCCCATCCTCACTTCCCTCTGGTGTTAGCTGCACATCCTCACTTCCCTCCGGTGTTAGCTGCACATCCTCACTTCCCTCCGGTGTTAGCTGCACATCCTCACTTCCCTCCGGTGTTAGCTGCACATCCTCACTTTCCTCCGGTGTTAGCTGCACATCCTCACTTCCCTCCGGTGTTAGCTGCACATCCTCACTTCCCTCCGGTGTTAGCTGCACATCCTCACTTTCCTCCAGTGTTAGCTGCACATCCTCACTTCCCTCCGGTGTTAGGTTAGCTGCATATGCTCACTTCCCTCCGCTTAGCTGCATATCCTCACTTCCCTCCGGTGTTAGCAGCATATCCTCACTTCCCTCCGGTGTTAGCAGCATATCCTCCCTTCCCACCGGTGTTAGCTGCACATCCTCACTTCCCTCCGGTGTTAGCTGCACATCCTCACTTCCCTCTGGTGTTAGCTGCACATCCTCACTTCCCTCCGGTGTTAGGTTAGCTGCATATCCTCACTTCCCTCCGGTTAGCTGCATATCCTCACTTCCCTCCGGTGTTAGCAGCACATCCTCACTTCCCTCCGGTGTTAGCAGCACATCCTCACTTCCCTCCGGTGTTAGCAGCACATCCTCACTTCCCTCCAGTGTTAGCTGCACATCCTCACTTCCCTCCGGTGTTAGCTGCACATCCTCACTTCTTTCCGGTGTTAGCTGCACATCCTCACTTCCCTCCGGTGTTTGCTGCACATCCTCACTTCCCTCCGGTGTTAGCTGCACATCCTCACTTCCCTCCGGTGTCAGCTGCACTTCCTCACTTCCCTCCAGTGTTAGCTGCACATCCTCACTTCCCTCCGGTGTTAGCTGCACATCCTCACTTCCCTCCGGTGTTAGCTGCACATCCTCACTTCCCTCCGGTGTTAGCTGCATATCCTCACTTCCCTCCGGTGTTATCAGCATATCCTCACTTCCCTCCGGTGTTAGCTGCATGTCCTCACTTCCCTCCGGTGTTATCAGCATATCCTCACTTCCCTCCGGTGTTAGCTGCAGATCCTCACTTCCCTCCGGTGTTAGCTGCACATCCTCACTTCCCTCCGGTGATAGCTGCACATCCTCACTTCCCTCCCATGTTAGCTGCATATCCTCACTTCCCTCCAGTGTTAGCTGGATATCCTCACTTCCCTCCAGTGTTAGCTGCATATCCTCACTTCCCTCCGGTGTTAGCAGCACATCCTCACTTCCCTCCGGTGTTAGCTGCACATCCTCACTTCCCTCCGGTGTTAGCTGCATTTCCTCACTTCCATCCGGTGTTAGCTGCATATCCTCACTTCCCTCCAGTGTTAGCTGGATATCCTCACTTCCCTCCAGTGTTAGCTGCACATCCTCACTTGCCTCCAGTGTTACCTGGACATCCTCACTTCCCTCCAGTGTTAGCTGCACATCCTAACTTCCCTCCAGTGTTAGCTGCACATCCTCACTTCCCTCCAGTGTTAGCTGGATATCCTCACTTCCCTCCGGTGTTAGCTGCACATCCTCACTTCCCTCCAGTGTTAGCTGCACATCCTCACTTCCCTCCGGTGTCAGCTGCACATCCTCACTTCCCTCCGGTGTCAGCTGCACATCCTCTCTTCCCTCCGGTGTCAGCTGCACATCCTCACTTCCCTCCGGTGTCAGGAGCACATCCTCACTTCCCTCCGGTGTTAGCTGCACATCCTCACTTCCCTCCGGTGTTAGCTGCACATCCTCACTTTCCTCCGGTGTTAGCTGCACATCCTCACTTCCCTCCGGTGTTAGCTGCAGAGCCTCACTTCCCTCCGTTGTTAGCTGCAGAGCCTCACTTCCCTCCGGTGTTAGCAGCATATCCTCACTAACCTCCGGTGTTAGCAGCATATCCTCACTTCCCTCCGGTGTTAGCTGCACATCCTCACTGCCCTCCAGTGTTAGCTGCACATCCTCACTTCCCTCTGGTGTTAGCTGCACATCCTCACTTCCTTCCGGTGTTAGCAGCACATCCTCACTGCCCTCCGGTGTTAGCAGCACATCCTCACTTCACTCCAGTGTTAGCTGCACATCCTCACTTCCCTCCGGTGTTAGCTGCACATCCTCACTTCCCTCCAGTGTTAGCTGCACATCCTCACTTCCCTCCGGTGTCAGCTGCCACTTCCCTCCGGTGTTAGCTGCCCATCCTCACTTCCCTCCGGTGTTAGCTGCACATACTCACTTCCCTTCGGTGTTAGCTGCAAATCCTCACTTCCCTCTGGTGTTAGCTGCATATCCTCACTTCCCTCCGGTGTTAGCTGCACATCCTCACTTCCCTCCGGTGTTAGCTGCACTTCCTCACTTCCCTCCGGTGTTAGCTGCCACTTCCCTCCGGTGTTAGCTGCCCATCCTCACTTCCCTCTGGTGTTAGCTGCACATCCTCACTTCCAATTGGTGTTAGCTGCACATCCTCACTTCCCTCCGGTGTTAGCTGCATATCCTCACTTCCCTCCGGTGTTAGCTGCACATCCTCGCTTCCATCCGGTGTTATCCTCACTTCCCTCCGGTGTTAGCTGCATATCCTCACTTACATCCGGTGTTAGCAGCATTTCCTCACTTCCCTCCAGTGTTAGCAGCATATCCTCACTTCCCTCCGGTGTTAGCTGCACATCCTCACTTCCCTCCGACGTTAGCTGCACATCCTCACTTCCCTCCGGTGTTAGCTGCACATCCTCACTTCTTTCCGGTGTTAGCTGCACATCCTCACTTCCCTCCGGTGTCAGCTGCACATCCTCACTTCCCTCCGGTGTCAGCTGCACATCATCACTTCCCTCCGGTGTCAGCTGCACATCCTCACTTCCCTCCGGTGTCAGCTGCACATCCTCACTTCCCTCCGGGGTCAGCTGCACTTCCTCACTTCCCTCCGGTGTTAGCTGCACATCCTCACTTCCCTCCGGTGTTAGCTGCATATCCTCAATTCCCTCCGGTGTTAGCTGCAAATCCTCACTTCCCTCTGGTGTTAGCTGCACATCCTCACTTCCCTCCGGTGTTAGCTGCACATCCTCTCTTCCCTTAGTTGTTAGCTGCACATCCTCACTACCCTCCGGTGTTAGCTGCACATCCTCACTTCCCTCCGGTGTTAGCTGCACATCCTCACTTCCCTCCGGTGTTAGCTGCATATCCTCACTTCCCTCCGGTGTTAGCAGCACATCCTCACTTCCCTCCGGTGTTAGCTGCACATCCTCACTTCCCTCCGGTGTTAGCAGCACATCCTCACTTCCCTCCGGTGTTAGCTGAACATCCTCACTTCCCTCCGGTGTTAGCTGCACATCCTCACTTCCCTCCGGTGTTAGCTGCACATCCTCACTTCCATCCGGTGTTAGCAGCACATCCTCACTTCCCTCCGGTGTTAGCTGCATATCCTCATTTCCCTCCGGTGTTAGCTGCATATCCTCACTTCCCTCCGGTGTTAGCTGCATATCCTCACTTCCATCCGGTGTTAGCAGCACAGCCTCACTTCCCTCCGGTGTTAGCTGCACAGCCTCACTTCCCTCAAGTGTTAGCAGTACATCCTCACTTCTTCTCCGGTGTTAGCTGCACATCCTCACTTCCCTCCGGTGTTAGCTGCACATCCTCACTTCCCTCCGCTGTTAGCTGCACATCCTCACTTCCCTCCGGTGTTAGCTGCATATCCTCACTTCCCTCCGGTGTTAACATCATATCCTCACTTCACTCCGGTTAGCTGCACATCCTCACTTCCCTCCGGTGTTAGCTGCACATCCTCACTTCCCTCCGGTGTTAGCTGCACATCCTCACTTCCCTCCGGTGTTAGCTGCACATCCTCACTTTCCTCCGGTGTTAGCTGCACATCCTCACTTCCCTCCGGTGTTAGGTTAGCTGCATATGCTCACTTCCCTCCGCTTAGCTGCATATCCTCACTTCCCTCCGGTGTTAGCAGCATATCCTCACTTCCCTCCGGTGTTAGCAGCATATCCTCCCTTCCCACCGGTGTTAGCTGCACATCCTCACTTCCCTCCGGTGTTAGCTGCACATCCTCACTTCCCTCTGGTGTTAGCTGCACATCCTCACTTCCCTCCGGTGTTAGGTTAGCTGCATATCCTCACATCCCTCCGGTTAGCTGCATATCCTCACTTCCCTCCGGTGTTAGCAGCACATCCTCACTTCCCTCCGGTGTTAGCAGCACATCCTCACTTCCCTCCGGTGTTAGCAGCACATCCTCACTTCCCTCCAGTGTTAGCTGCACATCCTCACTTCCCTCCGGTGTTAGCTGCACATCCTCACTTCTTTCCGGTGTTAGCTGCACATCCTCACATCCCTCCGGTGTTTGCTGCACATCCTCACTTCCCTCCGGTGTTAGCTGCACATCCTCACTTCCCTCCGGTGTCAGCTGCACTTCCTCACTTCCCTCCAGTGTTAGCTGCACATCCTCACTTCCCTCCGGTGTTAGCTGCACATCCTCACTTCCCTCCGGTGTTATCTGCACATCCTCACTTCCCTCCGGTGTTAGCTGCATATCCTCACTTCCCTCCGGTGTTATCAGCATATCCTCACTTCCCTCCGGTTTTAGCTGCATGTCCTCACTTCCCTCCGGTGTTATCAGCATATCCTCACTTCCCTCCGGTGTTAGCTGCAGATCCTCACTTCCCTCCGGTGTTAGCTGCACATCCTCACTTCCCTCCGGTGATAGCTGCACATCCTCACTTCCCTCCCATGTTAGCTGCATATCCTCACTTCCCTCCAGTGTTAGCTGGATATCCTCACTTCCCTCCAGTGTTAGCTGCATATCCTCACTTCCCTCCGGTGTTAGCAGCACATCCTCACTTCCCTCCGGTGTTAGCTGAACATCCTCACTTCCCTCCGGTGTTAGCTGCATTTCCTCACTTCCATCCGGTGTTAGCTGCATATCCTCACTTCCCTCCAGTGTTAGGTGGATATCCTCACTTCCCTCCAGTGTTAGCTGCACATCCTCACTTGCCTCCAGTGTTACCTGGACATCCTCACTTCCCTCCAGTGTTAGCTGCACATCCTCACTTCCCTCCAGTGTTAGCTGCACATCCTCACTTCCCTCCAGTGTTAGCTGGATATCCTCACTTCCCTCCGGTGTTAGCTGCACATCCTCACTTCCCTCCAGTGTTAGCTGCACATCCTCACTTCCCTCCGGTGTCAGCTGCACATCCTCACTTCCCTCCGGTGTCAGCTGCACATCCTCTCTTCCCTCCGGTGTCAGCTGCACATCCTCACTTCCCTCCGGTGTCAGCAGCACATCCTCACTTCCCTCCGGTGTTAACTGCATATCCTCACTTCCCTCCGGTGTTATCAGCATATCCTCACTTCCCTCCAGTGTTAGCTGCATATCCTCACTTCCCTTCAGTGTTAGCAGCATAGCCTCACTTCCCTCCAGTGTTAGCTGCATAGCCTCACTTCCCTCCAGTGTTAGCTGCATAGCCTCACTTCCCTCCAGTGTTAACAGCACATCCTCACTTCCCTCCAGTGTTAGCTGCACATGCTCACTTCCCTCCAGTGTTAGCTGCATATCCTCAGTTCCCTCCAGTGTTAGCTGCACATCCTCACTTCCCTCCAGTGTTAGCTGCACATCCTCACTTCCCTCGGGTGTTAGCTGCATATCCTCACTTCCCTCGGGTGTTAGCTGCACATCCTCACTTACCTCCGGTGTTAGCAGCACATCCTCACTTCCCTCCAGTGTTAGCTGCACTTCCTCACTTCCCTCCGGTGTTAGCAGCATTTCCTCACTTCCCTCCGGTGTTAGCAGCATATCCTCACTTCCCTCCAGTGTTAGCTGCATATCCTCACTTCCCTCGGGTGTTAGCTACATATCCTCACTTCCCTCCAGTGTTAGCTGCATATCCTCACTTCCCTCCAGTGTTAGCTGGATATCCTCACTTCCCTCCAGTGTTAGCTGCACATCCTCACTTCCCTCCAGTGTTAGCTGCACATCCTCACTTCCCTCCAGTGTTAGCTGCATATCCTCACTTCCCTCCGGTGTTAGCTGCACATCCTCACTTCCCTCCGGTGTTAGCTGCACATCCTCACTTCCCTCCGGTGTTAGCTGCATATCCTCACTTCCCTCCGGTGTTATCAGCATATCCTCACTTCCCTCCGGTGTTAGCTGCATGTCCTCACTTCCCTCCGGTGTTATCAGCATATCCTCACTTCCCTCCGGTGTTAGCTGCAGATCCTCACTTCCCTCCGGTGTTAGCTGCACATCCTCACTTCCCTCCGGTGATAGCTGCACATCCTCACTTCCCTCCCATGTTAGCTGCATATCCTCACTTCCCTCCAGTGTTAGCTGGATATCCTCACTTCCCTCCAGTGTTAGCTGCATATCCTCACTTCCCTCCGGTGTTAGCAGCACATCCTCACTTCCCTCCGGTGTTAGCTGCACATCCTCACTTCCCTCCGGTGTTAGCTGCATTTCCTCACTTCCATCCGGTGTTAGCTGCATATCCTCACTTCCCTCCAGTGTTAGCTGGATATCCTCACTTCCCTCCAGTGTTAGCTGCACATCCTCACTTGCCTCCAGTGTTACCTGGACATCCTCACTTCCCTCCAGTGTTAGCTGCACATCCTAACTTCCCTCCAGTGTTAGCTGCACATCCTCACTTCCCTCCAGTGTTAGCTGGATATCCTCACTTCCCTCCGGTGTTAGCTGCACATCCTCACTTCCCTCCAGTGTTAGCTGCACATCCTCACTTCCCTCCGGTGTCAGCTGCACATCCTCACTTCCCTCCGGTGTCAGCTGCACATCCTCTCTTCCCTCCGGTGTCAGCTGCACATCCTCACTTCCCTCCGGTGTCAGGAGCACATCCTCACTTCCCTCCGGTGTTAGCTGCACATCCTCACTTCCCTCCGGTGTTAGCTGCACATCCTCACTTTCCTCCGGTGTTAGCTGCACATCCTCACTTCCCTCCGGTGTTAGCTGCAGAGCCTCACTTCCCTCCGTTGTTAGCTGCAGAGCCTCACTTCCCTCCGGTGTTAGCAGCATATCCTCACTAACCTCCGGTGTTAGCAGCATATCCTCACTTCCCTCCGGTGTTAGCTGCACATCCTCACTGCCCTCCAGTGTTAGCTGCACATCCTCACTTCCCTCTGGTGTTAGCTGCACATCCTCACTTCCTTCCGGTGTTAGCAGCACATCCTCACTGCCCTCCGGTGTTAGCAGCACATCCTCACTTCACTCCAGTGTTAGCTGCACATCCTCACTTCCCTCCGGTGTTAGCTGCACATCCTCACTTCCCTCCAGTGTTAGCTGCACATCCTCACTTCCCTCCGGTGTTAGCTGCCACTTCCCTCCGGTGTTAGCTGCCCATCCTCACTTCCCTCCGGTGTTAGCTGCACATACTCACTTCCCTTCGGTGTTAGCTGCAAATCCTCACTTCCCTCTGGTGTTAGCTGCATATCCTCACTTCCCTCCGGTGTTAGCTGCACATCCTCACTTCCCTCCGGTGTTAGCTGCACTTCCTCACTTCCCTCCGGTGTTAGCTGCCACTTCCCTCCGGTGTTAGCTGCCCATCCTCACTTCCCTCTGGTGTTAGCTGCACATCCTCACTTCCAATTGGTGTTAGCTGCACATCCTCACTTCCCTCCGGTGTTAGCTGCATATCCTCACTTCCCTCCGGTGTTAGCTGCACATCCTCGCTTCCATCCGGTGTTATCCTCACTTCCCTCCGGTGTTAGCTGCATATCCTCACTTACATCCGGTGTTAGCAGCATTTCCTCACTTCCCTCCAGTGTTAGCAGCATATCCTCACTTCCCTCCGGTGTTAGCTGCACATCCTCACTTCCCTCCGACGTTAGCTGCACATCCTCACTTCCCTCCGGTGTTAGCTGCACATCCTCACTTCTTTCCGGTGTTAGCTGCACATCCTCACTTCCCTCCGGTGTCAGCTGCACATCCTCACTTCCCTCCGGTGTCAGCTGCACATCATCACTTCCCTCCGGTGTCAGCTGCACATCCTCACTTCCCTCCGGTGTCAGCTGCACATCCTCACTTCCCTCCGGGGTCAGCTGCACTTCCTCACTTCCCTCCGGTGTTAGCTGCACATCCTCACTTCCCTCCAGTGTTAGCTGCATATCCTCAATTCCCTCCGGTGTTAGCTGCAAATCCTCACTTCCCTCTGGTGTTAGCTGCACATCCTCACTTCCCTCCGGTGTTAGCTGCACATCCTCTCTTCCCTTAGTTGTTAGCTGCACATCCTCACTACCCTCCGGTGTTAGCTGCACATCCTCACTTCCCTCCGGTGTTAGCTGCACATCCTCACTTCCCTCCGGTGTTAGCTGCATATCCTCACTTCCCTCCGGTGTTAGCAGCACATCCTCACTTCCCTCCGGTGTTAGCTGCACATCCTCACTTCCCTCCGGTGTTAGCAGCACATCCTCACTTCCCTCCGGTGTTAGCTGAACATCCTCACTTCCCTCCGGTGTTAGCTGCACATCCTCACTTCCCTCCGGTGTTAGCTGCACATCCTCACTTCCATCCGGTGTTAGCAGCACATCCTCACTTCCCTCCGGTGTTAGCTGCATATCCTCATTTCCCTCCGGTGTTAGCTGCATATCCTCACTTCCCTCCGGTGTTAGCTGCATATCCTCACTTCCATCCGGTGTTAGCAGCACAGCCTCACTTCCCTCCGGTGTTAGCTGCACAGCCTCACTTCCCTCAAGTGTTAGCAGTACATCCTCACTTCTTCTCCGGTGTTAGCTGCACATCCTCACTTCCCTCCGGTGTTAGCTGCACATCCTCACTTCCCTCCGCTGTTAGCTGCACATCCTCACTTCCCTCCGGTGTTAGCTGCATATCCTCACTTCCCTCCGGTGTTAACATCATATCCTCACTTCACTCCGGTTAGCTGCACATCCTCACTTCCCTCCGGTGTTAGCTGCACATCCTCACTTCCCTCCGGTGTTAGCTGCACATCCTCACTTCCCTCCGGTGTTAGCTGCACATCCTCACTTTCCTCCGGTGTTAGCTGCACATCCTCACTTCCCTCCGGTGTTAGGTTAGCTGCATATGCTCACTTCCCTCCGCTTAGCTGCATATCCTCACTTCCCTCCGGTGTTAGCAGCATATCCTCACTTCCCTCCGGTGTTAGCAGCATATCCTCCCTTCCCACCGGTGTTAGCTGCACATCCTCACTTCCCTCCGGTGTTAGCTGCACATCCTCACTTCCCTCTGGTGTTAGCTGCACATCCTCACTTCCCTCCGGTGTTAGGTTAGCTGCATATCCTCACATCCCTCCGGTTAGCTGCATATCCTCACTTCCCTCCGGTGTTAGCAGCACATCCTCACTTCCCTCCGGTGTTAGCAGCACATCCTCACTTCCCTCCGGTGTTAGCAGCACATCCTCACTTCCCTCCAGTGTTAGCTGCACATCCTCACTTCCCTCCGGTGTTAGCTGCACATCCTCACTTCTTTCCGGTGTTAGCTGCACATCCTCACATCCCTCCGGTGTTTGCTGCACATCCTCACTTCCCTCCGGTGTTAGCTGCACATCCTCACTTCCCTCCGGTGTCAGCTGCACTTCCTCACTTCCCTCCAGTGTTAGCTGCACATCCTCACTTCCCTCCGGTGTTAGCTGCACATCCTCACTTCCCTCCGGTGTTATCTGCACATCCTCACTTCCCTCCGGTGTTAGCTGCATATCCTCACTTCCCTCCGGTGTTATCAGCATATCCTCACTTCCCTCCGGTTTTAGCTGCATGTCCTCACTTCCCTCCGGTGTTATCAGCATATCCTCACTTCCCTCCGGTGTTAGCTGCAGATCCTCACTTCCCTCCGGTGTTAGCTGCACATCCTCACTTCCCTCCGGTGATAGCTGCACATCCTCACTTCCCTCCCATGTTAGCTGCATATCCTCACTTCCCTCCAGTGTTAGCTGGATATCCTCACTTCCCTCCAGTGTTAGCTGCATATCCTCACTTCCCTCCGGTGTTAGCAGCACATCCTCACTTCCCTCCGGTGTTAGCTGAACATCCTCACTTCCCTCCGGTGTTAGCTGCATTTCCTCACTTCCATCCGGTGTTAGCTGCATATCCTCACTTCCCTCCAGTGTTAGGTGGATATCCTCACTTCCCTCCAGTGTTAGCTGCACATCCTCACTTGCCTCCAGTGTTACCTGGACATCCTCACTTCCCTCCAGTGTTAGCTGCACATCCTCACTTCCCTCCAGTGTTAGCTGCACATCCTCACTTCCCTCCAGTGTTAGCTGGATATCCTCACTTCCCTCCGGTGTTAGCTGCACATCCTCACTTCCCTCCAGTGTTAGCTGCACATCCTCACTTCCCTCCGGTGTCAGCTGCACATCCTCACTTCCCTCCGGTGTCAGCTGCACATCCTCTCTTCCCTCCGGTGTCAGCTGCACATCCTCACTTCCCTCCGGTGTCAGCAGCACATCCTCACTTCCCTCCGGTGTTAACTGCATATCCTCACTTCCCTCCGGTGTTATCAGCATATCCTCACTTCCCTCCAGTGTTAGCTGCATATCCTCACTTCCCTTCAGTGTTAGCAGCATAGCCTCACTTCCCTCCAGTGTTAGCTGCATAGCCTCACTTCCCTCCAGTGTTAGCTGCATAGCCTCACTTCCCTCCAGTGTTAACAGCACATCCTCACTTCCCTCCAGTGTTAGCTGCACATCCTCACTTCCCTCCAGTGTTAGCTGCATATCCTCAGTTCCCTCCAGTGTTAGCTGCACATCCTCACTTCCCTCCAGTGTTAGCTGCACATCCTCACTTCCCTCGGGTGTTAGCTGCATATCCTCACTTCCCTCGGGTGTTAGCTGCACATCCTCACTTACCTCCGGTGTTAGCAGCACATCCTCACTTCCCTCCAGTGTTAGCTGCACTTCCTCACTTCCCTCCGGTGTTAGCAGCATTTCCTCACTTCCCTCCGGTGTTAGCAGCATATCCTCACTTCCCTCCAGTGTTAGCTGCATATCCTCACTTCCCTCGGGTGTTAGCTACATATCCTCACTTCCCTCCAGTGTTAGCTGCATATCCTCACTTCCCTCCAGTGTTAGCTGGATATCCTCACTTCCCTCCAGTGTTAGCTGCACATCCTCACTTCCCTCCAGTGTTAGCTGCACATCCTCACTTCCCTCCAGTGTTAGCTGCATATCCTCACTTCCCTCCGATGTTAGCTGCACATCCTCACTTCCCTCCGGTGTTAGCTGCACATCCTCACTTCCCTCCGGTGTTAGCTGCACATCCTCACTTCCCTCCGGTGTTAGCAGCACATCCTCACTTCCCTCCGGTGTTAGCTGAACATCCTCACTTCCCTCCGGTGTTAGCTGCACATCCTCACTTCCCTCCGGTGTTAGCTGCACATCCTCACTTCCATCCGGTGTTAGCAGCACATCCTCACTTCCCTCCGGTGTTAGCTGCATATCCTCATTTCCCTCCGGTGTTAGCTGCATATCCTCACTTCCCTCCGGTGTTAGCTGCACTTCCTCACTTCCCTCCGGTGTTAGCTGCCACTTCCCTCCGGTGTTAGCTGCCCATCCTCACTTCCCTCTGGTGTTAGCTGCACATCCTCACTTCCCTCCGGTGTTAGCTGCACATCCTCACTTCCCTCCGGTGTTAGCTGCACATCCTCACTTCCCTCCGGTGTTAGCTGCACATCCTCACTTTCCTCCGGTGTTAGCTGCACATCCTCACTTCCCTCCGGTGTTAGCTGCACATCCTCACTTCCCTCCGGTGTTAGCTGCACATCCTCACTTTCCTCCGGTGTTAGCTGCACATCCTCACTTCCCTCCGGTGTTAGGTTAGCTGCATATGCTCACTTCCCTCCGCTTAGCTGCATATCCTCACTTCCCTCCGGTGTTAGCAGCATATCCTCACTTCCCTCCGGTGTTAGCAGCATATCCTCCCTTCCCACCGGTGTTAGCTGCACATCCTCACTTCCCTCCGGTGTTAGCTGCACATCCTCACTTCCCTCTGGTGTTAGCTGCACATCCTCACTTCCCTCCGGTGTTAGGTTAGCTGCATATCCTCACTTCCCTCCGGTTAGCTGCATATCCTCACTTCCCTCCGGTGTTAGCAGCACATCCTCACTTCCCTCCGGTGTTAGCAGCACATCCTCACTTCCCTCCGGTGTTAGCAGCACATCCTCACTTCCCTCCAGTGTTAGCTGCACATCCTCACTTCCCTCCGGTGTTAGCTGCACATCCTCACTTCTTTCCGGTGTTAGCTGCACATCCTCACTTCCCTCCGGTGTTTGCTGCACATCCTCACTTCCCTCCGGTGTTAGCTGCACATCCTCACTTCCCTCCGGTGTCAGCTGCACTTCCTCACTTCCCTCCAGTGTTAGCTGCACATCCTCACTTCCCTCCGGTGTTAGCTGCACATCCTCACTTCCCTCCGGTGTTAGCTGCACATCCTCACTTCCCTCCGGTGTTAGCTGCATATCCTCACTTCCCTCCGGTGTTATCAGCATATCCTCACTTCCCTCCGGTGTTAGCTGCATGTCCTCACTTCCCTCCGGTGTTATCAGCATATCCTCACTTCCCTCCGGTGTTAGCTGCAGATCCTCACTTCCCTCCGGTGTTAGCTGCACATCCTCACTTCCCTCCGGTGATAGCTGCACATCCTCACTTCCCTCCCATGTTAGCTGCATATCCTCACTTCCCTCCAGTGTTAGCTGGATATCCTCACTTCCCTCCAGTGTTAGCTGCATATCCTCACTTCCCTCCGGTGTTAGCAGCACATCCTCACTTCCCTCCGGTGTTAGCTGCACATCCTCACTTCCCTCCGGTGTTAGCTGCATTTCCTCACTTCCATCCGGTGTTAGCTGCATATCCTCACTTCCCTCCAGTGTTAGCTGGATATCCTCACTTCCCTCCAGTGTTAGCTGCACATCCTCACTTGCCTCCAGTGTTACCTGGACATCCTCACTTCCCTCCAGTGTTAGCTGCACATCCTAACTTCCCTCCAGTGTTAGCTGCACATCCTCACTTCCCTCCAGTGTTAGCTGGATATCCTCACTTCCCTCCAGTGTTAGCTGGATATCCTCACTTCCCTCCGGTGTTAGCTGCACATCCTCACTTCCCTCCAGTGTTAGCTGCACATCCTCACTTCCCTCCGGTGTCAGCTGCACATCCTCACTTCCCTCCGGTGTCAGCTGCACATCCTCTCTTCCCTCCGGTGTCAGCTGCACATCCTCACTTCCCTCCGGTGTCAGGAGCACATCCTCACTTCCCTCCGGTGTTAGCTGCACATCCTCACTTCCCTCCGGTGTTAGCTGCACATCCTCACTTTCCTCCGGTGTTAGCTGCACATCCTCACTTCCCTCCGGTGTTAGCTGCAGAGCCTCACTTCCCTCCGTTGTTAGCTGCAGAGCCTCACTTCCCTCCGGTGTTAGCAGCATATCCTCACTAACCTCCGGTGTTAGCAGCATATTCTCACTTCCCTCCGGTGTTAGCTGCACATCCTCACTGCCCTCCAGTGTTAGCTGCACATCCTCACTTCCCTCTGGTGTTAGCTGCACATCCTCACTTCCTTCCGGTGTTAGCAGCACATCCTCACTGCCCTCCGGTGTTAGCAGCACATCCTCACTTCACTCCAGTGTTAGCTGCACATCCTCACTTCCCTCCGGTGTTAGCTGCACATCCTCACTTCCCTCCAGTGTTAGCTGCACATCCTCACTTCCCTCCGGTGTTAGCTGCCACTTCCCTCCGGTGTTAGCTGCCCATCCTCACTTCCCTCCGGTGTTAGCTGCACATACTCACTTCCCTTCGGTGTTAGCTGCAAATCCTCACTTCCCTCTGGTGTTAGCTGCATATCCTCACTTCCCTCCGGTGTTAGCTGCACATCCTCACTTCCCTCCGGTGTTAGCTGCACTTCCTCACTTCCCTCCGGTGTTAGCTGCCACTTCCCTCCGGTGTTAGCTGCCCATCCTCACTTCCCTCTGGTGTTAGCTGCACATCCTCACTTCCAATTGGTGTTAGCTGCACATCCTCACTTCCCTCCGGTGTTAGCTGCATATCCTCACTTCCCTCCGGTGTTAGCTGCACATCCTCGCTTCCATCCGGTGTTATCCTCACTTCCCTCCGGTGTTAGCTGCATATCCTCACTTACATCCGGTGTTAGCAGCATTTCCTCACTTCCCTCCAGTGTTAGCAGCATATCCTCACTTCCCTCCGGTGTTAGCTGCACATCCTCACTTCCCTCCGACGTTAGCTGCACATCCTCACTTCCCTCCGGTGTTAGCTGCACATCCTCACTTCTTTCCGGTGTTAGCTGCACATCCTCACTTCCCTCCGGTGTCAGCTGCACATCCTCACTTCCCTCCGGTGTCAGCTGCACATCATCACTTCCCTCCGGTGTCAGCTGCACATCCTCACTTCCCTCCGGTGTCAGCTGCACATCCTCACTTCCCTCCGGGGTCAGCTGCACTTCCTCACTTCCCTCCGGTGTTAGCTGCACATCCTCACTTCCCTCCGGTGTTAGCTGCATATCCTCAATTCCCTCCGGTGTTAGCTGCAAATCCTCACTTCCCTCTGGTGTTAGCTGCACATCCTCACTTCCCTCCGGTGTTAGCTGCACATCCTCTCTTCCCTTAGTTGTTAGCTGCACATCCTCACTACCCTCCGGTGTTAGCTGCACATCCTCACTTCCCTCCGGTGTTAGCTGCACATCCTCACTTCCCTCCGGTGTTAGCTGCATATCCTCACTTCCCTCCGGTGTTAGCAGCACATCCTCACTTCCCTCCGGTGTTAGCTGCACATCCTCACTTCCCTCCGGTGTTAGCAGCACATCCTCACTTCCCTCCGGTGTTAGCTGAACATCCTCACTTCCCTCCGGTGTTAGCTGCACATCCTCACTTCCCTCCGGTGTTAGCTGCACATCCTCACTTCCATCCGGTGTTAGCAGCACATCCTCACTTCCCTCCGGTGTTAGCTGCATATCCTCATTTCCCTCCGGTGTTAGCTGCATATCCTCACTTCCCTCCGGTGTTAGCTGCATATCCTCACTTCCATCCGGTGTTAGCAGCACAGCCTCACTTCCCTCCGGTGTTAGCTGCACAGCCTCACTTCCCTCCAGTGTTAGCAGTACATCCTCACTTCTTCTCCGGTGTTAGCTGCACATCCTCACTTCCCTCCGGTGTTAGCTGCACATCCTCACTTCCCTCCGCTGTTAGCTGCACATCCTCACTTCCCTCCGGTGTTAGCTGCATATCCTCACTTCCCTCCGGTGTTAACATCATATCCTCACTTCACTCCGGTTAGCTGCACATCCTCACTTCCCTCCGGTGTTAGCTGCACATCCTCACTTCCCTCCGGTGTTAGCTGCACATCCTCACTTCCCTCCGGTGTTAGCTGCACATCCTCACTTTCCTCCGGTGTTAGCTGCACATCCTCACTTCCCTCCGGTGTTAGGTTAGCTGCATATGCTCACTTCCCTCCGCTTAGCTGCATATCCTCACTTCCCTCCGGTGTTAGCAGCATATCCTCACTTCCCTCCGGTGTTAGCAGCATATCCTCCCTTCCCACCAGTGTTAGCTGCACATCCTCACTTCCCTCCGGTGTTAGCTGCACATCCTCACTTCCCTCTGGTGTTAGCTGCACATCCTCACTTCCCTCCGGTGTTAGGTTAGCTGCATATCCTCACATCCCTCCGGTTAGCTGCATATCCTCACTTCCCTCCGGTGTTAGCAGCACATCCTCACTTCCCTCCGGTGTTAGCAGCACATCCTCACTTCCCTCCGGTGTTAGCAGCACATCCTCACTTCCCTCCAGTGTTAGCTGCACATCCTCACTTCCCTCCGGTGTTAGCTGCACATCCTCACTTCTTTCCGGTGTTAGCTGCACATCCTCACATCCCTCCGGTGTTTGCTGCACATCCTCACTTCCCTCCGGTGTTAGCTGCACATCCTCACTTCCCTCCGGTGTCAGCTGCACTTCCTCACTTCCCTCCAGTGTTAGCTGCACATCCTCACTTCCCTCCGGTGTTAGCTGCACATCCTCACTTCCCTCCGGTGTTATCTGCACATCCTCACTTCCCTCCGGTGTTAGCTGCATATCCTCACTTCCCTCCGGTGTTATCAGCATATCCTCACTTCCCTCCGGTTTTAGCTGCATGTCCTCACTTCCCTCCGGTGTTATCAGCATATCCTCACTTCCCTCCGGTGTTAGCTGCAGATCCTCACTTCCCTCCGGTGTTAGCTGCACATCCTCACTTCCCTCCGGTGATAGCTGCACATCCTCACTTCCCTCCCATGTTAGCTGCATATCCTCACTTCCCTCCAGTGTTAGCTGGATATCCTCACTTCCCTCCAGTGTTAGCTGCATATCCTCACTTCCCTCCGGTGTTAGCAGCACATCCTCACTTCCCTCCGGTGTTAGCTGAACATCCTCACTTCCCTCCGGTGTTAGCTGCATTTCCTCACTTCCATCCGGTGTTAGCTGCATATCCTCACTTCCCTCCAGTGTTAGGTGGATATCCTCACTTCCCTCCAGTGTTAGCTGCACATCCTCACTTGCCTCCAGTGTTACCTGGACATCCTCACTTCCCTCCAGTGTTAGCTGCACATCCTCACTTCCCTCCAGTGTTAGCTGCACATCCTCACTTCCCTCCAGTGTTAGCTGGATATCCTCACTTCCCTCCGGTGTTAGCTGCACATCCTCACTTCCCTCCAGTGTTAGCTGCACATCCTCACTTCCCTCCGGTGTCAGCTGCACATCCTCACTTCCCTCCGGTGTCAGCTGCACATCCTCTCTTCCCTCCGGTGTCAGCTGCACATCCTCACTTCCCTCCGGTGTCAGCAGCACATCCTCACTTCCCTCCGGTGTTAACTGCATATCCTCACTTCCCTCCGGTGTTATCAGCATATCCTCACTTCCCTCCAGTGTTAGCTGCATATCCTCACTTCCCTTCAGTGTTAGCAGCATAGCCTCACTTCCCTCCAGTGTTAGCTGCATAGCCTCACTTCCCTCCAGTGTTAGCTGCATAGCCTCACTTCCCTCCAGTGTTAACAGCACATCCTCACTTCCCTCCAGTGTTAGCTGCACATCCTCACTTCCCTCCAGTGTTAGCTGCATATCCTCAGTTCCCTCCAGTGTTAGCTGCACATCCTCACTTCCCTCCAGTGTTAGCTGCACATCCTCACTTCCCTCGGGTGTTAGCTGCATATCCTCACTTCCCTCGGGTGTTAGCTGCACATCCTCACTTACCTCCGGTGTTAGCAGCACATCCTCACTTCCCTCCAGTGTTAGCTGCACTTCCTCACTTCCCTCCGGTGTTAGCAGCATTTCCTCACTTCCCTCCGGTGTTAGCAGCATATCCTCACTTCCCTCCAGTGTTAGCTGCATATCCTCACTTCCCTCGGGTGTTAGCTACATATCCTCACTTCCCTCCAGTGTTAGCTGCATATCCTCACTTCCCTCCAGTGTTAGCTGGATATCCTCACTTCCCTCCAGTGTTAGCTGCACATCCTCACTTCCCTCCAGTGTTAGCTGCACATCCTCACTTCCCTCCAGTGTTAGCTGCATATCCTCACTTCCCTCCGATGTTAGCTGCACAGCATCCTCCTCAGAGGATTCTCTTTCTCTTGTCTCTCACAGCGCCTCTTCAGGAAGCTTTTCCAGTATGCTTCTTTGTACTATTTGTACAGAGATTATTTTATTAGTGGGCCATTGTGGTGTGTCTTTCTCTATTCCCACTCGCATCGGATCCCTGACCAGGGGATCGTGACCTGCTTGCCAGGTGCAGCTGAAGCCCATATCCCGCTTGGAGGGGTCACTGGTGAACACCTCCCGACAGGTTAGACTCTGCACCCTTGGTCAGGTTTCACCAAAATCCGATGCTTATGGATGGGGAGAACCAACATCCAGGCCCCTCGCCCCTGATTTCTTCCATAACCCAGGACCACAACTTTCAGCCTCTCAGTAGGGGACTCCTAAACGCCAAGCGTGACGCGTGCGGCCACATTGTCACTTCCCAGTCCTGAAACGCCCTATTTCATGGAAAGACAGATCTGGCCAACTTCCGTCTGATTCAGAGTAGGACAGACATCTACACGTGTGCTGTGTGCAGAGTCTCAGTGTTTGTCCATGCTATGAGTCACGGCGTGTGTCCGTACTACGAGTCGCCACGTGTGTCCATGCTATGAGTCGCCACGTGTGTCCGTGCTATGAGTCGCCATGTGTGTCCATGCTATGAGTTGCGTGGGTGTCCGTGCTACGAGCAACATCCCACTCAAAATCAGGCCCATAGTTTGCATAGAGTCACCATGTTTGTCCGTGCTACGAGTCGCCGTGTGTGTCTGTGCTATGAGTCACCATCTGTGTCCATGCTACAAGTCACCATGAGTGTCCCCGCTACGAGTCGCCGTGTGCATCCATGCTATGAGTCACCATCTGTGTCCATGCAATGAGTCACCGTGTGTGTCCGTGGTATGAGATCCCTCCACACAGAATCAGGCCTGTAGTGTGAAAAGAGTCACCATGTGTGTCCGTGCTATGAGTCGCTGTGTGTGTCCATGCTATGCGTCGCTGTGTGTGTCCATGCTACGAGTCACCGTGTGTGTCCGTGCTATGAGTCACCGTGTGTGTCCGTGCTATGAGTCACCGTGTGTGTCCGTGCTATGAGTCGCCGTGTGTGTCCGTGCTATGAGTCGCTGTGTGTGTCCGTGCTATGCGTCGCCGTGTGTGTCCGTGCTACGAGTCACCGTGTGTGTCCGTGCTATGAGTCGCTGTGTGTGTCCGTACTACGAGTCGCCGTCTGTGTCCGTGCTACGAGTCGCCGTGTGTGTCCGTGCTACGAGTCGCCGTGTGTGTCCGTGTTACGAGTCGCTGTGTGAGTCCGTGCTACGAGTCGCTGTGTGTGTCCGTGCTACGAGTCACCGTGTTTGTCCGTGCTACGAGTCGCCATGTGAGTCCGTGCTACGAGTCGCCGTGTGAGTCCGTGCTACGAGTCGCCGTGTGAGTCCGTGCTACGAGTCGCCGTCTGTGTCCGTGCTACGAGTCGCTGTGTGTGTCCGTGCTACGAGTCACTGTGTGTGTCCATGCTACGAGTTGCCGTGTGTGTCCGTGCTATGAGTCGCCGAGTGTGTCCGTGCTATGAGTCGCCGTGTGTGTCCGTGCTACAAGTCGCCGTCTGTGTCCGTGCTACGAATCGCCGTGTGTGTCCGTGCTACGAGTCTCTGTGTGTGTCCATGCTATGAGTCACCATCTGTGTCCATGCTACAAGTCACCATGAGTGTCCCCGCTACGAGTCGCCGTGTGCATCCATGCTATGAGTCACCGTCTGTGTCCGTGCAATGAGTCACCATGTGTGTCCGTGCTATGAGTCGCTGTGTGTGTCCATGCTATGCGTCGCTGTGTGTGTCCGTGCTACGAGTCGCCATGTGTGTCCGTGCTACGAGTCACCATGTGTGTCCGTGCTATGAGTCTCCGTGTGTGTCCGTGCTATGAGTCGCCGTGTGTGTCCTTGCTATGAGTCGCTGTGTGTGTCCGTGCTATGCGTCGCCGTGTGTGTCCTTGCTATGAGTCGCTGTGTGTGTCCGTGCTACGAGTCACCGTGTTTGTCCGTGCTACGAGTTGCTGTGTGAGTCCGTGCTACGAGTCGCCGTGTGAGTCCATGCTACGAGTCGCCGTGTGAGTCCGTGCTACGAGTCGCCGTCTGTGTCCGTGCTACGAGTCGCTGTGTGTGTCCGTGCTACGAGTCACTGTGTGTGTCCGTGCTACGAGTCGCCGTGTGTGTCCGTGCTACGAGTCACCGTCTGTGTCCGTGCTACGAGTCGCCGTGAGTGTCCGTGCTACGAGTCGCTGTGTGTGTCCGTGCTACAAGTCACCGTGTTTGTCCGTGCTACGAGTCGCTGTGTGAGTCCGTGCTACGAGTCGCTGTGTGTGTCCGTGCTATGAGAACCATCCTACTCAAAATCAGGCCCATAGTGTGTAAAGAGTCTCAGCATCACCACCAAGTGTATGAGTGTTGAAGAAACATAATTCCTCCGGCACCCCCAGATTTGCGGTATTGCTGGGTAACAATAATCGGGGCATGTACTTTATTGCTTTCAAAGCTGGTTTTTCAGGCAGACACGTGACCCTATTAGGTGCCTCAGTCACGCCATCCTTCATCACACCAGTCCTTTGGAGGTATAGAGTGTCTGTCTGAACATGGCAACTGCAGAAAAAGTCACACTCACTAGATGACACATGCCCATGACATGCCCCTGTCTGGCTAGCCACACCCATTACCGCCCACAAACGCCCACTGAAATTCCATTGGAACGCATGTGTAGTACAACTTGGACTTATGAGCAGACTGCAAAGAGTCGCATCTGTGTTTCCATACTACAAATAGCCATGTGAGTCCATGCTATTTTTTTCAGATTTTTTTCGTAGTGGGCATGGCAACACCTTGATGATTAGGCCTTGACCCTGTACAGTACCCGGCCCGGCAACGCTCTTTACTGTCTGGAATATACCACCATACATCTAGGGGTACTGTTCCATCCTGGTTATATATAGCTTCACATGCAACTACTGTAGATAACTTTATACATCAAAAATACCTCCAAAATACCTCAAAATGCATATCTGATCCATTATTATTATTTATCATTTTCCTGGAAACTGAACACACACGAACTTAGAAATATTGAGTCGAACTGAGCCCCGGCTTGGGTCTTCTCGCTAAGTTCAGATCCCAAAGTGAGGCACAGCATCGGATCGATATCAGGCGTCATTTCATACAGAAGATCATAGGGAGTGATTTGCAGCACTGTGAGGCACTGTATTGTGTGTTCAGGGGCCAGGAACACTGTGTTAAAGAAGCACTATAAAATGCTACTGCCATAGGGGCACTATGTTGTGTGTTATGACACTGTGTTAAAAAAAAAACATAAGGACCACTGTGTTAAAGGGGCAAAAAAAAAAAACTCCATTGGGTGCCACTGCCATAGAAGCACTGTGAGGCACTGTGTGTTTTTCAGAAACTGTGTTAAGAAAATTAAACACTGTTAAAATGCCATTAGGGTGCCATTAAATTGAACATGCATTTTTTTTCTTCAGGGAAATATACTGTATCACTGCAGTATACTGTATTGTTTAAATGTGCAAAAACTAGTATACTCTGCTATGTTTAAGGCCGCTGCACACCAAAAAGACATTTTTGTTTTGAAGAGTTCCATTTATATAATAAAAAAAAATTGCAAAACATATTTTGTATGATATTGTGTATTTTTAGTGTGTGTTCAGAGGAGTGCCATAGCGTATATTACTGATCCGTGTGTGGTGGTGTCCCCCATAATCTATACCCAAAAACAATTCTTAAGTGTAAAAAATTAATTTCTTGGCTTGTTTCAAAAATAAAACCAGTCATGGATCAATCGATAGAAGAGCAGGAGCAGCCATCCAGTACTAGTACTAGTGCTGCGGCTGCTGCCAGTCATGATAGTACTTCAACATCTACTAAAGAAGGTGGTCAAGGAAAAAGAAAGTTTAAGAAAGGGCACCTGAAGTCTAAACAATATTTAACAGTGTTAAAGAAAACAATAACTCTAATAATAAAGGGAAAATTTACTGCTGAAAAATGTAAAATTGACATCTCTACCATGATTCAATCTGATACACTAAGCATTAATAGATTGGTGGTTGATTATTTTAATGACAAAGTACAAATTAGAATGCCACACAGTCCCTTTGAATACTGCGAGTAAAATAAGTCAAACTGGAGCCCCTTGTACAAACTACTGTAGCTTTGCTTTACTTATGCTGCCCACCCTCCACTGTATACTTGGAAAAGTGTTTAGCACAGCCAGGAACCTTGTGAGTGATTAGGAAGTAGGAGGCTACTTCCTAAAAATTTGGAAAGACTGAGGTCATAAAAATGAACTACTGCACTAATTATATGAGGAAGACCTTTGCTGCCAAATGCAACAAAGTAAATAGACTTCTGTACTGGTGGATTCCAGTGGAAATGAGCTAATATTGTGTAATAATAATATTAACACTGAAGAGGGTGAGGATGAGGATGATAATGACATCTTCCAACTGTAGAGATGATTATTAAAAGTGTTAGCTGCTTTAAGCCCATTGGTAGCTTGTTTTGTGAGGGCCCAAACAAACCAAGTACTTCAGCCACAAGAGTGGCAGTCCCTGTTGCTAAAGTGTTTGGTTTGTTAAACTGTACATGCCCTTTTTAATATACAACATAAGGGTGAGTGGGAGGGCCCAAAGACAAGTCCATCGTGCACCACTTTTAATTTTGGGCTAGATTTTTGAGGTTCATTGATGACAGTCTTCTGTCTCTCATAAGTCGATCCTTTACCAGCTCATGCTTTTTATCAAACTGTCTTGTGTGTGCTTGACTCGCAGCTTATAATAAATTGTAATAATAATCATATAATACTTTATTTTGGGGGGGCATTGTTGATGGTCTTCTGTCTCTTGTAAGGCCATTTGAATCTTTTGTATTGTCCTGACTCTTGAGGCCTGTGATTTGCTGCATGGATCAGTTTGCAATTGCACTAAATTAAAAGTAAACACATTTAAATGCATGTGTTTAAATAGTTTGCTCCACATCTCAAATTTAATTGTATCATCAATGCTTTACCTGCCTTCCCCTACATACTCCGCCTCCATTTACCTTTACTGCCCTTGGGCCTTTGATTTAGTTCTTGATTAATGAAAACATTCTTTTTCTGGGGTCGTACAGTTAATTAAACTGCCATCCTGTCTGCCACTGCTGTGTCACAATGTTTCACAGATGTGCTATTTTTTTTAAACTGCCGTGTGATTGTATCCCACTGCTCTGTTGTTTAGTTTAGTCAGTTTGCTGCTGCCATTATGAGTGAACAATATTGTGAGCTTTGAGCTGGTCCAAATTGACTTGAAATAACTGGAAATTAATATAATTGAGGTTAAAAATGCTGTAGGAACAAAAACAGGCCCAAATTATATGATATTAGCAGTTTTTATCAATTTAATGAAGAAAAAAAAAAACAGATCCAAAATCAAAACACAATTATGAATTAGAACCAAAACCAAAACATGAGGGCCCACACACATCTCTAATTATTATTATTATTATTATTATTATTATTATTATTATGAAACAGAAGGTAAAGGTAGCACGGCCCAGTTGAGCTTACAATCTAAGGGGGAATCCAATTATCTGCTGGTCCTGCAGCTACGAAGAAAAGTCCTCTGCAGTTTAACGTCTCCTCCCGCGAAAAGAGGTGCACTCTGGGATTTGACGCGCTTGGAAAACCCAATGATTCCACAGTTTACGCGGAATAAGTGCGTTAGCGCCAGTTAACCCCAGGTTTACAGTGCATTGAAACTCCTGTTTAAATGAATAGCATTTTCCAGTGCAGTACGGGTTATCAGCCACGTCATAAACACCACGGTTGGGAACGGGAATGTGGCTCATGAAAAACAGCAGCATTTTCAGCCACCAATAATAAGGCAGTAATAGAAATTTACGGCATTATTCTGTAGTTTTATAATTTTCCAGCATTAAATTCTTATTCTAGATGCTGAGCTTCATATATTGCTCATATACCCCACCCCCATATAAGTATTATTTTGATTAATTGAAGCAACATTGAAAAATGATCATGAGGAAATTCTTTAAATCTTGGGGGAATTAAGTAATTTATTAGGAAATAGTTTTAATTTAAATTACCTCTACTTTATCCTATTAGCAGTGGGATTGTTTGCATCTGTGTCCATTGGTCTGATATTAATCAACATTTATTTTTAAACGTGGAACTAAAAATTAGCACTTTCCTTTCATATCAGCTTTTTAATCATATTTTTATAAGTGCTAAAGCTGGCCACACATCTAAAGATTATCTGTTCAACCAGCCAACTAGGTGATTGGTTGGAATTAGGGGTGAGCGGGTTCGGATTTCTGAAATCCGAACCCCCCGAGCCCCCCCGATCCGAGTCCGATCCGAGTCAGGCTCGACTTTTCCCGCCTGACTCGGATCTGAAATCGAGGCAAAACGTCATCATCCCGCCTTCCGAGTCTCGCGGGTTTTGGATCCTATATAAGGTACCCGCGTCGGCGCCATTTTCTCACTCGGCTGTGGACAGTGAAGAGGGAGGGTGGGAGTTAGGGCTGGCTGGGCTGTGTAGTGTAGTGTAGTGTAGTGCAGAGTAGTGTTGTGCTGTGCTGTGCTGTGCTGCGCTGTGCTGCTGTTGTCCACTACTTCAAAGTCCATAGGGGCTGGCTGTGTTGTGCTGTGCTGCTGTTGTTAATAGGGGCTGTGTCCACTACTTCAAAGTCCACAGGGGCTGGCTGGACGGTGTTGTGCAGTCAGTTCTCCATAGGGGCTGTTGTCCAGGGGGTGCTCTGTCCATCAGGGGTGCTCCCCCCAAGTGCTAAAAAAATAATATTTTTTCTGTGTTTGTGAATTGTGTGCGCAGTAGCCGCACGTGCATCAACAAAGTAGTGCCAAGCGTGCGCCTGTGTCATAAGTAAAGGGCCAGCTGGCTTGACCATTAAAAGGTGCTGTAACCCCCAAAGTACACTCCAGTCCAAACCAAATAAAAAAATATTTTCTGTGTTTGTGAATTGTGTGCGCAGTAGCCGCACGTGCATCAACAATGGAGCAGCGCCAAGCGTGCGCCTGTGTCCCATAAGTAAAGAGCCGGCTGGCTCATTTCTTAAAGGGTGGTGTAACCAACAAAGTGCACTACTCTCCAGCAAAAATAAAAAAATATTTTCTGTGTTTGTGTGCGCTTTAGCCGTACTTATATATCAATATAACATAAATGGAGGACCAAACTTTCTCCGATAAAAATAAAATAGGGAAAGATCAAGAACCACTTCCTCCTAGTGCTGTTGCTGCTGCTGGGAGTTGTTCATCATCCCAGAGAGGAAGTAGGAGCATCACTACTTTTACTAAACAATTGACCCTCCAACAGTCCCTAGCGATGAGGATGAAGTACGACAGCAGTCATCCTGAAGCAAAACATATAACTGAGGCCTTGACTGCTATGTTGGTGTTAGACGTGCGTCCGGTATCCGCCATTAGTGCAGTGGGATTTAGACAATTGATGGAGGTAGTGTGTCCCCGGTTCCAAATCCCGTCTAGATTCCACCTGCATCCTCAAATCAGCAGCAACAAGCGTGCGTCTGTCTGTTAAAGGATGGTGTAACCCTCAAAGTGCGCTCCACAAACAATAAAAATATTCTTCTTTTTTTTTCTGTCTTTGTGAAATGTGTGGGCTGTAGCCGCAACTGCATCCTTAAAGCAGCAGCGACAAGCGTGCGTCTGTCTGTTAAAGGGTGGTGACACCCTCAAAGTGTGCTACACAAACAATAAAAATATTGTTCTTTTTTTTTCTGTCTTTGTGAAATGTGTGGGCTGTAGCCGCACCTGCATCCTTAAAGCAGCAGCGAGAAGCGTGCGTCTGTCTGTTAAAGGGTGGTGACACCCTCAAAGTGTGCAACACAAACAATAAAAATATTGTTCTTTTTCTTCTGTGTTTGTGAATTGTGTGGGCTGTAGCCGCACTTGCATCCTCAAAGCAGCAGCGACAAGCGTGTGTTTGTCTGTTAAAGGGTGGTGACACCCTCAAAGTGTGCTACACAAACAATAAAAATATTCTTCTTTTTTCTGTCTTTGTGAATTGTGTGGGCTGTAGCCGCACTTGCATCCTCAAAGCAGCAGCGACAAGCGTGCGTCTGTCTGTTAAAGGGTGGTGACACCCTCAAAGTGTGCTACACAAAAAATAAAAATATTGTTCTTTTTTTCTGTCTTTATGAATTGTGTGGGCTGTAGCCGCACTTGCATCCTCAAAGCAGCAGCGACAAGCGTGCGTCTGTCTGTTAAAGGGTGGTGTAACCCTCAAAGTGCTCCAAAAAATAAAAAACTATTTTTTTAATGTGTTTGTGACTTGTGTGCGATGTAGCCGCATGTGCATCAACATAGTAGCAGCGCCAAGCGTGCGCCTGTGTCATAAGTCAAGGGCTGGTTTTGACATCTGGTCCGGACTGAAGGACGTGCCAACAATTTCTGACAAGTCTACTGTCACTGCATATGATACTGTCCTCAAAGCAGCAGCGACAAGTGTGCGTCTGTCTGTTAAAGGGTGGTGACACCCTCAAAGTGTGCTACACAAACAATAAAAAAATATTCCTTTTTTTTCTGTCTTTGTGAATTGTGTGGGCTGTAGCCGCACTTGCATCCTCAAAGCAGCAGCGACAAGCATGCGTCTGTCTGTTAAAGGGTGGTGTAACTCTCAAAGTGCTCCAAAAAATAAAAAACTATTTTTTTAATGTGTTTGTGACTTGTGTGCGATGTAGCCGCACTTGCATCCTCAAAGCAGCAGCGACAAGCATGCATCTGTCTGTTAAAGGGTGGTGACACCCTCAAAGTGTGCTACACAAACAATAAAAATATTCTTCTTCTTTTTTCTGTCTTTGTGAATTGTGTGGGCTGTAGCCGCACTTGCATCCTCAAAGCAGCAGCGACAAGCATGCATCTGTCTGTTAAAGGGTGGTGACACCCTCAAAGTGTGCTACACAAACAATAAAAATATTCTTCTTTTTTTTCTGTCTTTGTGAATTGTGTGGGCTGTAGCTGCACTTTCATCCTCAAAGCAGCAGCAACAAGCGTGCATCTGTCTGTTAAAGGGTGGTGACATCCTCAAAGTGTGCTACACAAACAATAAAAATATTGTTCTTCTTTTTTCTGTCTTTGTGAATTGTGTGGGCTGTAGCCGCACTTGCATCCTCAAAGCAGCAGTGACAAGCGTGCGTCTGTCTGTTAAAGGGTGCTGTAACCCTCAAAGTGCGCTCCACAAACAATAAAAATATTCTCCTTTTTTTTCTGTCTTTGTGAATTGTGTGGGCTGTAGCCGCACTTGCATCCTCAAAGCAGCGTCTGACTGTTAAAGGATTACATCGGTGACAGCATCCAAGTAGGCATGTCAGACAGTCCGTACCTGTACTGGCAGGAAAAAGAAGCAATTTGGAGGTCCCTGTACAAACTGGCTCTATTTTACCTGAGTTGCCCCCCCTCCAGTGTGTACTCCGAAAGAGTGTTTAGTGCAGCCGGGAACCTTGTCAGCGAAAGGCGTAGGAGGTTGCTTCCACAAAATGTGGAGAAGATGATGTTCATAAAATGAATTATCAACTCTTCCAGGGAGACCAGCCTCCAGAACGTACAGAGGGACTTGTGGTTGTGGATTCCAGCAGGGACGAATTAATACTCTGTGAGGATGAGGATGTACACAACACTGAAGAGGGTGAGGAATCGGTGGATGAGGAGGATGAGGACGACATCTTGCCTCCGTAGAGCCAGTTTGTGCAGGGACAGATTAATTGCCAGCTTGTTTTGTGGGGGCCCAAACGAACCAATAATTTCAGCCACAGTCGTGTGGCAGACCCTGGCGCTGAAATGATTGGTTTGTTAAAGTGTGCATGTCCTGTTTATACAACATAAGGGTGGGTGGGAGGGCCCAAGGACAATTCCATCTTGCACCTCTTTTTTTTCTTTGCATTATGTATAGTTTGGGGCCTAGTTTTTCAAACTGCCATCCTGTCTGCCACTGCAGTGCCACTCCTAGATGGACCACGTGTTTGTGCCGCCCACTCGTATGTCTTAGCATAGTCATCCAGCTACCTCGGTGCAACCTTTTGGACATAAAAACACTATTGTGAGGTGTGAGGTGTTCAGAATAGACTGGAAATGAGTGGAAATTAATGTTATTGAGGTTAATAATAGCATAGGAGCAGAAAAACCCACAAATTCTGTGATTTTAGCTGTTTTTATGCTTTTTTTCAAAAAAATACAGATCTAAAACACAAAACCCAGAACCCAAAACATGGAAGGGTGGTTTTGGCAAAACCAACCCAGATCCAAAACACGAAGAAAAATCCAGATCCAAAACCAAAACACAAAACACGTAAAGTGGCCGGTGCACACCCCTAGTTGGAATGAGAATCTGGTAACGTATGGGAGTAACTGATGATCAGCAATTTGCTCCCAAACGCCGGAAAATGGACAAAAACTGTTGTTTGAACAAATTGTTCAGATGAAACATTTAACAAACTTGTCTGACGTCATTTTCATCTGTTTTCTGGCATTTAGGAGCAAATTGCTGATCATCAGTTACTCCCATGCATTACCAGATTTTCATTCCAACCAATCAACTAGCTGGATGGTTGGACAGATAATCTTTAGATGTGTGGCCAGCTTAAGGATGAAGTACTGCACAGGTTCTCACACTTAGTCCTCAGAACCCCAAACAGCACATGTCTTCCAGGTCTCCCCATAGATTCGCAAGTTAAATAATTAGCTGCACCTGTGGATCTTTTAAAATGTGTCAGTGAGTAATAAAAACACCTGTGCACCTGCTGGGTGACCTGGAAAACATGAACTGTCCGAAGTCCTGAGGACCGAGTTTGAGAACCACTGAACCAGTGTATGCGGACATGGCATCGATTGACTGTGGGGATCTGTGGCTCGGTTCTCCAGAAAACCAAATCCACCAGGATTTTGTGAATCTGGACAGATCCGAATCACAGTCGGGAAGGGGGTCTGGATAAATCCGGGTCGCGGTACTGATCTTCTAGGGGTTTGGAATTTGGATTTTAAATCTGAATCTTGGGTTTTGTATAGCAAAAATTACATGATTTTAGCTGTTTTTAAAAACTCTTTATCATTTAAAAAAAAAACACTTGAAGGTGGTTTTGCAAAACCAAAACATGAAGATGCATCCAAATCCAGAACACGGGGGTCAGCGCACATCTCTAATTGGCTCTGACTTGATCACATTATATTGCACAGACTATTTAATATCTTTTGTGAGTTGTAAGCAACACTCTGGCCTTCATTCAGAGGCGGCCGTATGGTCTACGACCGCACGGCCGCCTCGATGTTTGTCAAGTGCGCATGCGCACGAGGGAGCGGCTCCTTCGTGCGCATGTGTGAGACCCGCTACGACCAACAGCGCCGGTCGTAGCGTGTCTCGATCCAAAGGGGGCGAGCTGTCGATGTTGATTGACAGCTCGCCCCGTTTGGAAGGCGGGCCGGGGTGGTGGCAGCCCAAACGGAGGCGTTCCCATGGGAACGCCTACCATTTGGGGGAGGCCCCACTGACATCACTAGTGATGTCAGTGGAGAGCTTCCGGCTCTGACAGAGCCAGAAGCTCTCCGGGGCTTATGACAAGTGAGACCCTACCCTAGGGTCTCGTCGTAAGCCCCGATGGTCGCAATGGTCTCTGACCATCGCGACCATCACCCTAGCGGTCGTTAGAGCTGTGGGTGTAAACCCACAGCCTAACGACCGAAACAGAGGCGGGTGGTCAGGATGCAAGCAGCCGCCCAGTTTCTGAGCGACCGCTTGCATCCTCCGACCGCCTCTGATTGAGGCCCTCAGCCCCTGCAGAGCACATGATGGGCAACTGGTGACATTAAAAATGCATCTTTAAGTCACTGATGACTATTTGTCACAGTATTGTGAAATATGAGATAAAAATGTCAGTCTTTATATGCAGCGTTCTCCCGGTGTCACCAGTAAGAAGAGGTGATTCATATGGGAACGGCTCGTATTATATTTAATGCCCAGTTTATAAATGTATAAGCTGTAGCTCTCCACGTCCTCACAGAAATATAGTGCATTAGCTTTATTATATTGCCATCTATTTTTTTTGTGTTTTTTATCCTGAGCATTAGAAATCTGCAGAGAGACACAAAATGCAATAAGGGCCGATCTTGCGCAGTATGATGGTTCATTGAATTTCATCCATCAAAACCTGCCAAACGGCAGCCCCTGTACACACTTCTCCGATCAGTACCCTGCGCGGTCCCCACAGTGGTGTCGCGTGGTATCCTTTCATCACACCTTATTCATACACCTCCATGTTCAATCTAAATTATCACACACAGCCGTGACGGCTCGCGCTGTCTCCCAGGCACCATTTATCAAGCGCGGCTGCCTCAGCCCAGAGCTCGAAGGACAAACCAGTTGGATGACAGAAGGTCAGAGAAAACTTTAGCGGTGCAACATACTCATGGCTACAAAAAAGGGGCTCATTTCTCTCTGCGCTTTTACATAGGGAATGCATCTTGAATTTATTTTTATTTTTTTTATTCCAGAAAGCTTTTATAGCACTATACAGTATATACTATATGGAGGAACACTTTAAATAAATAAAAACGACAACTTTTTAAAAAAATAATACAAAATTATTATTTAGTTCTACAGTATACTGTAACGCTATGCATGTTCCATATGTAGCCTGGGCGGAATTGGAATTTAATGCCGGCTGTTGGAATGCCTCCTCCGATGGTTGGTATACCAACAGGGGTCGGGTAAGTAGACTTACCCTCCCCCCTTCTCCCCCAACCCTCCCATCTTGTAGCCTAATCCTCCCCACCCGCAGCCTAACCCTCCTTGTTAGTGCCTAAACCTAAGTCTCCCCCCTTAGTGCCTAAACCTAACCCCCACCCCCAGTTGTGCCTAACCCTCCCCCCTAGTGGTGCCTAACCCTAACCTCCCACCCAAAAAACCTAACACTAACCCCGCTGCGCTGCCTAAACCTAACACTCCCCCGCGCGGCTAATGCTAAGGGCGCCCCGGACTTACCTAGTTCGGGCTGCCGTCCTTCTGGATTCTGGCATCGGATTATGATAGGCGTCAGGTATTTTGGCGCCAATGCTAAGTCCCATGTCGGACTTTCAGTGTCGGGATTCAGACCGGCGGCATGCCATCCGCCCATCTGATAACTACATCCCAGCCTGGACACAGAGTTGTTCAATTAAGCTGTTTCCCAGAATAAGCAAAATAATGTTTTATACAGCGCAAACTTTGGTCCTGTTTCGGGGTTGCGTGCAAGTCAGACGCAGATGGGGCCACCTTGTAATAAACGCAGATTTTCACCTATATTCAGAGTAATGCTGGCCATACACGCTATAATTATCGGTAATTATCGATAATTGTAGTGTGTGGGGGGGCGACCGAGGGTTAAATATTGCTCAGTCGGGCATGCCGGATTGTCCAGCATGCCTGTCCGATGCGATATTTCCCGGTAAACTGTCGGCCGCATCGGGCAGTATATGCCCAGCCGCGACCGTCAGACAGACATTTCCTGTGTTCCTTCCTACGGAAGGAACAGGGAAATGTCTCCTCCCCCGGGGGCGGAGCGCGGATGTCGGGCTGATACACTGTGAGAGAAATCTCACAGTGTATGCTGGCGACATCTGCGGCTGGCAGCCGGCCAGATAAAATGTCTGTCGGTCTGACAGACATTTTATCTGGCCGTGTGTGCCCAGCATTAGTAACACCTGCTGTATGTCCGCACTGCCCCCATCCACCAGCTTGTGAGATTTACCCTTTGTAAATTCCAGTCAGCTCAGGCAATGTATCTCCTAGCATCACTCTAGCAGGCAGGCTGATTAATCGTGCTCAGATAGCAGCCTTGTATCAGGTCTATGGGGTCAATACTATTAGCCGCGATGATCTCGCCGGTGCGAGTCATCACAGCAGTGGACGCACTTTACGCCAGCCCGGATTTGCCAAATTTTGCTCACAGCCCCATAGGGCAGCGAGCAAAGTTTAGCAAATTCAGGGTCGAGTCGGGCTGCGAACGGTGCGATGTGCCAGTCCGTTGCCGGCGTTTTAGCGCCGTTGCAACGGCACATTGCACCCTTCACTCGGAATAGGATTGATCCTTCTGTGTACGGTGTTCCATGTAGGTGTACACACACAGGCTCCAGAGTGCGCCCAGGCCGCACACCCCAATGTCAGCCACTATGCCCGTGTTTGTCAGCAAAATGACCATTGCCAACACCATTCAGATGTGATGAGGATGTCAGTGAGTGGGTTACTCACTGGTTCACAGAATGTAGCAGTGTTGTGGGGGTGATTGGGGGGACATGATGATGAGAGGGGGGATTGAAGACATAATAACAGTGCTAGACACGACCCTGGATGGCACAAGGTATGCAACTCAGCATAGAGCATCCCTCTCTAGTTAACACCATTGGCTTGTGCAGCACATTTCACCTAATGAAATGTGCTGCACACACCAGTGTGGTTTCAGTGTTCCAACCTCACCACCGTGTGTTGTTCTCCAGTATCCCAAGAATATTCCTCTCAGCTGTTCTCCAGTGCTCTAACCTCACCACCGTGTGCTGTACTTCAGTGTCCTTAATTAACGCCTGTCAGTTGACTCCATTTAAATCATCTGAAGAGAAACGTAAACTTGCCATCATGCCATTTACGACACGTTCATGACTAGTGGTTCAGCTTCACATAACGATGGAAGCCCTCCTCCCGCTAAAAAAATCAAAAGAGTTAAGCTGGCAAAAGCACAGCGAAGAACTGTGCGTTCTAAGAAGATATCACAAATCCCCAAGGAGAGTCCAAGTGTGGTGGTGGTTGCAATGCCTGACCTTCCCAGCACTGGATGGGAAGAGGTGGCTCTTTCCACCATTTGCACGCCCCCTGCAAGTGCTGAAAGGAGCACCCACAGTCCACTTGCTGATATGCAAATTGAAGATGTCACTGTTGAAGTACAACAAGATGAGGATACTGGTGTAGCTGGCGCTGAGGAGGAAGTTGGCGAGAAGGATTCTGATGGTGATGTGGTTTGTTTAAATCAGGCTCCAGGGGAGACAGTTGTTGTCCGTGGGATGAAAAAGCCCATCACGGTCATGCCTGGGCAGAAGACCAAACATTCCACCTCTTTGGTCTGGCAATATTTCTATCCAAATCCGGACAACAACTGTCTTGCCATATGTACCATATTTAAAGGTGAAATAAGTAGGGGTAGGGATGTTAACCACCTAGGAACATCCTCCCTTATATGTCACCTGCAGCGCGTTCCTAAAAAGTTACTGTCAAGTTCAGAAACTTTGGCTAAGACCGTAAGCAGTCCAGGGACACCTAAATCCCTTTGTCTTGTTGTATCCAAGCGCCTGCAAACCACACCGTCAACTCCCTCCTCGTCAATTTCCTCCATAGTCAGGATCGGAAGTAGTCCTGCAGGCCATGTCACTGGCATGACTGACTCTCTTATCCGGGATTCCTCCGGAGGATCCTGCATTGCTACGCCTACTGCTGCTGTTGCTGCTGCTGCTGCTGGGAGTTGTTCATCATTCCAGAGAGGAAGTAGGAACACCTCTACTTTTACTAAACAATTGACCCTCCAACAGTCCTTAGTGAGGAGGATGAAGTACGACAGCAGTCATCATGAAGAAAAATGTATAACTGAGGCCTTGACTGCTATGTTGGTGTTAGACATGCGTCCGGTATCCGCCATTAGTGTAGTGGGATTTAGACAATTGATGGAGGTAGTGTGCCCCCGGTTCCAAATCCCGTCTAGATTCCACTTCACTAGGCAGGCGATACCGAGACTGTACAGAAACGTCAGAAAAAGTATCCTCAGTGTCCTGAAAAATGCGGTTGTACCCAATGTCCACTTAACCACAGACATGTGGACAATTGGAACAGGGCAGACTAAGGACTTTATGACTGTGACAGCCCTCTGGGTAGATGTATCACCTTACGCAGCAACAACAGCAGCGTCACCAGTAGCAGCATCTCAGAAACACCAGCTCGTTCCAAGGCAGTCTACGCTGTGTATCACCGGTTTCAGTAAGAGGCACACCGCCGACAACCTCTTAGAGAAACTGAGGGAAATCATCGCCCAGTGGCTTACCCCACTTAGACTCTCCTGGGGATTTGTGATATCTGACAATGCCACCAATATTGTGCGGGCATTACATCTGGGCAAATTCCAGCTCATCCCATGTTTTGCTCACACAATAAACTTGGTGGTGCAGAATTTTCTGAAAAGCGACAGGGGCGTGCAGGAGACGCTTTGGGTGGCCCGAAAAACTTCTCTATAATAACTTTCGCTATTCAGTGACTGCGTGCTGAAGACTGGAGCACCAGCAAACACTCTTGAACCTGCCCCGCCATCACCTGAAGCAAGAGGTTGTGATGAGGTGGAACTCAACCCTCTATATGCTTCAGAGGATGGAGGAGCAGCAAAAGGCCATTCAAGCCTATACATCCACCTATGACATAGGCAAAAGAGGGGGTATGCACCTGACTCAAGCGCAGTGGAGATTGATTTCCGTGTTGTGCAAGGTTCTCCAGCCCTTCGAACTTGCCCCACGTGAAGTCATTTCAGACACTGCCAACTTGAGTCAGGTCATTCCCCTCATCAGGCTTTTGCAGAAGCAGCTGGAGAAAGTGAAGGAGGAGCTAACACGGAGTGATTCCGCTCGGCATGTGGGACTTGTGGATGAAGCCCTTCATTTGCTTTGCCAGGATTCCAGGGTGGTCAATCTGTTGAAATCAGACCACTACATTTTGGCCACCGTGCTCGATCCTAGGTTTAAAGCCTATGTGGTGTCTCTCTTTCCGGCCGACATAAGCCTGCAGAGGTGCAAAGACCCGCTGGTGAAAACACTGTCAGCTGAAGCAGAACGTGACACGTCAACAGTTCCTTCTTCATTTTCTCCCGCAACTGGGGCTGCCAGGAAAAAAGTTAGGTATCGTAAGCAACCCGCGGGCAGGGATGCAGGGCAGGTAGGACCAAGTTTGGGCATCGGGTCCGGACTGAAGGACCTGGCAACAATTTCTGACATGTCTACTGTCACTGCATTTGATACTGTCACCATTGACAGAATGGTGGAGGATTACATCGGTGACAGCATCCAAGTAGGCATGTCAGACAGTCCGTACCTGTACTGGCAGGAAAAAGAGGCAATTTGGAGGCCCCTGTACAAACTGGCTCTATTTTACCTGAGTTGCCCCCCCTCCAGTGTGTACTCCGAAAGAGTGTTTAGTGCAGCCGGGAACCTTGTCAGCGAAAGGCGTAGGAGGTTGCTTCCACAAAATGTTGAGAAGATGTTCATAAAAATGAATTATCAACTCTTCCAGGGAGACCAGCCTCCAGTACGTACAGAGGGACCTGTGGTGGTGGATTCCAGTGGGGACGAATTAATACTCTGTGAAGATGATGAGGAATCGGTGGATGAGGACGACATCTTGCCTCCGTAGAGCCAGTTTGTGCAGGGATAGATTAATTGCCAGCTTGTTTTGTGGGGGCCCAAACGAACCAACCATTTCAGCCACAGTCGTGTGGCAGACCCTGGCGCTGAAATGATTGGTTTGTTAAAGTGTG